>WARS01000008.1:7513541-8713541 GCA_008933995.1 Datnioides undecimradiatus
AAGAGACCAGCCCCAGATCTCAACATGTTGATATTTGGAGGGAGGAGTTACCAGCCACCGGCTCTTTTGAAGATTCCAGGCTGAATGTTTGGAGTCCTCAAAAACCTTCAAAAGAGTCCACTCACCATCCCAGCATCCGATTAGCTCCTCATGAATCAGAATTGCAAGTGGAGGAGGAGCCTGAGGTCCTGCTGCACACTTTACTGATGGTCCCAGATGGAAAGAACTTCAACTGTGGGCCCCTGCAGGCTGCAAACGTGTACTTGAACTGTAAACTCTTCTGGTGTGATGAGACAGCGAGATCTGTCATCAGCTGGGGACAAACAAATCCTTCTTTTAACTTTGTTCAGGTCAGTCCAGGAGATCAGGTCTCCTAACCATATCTAAAATTTCACATCAGTCTACACAGGGGCAGAATCCTGTTGATGTAATTAACCCTTCATAAATCCGTTGTCGCAGGTGACTCCTGTTGCCTTAACAACTAAGCTGCTGGAACGGATGAAGAACAACGTGATGGTAGTTGAGGTGTGGCAGAAGACAGGAAGATCAGGGCAGGATCGACTCCTGGGCCTTGTTAAATTACCTCTTCACCAGTTTTACATGTCATTCAGGCAAGTTGTGGAAATACAGCAATTCTACTGAAGAAACTATTATAATATTTCAAGTGGTATCAGCTTTTAGAGTAGGTATTACAGCTCAGTCAATTCATCTCTTATGCATTAAACATAAAGTTTATCTGCACCTTTTTGATTTTAATTAATTATTTAATTTTTTTTTTATGCAAACGTACAGGAACTTCACTGGTTCCTACTTCTCCAATGTGAATATGGCAAAAGACAATAATCATCAGATTAATTAACAATAATAATTATCAATTATCATTAGTAGCAGCCCTACAAATTACAAACACAGACATGCCATAAACATCTTGAAGTCTCAAAATGAACCCACACACTATTTTACACACCTTCTGCATGTAGACTAAAATACATGTAACGTTCCTTTTTTTGACTCCTTCAGGGATCCAAAGATCACATACCTTCTTCTCCAGGCGCAGTACCCCGTTTTAGGGGTGGACTGCTACATGCCCGTTATTGATGTGTTCTCTGGTAGTTGCAAAGGAAACCTCAGGGTCGTTTTGGCAATGGGCCGTGCGGAACAGATAGTTTCTCTGCAGCGCACGAGGGATGAAGAATATGACTCCCTGTCTCATCTTGTGAGACCAGTTCATCTTCTTGATCACCACCTACAGTCACAATCAAAGGTCAGTGTTCACTTTGACAACATTTGTGTATTTTTACTTTTTTTTCTGTGTGCTCTTGTCTAACAGATAATTGCATGTCAGCAGCACCGTCCACTGTTAATAGAAATATTTCTCTGGAACTTTTGGAAGTTTTTGCCGATGCTCAGTTAACTTTAAAAATGACTTCTACATTATTAGTAGTATTACTAATAAGTTATTATACACAAATAGTTACGCAGAATGTTCTGTTAAGAAAACAAGAAAAAAAAGAGATCTTCTGAAGAACACACACTGACTGTGCTGAGAACATGTTGACTCCCTCTAACCTCCTTTCACTTTTGTGTTTGCCTCCCTCAGGAGATTGCAGCACAAGAAGAAACAATGAGAGAGCATCTGTTTGTGATAAAGGTGGAGAAGGTAAACGGGCTGACACCTTTGCAGTCCACAGTTTGGGGTGAGGCTGACTGCTACGTCCAGTACAATTTCCCCTGTCAGGACGGTGACCCTGCTGCAAAGGTGGACCAAAGCCTAATAGAGAGTAGTAAGGCCATTCATGTGTCAAACCTTTCACCAAGAATTTCCCAAGAATTTTTTTTCTTCACTCTGACATGGATCCCATCTCCAACAGGCGTGAACCTGAAGCTGTTTCGTACCACAACTACTCTCTGTGTCCCTGACCCAGTGTTTGGTCACACTGAGACCCATGTGCTTGTGGCCCCTGAGGGAGTGCCTGTTCAGAGGCTGCTGCTCAGCTCTCTTTCAAGTCACGGCCTAAGCAATGGAGGTGGTGTACAGTTTGAAGTGTGGTGCAGGTTTGTGATCATCCATTATACACAGCACATCGGTGATGTTACAGCTTGATGTGAACTTAATATTTGATTGTAACTTCACAGTTTAGAATCTGAGATTAATACTTTGAGGATATCATGTTAAAGAGTTTTATGTCTCTGCAGATATTATTATCCAAACGTTCGAGACCAGCTTGTGGCCAAAGGAATGCTGCCGCTGTCCAAACTGTGTGCCATGGTCACTATGCAGAGACAGCATCCTAATGAGGTTCAAATGTTTTCCCTGCCCCTGATTCCCAGGACGGACAGTCCCATAGGACATCAGCCTCAGCCCTCAGGTAAACAAACAGATTTATGGCGATATAAAACTGTCCAGATGCAGTCAATATTTTCAGTGTCGTGAGTAATCTTTTGTGTTTCGTAGGCCTGCTTGATGTCTGCATTCGGTACAAGCACCGACCAGTGAGACCTGAAGGGCAGACTGCCAAAGTAGCTACTTCTCGTGTCGTGACACTTGTAGTTCAAGTGCACAGAGCATCAGGTCTTCGGGCCGCAGCAAGGTACATCTCCACTACTGTCTTTCTGGAAGCTTTATGAGCTGTGATCCAAAGCGGAATTCACATGTAATTGTGGGTTGAAAACTGAGGAAGCTCTGGGTTTGAGTGCATGTTTTTAATGGTAGATCTCTACTGCTCACACTTGCAACACCAGCCTAATTACAATGAAACAAATTTGAGTTTTTAACCAAAACTTTTATATTTGTTTTTGCTCATTTCATCCATATGCATATGTAAAGATATTATCCAGTGTCTTCAGCTTCCACTTGTGCTTCTACCTTTCTGGTTCAGGGTTGTATCTGAACAAAACGAAAGATTCAGCTACTTTGTCGGTGTGGGGTTGAACCCATACGTCACAGTCCAACTCTCCTTCCTGCCTGAGAGTGAGAGGAGGTGCACCCGCATAGCTGCCAGGACTTTCTGCCCTGAGTTTGACCACCACATGGAGGTGTCCTGTAATCTGCTGGCTTGTAGGAGCAGCGGAGAAACCTGCAGCCTGGCTGAGCAGCTGGCAGAAGCATCTGCTGTCTTCACTGTCTGGAACAAAGACAGTCGCAAAGGTTTGAGAAAGCTTATTTTGTTTTATTTACCACAATTACATAAAGATGATTTTTACATTATAATGTATGCATTTTTTCTTTTGCTCTTGCTTATTACAATTTAGATTTTAATCTGTTCAAGAAATTCTTAAGTAGAGGCAGCATTTTTGTATGTGTTCAGTTTAAACGTTAATCCATAATACCATTTTGTTATGGATGCATTTGTTTTGTGCTGTTTATTGCAGCTCTGCTCACTGATAAGACTAAAGATGTGATGTTAGGCACAGTGAAGATACCACTGGCTGATCTCATCCGTAAGAGAACAGGTATGGTGCACTTATTGACTGCTCGGTCAAATATATGTTTTTTTATGAATACACAGATAATTGTCTTTCTTCTCCCAAACATAATTAGGTGTTTCTGGCTGGTTTGGAGTGTATCTACCTCAGGAAGCAAGTTCCTCTCAGCACCAGAACATCTTAGTCGGAGGCCTCGAGATCTCAATGAACTTCGCCCATCACTCAGACAGAGAAAGAGTCATTAAAGCTGCTCAGGGCTTGGGCTGGGAAATATCTCAGAATGAAAGGCAAGATGATGAAGAGGCCTGGGGAGACAAGATAAGAAACTTGTCTTTGACTTTTTCCATGCCTCGAGTGTGGATTCCTGTCCACTGTTTGCTGCTGCCAGGCCATAGTGAGGTTGAGCGCTCCACCTACTGCTACTTCAGATACAAGTTCTATGACCACGAAGCCTTCTGCTCTCAGATGAAACACCCATCTGTTGAGAAGGGTGGCAAGGAAGGCCAGGCCACAGTGACCTTCCAGGGAAGTAGAACTGTGGAGTTGAGGAGCACTCAGCCCTTAATGTGGTATCTCCGAGAAGAGAAGCTGGAGGTTCAGGTTTGGGTCGCCTTTAAAAAAGACAAAACCCAGCGGCCCCGAGACACAGACCGACTGGTAGGATCAGCATTTGTTGATCTGTCCTCTCTTGCAAAAACAACCACCCAGAAGCTTACTCTCAGTGGTAAGAAATTATAAAATTATGTTGTCATTAAGCTAATTATTAGTCGCTGCATTTCTGTGCATGACCACAGATTTGTTGTTTTGCAGGAGTATATCAACTTTTCAGACGCTCCGCAGCAGAACTGCAAGGGGCTGCTCTCAGGGTGCACATCACCCTGAGAGCAGGTTCCATCCCTGTTGAGGAGTCTGGTGTAGTTGACTCCCAGCTGGACTCAGACAGCCAAGGGGAGCTCTTATCAGAAGAGGTGGAAGCAGCAGATAGAGCCCCCTCACCCACCACACCCAGAAACTCACAAACAAAACGCAAGAATAAACCTTCCAGGACAACTCCAGACATCACATCTGTGCAGCACACAGAAATGAGCGTGGATGAATCTTTCCCTGTGACTGTTACAGTGGACCGGGCGATGCACCTCAGTCTGAAAGGTGAACTTGTGACCTGAAATCTATTTTCCTCTACTCTTTTAAAAAAAAAAAAAAAAAAAAAAAAAAAAAAAAAAAAAAAAAAAAAAATAGTCATTACATTCATGATGATATATGTGTAATGTGTCCCTGGCAGGCTGCCCTATAGTGGAGCGCAGTGAAGGGTCACCAAGCTGCTGTGTTTCATACATCACTGCCAACTCTGCTGAACCAACATCCACAGCTGTCATAGCAAACACAGACTGCCCCGTGTGGGACCATCAAAACGAGTGCAGGTCACCTTCAGTCTTAAACTTAATTTGTGACTAGTATTGTGAGACTTTTACAGAGAAATGCTCATTACTTTCCAGCAAATTCACACAATAACTAAGCCACCTCCACCACATGAATCTCTCTTTATTTCACAGCATACAGAGTTTTTAAATCTAGATTGTGGTTCGACATTTCTGAAATGTAGCACTAGTAGTGATGCCTGTAACATCCACCAGCAATGTTTGTTTTTATAGAGCTGACTGTCGGAGACTGAGAAGGCTACAGCAACTAGACGCACGGCCAGGGCAAATGTACTTAGCTTGTGTCGTCAGTTTAGTTTGTGTAAATACTGTCTCAGCCAGAAGAGGGAGGCAAACGTGTTGCACTGCATGTTTAAATGTCTCCTTACACTAAAACAGTCTCTTACCAAATATCAGGCTGATGATTTATTTGACATTTACAGGCTTTCAAAGCAGCTACTGGTTGATCCACAGCAGTCTCTCGTGTTCAAAGTCTGGCACAAAGGAGGTACAGGAAGCAGTTCTTCTTGATATGTGATATACAGTTTGTATGTATATCACATTGAACTGTTATATTAATTCACTCTTGGGTTGTTTTACTTCCATAGAAATGGAAAGAGTGATTGGATTTGCCTGTGTAGACCTGTCACCCTTACTCTGTGGGTTCCAGTCAGTGTGCGGTTGGTACAACATCACAGACTTCAGTGGTCAGTGTCACGGCCAGCTCAACGTGTCCATCACTCCACTAAAGGGTCTCCAAGACCTCCGAGGTCAGAGGAAAACCGTGAATGAAGAGGCAGCCAGAAATTCACCAGTAAGAAAACCTATTCATACATACAACATGTCTTTTTATGAAGATATTTTTTATTGTTTATATTTATTTTATTAAACAGGCTTTATTCCAGGCACTCCCTGTCAGCTACCACACCACAGCCACATACAGCAGTTTCCCCTCTCACATCAGCCGATACACTGAACAGAAAATCTCATCACCGGTCCACACAGACAGGCTTTTCTCTGAAAGGTTTGTAGAATTTCAAACACATTTTTCTGTGCATATAAGTATAAACATATCTCTACCTGCTGAAAAAAGCTTCCACATTCTGTCTGTTCATCTGTATTAAGTCATCTTCTTTACAACTGTTCATGTCCAGTGACATCGACCGCCACTGTGAGCACATGGACAAAGTGCGTCTTTACCATCAGAGTCTGCAGGAGCAAACAGCAACCGATTCTGTCTGTAGCAGCAGTGCTGGTGACATCAATATCAATCCCTCCAGCTCGATCCTGTTTTCAGCACTCAGGTATCATTCTTCAGACAGTCTCCCATCACTGACTTCTGAAATCTGACATCTGACTTTAAGTTGTTGGGTTTTTTTTTCCAGGAAAAAACTAAGTGAGCTCGATAACATCCAGAGATACTTCAGCCACAAACTTTCAACTCCCACATTCCCATCCATCAGTGAGCAGGACTGTCACACCAAGCGTGACGAACAAGGGGACACAGAGGCAGACACGTGTCAGCTTCTTCTCAAGTCCAACCAGTTAGTTGGACAAGTCAACAATATCATTAGCGGTGAGCTTCTTGTCCATACTAAAGAGGACAACAAGTGGTGAATGCAGATTTCTTTCCCTCAGCAGTATTTGTTGAAAGCACCAGTTTAGCTCTTATAAAATGCTGAAATCTATGCGGCATTGCATTAAAAAAGGACAATTGTCATTTTACCATTTAAAGATTTCTTGGCAGGTAAACTCTGTTTTAGTTTACCCAACTTTGGTGGCCTACAGTGACCCAGAGTTCATTGTGGACATAGTCTGCTGTGTAGCTTGCACAATTTAACCATAAATGGAAGCATCAATTTCTTCTTCTGTCTGGATCAGCTGGTGCTGAAATGTCAACGTAACGTGTTGAGGTCAACAATTCCCAAGCTATTTTTATCATTATTATTAAACTGTACTTTAGAGCTGCAAATGTTTTCAATATCATTTGATCTGCAATCAAGCAGTTAATTGTTCTGACTGTAAAATGTTAGGAAATTGTGAACAATGCCCAGTATATTTTACAAATAATGTACAAAACTGAAACCACATCGCAGTCAAGTTGTGGTTTCAACAACAGATAAAACAAGAAAAAGTAGTTCCTAAAAATATGACCTGGCTTGCTGGAAAGAGAAAAATACCACATTATGACAAAACAAACAAAAAGCAGGGTTGTGAAGAGCAAGGTTGCTAAAATCTCCACTGTCATTTTCCACTAAGGTCTGCGAGGACGGCATCTTGAAACAATTCCCTCAAACCCACAAAGTAGCCCAGCAACTTCCAATGTTGGAGACAACAACCCACAAACTATACCTGAGAGTATCTCCAGTCCACGCAGACCTTCAAATTCTTCCCAAGAAGATGTGTTTCCTCTGTCAAACATCTCTGCAAACCATACAGACTCTGAGCCTGAGGAGGAAAAGGGAAGGCAGAACTACGAGTTTACCGAGTTTGAGGATGAAAACGAGGAAGGAACAGACCAAGAAGGAGAGGGTTGCAGACATGATGAGGAGGCTGATGACAGTGATGAAAATTTCGAGGAGGTTGTGGTGAAGCCAAGGCCCCTGAATGAGGTGACCTCTTTAACAGACAAAACCAGTCCTTGGACCAGCATCCTGTCAGACCCTGACCTGGTTTCTCTGGAGAGCCTGGAAGCACAAGAGGAGCCGGATCTGAGCCAAGACGAGGATGAGAAGAGGCAGATGTTAAATCTGCCGCCTCACGACTGTAGTGAGAAACACAAATCTGTTCGACAAGAGGAAAGTGAAAGTTTTAGTGGATCCACAGGAGACGCTTCAGACACAGACAGGGATGATGACGTGACAATACAAGCTGTAGATGCAAGACAAGCAAAAGAGAGGGGTCCTGATGAGGGGTCTGGATATGGATTTTCATCACAAACCACACAGCAAGCCTCAAATACCCATGATGCTTCATGCTCCCTGGATAATCAAGATACTCCACAGCAACCGTATCCTTGATCTGTATTTGTTATCGACTCTCTTGTTATTATTGTTTAGCTCTAAGAAAATTTCCAGTGTCACAATCTTAATGCCACATGGGGTCACTTAAAATGCATTTTATCCACCCCACCCCAGTGTGAGTAGGCTAAGTAACAAACAACACCTTAAATAATGCAGTGCAGTTCAGCAACCCAAATAAGCACAAAGTTGAATCAAGGCCTCACTAAAACTGTTTCAACAAAAACTAAATATTGTACCTTTATGAAGGTACGGACAGTAGGACTGTCTTATCAGACTGCATCAGCTTTTGCCTGGTGTTCCTAAGGAAATGCCAGCTGTATGTATATGGTAGTGATATATTTAGTTCATATCAGTGAAAAATCTAAATGAATTCACAATGCCGGTTGGTTTACTTTTGACTGTTGGGTGGAGAAGCAACATGCCATGATGTGACGCTTTCAGTTTCTGGTTGATAAGATCGATTCACATGTGCTTCCTTCCCTGTTTTGACGTCTCAAAACGCAGAATTCATGCAGTAATTTTGACAAATTTTCACAAATAGGACAACATGAGGAAATGATTAGTCTAAACAGATAACTGTTATCTGCAACTTGACTGGCTGGCAGGCGCGTACATACTCAGCCATCTGCAAGATGGTAATTCTAGTGGTGTCTTTGCGGTTATAATCACACCATCAGTTGCAAGCAGGCACCCTCTGTCTCTGGTTTCTCATGTGATGTCATTTGAAGAGGCACAGTGTGTTCAGACAAATGTCATGATACTGCATTCTCTTGGGGTGGTGTGAACTTAAGTGAAGATGTGTTTCCATGATGAAAATCATAAACACTTTCTTTGCCTGTCGCAGAAAAATATACCTTTAGTGAAAAAAAAAAATTTTTAATCATGAATCAATACAATCATTCTTTATATATTTTATTTTAACATTCTACATTAAGCCCTGTCATCGTGGAGGTTCCTAATTTCTTCCTCCCCTCTCAACAACTGGAGGCATCTCTGAGAGCAATACGCCTGGCTCCTTCATTCTCCCAGTCGACCAGTGACCCTGTGAGTATTTGTCACTGGCTCCATTTCTGGTATTCACACTTAGTTGCACTTCACATGTTGTTGAACAGAGTCAGGAATAGTGACACCTTGTACCATCTTAAGTTCAGTGTAATTTAACTCTCATTTGTGCAGCATTAAGAGGATGAGGTCCACTGGCTATTATGTAATTTGGAAACTATTTCAAATGGGTGCTGTACACAGTGGTATTAGATGATTAGTACATCTGGTGTTCATTGCTCTCTCCATTGTTTACACTTAAATGTCAACATGTCTGTCTACCCTGTTAATGTAGAAACCCATTTTGAACAGTAGTTTGAACAGTCTTACGTTCAACAGAATAATGTGTGTTTGTGCTGAAAATCTGTCACCCCCAGTACACTCTATTTAAGGACACAGCTGTGATGTAACCAAAGGTCTGCTGTGGCTGTTTTATTACAAGAACCAAACACTCCCCTGTGCCTGAGTTTTAACCCCTTCTTTAACCGTCATGCCTCAGCCATCTGTGATGACCAAACATGTTAGACAGTAAAAACCAGACTGGTAACAGGTATTAGGAAAGTTACAGGATTAAAAACAAATAAAAACTATTATACATAATACAAGTCTGTCAACACAAAAATATAGTTACAAATCAGCTTAGTGGCAAGTACACATGCTGTAGAGATTCAAGATTCTTACCTATAAAGTCTGAGGACATAATAATAGTTGTCTCCTTCTGTATATCAGTGCTACATCAGCACAGATTTGTTCATGTAAGAGGCTTCAGAAGGTATTTAGCCAGTTTTTGCCCATTTCAATTCTTGCACCTAATCCAGTTTAGTGCAAACACACTAATCCCTAATGTGATAACTTCTTTTAAGATACATGTTTTTAAATAATTCAAAATATTAAAAAAAACAGGTTATTGAAATAATTATTTATGTTAACCCAATCAGTCATTATGCTTATAACTTCTTAAACTGGTCTCAGTGTGTAGTTGCTGTGAATGCAAACATTAATTTATCAGTTGCTCGTAGCAACTTGACTTCTGCGTCATTAAAATTTTAAGAACCATGTCAGCATACCTAAAGAGACTTTGCATCATTTAAGATATTCAGTGTTTAAGGTACTTATTATTATTTGTAATAATATTGTTTTTGTTAATATCCTGTGAAAGCGAGGGCGCTCTTTAATATGCACACATATTTCTCCAGATTAGTCCATATAGTGTTACAGTTAAGCTGGGCGAGTCCCAGTCAGCTGTAGAGGTGGAAAAGTATTTTAACGTCACACCATGTTAATGTATCGAGTTTCAGCAAGGGTGTGGAGATAACAGACATACATGTAGGTGCTGCAGTTTGAGGTGAGAGGCGATGTGTCTGTTTGCAGGATGGTGTTTTTAAAGAACCGGTTTGAATTAGTCACTGGGTACTGATCTCCAGATTGTACTCTGTGTACTTCAAATGGACACATGACAAGCCCGCCTACCATTAACCTCAACATTAACTATGGAAAGGTGTGCTGCTGTGTTTAAGTGGTGACTTGTGTGATGACACACCTCACACACAATAAAGTATGCTTTGACTAATTAATGTTTGATTTGAGTCACTTGTAAGTATTTTATATCAGTGCACCGTTTTAAATTTCTTTTTAATTTTCTAATGGTGTTCTTAGGCCTGTAGTTTTATTACTGCAGCAGTAACAGGTATGTTGTTGTCTCTATCTTTTCAAGAGACGTTCTCCAGTTCACCAGAGAGGTCCTCGACAGCATCGCAACATGTCACCATCATCCATGAAGAGAGAGACTGAAAGAATAGCAAAAATATTTGCAGCTCACTTTGATGACAGTCAATAGCACATGCTGGTTTGGTGGTTTTCTGGACATTTATGATCACATTTATACTGCTCAGTGGTATTGGTCCTTGAAAAGATCATGTAAATTAAATGTAATGTTTTGTATTTTTATAAATAAATATTTACTGTTTTCAACACTGGGTGACCTTTTTCTGTATTTTGTTGATACATTATTTGGTTGTGTTGTCACAACCTGATTCTAGGAAACGGGCGTCAGGCTCCAGTCAGATGTCCTGACTGTTTGAACCTATGTTGCATTGAGGAGGAGCAAACACAATGTCTGTCTGTGCCTCTTCCAAAGGATTATTAATTGTCTTGAAACAAGAGCAGGTATGTCACTCAAAGTCTTTGTTATTCTCTTACAGTATATTCAAAGTTGAATTATAAGTAATTGCTCTATTTTCTGCTGTTTCTATCTAAAATGTAATGTAAAATATACTTTTGCATTTTTGTGGTATGAGTTACTGCCTACAGTCAATGCTGGTCATCGTTCCTTTTACTGGGAAATAAGCAGCATGTACTGCTGTGAACAGGATCAACAGCATCAGCCCTTTTGAGACAAATAACTTCTTTTCAAATCCACCAGGTTCCTACCAAAAATGGTAATCTTACCCTGCAGAGCACAGGAGTTGCTGGTCTACCACTGCCTCGATCAGTAAGTTTGTTTTTGTTATTGTGTGTCTGTTGTGTGGGGGATGAGAACTGCTGTCTATCAGGTTGCGACACCGGTGTTGCAACCTGATAGACCAAACTAGTCAACTGAAGCAGCAGCAGACCAGAAGCTGTTCTTCAAGGATTTAAGCACTGAAACACTCACTGTGACTCACTTTTGTCAGAGTGTGGACTGGAATTTTTCTCTCTATATGTATTCAAAGATGCGCCACGCTAGGCAATAGTTAACTCAATGCCGCTGTTTCAATATGTGATTGAAACTCATCTCAGTTTCTAGGTTGTTACTGAGGGTTGGCCTACTTGCTGGTGTTGCAACCTTGGTTTCGTGACATAGGATCTACTGATGAGTCTGAATATTATTATTATTAGGTATTGACCCTGTGTGGTCTATACTGGGTGTATTTAAGTTAAGTTAAAGTAAAATTAACTGTAATGTAGGTGCTTGGGATAAGCAGAGGTGAGTTACCTTTCCTCCTTTCCATTCAATGCATTTTTCTTCTAAAACCAAAAAATCTTCTGTTTGGCTTCTCCCAGCTGTATCCTAATGAACTTGTCACTGCCCCCGTAGCCACAGGGCAGAAAAAACCTGCATGACTGCTGCATGACAGTTGATGAGTTGTAGCTGGTGTTTTTCCCTCAAACAGCCACAAGGAGCAACAATTAGCCCAGCCCATGCTTGAAAACAAACATACACCAGTTGGTCAACACTGACAAGCCCAAATCAGACCACAAACAGGCATTAAGTAATTAAACATATGTTTTCCACACGCCCTAATGCATTATGACATTCTGACTGGTGCTTAAGTTTTAAAAGCAGTTGAATCTTCAGCCACAAAGACTTCCTGGCATGTGGTGTGTCTGGTTCTCATGCAAGGTGGTGTAGCTACAGCTTCCTTTTAAAGAGTCAACAGCAGGCAGGAGAGGCTGGACTTAGTCAGCCCTGAGGCTTCAGGCTGCCACATACTCCTGCTTAGACTGCGGGTGTTTTTGTTGCTGTGCAGTTATTTGAGGAGACCAGCTGTTAGCGGAGTTCATCTTCATTGTTTTGTTTTGTTGCATTTTAAAGTGCCAAAAGAGATTGGAGCCTTTTTCATGGCTGATGGTACAAGAAGAGGACTCAGCTTTCAGAAGACAAACTATTCAATACCTGAAACTTGACATTGGCTGGATCTGTCATGAGGAGACATGTGATGTGTTCACTCAAATATTTAAACTGTAGGACATAATCCTTTAATGTGGGCACAGGACAACAGCTACTTTGTGTCTTGGTGATTTATGGGCTCAGTTTTTTGGTTGATAAGTCTTAGTCACTGATCATGGTTGGTGGAAGAACTGCAGATCTGGCACCAACAGCCGCTGTCAAGATCTTTTCAGCTGGAACAGCTGGCTGTGTGGCCGACCTGGTTACCTTCCCCCTGGACACAGCCAAAGTCAGACTGCAGGTAAAGACTGTTTACTGTGTAAAGTCACTGGTGCAGATGCACTGCTTGTTACAAGACTTGTGAAATACTAATTAAACCATTAAACCCTCAACCCGCCAACCCCTCATGATATTTAATAAGCCACCTATCTACATATTTTTTCATTACTGTTTTTATCTACTCAACTTTTTCATTTTATTTTCTTTAAATGTAATTGTACACGATGTTTTATATGCTGTCAAAGCATTTTACACACTGCCAGGATATAATTCTGGTGCAGAGATTTGAAATTTTATTACATTTATTAGCTTTTAAAGGGCCCAAACTAAGGACTCTGTGAACTCTTCAGACCAGGATCAGCCTTAAAAAACACTCACTATATGTGATTTATGTATTATTGTAGAACCTAAACACCTCCTCAGGAACAAAACATGTCATCATTGCCCTCAATGGTATTTACAACCCTGCGTTTTGTATTGCTGCTGCCCCACCACTTAACAAGAGGACTATCTGAACATGCTTAAGAGCATGTTCCTACTTGTTAAACGAGGCGTGTAACACTTATATAAAACCTGATAATAGGTATGTAAAATTCACAGTCACAGGTAATCACCACATTTTCTTGTGCTTTTGTATCACTTCAGATTCAAGGTGAATCCAAATCCTTGCTAGATGGCCAGAGGACAAGATACAGAGGTGTGTTTGGCACTATCCTCACCATGGTGAAGACTGAGGGCCCGCAGAGTTTGTACAGGGGTCTGGTGGCTGGACTCCAGAGGCAGATGAGTTTTGCCTCAGTCCGCATTGGCCTGTATGACACCATGAAGCAGTTTTACACCAGAGGATCAGAAAGTATGTGACAAAATGTTTCTACAGACAGTCAAGCAGTCAAATGTTAAATTAGAAGCTACTATATTCATCTTCAGCTCATAGAATTCATGTTACAGAAGATATAAACACAGGATATCATACAGGTGATTGAGGATATTCAACCCAAAGTTTATTGGTTTTATTGAATCAGATCATTAAGAGGGCTGTCACAAATGATTTGTTGATTATCTATTAATCTGATGATCTTTTTCTTAGTTAATCCAGTAGTTGTTTGGTCTAGGAAACACTATAAACCAAATCTGTTTGATTTACTGTAATGTTAGGCAAATTATTTCACATTTGAGAAATACTTGCTCAAATACTTGCTATTTGCTTTAGACTTATTTTTAACTTACTATTTTTAAAATAGTTGCAGATAAATCAACTGAATCTAATCAACAACTTAATCAACCAATTGCTTCAGTTTTATTAACATGAAATAATAATTTGACAACATGTATACAGTGCCTGAATTCAAGCACGCCAGATCAGACAGTTACAATAAAAATCAATATGTTAATAAAACAGAAACACTCCTCAGCTCCCTTTAACTGTAAATAAGGTCAGATCATGCTGCCTTTATTGAAGAGAGCTAAGAGCTCTTAGCAAAGAGCTAAGAGGCTCTGCCTCTGCCCCCACACGTCAGGAAATATATAACTTACATTGTTGGATGAAGATAAGAATCATGATCATACATCTGCAAAACGCATTCTTTCCTGCGTTGACATTTTGACAAAACGCCCCATTATCTGAGCTGGTCTTTACAGATATCCAGCTCCAGGATATGGGGCACAGGGCAGATTCCTCTTTCAAGGAACAGATCTGTGTTTATGCCTGAGGCCTTACCTGTTCCCCTTCTATCACTGCAACATTTACTTGAAAAGTGTTCATCTCAAGGGACTTCTGCCATTTTTTCATCCAGTGCCTCTCCAACCAAACAACCAGTTAAACCAGTTTGAATGTTAACAAGCCGAGTGGTTTGCATGTAGACATGCTACAGGTTGTTTAATCATGCTCAAGATGGAGCCTCAGACCGTAGGGAAGGCTTTGATGTAAAATGCTGACATTGGTTTCTAGTAAACAGTCATAGTAGACAGTCATATATAACTCCTAACAGGTTTTTTGAAAAGCCACCTGCACAGACAGTTTTCTGCTTTTGTGGCTGCTTAAATTCGCTCATTAATCACTGTCATCATTATCAAAACTACACCCTAGTTCAGTCTCTGATTACTAACAGGAGTCTTATATGGTTCGCTTGCGTTACAGATGTGGGGATTGGGACTCGGCTGCTGGCGGGCTGCACCACAGGGGCGATGGCGGTGGCCTTCGCTCAGCCCACTGACGTGGTTAAAGTCAGGTTCCAGGCTCAAGTCCTCCTGCCTGAGAGCGGTTCTGCAAAGAGATACAGCAGCACAATTGATGCCTACAAGACCATAGCCAGGGATGAGGGCGTTAAAGGGCTCTGGAAAGGTACATTCAAATGCAGATATAAATTAATGACAAATAAGCACAAATCATTTCTGTTGCAAAGTCAATAATAATCTCTCTCCTCTCTCTCTCTCTCTCTCTCTCTCTCTCTCTCTCTCTATATATATATATATACAGCACTGTCATTAATTTATACAGAGCTTAAGTTTAAGAAATCAAGTTAACTTATAATTAAGTTAAAATGATATTTTTACTATGTTTATATTATTTCCATTTATTACATCATAGATTTTAACCCTTATTTTCAGTTTACTCCGGTTCATCAGGTTGAATTGTAATTTTTAAGATGTTGAATATTTCAGGCTGTCTGCCAAACATAACCCGTAATGCCATCGTTAACTGCTCTGAGCTGGTGACCTATGACATCATCAAAGAGCTCATCCTAAAGTACAAGCTGATGACAGGCGAGTGCAAACACTTCAAATTCAGCCCTCAGCATTCCAGAAACCTCATGTGGTCTTTGTTGTGTCCCGTAATAACTAAAGCAAATATTTTGTTTTGAACAGACAACATGCCGTGTCACTTCACTGCAGCCTTTGCAGCAGGTTTCTGCACCACCATTGTGGCGTCTCCAGTGGATGTGGTAAAAACACGGTTCATGAATTCAGTGCCTGGGCAGTACAGTGGTGCTATTAACTGTGCCTTAACCATGCTGGTTAAAGAGGGACCCACAGCTTTCTATAAAGGGTATGGAGCCACATTATCTAAAGCAAGATTATCAGAATAATTGACAAAGCAAACATAAATGACAAGTGCAACATTTTTCTTCTGTTTTGTAGATTTATGCCTTCATTTCTTCGTCTTGGCTCCTGGAACATTGTGATGTTTGTGAGCTACGAGCAGATTAAAAGAGCTGTGGTAAGACTTCAGCTCTGATCTGTCTGTTGGTTTGGCACAGTACTAATTTTATTGGTGCAAAGATGGGACTGTCTGTGCCAAGAAGTGCATGCTTCAGAGAGAGGCAGTGTTGTTATGACTGACGCTGCTGGTCTGGACCTGTTTTTCCTCAGGGATAAAACTGCACATTCGTCATATTAAAAAGAAAATCTGCAGGGATGATTTTAGCTGACTTGTGCACATTATTAGAATTGACCTTTTCTCATGTTTTTAAAAGAAAAAGGAAAATAAAGCATATGGTTGAATAATAAAATAAATGATGGCTCAGTTCCATTTAGCTGGTTCAGTTTCAGGGTCCTGGTGTTGTACATATTGGCTCATTTCACACTGAATTGCAAATGTTGTTGTTTGGGTTTTGTACATCATGTCTGTTTTCATGTGAAACTTATTTTTATAATAATGTGAAAATGCAGTTAATTTCAGTATTTTTTTTTTTTAATCAGTCAAATTTTGTTTTGTCACACTCTAAAACCTCAAACATATTGAATTTACTGTCACATGAGACTAGGCAGTTATAGACTTTTTAGCTTATTTTCTGTTAAGTTAAACAATCAAAGTATCATTTCAGCTCTCTTAGGAATGAGTCAACGTTATGTAATGCAAAAAAAAATACCACCAATGCATCTACATGCAATCTGTGCATATTGTGTAGATATTTATAACATTCAAACTCTTAACTATATTTAATAATAGGCATATTGAAAATTAAAATGTCATCTAAATATATCTGAATAATTTGTCTAAAGTCTGTTTGAAGGGACCCATTCAAAAAATCAGCACTGACACACATTTGTACACATTGATCCCTGACAAGCATTGCTCCATACCAGCTCCACTGCCGGATGCTGTTATAGATACTCTGCTGTTTAATCCCCTTTACATGTGACCATTCAAGGGGAACAGTGCGAAGATAAAACATACCTAAGCTGTGAGATAAGAATCCATAATGACAGCCACTTTTCAGACAAGACCCAGGCTTTTAAAACTGCTTATTATATTAAGAATATGGTTTTAATATGTGTTGCCATATTTTTTAGAATATTGCATGATGTCACTTGTTTGCAATAATTCAGTGGAATAGAAACTTAATACTTTTCATCAAGTGCAGCTGTGTTGATTGATATTTGTCATAATGTGGGTTTTATTATTTATTTACTCTGTGTCATTTTAAAAAAGAAAAAAATAATAATAATAATTTAAAAAATAAACAGGTTCTTTATTAAACAATGCACACACAAAGAGGTGGAAGAGGTGAAAAGCACCAAACAATCAGCTGACAGACGAGAAAATTGCCCAATTTGAGTATTGTGGGACAAAAGAGGCTGCTGACAAAGATGTAACTGAAGTCTGTGCTGTAACAAAAGCCTTTGAACTTGCTCCACCTTGCTAATCATCTCCTGTAGTGTCAGTGAGGTTTCTCCATGGTTGAATTAGTGTGACAAGCTGACCTGGGACCATATGGCACTCTGGCTAACCCTCGTGAGTGTTTAGGTGAGTTAATGGAGGCTGGAAACTCAAAGATGTTAACAAGCAATGGGTTTTACAAAATTAACCTTGGCCTTTTCTGAAAAGATGTTCAGGTAAATATTAGGATCAACAGGTGTGAATGTGAGCCTTAAAGTATATAAAGTGTTTAACATGGTCCTTTGCTGACTTTGGCAGACGCCTCTGCTCATAGACAATTAGCGATATCAAGTGTCAGTGAGCAGTTCAAGTTCACTGAACCAACTGTTCACGTGTTTTTCTGTTTCAAGGAAAACGGTGAACAGTTCAAGTTCACCGAACCAACTGTTCACTGTTTCAAAGAAACGCAGGTATATTCTTACCGAGCATGATGGGGTTTTTTTGTGCCATCAGCTGGTTAAACGGTGTTGTTTGTTGCGTACATATGAGTGTAACATGTGACAGGCATTCAGTTATAGTGTTATAGTACAGACAGATACTTTTAGGTTTTATTTCTTTAATATGCTAAATGATATTTTATTCAGAACCAGTCTCTGTGTGGTGTTCAAAGACTCTTGGGAAATACGGGAACCCATTTTTCAAGATGGAAAGAAACCTAAAAAATAAAAATAACATCGTATCATCACGGAGTTGTTGCTGGAGTGGTTTAAACTTCAGATTATTCATAATGTATGAAATACGTGAAACATTTTAACTGCTTCCCAGAGTTCAGAGTCCTTGTTGCACTTAAGGATTTATTTCTGGTTTAGTGAACAGTTTTAAATGGGCAACTCTGAAAGTTTAAAACTCAGATTTTGATCTTTTTACATTCAAAAGGCTCTTACATGAGAAATCCAAGTAAAAACAAAAAAACAAAATTTTACCAGACTTGCTGAAAGATGACTTCAAAGATTGACAAGTCCATAAATCATCTAAAGCTCTCAGTCTACTTTCTTACAGTTTATGAACTGCTGTCATCCAACATTCAAAGCCATACTTCTCTGTCCTTCCATGTTTATTAATGTTGTCTTAATACAAAAAAGACTTTTAAAAATTACAAAAAAGTCCAATTCTGTAAAGACTTTAATGTAGAAACTTTACACAAGGACAGCTTTCACTCTGTTAAACTGAATGAAAAACAAAGACATGGATCTGAGACTGGATTAGACTTCACTGCTGTGACTCTTGATGCCTCCTCTGTTGCATCTTTAACGGTTGGAGACGGACGGGTCTTGCAGGCCATTTTTGGCCTCGTCCTTGCACTCCTGCACGCAGGGACTCGCTGTAATCATGAGGAAAAGGTAAAGGTTGTCGACTCTGGCCAAAGTTTACATGGGCGCCGAAGGGCAGCAGGAACGTAGGGTGGCAGCAGGCAGGTAAGACTACAGCTGTGGTTAGACTGCAGACTTGGGGGCAGGTGTTATGGACCTGCTCAGGAAAACCAGCTGAGAAATGCTGAGTGTCAGGGTGAATCGCACTGAGTGTCTGTGCTGATTTAAGTTCAATCATGTCCTGGAGTTTCCTCAGCAGGATCAACCTGATGTGTTGGAGTTTCTGCAAGCTGAGAAATGAATCCAAGAAGTCTGCCAGCTGGGTTTCCCCCTCTGCGAACCGCTGAAACAGCAGCTGTTTCAGAGAGATACCTCATTATTTTCGGACACTTGATGGATATTATGTTACAGCAGATTAGACTGCTCCTGCTTTGCTTCAACTGCCTAAACTTTTTGCTTTTTTTTTTTCTCAAGCATGACAAAAACATGTGCGGTGGCAATTTAATAGAATTTCATATTTGACCAAAAAGGAAGTATAGTTTCTCTACAGATGGAAATACATATCAGCTTGATTTGTATTTCATCACCCATTTGTCATTATGTAAAATCTATTTGCAAAATAGAAAAATTAACTTGCTAGTGAGCTTAGCCAGGCAACGCGTGTTATTCGCTGCAAATGTTTTGGATGTAATACAGCTCAAGATCATTTGTTAAGAATCATGTCATTACTGTCTGTGTACTGAAACAAAATTTTGACAAGGTGATTGAACGTATTCTGTATTTTAACACTCATCTAAATATACATCACATGCTGACATCCTTGCAAATATCTGATATTGTTACCTCACACTCCTCTTCTGCGCTATTGATCGTCTTAAGGAGACACCACTGTGTGTAATGCACACTGTATTTTTCAGCTGCAAAACACAATTAACAAATGTAAGAATTAATGATCAAACAAGCAAATTATTACAGAATTTATTTTAAAACTCACCAAGTTGTTCTTGTTTGGTCTGGACCATGGTTTTCAGTTTTTCCAGTTCCTTGTATTTCATTGCAAGAAGCAACTTAGCATCTTTAAATGCAGGTTTTTGGGAGAGACTAACTTTTGCCAGTTTTTCATTTGAAACCAGCATTTTCTCTGCAGCCCTCCGCAGTATCTGAAACTGCAAATGGCCACAAGTGGTTTAGAAAAGAATTAAAAGGGAAAAAAAAACAATAAAATATGTGCATAGTATTTTTTTGCCATTCAGATAATTTCTATGGCAAATGCACCATCACTTACTGTCCGTTTGTCTGATGACATCGACTTACCTTCTCACTGCAGCTGACGATGTGACTGATTTTGTCTTCATCTTGCAGCAGCTCCCGCAGCTCTCTGGTGCTCAGAGCGCCAAACTGCACCGACAGAGTCATGATGACACTGGATGCTCTTTGGTGCCTATTTGTTCCTGATGCATCCTGCTGGGGCGCAATGTGAGCTGTTATTGTTGCATTCAGGGCCTGTGGGAAAACTCTACCGCTGTACCAAACGAAAATTATACGTACGTGTATGACATGAACGACCCTCTTAAAAAACGAAATGGACGGTAGTTTTCAGATGTATTAATGAATTCACATCGAGCATATGTTGCGTTTGAAATTAATACTGAATAATGTTATTCCTGATCAGAGTGTCACCATTTAAACTCGAAAACTACTAATTGCTGTTATGTTGTTTAGTTTGGTCACATGCATTTGTTTTTTATAATATACAGGTTATGTAGGTTCTGAATGTTCAGACAAACTAAATTCTCATTTAGTGTTGGGATTGTAGAAATTTCCACATTTTCTACTGTACCTGAAGAGTCAAACAGCCCAATTAAGCTATAGTTGAATGTAGTTTCTCCTTATGTTGACAAATAGATTGATGAACGCCGTTGTATTGACACACAACATCTTTTTGTTTTTAATCTCTGTTCCTCCGGGTTCACTGAAGTGTTGGTTTCAGATTGAAGACTGCGTGTGTGTGTGTGTGTGTATATATATACAGGCTTGAAACCATCATAAGGGAAAAAGCTTAAATATATTGTGATAATAGCTGCATTTATTTTTTAGTCTTATCTTTTTTTAAAAAAAAAATCTGATAATATCAATGTTCCTGTTGTTTTTCTTCTTATATGCACATTATTTTAGGCTATTTTATTTTTGACTGATTCTGATTTTTACCTTATTGCAAGCATCTTAATCCTGATTCAACCATTCAAAGCACTTTCTTCTTAAACAACAAATCACATTTATTATTTATTTATTTTAAACATACTTCTTATTTTTTTTATTATATTATTATTTTGTTATTTTTTATATTAATGTCATATATGATAGTAATATGTGAAATGTGGCATTCAACTAATGACAAAATAAAGGCTATTGCTCTATGTATTTTATTAAAACACATTGTTTCATGCAGAGTAGATTATCTGTGTTGTTGACATGCTGTCACTCTGGGGTTACTGTGGGTGTGTATTTCCTGATGTCACCAACGCCTGCTCCTCAGGTGTTCGCTGCCAGAATAACTCAGCCTCAGAATAACTGAGCTATATGCAGCCTCAGTTAATCCTTAAGACGAGCGCTGCAGAGCTCCCTCACTGCAGTCAGTGAAAGTCCTGCACTGAGACACAGACGACTTTCCCCTCTTGAGAGCCGCAGGGCAACATGCAGATTAACCACAACTGCCTTCAGCACAGGACACCTCCACTGTGTGAGTAAAGCAGGTAATTTAGCTCATGTTTTATCTTACACAGTATTTTGTGAATGCCATGTGTTAAAATGAATTCAGCTGAGCCATGTGTTAAAATGAATTCAGCTGAGTATTAGTCTTTAACTGCATATCAGAGCCTCTTGTTTGTAATTCTTACTACACAAGTTTTACAGCTTTACATGTAACAAATAAAGCTGAAGATGTAAATTTACTTTTAAAAGAAAGTATCTGTAAACACTCTGACAGCCCTGGGTATTGTGTAAGTATTGTGAATATACTTTGCCTGTTAAGGCTTTCTGCTTTGTTACATAAGAAGCTTTTCAGTTCTCTGTATTGTATTTCAGGCAACAGTGACTCACAGAAGTTGATTCTTATCTGCTGACAGACTGTTGTTTCTTGCGTTTTTATCTCAAATGTTACCATCAATTCTGGCCTGGGGCCTGTGCCATCTGGTTAATGAGATCAAGAAAGTATAAACCTGACAGTTTTCAGGCTGCTAGCTGCAGTTTCGGAGACTTAAATCTTGTGGAGGACACAGGAATTTACTTAAATAAATAAATATTTACTTAAACAATAATAAACAATGTGAAAAACAAACTATGTAATGACTGATTTCAAAAGGAGGAAGCCAATATTTGAGTGTAAGAGAATTTGTCAATTCTGTCAGAAACCAGCTGTGGTCTAATGTCTTTTAAGTATTATCTACAACTTCATTATACTCTCTCTATTTAGGTCTTTTAATGCCAGTATGTGTTAAAGATCCATTGCATTAGGGACTCAAACGTGTGTGTGTGTGTGTGTGTGTGTGTGTGTGTGATTTCATGTGTCTCTCCACTTCTGCCTTCCAGTGCAATCATGCATCCTTTGATGCTTCTACTAGGCTGGAACTTTCATCTGTGACTGAACCAAAACTAACTACCATGAGCGCCGACACCACCTGCAGACCAGAGCCGGACTCGGAGCACCACGGCGAGCTGGCCGACATGGTGGCAGCCATGAATGTGACTGCCAACCGGGTGACCCCGCCAAACGGCTACAGGTCGGGTCCCCCAAGGACTACCAGCTCTCACAGAGCCCGACTGTCAGACAGGAAGCTATCACTGCAGGAAAGGGGGACCCGAATTCCCCGACAGCCCACCATCGAGACCAAACGTGTGTCCATCACTGATGCTGATGTGAGGAGAAAGAAATGATGCTCAGAGTTGAACTTTTGACTTTATATAACATGTTACCATTGAGATCCTTTAATGTTCAAACTCTCTTCTTATTGTTCGCACAGGACTGTGTCCAGCTCAACCAGTACAAGCTAAACAAAGAGATTGGAAAGGTGATTCCTCACCGCAGTACATACACTGTGTTTACTGTTTGTACAGCATGGCTGACCTGAAACAGAAGAGATGGCACAGGATGGTTTACCTTTGTTATTTCTACACCCTAGGGTTCATATGGAGTGGTGAGATTAGCTTATAATGAGGATTCTGAACAGTACTATGTAAGTCAAAGCTTATCGATTTCGCATTTATTATATTTATTATCTTTTATTGTATATATTATCAAGTGTTGGCATGTCTGTTGTCTTAACCCTCAAACGCTTGATTTCATGTAAATAGGCCATGAAAGTTGTTTCTAAGAAGAAGCTGATGAGGCAGTGTGGATTTCTGCGTGAGTAACAAGAAAAAGCTATTAAACGTCACATGAGTTTATGTCATTGTTGTGATGTCATTGGTGATGTTGTTATGTTCTTTGTGGGGTTGTTTTGTGATTTCAGGCCGCCTGCCTCCTCAAGGCTCAAACTCGCAGCAGGATGCATTTCCTAAAGCTGTGTTGCCTCTGGACAAAGTGTACAAGGAGATCGCCATCCTGAAGAAACTGGACCATCATAATGTTGTAAAACTAGTAGAGGTCAGTCAGTCAGATGACTCAGTCCTCACCTGCTGCACACAACCTGTAGAACTAGGATGTAGGGATGAGATGCTGGCAATGTAGTGAGATTACCTGTGTGTGTGTGGACCATGCGTGGTGACGGGCCTTTAAAAAACACACAGAAGTACTATAACGATCACGGTACAGTCCAGGATGTGAGGATCAATGTGTGTTGCAGGTGCTTGATGATCCTGATGAAGACGGACTTCACATGGGTAGGCACTCAATCATCCCTTTAACCATAATTGATTTAGCACGTGTGTTTCAATACAACGTGAGGGAGTCATTAAACTCTGATTATTTGTCCTCAAGCCTTCGAATTGATGACAAAAGGGTATGTTTTTGTACATTCATAGATTCTATCATATTCCAAAACTGTGTCAGTTGAGGCATTTAACTTCTGGTCTGTAAAGTGAATTCTACATATTTACTTTTTCCTGCCTTCCTCCACCTCTCATGCCTCTGTCTCTCTTGTCTTCACGTCTCATGTCGGTCAGCCCGGTGATGGAGGTGCCCACAGACGACCCTTTCACAGAGGAGCAGGCTCGCTTTTACTTCAGAGACGTGGTCCTAGGAATAGAGTACTGTAAGTGAGGATTTAACTGTAAATAATTAATAGAGAGTAGACACATCTAATGTACTCATAACCATTAATTTTTTATATCTTTATTTTTTTTACACATAGTGAGTTTTTTAATTGTGTATCATCTAAAAGTTTCAAGCTTTGGTGCCTTAAACGAGCTGAGAGCAGTGTCCTATTTTCGAAAACTATGATTTCAAAAGTTACATGTTCAAGTAAGTTAAAATTTTATTGAAATATTAAAACTCTTTCTACTCCTTGATGGATCAGTGACTGCTAATAAACTACTATCCAAGATGTAATTTTTAAAACGAATATCTTCATCTTCACTGATGTTTAGTATTTTTAAACAAGCAAACTGTCCAGTCGCGATGATATATGCATACAATTACACCAAAATGCATTACAGTTTCTTCAAAGAGTACAGAATAAATATTTCATTAACTAACTCAACATGTTGACTTCTGTGCACTCACCGCCTTGTCCAGTGCACTACCACAAGATCATCCACAGGGACATCAAACCCTCCAACCTGCTGCTGGGAGACGACGGTCACGTCAAGATTGCAGACTTTGGTGTGAGCAACGAGTTCGAGGGGACAGACGCCCTCCTGTCGAGCACGGCTGGGACCCCGGCCTTCATGGCCCCAGAGATGATGACTGAACACGAGCAGAGCTTCAGTGGAAAGGTGAGAGAAGACTGTTGCCTGTTAAAGTTGACTGTTAGTCAAAGAAGAAACAGACAATCAGTTTGGATGTGACTCATCATATCAGGCTGCTCTTTAGTTGTAAAGAAATTATGTTCAAACTCTTAGTAATGATAATGGTGATCACTGTGTTTGTTTACCAGGCGTTAGACGTGTGGGCGATGGGAGTCACACTGTACTGTTTTGTCTTTGGGAAGGTGAGCAACTTCACAGTGAAATGCGTGTGGAATAAAAAGCCAGCAGCAGTTTGCTTAATTCATTTGGTCTGTCCTGTTCCAGTGCCCTTTTTATGATGAATACATCATCTCTCTGCACAACAAGATCAAGAGCAAGCCTGTGGAGTTTCCCGAGACGTAAGCGTAACCAGAAGAGCTAGTAAAAATGTGCTTTTTTACTTCTTATACGGATATCAGTGTCAGTTCCAACTGGAGACTCAGTAGTGTCAGTATTTCTCCAGAGAGAAGACAACTGCATCCAGCAGCTTTTGACACAAAACAAATGAATATTACAATATTCTTTACAGACTTCAGCTATTTTCAAAATATTTTACTTTATTTGGGAAAAGAAATATAAGATAAGCAGAAATTTGTGTTTGTGAGTGATAGTGGTCATTCTAGTACAAGCACTAGTTTCCAGGATTTTCTCTTTTTATTGAAGTCATTATTCTGTACTATGTCCTTTGATGACATTGTCACTGTCACACCCTGTACATCTTATCATAAACCAGTGGTCTCCTGCAGAATTGTCATGCCTGTTGATGCCGACATCAGGATTGTTTCTTTATGATTCCCAACTTCATTATGCATCAGAGCAGTAAACAGCATTGACTATGGCTCACTTTCAAAAACATTCATTCATCTGTAAAACTATAACTGTCTCCACAGGCCACAGATAAGTACAGAACTGAAGGAGCTCATTGAAAGGATGCTGGATAAAAACCCTGAAACAAGAATCACCATCCCTGATATTAAGGTGACCAGGAAAGAAAAATGACTACATCTGAATAAAAACATGTATAAAAGCAGATATGTTCACCACCGGTGTGAGTTGCTTTTTCATAACGAGGGTGTGTTGATGTGTGCGTCGTTACAGTTTCATCCGTGGGTGACAGAGCACGGCTCCGATCCTCTTCCTCTGGAGGAGGAGCACTGCACTGCGGTGGAGGTCACTGAGGAGGAGGTGCAGAACAGCATCAAACTCATCACCAGCCTTTCCACTGTGGTGAGTCGCATGTCACTTCATCTCCAGTCACTATTTAACACTTTAAAGACCCACACATGGCTGCTGGTTGGTGTATTTAAAGTGAAATATCTCAACTGCAACATTTACATTTACCTTGGTTTCAGACCTTCCCTTCAAATTTTATTTCCTCTGTACATTTTAAGAGGAAATAAATATTGGTCAAAGTGGTCTTCACTAGCATGAAATCTCAACTATTCATAACTACAAAACTCTTGCACTCAAATCTCAAGATACACAATAATAGACATGGGAAGACACAGATGACGCAAAAATAAAAGCATTAAGATGATCATGTTGCTTTAAAGGTTGTGAAATTGTGATATTTATATGGCAGGATAGAAGAATAACCACTCAGCATTATCACAGAAACACAATTTGACATTTAAAAGTGTCTCTGATGTCCACTGCAGATTCTGGTAAAGTCCATGCTGAGGAAGCGGTCTTTCAGTAATCCCTTTGAGTGTCGGGGCAGACGGGCGGAGAGGTCCATGTCTGCCCCTGGAGGTCTTCTTACGTAAGTAGCCTACTCTGCAAATCCTGCCTGCTCTGCTCCGCCAAACTGCCAGCTCTGCGATTAGGCCTCTAACAAAACAAAGCAGTGAGCAGATGCTTGGGTAAAAATAGATCAGCCAGTTACACACTTTATATGTGCAGTGTGTCTCTCACATATTAAATATATTCAATCTACCATCATATCTGCACCATTAATTTTTGAATACTGACTCTCTCTTACACTGTATTTGTTTTGGTCCTTAAATTAGCAGCACACTCAGGCAGATAAAAGCACTTGTCCTCTCCTGATAAGCTAAATGGATACCCCTGCGGCAGCAGTAATGGCTGTGCTGCTTTTGTTTTCCATTAACAAGCCAGTCCTGTCTGTGGGGGGCCGCTGGCACAGCTAATTACACCTCCATGTGAAGAGATGTGAAGCTGCAGCTACATCCTCCTCCACACATGCACAGGCACTACCACCAGTCCTACAGCGCTGCGGTCTCCCACACACTGAAATCTGTGCAGATGTCTGTCCATCTGACACATATGATCTGTAAATGGTGAAAACGAAGACAACAGCAAGTGTGTTAAGGCACTTAAGTAATGAAGAGGGACCTGAATGAGATGTTCTAATTAAAGGTAAATTATTTCTAATTTGAAAGGTGTAGTTTGGCTCTACAGATGGCTTTTTAAAGAAGAAGATCAAAATGATTTCATTTGATCTTCTTGGAGGGATGATGTATTGTGGCATCATGTTCCAGAGATTAAATATTTCATTCTTCTCCAACAACAATAAGGACAAATTATTATTATAAGGTTTTCAAATCATTAGTCTATATTTCATGGAAGCTGGAGTTCTGTATAGAGACCAAATGTATTCAGTATTAAATAAATAAGTGGCTGTGATATAAATCTTAATGTAAACATCGACAAAAGGTCAACTATCTATTCACTTTGTAAAAGAATCATAAATATTTAAAACGCAGCTCATTATTATGAAATGTAGTTTCAAACAGATTCTTTGAACAATGTTTGTTTATTTTCTTCAGCAGTTGTAATAAAATGTACTTTTCCAGGCAGCAGGCAGGGCAGAGTCAGTAATATGATTAGCTGTGCAATAAACCGCTAATGACAAACTAAGCTCTGCTCTGTGTGTCCTGACTGACGGACAAAAACTTTACAACATTTTTTCTATTATTGTTAAAAGAAAAATGGTTTAAAAAAATAAAAATTTTGGATGGTAAATATTGGATGCTTTGGTTCCTGATACTATATGTCCTCCAGCATAAACCGATCATCCATAGGAAAAATTATGGCTTTCCTTTGGAAAATGCACTTTTTCACTTTCTTGCTGAAGGTTGGATGAGAAGTTTGATGTCACACTTTCAATCAATCATATAAAATGAATAATTTGTGTTTTTTAGTGCAGTCCCTATTAAACCACCAATTGTTGCCACTTTGGATGATGTACAAAATTAATTGAATGAGATATGATTGATGGTGGGTTTTCTTACCTTTGTGAGTGATGTCAGCTGTTTCACTGTGTTTACAGTCTTTATGCTAAGCTAAGCTAACTGCAGGCTGTAGTTCAAATACTTTGCTCAGACATAGACACAGTTTTCTCATCTAACTCTCAGCAAAAGCAAATAATTTCCCAGAATGTCTGACTTTGCCTTTAAACTGCTGCAGTCCAGCTACAAAATCTGTCTTTATCATTACATCTGTTGCAAACCCATATGAGTATAAACTCTGGCCTCTTACATTACAACATCTCCTCTTTGCAGTGGTACTTGGGGCTTATTGGGGTCTTCGCCTCAGCTTCATCCTTCCTTGAGGTAAATTTTATAAAAGCATTCAGGTTGAGCTCTTGTGCTTCATACACAGCGCAGATCATCAGCTGTTTGTTCAACCCTAAGAGGATTTAAAAGAGACAAGACAACACAAAGCTCTCAACAACAAGCTGTACCCAAAATAAATGGATGCACACGGTTGTTGTTGTCAAGTGCTTTGTGCTGGCTTTCCTCTCTTGTGTCTTCTCCAGGTTATGTTGTGGACAGAGAGTGATGAGCTGTGCGCTGTGGAGGACATGTGCTCTCTGACATTTTTAGTCTAGTGTTACACCCCCACCCCCCTCCCCCTCCTCATCTGCAATCTCACTTAGTACCTTCAACAACATGATTGAGTGTTTGTCGCCCGCAGGAAAGTCAGCAATGAGGGGAGCAGAGACGGAGAGTTGGAGGATTTGTATGAGGATGATACATTTACAGAGTGTACAGATTAAACACTAAATAACATGCACACAGATGAAAGAAGAAGAGAGCATGCAGACAGTTATTTGTTTTCTACCTTTCTTTATGTCTTTGATGCTCTCCTACCTTTGCTTTTGCTTCCTGCTTGCTGTGCTTACACGCTTTTCTCATTTTAGTGCATAAGGCTGTGATAACTCTGTGATACAGTGGATATTAAAAAGATGGATGGTACATTAAACATTTAATACGATGGCAAATCAGATCAGAGTTTATTCTCTCCCTCTGCTTGTTTACTGATTGTTGATATCTCAGTTACAGATCTGATATGATTTATTTACTTTGGATTGTTGTTTAAAATATAAATATGCTCCATAAATAAGTTATTTTTACATTTTCCTACAGCTGTTGAAGACAATAAACATCTCATTTTAAACAATGGCTGTGAATGACTGCAGAAACATGCAACTTCTATAACATACACTATATGTTATAGCACTATAGCAGTTATGTTGTGTTCAATGTGAACACTAGGTGGCAGCCTTGTGACAACAGCCTCTGACTTTGCTTCATTTAGAAGTTTTTCAGCTTCATTCATTTGATTTATTTATTTATTTGCCATGACAACATTTTGAGATGCCTTTAAATAAGACTGATTAATTCATAAACAGATGACACTCCACGTGTTCTCACCACCTCTAAAGATGCAACACATTTCTAATCACACTGTGAGCCTATCAAACTCCAGCCTCATTTTATTTATACGTTCTTTCAGTATCAAGTGCGTTTCACTGTTCAGACCAGTAGATGGAAGCATTGTGTTGCAAGAAAAGAGATCAGACATTAAACCAGGAGGCCCAGAGTTTGAGCCCTAGTTAACAGCAATAATCAACCCAGCTACAGGGACACTGATCTGACAAATTTCATTTTTACACTACTAAAAAAGATGTTAAAAGAAACACCATGTTAAGTAACATTTTCTCATTAATTCAATCTGGAAGTCTGAACCATCAAATTGCAGCATATAAACACATTATTAGTTCAATAAATATAGTTGTACTTCACCATTATAAACAATTACCCTTCTGCACATACTGAGATGCACTGAGTTGAACTCACTTCAAATAAAAGGTGGATGACAGCAGACTGCCTTTTTTACTGAAAGCAAAGGTAAAAGGGTAAAGACAGCACTGGACAATCGATTCAGTGACAGCGATGAAAAATCAGAAAATGATGAGATTTACCCAAAAGGTAAGTGTCCTTTTAATTGAGACAATTCAAAACTGCAGAGCCAACAACAATCTAAAGAAATATAATGTAAAATGATAAGAAAATCTAAATATCCCTCTGAATTATTAGGATTAGGATTTCACTGTAAACCCCCTCTGTGAGGAGCATCTTTCATTCATATATTAGACATTTTATCCAAATTCAAAACTGTCTCCCAACACAGCTCTTTTTTCTCTTTAAATTGTGCTACAAAGATGCTTCAGTTTTGAGGATGGGAAGGAGGCATGATGCTGCAAAATACAAGATCCCTGTGCAAGCGTATCACTGCCTGTCACCATCATACAGACCAGCACAGCATCACATTGAGCTGCTGATGCATTTCAAGTGGCGCGCTTTGTTAAGGCAAACCTACAGGTCCAAACAGGAGAGCGTGCTGTCGAGTGGGCCTGAAGATCTCTGGAGGTGTGTGTAGTAGGTGGAACAATATCTCTGATGGTCTGAGGAAGAACAGAACAACAGGCTTGCTGAGCAGAAACAGATGCTGTGGATATATTAAAAATAAATAAATGTATTGTTTTAGCTCATAAATGAAACAAATGAACTGGGATCAACATTTTGAAATGGTGTCAAATCCTTAAAGATAGACCTTTAATATGTGATCTTTAAAAGAATAGTTAATTATTTGGGGAAAATGCTAATTCACTGTCTTGTTGAGAGTTAGATGGTAAGACCAATACCACCAGTATGAGGTCAGTAGAAAGTCATCTTAGCTCAGTATGGATTTGGGAAATATGAAGCATAGCTTTGTCTTCAGACAACAACCTGCATTTAAACTTTATTTAATTAGTGAGGATTAGAGGTGGGCAGATTGTGTTCCATTTAAACAGAGTCAAGGCTCACTGTTGCTGTCTTTTTACAGTCTTAATGCTAAGCTACGCTAACGGTCTACAGTCCCATATTTGCTACAGACATTAGAGTTGTACTGATTTTCTCCTTCCCAAGGTGAATGAACATGAATGTGTCATATTAACATAACATAACATAACATAACATAACATAACATAACATAACATAACATAACATAACATAACATAACAACAAAAAAGTAGCCTGTTAGCAACCCTTTGTAAAAACTATGGCTAGTTAGCGTTGCTATGCACCATTTATTCTTAAATAGATTTGTCATCAAAGTGGCAATTAGGAATAGCGTCATTGCGTTAAAAAGAGGGAAGCTTATTGGTGTAAGTGATTCAGGATTGAACTAGCACTATTCTCTGATCAGTTGGAGACATGTTGTATGAAAAGCTATATCTTCTACAACAGATCACTTCACACATCTCACATGCTGTTAATGTTCTCTGTGTGTGTGCAAGCTGCCTTGGAAACATGCTGCAATATAAAATAACCTCGGTGAACAGCCCTGGAAAACTAAAATGTAAAGCTAAAATATAAAATAACCAGTAAGCCTCTGCAGGCTGAAATGGTTCATGAGACCATCTGTATTCCTGCAGTCAGCCCATTTTTCTGCCGTTGCAGTTATGTGAAGACCAAAGAGGAGTGTTTCTGAGCAAAGATTTCTGTGGAAACTGTTGCCATGCAACAGCACAATACTGCGCTCTTACAGAGTAGTAACTTCACTGTATGACTGCTCTTTTTCCTGAGCTCACTGCCTGACTAGTAATGTATCGTCCCTCTCTATTCTATTCTTTTCTATTCTACTTTCTGCATTTTCAACATAAGAAGGTTTTTATTTTTACTCTGTAACTGTGTTGTTTCATTGACAGACAGAGGAAACTTTGCTTCACCGTCTGGTTCCACACCCAGACTCCCTTCATTTTCCACATCCAGAGCCAGCCGTAGTTCAGCCTCTGATATTTAGCTAAACATTGACCCTTGGCTCTCACTGTTCACCCTGTATTCCTGTCACCACACCACGTTTCACCCCTTCAGCCTCCATGGCTCCACATCAAACCCACGCCCTCTCGGTCTCTCTCTGCCTGTTGTTTGCCATCACTGACCCCACTGGCCCCCTGTCAACTGAACTGTACATCCCCTCAAGGCAGCAAAATGGAGGAGGGTTTTTCTTTTTTTTCTTCTCCCTGCACTGTTGGGAATCCCCTGTGCCCACATACACAATGAGTCACCAGCTTAGACATCAGGCAGACCCACAAACACTGGAAGGTATAATTTGTCAACCGGTTGGCACCTGAGGAGCTAATTGTAAAACAAAGCATGACTGGCTAGATGCTGTTAAGGTAAAAAAATACACAGACGCCTCACACAGAGGAGCTGCATTACAGACAGGACTCCAGTGAATACACTGGAAAAACAAAACAAAAAAGACAAAAAAAATATTAAAAACTACTTAATAAAGATGTGTAAAAGGCAAAAGACTGCATGTCTTTTATCAAATCCAGTGTCAACAGATGACTCTTTTATGCCAAAAGTCATCACATTACGTTTTTGTAATTAACAGTTCATTATCACATTGTGAGCATGTCTGTGGTGGGAGTTATGACTTGTAAAATAGATATTACACACAATGATTCACACCACAGCCTGCAATACTAAATTAATCCATTTCAGTCTCATTTTCAGTTGTGTAAAGACATCCATGACAAGCATGACCGTGAAAAAAATCAGACTTCATACTACACTTGGGGCTAAATGAAGCACAACATTAGGCATTAGCTGTTTCACTGTGTGTGGCCTCCTCACTGCCGACCCCCTCCCCCTTTCCAGGTCGGTACTCTGTCAGAGGAGGTCACACAGATAGGTCACCTCCTCTTACAGTGCTGACTGTGGAGGATCCTCCCACTGTACAACTGTCCAGGGAGGCTTTGGATGCTTCAGGATTGATTTCAAAAATTCACTTAGCCTCCATCAGCGACTTAATGTTAGATCAGCACCGGAACAGGTCTAACGCACATTTGTTGTTTTGAACATCAGGAGCAACATTATTGACATGAATGTTGTGCTCAATGACCTTTGGTGTTTTAAATATATAGTTTATATAGAAGAAATCATGTTCATATATTTGTATTTCAAATGTCAAGAAAAATTAAAATGACCTAAAATTACATTTCAAAAAGGCAAATACCTGCGTGTTTAAACACATAAAGCAAGCAAGTCATACTTTATATTGTCCAAATGACAATGACAGGGCTGCTACATTTCACTGCATTAACAAAATTCGCTGTTATTTCTATCCATTACACCAAACACACTTAAATAAATATGGTTAAAATAAAGAACATAGCGTGTTGATGTAAGTCACTTTTTCAGGCAGAAAATGCAGGAAGAGTTTTAGATTTAGATCTGCTCTGAGCTCTTTTTCATTTCTCCACTTAATATGTACCATCACAGAGTATTAATTAAAATTTGGGTTTACAAGGATTTAAAGGATTTCCACAGGTGACAGTTTCTTTACATATTAGCTTAGTATATCACAGAATATCCTCCCTCTGCCCTACAAACACTATCTGATATTTTATTTAATATTTTTGCCATAAGTTTTCTTTGACAGTGGAAATCTGCATTTGTTTCTCAAATAGCAGGTTGTTTTTTTGCAGAGGGGGAGAAAAACAATAAAACTGTATTTCAAAGAAAACTGATGAAATATTTTAAGCTTCAAATGAATGTACAGTATGAGAATATTTACAATAAGGTACATACTTTTGTTGATTTCCTGGATACACAACAAATACATAAAATAAGAATTTAAATAATGAAGTTTTGGGATACTTGTGTTACTTTAATGAAGATGTTATTTTGCCAGGGAACGTGGTGTGACTGTGACTCTCTGGCTATGGGAGGCCTTGAGAGAACATGCGGAGTGACGTAACTGTGAGACAGGGGGAGGAGGGGGGAGGACTTAAATTTAGACTCACCTTTTACAAACTTCTGTTCATCACACAAGCCTCTGTAGTTATGAATAATCACCTCCAGTACTATTAGGAATCAGTTTGATCAACAAAAGCGACAAGGAGGAAATGGCTAAACCATTTAGATGACAGCAGTGTTGTATGTTGCAGCCAGATGGAGAGCATTCATTTGGGGACTGTAGCTCTCCAAAAAAAATCATGTGATGATACTTTCCCACCGCCTATCAGATGCAATGTATCCTGCAATGTTTTGGGACAAGTGCTCCCTAAAATAGTCTCTTAAAACCTTCAGCTGAACGTTGTGGCACTTTTTGATAAATAATACAAAGTCTAAATGTTAGTTTAAATAATTCATTTTGCAGCAGTCATGCATAACAGCTGTCTTTGTGCCGCAAAGAGTCAGCAGTGCTCTTTGCCCCATCTTAAAGAAGTAACATTGTGGAGTGAACTTTGAGAAACAGGACAGACGTAGGAGTTGATTATTTGTACCAACTGTGTGATTTCATGTCATGTTGTGTGTTTGCTCAGCTGGGGGTAAAACTGATGAATCAGACTCTCTTAACCGAAGATATGAACTCTCGCCATCCATACAGAGGCACATCGTCTCTATAGTGGAGAGGCTGTCACATTGATGTCTCTGGTCTACTCACTGTCTACTCACAGGCTGCAGGGAGGCCTATTTATAGATCTGTCTCTGTTCTCTGCTTCTACATCGGTCCCCTTTTTCTCTCCATCTCTTTTTTCTCTCTCCTTCCCTCCCTCTAATGGGTTGATATTTCTGGAGCTGTACAGCTATTATCTTCTCTGCATCTTTGAGGTGCAGATCACATTAAGTTAGATCATAAACTTTGAAAATCTAACGTGCCTCTCTGTACCTCACTCAGAAATATAATCTCTTTGTATTTGTTAGCAGTGCTGAAGAGTAGCGATTGACTTAAGTGTTAATCCAAGACTTTATTTCCAGCATCTGATTGGTCATGAGCTGCAATGCTTCACCTCCAGGTCTCCAAACTCACCAAGCCATTGATCATTATCAATCCTGCTTTGAAATCACACAAAAATAATCTATATCTCAGGTTTTAATTACTACTTGTGAGTCAGACTTCAGGTCGTTTGTTCTCCAGCTGCTGTCATGCTATCATCCAGCATTGAGTCCACGGAGCTGTCACTTTTGCCCAGGAGCAACAAAACTAGCCATGACAGCCATGTGGTTTGGTTGATGATGAATGGCTCAACAACATCTGTGAGACGCCTGAGCCAGCGGGGGTTAAACGATTTTTAGTGCAGGAATTTGTAGAAAGCGAGAAATGCTGCATTCAGTCTAGAGTTAGCAAAGGAAATCAATCAGTGATGACCTTCTGACAAAAATCACTGACCTCACGTCTTCTGAATGAAGAACAGCAAACCAGGGCCTTGGGGAAACAGGTAATGTGGTGTTAAAAACACTTGTCCCTCCTTTATTAACACAGCTTAAGTGCTTTTGAGCAAAAAAGGTCTAAAGCACACAATAATGGTAAAAAAGGCCTTTATTGGACTGAAATGCTATGCTAGCAGCTGCATGTAGCAACATACTAAGCTGCTGATGTTTAGCACGTGTAATGCTTAAAGTTATGGTTTGGGACTCCATTTCATTTATAAAATTCCCGCACTGCAGCTGTAACATGTTCTGATTTAATATGTTAGTATGCTAACAGTAGCTAATTAGCACAACAAGCACAGTGCATCTAATGACTGGTAATTCACTCCAAGCCAAAAGTGTTCACTAGGAGAACTCATGAGATCACCATAGTCAGTAGGGAGGGTTGCAAGGTCAACAGTTTACCCATGAAATTGGGCAACTTTTGTAGGGTTAACATTGAATTTTTTGACCACAGGCCGGAAAGATATATTTTGCAAGCAAACTGTAGAATTATTTAAAATTTGAAATCCATGTTGTAAATGAAACAATTTTATACTATATTCATACCAAATTCTACTAAACTATCTTCAGATTAGCATGTACACATATGTAACTAGCTACACACACACAATGCTCTGTAATGCTCTCCAATGCGTGTCAACCTTCTGTTATTGGGCCCTTTTTGGGCTGGATTTGATCAGCCATTGGGCAGGTTTTGAGTCCTAATCAGGCCAATGGCCTTTATGACAAACATGGTTTGGTGGAATTGCCTTTTTCAGTTCAGTGAAGTGTTGGGAGCTTGGGGGAATAGTAAGTACAATTTTTGTTTTCTTGCCAACAGTTAAGACTGACAACACTCTGATACCACTTTGATGTTTGATACAATTCTCATGTCTGTACAATTTAAAGCTACAGCCTGCAGCTGTTGAGCTTAGCACAGCATAAAGACTGTAAATAAGTAGAAAGCCTAGCCTGACACTGTCCGAAGGCAACAAAATCTACCTACAACACCTCTAAACCAACCGATTCTTGTTTCTTTAATCCGCGCAAAAACCAAAGTGTAGATATGATGCAGTTTTATGTGCCAAACTATTAATTTCCATTCACTGACTCTGTTGTCCTGTACCAAAAAAGTGAAGGCAGTGCATACACAACTTTCTTTCTACAAACTTAAAAGACCTTGTGAAATTCAACAAGGACAAAAATAACCAACCTGTATTATCCTCAAGCTACACCTGGCTTCCACAGTTTATTTTTAATCTATCATGAAAGATGTGTTTTCTTTTATATCATCAGAATCTTTTGAAAAGGTTGCTGTTGAAGCCCCAGTACGGTGAATATCCAACGACGCTAAGAAGGAATTCGATCCATGATTAAGGGACTATTCACCTTTGTGTGACATAATTATTGCTTGATGATCACTTGTGCCTTGTTACCGTGGCCTCCCCTCGGGGAAATCAGGCTTCATGTGGTGAAAGTGATCAGACAGTGCAGTTATTGTGTAAGTGGAAGCACAGTAGAACAATTTTCTGTTTTGTATGCATCCTGTAGATGTGACCTTTAAAACATAATATTCTCCAGGGCTGCACGTTACATGAATTTAATTAACTGGTTTGACTGGATATGTTTCACGTAAACAGCATTAATTATACATTACTCTAGATCTGTATGTATTTAGTTTTACTTTAATTTGACAGAATTTGTTATTAAAATGCTAAATTCAATTTGTCGCTTCTGGAGATTCAATTTCATGTCCATCAGTCGGCTCCAGTGTTGTTTTGGGTGTGTAATGTCACTGACGTTTGTCCCTGAGAGCGTAGCAGTGCATTAAAACATGGGCCGTAAGATAGATTGGTGCTGAATCCTAATGCCTCTTGTGTGCTTTAGCTCTCATTTTTTACAGGATGCAATAGGTGTCTGAGCAGTGCAGCAAGGAGCAGGCTAATAGTGGGATACTTATTATAGCCCTAGCAACAGGAATGGGATTGGTGGCTGTGGATAGTGAGCCTGTCAGCTATTGGCTGCAGTGGAGGACCGCTCAAAGCACAGAATTTCATCTCATGAAAGGTTCAGTGCAGCAGGCTGCAGCAAGAGGCTGCAGTCTGAGGGTGGGCGATCCAGCAGTTTGCCACTTCAGCTTATCAATCAGTGTGAGGGCTTGACACAGATGCATAATTACTCAGATAAACTTGAACTTTGATAGGAAAAAATGCTTCATGTGTGTAAATTCGAAATCGGAGCATCATATTCTTCCATTGTCCATCATGAGATGCAGGATTTAATTTTATTGCAGTCCTTCTCTGCTGTGATCATAAAACCTGTTGTCTTTTGAAGCAGTATTCTTTGATCTATGCCCTAATTTAGTTAATGATTAACAAAGCAGCCTTGAGAGGAGCCTCTTTTAAGACATACTGTAGTTGCTGTGTGAGCGGGCAGCGTCTCTGCACTGCAGCTAATACAGACTCCATCTCATACGTTCACCCAGAGACACTCAACACATGCAATGGTGCTGGTGTATACAGCACACACCATCCAGATATGGATACAAGTACTAAACATACCACACATACACACACACACGCACACACACGCAAGCACACCTGTTATGTGACTCACAGAGGGTTAGATAAGGTCGTACTGACTTCCTGTATCGATGTGAAGGCTGTAAAATTCAACAGAAATGTTGAAAATCTGTGCAGTAATGGACTTACAGAATGAAAAAAGAATGAGCTGTGGTGTTCTGGTATGACTGTAAATGGCTACATTACAGAGAGAAATGAAAATAAAGAATAATACTGATAAACAAATAACTTTAATGGGCAACAGATGGCAACCAAAGATTCCTCAGAGCATACAGTTTGTATCCCATTTTTAGCCGTAGCCCCCTCGACCCTTTGCTAATTTCCAGTAGGTCAGTTCTTTTTTAAAAATCTGATTTGTGATGAAAATAAACAGATTCTTTTCTCCTCATTTCTTGTATTTTTGTATGTTTTCATGTCACAGAAACAAGGATCAACATCCAAAATAATGAAAACTTAAAAATACAAAACACAAACCACAGAGGAAAAAAAAACACAAATTAACACAATGCATGTATTCTTGGCAATGAGTGAAAGTCTCCTGTGTGTTTTTGTTTTTCAAAAAAAAGAAAAAAGGGTGAAAAAAAAATCAATTTCCACTCATTTTAACAAATAAAACTTAAAAATTAAAGTGTGTGATTCAACTCCATTGTTAAATTCGTGAGCAGTGTGAGCAGTTGTGCAGGTTAGCATTAGGATTTCATTTCATGCTATTTGTCTGGCGAGCCTTCAAGACCATCAACTTTACACTATGTTAAAAATATATCAAAGCAGCTGTGACATACAGTGCAAGCTCATGAAGTGGGCTGACTCATGATGTCGGTGACATAATTGGCATTGGAACGAGGCTGTGTGACTGACCTTAAGGCTTTTGGTTTCTCTCTTAAGCCATCGCATCTGAAATAAAAAATAAAATCCCCCAAAAATGCCATCTGTATGAATATATTAACGTAATAATCTATAGAACTAGCAGCATTATCAAGATAAATCCGTTCAGCAGCTTTCTGTGCTCTTATGCAGCATCCTAGTGTTGGTTAACTGTTAAAGTTTGTTCTGAGGATCTGAATTGTCACATTTGCTAATCAATAACCAATTCTATTGAATCGCCTACGCTTTCCCTGTGACTCTATTTGTGCATTGGTGTTGAATATTCATATCCATGTGCTATACAGAGAGCAGTACCGTCCGAGACATGTAAAAGTGAGGAACCACTGAAGGGAAAGTGTTACATCTTGCACACATGCTTGCAGGAGCTTCAAATACTGGCAGGTATAACCTTTTTTTCTGTAAAGTTGCAAATGAAGCATATCAAATAATGATACAGGCACAAAAAGAAAGCACATACTGTACTCCGGGCACAAAACAAAGCGTTAAAATGGGTTTTTTTCTATGAAATGGTTTTCCTTAAAAACAAAATTTTCTCATGGGTGACGATACAACAATACACTAGACCACCACGAAAATGGTGCATGTATAATTTAGTCATATTCTTTTTTATTATCATAGCTATTATTTCGGTTCTTGTGCAACTGCTACATAATGACTCACATTCAAGATATTTTGTCACTCAGGAACAGCTAAAATGTATAAAAACAAACAAATAAAAAAAAAAGTATACTGTCAGAAATAAAATATGGTCCATGTTTGTGAATTCATAACAGAAACATTGAGCCTGAAAACTTCACCATTATTAAAACTGGATAGCATGACAGAAAAAAGTACTTAAATACTGTTCAAAGAACAAAATATATCATAATCATACTTCGATGTGACAAACACCAGCTGGTAAGATTAAGTGATCACTGGTGAGTTTTTATCTTCCTTTTTTTTCTTTCATTAACAAATTAAATACACATATTGCATGTCACTATAGCAACGCCCATTACAGGTCAATTTTTACGATCACCATTTTGGTATAGCAAATCAAAAAACCATAACAAAACAAAATAAATTAGAAATTAGAAATCAACATCAGACAAAGCCTGTTTTTCTCAATCATATGAATACTTAACACCCACAGTATAAGTTAATAAAGTCAAGCTACTGTATATAAATACATCACCAGCATGCACAATATTGAATAATCGATATTATTGTTGTCATCATCTTACACTGAAGAAACAGTATAGTAGGCAAGTGCATTTAATAAAACAAACACAGAAGTAAACCACAAACTCTGAAGCTGCTTTTATTTATTTTTTTGTCCTTTTTTTGTTTTATATTGTTAAGTCTCTGCCTTTTAGTAATCTTCACCTCCAAAAGAATCTATGGTTCCAGTGACATAACAGGCTAATCTGTAAGATGCCAATACAGAAGGAGGGGAATTAATTTTACTATCCAGTCCTCATTTTTACGCTCATGTTATCTATCCTCTAAATTTTTTTTTTGGCGGGGGGGTGGTGGGATTAATTGTTTTAAAACGTTCTCTTTTCTCATTGTGTCAGTTTAACATCAATGGACTGTCAGGGCCCTTTCTCAGATATAGACTACTACTGGAACCAATGCAAACTAGTTTTGTGAGGCATTCCCATTCAAGCATTTTCTCTCTCAAGTGACTCAAATGCATCTCTATCACGCAAAAACCTAACTAAGCAGCTTATCTTGACAGAACAAGATCAGTTCCTATGCCAGTGTGAGGCTGCCATTTCAATCCAACAACAACCACTTCAGGCTGATTGACTGACATATCAGTGGTTTTGGCAAATGTCAAAGAGAAAATCAAGAAGACGGAGGCCCCTTTCAACTGTATATATATTTCTATATATATTTAAACTAAGATTTAACCTCCACTCTCACCTCTCTTTTGATTCTTTTCTTTTAACACATGGAAAAATAAAGAACTGCTGCTGCGGTAGTATCATCGGCAAAAGCGGCTGCCAAAGTCCACCGGCCCTTCATATATTTTTTTTTCGAAGTGTGGTTTCTCTTTAATTGTTGCCCTCCCCTCCCTCGTCATCCTGCTGGTCACTTGTCCACAGTGTCAAGTTGTCTCGGAGCAGCTGCATGATGAGAGTGGAGTCTTTGTAGGAGTCCTCGTTGAGGGTGTCGAGCTCGGCGATGGCGTCGTCAAAGGCGGTCTTGGCCAGATGACAGGCCTGCTCTGGGGCGTTCTGGATCTCGTAGTAAAACACAGAATAGTTGAGAGCTAAGCCCAGACGGATGGGGTGGGTGGGCTGCATGTGCTCCTTGCTGATCTCGTGGGCCTCGTTGTAGGCCTTCTCCGATGACTCCACCACGGTGGCCCTCTTCTCTCCCGTGGCCACCTCGGCCAGGTACCGGTAGTAGTCGCCCTTCATCTTCAGGTAGAACACCTTGCTCTCATGCTGCGTCTCGCTGCAGTTCTTGATCAGGAAGTTGTCCAGAAGGTTGAGCACATCTTGGCACACAGCCTCCAGCTCCTTCTCAATCTTCTCCCTGTAGGCCCTGACCATCTCAATCTTCTTCTCATTGCCATCAGCTGAGGTCTTCTGCTCAATGCTGGAGATCACCCTCCAGGAGGAGCGACGAGCCCCGACCACGTTCTTGTAGGCAACAGACAAAAGGTTCCTCTCCTCATTGGACAGAGCTTCGTTCAGCTCTGTTACCTGAAAGAAGCAGAAAAAAACCCAACCATTTAATCATCAGCTCAAGAATACAAGCCTCATGAGAACACATTATTCAAGAAAATCTAGCATTATTACAAGAGCAGGCTACTCCTTTGGCAAAAGTACTGATCGTTTTAAGGTTCCAGCTTCTCAAACATTAGAATATTATGCTTTTTTGAGTTATATCATTGTAAATTTAATATCTTAATATGACCAGATAGGGGCTGCCCCGGTGGCTTTCAGGATTAACACACTGACCACAAACTGTCATGTTTTCTGTCATGTCCTACAATCCAAAATAAATGCATAAAAAATCATTGTAAAAAAAACCCCATGTACTCAAAAAAGTTACCTTGCACATAATTAACAATTAACGGAGTAAATGGTCGACAGATAATTGATGATGAAGATAATCATTAGTTCCGGCCCCAGTGATTGATGATTTTTACATAAGAGGCTCTGGACAAACAGATCAGTTCACAGCACAGCAGATGAGCAATATTTCACTTGTCATGCGCAATTCAGTCTCCATGCCCATCCATTCATTTAGTGCACCAGTAGCTCCAGCTGCCATGTTGACAACTAATGCCAGTTAGTGAAAAAAATTTTGAAGATAGTCGGCGGCAGTGGGGGGTGGGGAAAGGAAAGAAAAGGAAAGGAGGGCAGGAGATGGCTAAAATGTTCCCACGAGCACTCTGGGGCAGCTGCACTGTAAGCAAAAACCATCAGTGCACAGGCAGTTCACGTGTCCCAGTGACCTTCTCTCTGGCGCAAACTGACCTTTTTACCTGTCTAAAACGCCACACTGTGACATCACTCTGAGCTGGATTGTTAAATTTAGATTTTGAAGAATCAGTCTGACAGCTGGGTGGTTGTCAAAGCGGCTGTGTTACTATAAAAAGGCTGCATTACTCAGGGTTATTTGATTTGAAAAGTGTTGCAACATGGCCTCCGTCAGATCAATAACTGCACAGGGACTGAAATATATATATGTATATGATAGAAATACGAGGCTGCTTTCATCTCATCTTAATCTGCAAACATTTCTTAGTTTTGACATTTGCTGCTCAGGCAGAGGAGCAAAAGATGGCGCAGGATTGCCGACATCACACACACTGTGTGTGGATGGAGAGCAGAGCTCAACCTATATAGATGAAGGCGTAACACTCTAACATCAGCCTTCTTGTTTTCATGACAAATGTGAAATCTTCACTCAAATAAGATTTTTGTTAATCAAATAATTCAACTGCTTTTTTTAAGACAACAAATAGGTCATTGCCTAAATGTAATGCATTGAGGTTCAGGAAGCTTACTGCTCCTGTCAGCTGAATAATAATTATACTGATTAAAAAATAGCCAAAATGAATCAAACTGACACAGATGCTGTGATTTCAAGGACATTACATACCATGACAACTACCAAGATACCAAGAACTAAAAAACTCAACATGCATAGGCTTGTAATCAATGACTTAACAATTTTAAATTAAAATTTAAAAAAAAAAATCAAATATTTGAGGGTAAAATATGGCAAAATTTACTAGTTTCAGCTTTACAAATGTATATATATATATACGGTTTCTCGTCTATTTTAGTATAGCAGAAATGGTTTAGGTTTGTAGTTTCTATCAATCTGTGGATTGAAAAGGAAATATTCTTCCATATTTTCGATCGCAATTGATATCTTTAAATGTCTTGTTTTGCCCGACCAACAGTCAGTTAATTACTAATGAGAATAATCATTAGTTGCAGCCCAAGAATATCCATAAAAATCTGTCTGAAAGCTGCATGAAAAGGCTTTTACAATAAGAATATAAATGAATTAGATATTTTTCATGAGGAACGCGGAGGTGATCAGTTGTCACTTTGTCATTTCTGGCTGCAATGGCAAGGGATTCCCTTTGATTAGAGAGTGAGAGCACACACCCCTGCAAAAGGGCCCAGTTTGGACCGCACTGACATGGCAGATTGTTTAAAGGGAAAGGAATCCCTCCCTGCTCACACATCATCCCACCCCATCCTGCAACCAGAAACCCTCGATGACAAACGATCTGGGGAGGGTGTGTGGAGCGTGGGGGGGCTCTTACTCCATCTACCCTACAGAACACAAGGCAAAATGTTCCTCCTTTCTTAAAGCACGTATGATGATTTTAATCTACACGAGAGCTCATACAGGCCCAGCTGAGACTCCCAGGGTGCCGCTGGTTCCAGTATGAGCTGGTGTGACACAGCAGTTTTTTTTAACCCGTCGGTGAATCCAGTTCCCAGAATTTCTTAAGGGGCCAGACAAAAAAAAAAGAAAAGAAAAAAGAAAAAGAGAAGCAGACAAAGGCTCCGTCCTCAACACCGGCCAATAAGAGCTGAGAAAGCTCCTGTGAGGCAGGCCACCCATGTCATCCTCTTTTGCACCACATATTACAGGTTTTAATCGGGGTCGTTCACCCAAAATGACTTCAAATTGCTACGAGTTTTCATCAAGAATCTGCCCTGTCACAGCAACAGCACACGTATGATGATTAACATGAACAAGAGAGGAGAAAACAAAGCCCACAATCAAATCTGATCATATTGACTCACTGCAATATGACAAAGAATATTCTAGAGAGATTCTACTGCCTCCTACGTTTGTTTAGAGGAAAGAGCAGTTTAGGGGCTCTTTGTGGAGCATTTTCATAAAGCAATCAGGCTCATAAATGCAACTACACCTTGGACGTTAGAATAAAATATGAGAACATTTTGATATTGTATATTATTTGAATTAATGTGACAAAGAGAGGAGGAAGAAGAGGAAGAGGAGGAGGAGGAGGAGGAGTAGGAGGAGGGGGCAGCAGCAGTTGATGGGCTTTTTCCGAGCAACCTCACATGGCTTCCAGCAGCAGTAGCTTTTATAAATTCGGCATAAAGGAGGGAGGGGAGGTGGGGTGGTAAAAGGGAGAGAGAAAAAAAGCAGCAAATGCCACAGAGCAGAGCCATTATGTGATGGGAGCCTCTGATTTAGCGATGAAGATGAACTTCGGGCCTGTGTGCATTTCATTGTAATATCCCTTCATTGAACGGCACGGCCGACAGAAAGGCACCGCCCAAGGAGCAGACGATTTGGACTCGACTCAAATCAGAAAAATAAAGCACAGAGGTGTTTATGAATTGGCGACAAGACAATAGAGATATTAAACATATTTTTCACTATGATGTCTTATTGTAGTGCAGTAATATCAAGCCAGTGTAAACCCCGGATTTACAGCCAACAGTCGAGATTGCGGGAGGAGCCTTTTACGCAAAGAGAGCAGTGGTAAAACATCATTCACACACATCGAAGTCATCATTATCAGGATTATCATCTTTTTTGAATGGACTTACCGATTTCATAGCAGCTGCCATATCATCATATCTCTCAGCCTGTTCAGCCAGCCTGGCTTTCTGCACCAGCTGCTCGCGATCAACCATTTTTTAAATGATATTTGGTTGCTTTGTCGAGCGGCTCTACCCGGGTTTTGGGAATGAAATGATTGATATTTTAAATCGCAATGCAGTGAAATCCTACGCGAACCTAATGCTGCAGCTGTTCCCTGCTGTCTGTCTGTTTCTCCGTGCAGACGGGACACCCTCTCCTCTCTTTCCCTCCCTCCCTCACCCCTCCTTCTCCTCCTTTCCTCCTCCTCCTCACACACTCTCCCTGGGCTGCGTCATCACTCAGAAAGGTGGGTGTCGGTGCCAATGATGTAACACTCCATACATGGGAACCAGAGGGCCAAGCGTCCTATAGGGGATGGATGGATGGGAGCAGCTGGGTGAAAGGCGTTGTGGGAAATGTAGTGTGCCAGAGGAAGAGGCGTGTACAAACAGATGGATGATGTGAGGAGGGAGGGTGAGAGGGAGGGAGTGGTCTAGGTGTGACACAGCATCTCAGTGTGGGGGCTGCTTGTGGGGCAGGGGGTTAAATAATGATGATAGCCTTTCAATTCCAACCTGCATATGGTTGCTTGGTCCTCAGCTCAGGTTCAGACAATGTGTTTGTTATCCTCAGGGTCCACCTTGAGGTAAGCGAGGCCTAAACAGAGGTGCCACAAAGTCATTGCTCCACACAGGTCTGAATGTGGACTGAATCTGAGCCAAAGATACAGTTTCATCAAATCCAGATCAAATTCCCAAGCAAATTATCGACATAATTAAACGTAGGAACACCAGAGTATAAAATTACAAATAAGTCAAAAAATTTCACTGCATTAAAATAAGTATTGATCATAAAATGTAGCTTCTAAAGCAGTAAAAGTAAACATACTCCCACTGTTATATAACTGGATGATCATTATTGGTGTAATATTAATATGTAAACAGTACTTTAATGTTGTATTTGCTTGTGTTGGAGCTGCTTAAATTACTTTACATATATTTTGGTGGTCTAATCTGTTAGAATAGATCATCTTTAATGAAGTGACTATTTTCTTTTTGTTTTAAATGTAGCTGTAACTGTAGCTCTTAAATACATGTAATTACATGCTTTACATGTAATTTGTGGCTTTGTACTTTGTGGCAATCATGAAAATCAAAAGTTGACCTACTAAATAATTCCAATAATAAAATTTTGGGAGGTGGCTCAAGGAGTTCATCATGTCGTTCAAATCCAAAGGGTCAATGCCAACAATAAGTGACCCATTGCTATTTAAATCGATGTTGAGCTTATTGTAAACAGATTCACTTTGAATTAGGTCTAAGTGATTTGACTATAGGTCAGTCCTGTACAGTAGTCTTAAACCAGAAGTTCCTGACTTTCACCTGTTTGCTTTTGGTGTAGTCCTGTGTTAATTTATACCCTCTGCCTCCTGACAAGCTTTTAAATAAAACACAGAGTGAAAAACTCCCAAAGAACACAGCTTGTGATAAGAGGTCCAGGAATATGTACATACTCAACAATTGAGCTCTAAACACATTTTCAAGAAAAGCTTTAGTTGGATCTTGGACTTGGACTGAGCTTTACATTAAATGTTTTGTAAGGTGGATGGCCCATGTGGATTAAACATCATCTTCAAAATAGCAGCCAAAAGCAAGACAAAATCTTGCTCTTACACTTTTATTGTGGAAGTGATGTACAGAAAACCTGGGCCTAGCAGTCGTGTTTCAGCCAGGTTGTTGTTCAGGTTTCTAAAACAAATCTGCACTTTGTTCTCAGTGGGAATGTCAGGAGTGACACTATGTACATAGGACAAGTGTGAATGATTGTGTGTGTGTGTGTGTGTGAGAGAGAGGGGGTGTCAACAGGGGTACAATGACAAATCTTTACCCATTCATTGGTTAATCCAGTCACAGTCCTAACAATCTATCTATTGTCTAGTTCTGTGTCCTGTTCATGGTCATGTGCTTGTTGTCAATGTCCTATAAACCAAATTAATAGGCATTCTTCATGGATAACAGGTACTCTCTGATAATGTTGAACTTACATGTTTACTACAAAGAGTGCACGTGATCTAGATTTATCTGGAATTTAACTGACTTCTTTTTTTTTAAAAAAATGCTGCAGAGAACCTTTATCATTGGGGTAGGGCAACCTATATGTAGACTGTATAATGGGCAAACCCAATCTAGAGACAGTTTTTTAAGGTACTGCACCTTGAGCCAACATACAGGGTGTAACCAACTAATATAGCAACTTCATAGTAGATGAGTTTGTACATGTATGTGTACATGCTTGGAGCATGAGTGAGGTTCTTCGTTGGCCCATCACAATGGCAGGTGTTCTAATGTGGGCTTTATTTAGGGATTTTTGGAATAGTTTTTATGGTTTTAGAGTAATTTTGGATTATCAGATGATACACCAGTGATAGCGATAATTTGTGCGTTTTCTTTTATTGTGTTATTTCATTAAAATCTTGCCTAACCTGGTATTGATTTATCTTTGACAACAAATGTGATTTTATTTAATAGGTTAATATTTTTCTGTTGTGCTTAAATGTTTCATAATAGTATGCCCTTTCAATGGTTGACAAAGAGTTTTGTGAAAATAAAGTATGAAGTAGGACTTGAATCATTTGGTTGGAGAATTTACAGGACAGTTAGGCTTTTTCTGTATTTTACTTTAAACAGAGGAATTACTCTTTTTTTATTTAAAACTATTGCCACACAGATTCGTGGAAAGCTTCTCACATTTTAGATTTAAAGTTTCTGTACCGTTTTAAATCATGACCTAATCGTTGTTACAGCCCAGTTCACATGGTGTCCCTGAAATTGAAGCCGAGCATCAACCTCTAGGGGCCAAACTGCAGCGGAAGTGTCAAGTCCTGCAGTTCCTCTTATGGCCACTTGAGGTTCTAAAAGCGAGCTAATCTCCACAGACCCCCGTGTTTAGATGCCTAACTTTACAGCAGCTAAACATGTTTACAGGTTGGTACAGAAAACGGTTTGGTCTACCGATTTAACTAATTCCCTCCTTCAAGACAACAGTACGATAGATGAATTTTAATACAACTCACTTGTTTAAACAATAATAAGACGTAAATGTATGCATTACTTAAGGACGTGGCTTCTTTGAGTGACAGCTATTCAGCCCTGTCTGGTTTGTCTCAGCAACCACACGTCGTGCGGCCCGCCTCACCACCACCCACGTGACACCTCTTTGCCCATTTTTGGATTAGCCGAGAGTTAGGAGACGTCACGTTCTCTGCCAAGATGGCGCTGCCCGTATGCACTACAAACCGAGCTCCACAATGGCTCTTCAGACACCTATGGGTGACGTTGCGGCGGCTCCGTGCAGTTTTTACACAGTATGTGACTGTAACATGAGAGCACATCATTTCCTGTCCTCAAGGCCAAATCCGAGCGACGCAAAGGGCAAAGTCTGCTGGTGAGAGCAGAATACGCTTCTCAAAGGCAGCAGTTTAAAATGACAGCGTCTGTAAATTCAACACAACACCCTTTAAGGCATTTGTAACTGTTCGTGAATTTCTTATAACGCTGTTTTGTTAAACTAGCAGAATGAGCTACTAACAATGAAGTATATGAGGAGAAAACTAAGCACAGCTCCCTCTTATGGCTAAAAATGGAAATGAAAGTACCAGAGGATGAGACATCATGTGATGCACTGGATATGAGAAACCATAGGACTGTTTTTTTTGTAACTTACAGAAATTACACTGTTCTTGGGTCAGCAGTCAGAAGACACACTGCCCCACAGTGATGGAACATGTATTCAGATCCTAAAATGAGTACTAATACCATACTGTAAAAATACAGTACTGCAAGTAAAAGGCCTGCATTCAAAACTTAAGTTAAGCAACAACAAAAGCACTTAAATGTATAAAGTAAAAAAGTAATAGTATTTATTGTGCAGAATGTGTTTTTCTATTATACATGATGTTTGTAGATTAATATCACAGCTGCATAGATGCTGTAGATGTTTAAGGCTGTGCTCATTTTAACTATACACTGTTTGTTTAATCTACATGAATACATCATTTGTTTGTCACCTTGTTGACCTGGGAGAACCACATCTCTCTAAAAAGTCCACTTTCCATGAGCTCAGAAAAACAGCCCCAGTTTCCCAGTTCATTTCTTTGAAGTATAAAGTTGCATAAAATAGAATAACTATGCCCTTAAGGTTGCACTTAAGTACATTCTACCACCATTTTCCCTGTATAGCTGTTAAAGGACAGAGGATCCTATTCAGCTTTATTTATTTGTAAGTATCCAGCAGCTCAGCACAAAAACAGAAGAAATTAAAAATTAAAGGCTGTGGGCTTAAAAACTGGGTACAGGTAATTAAAAAACATTAAAAATGATAAATAAATATATATATATAAAATAAATAAAACTTCCACCTAGATTGATTTGGAGTCTAAACCAGAAACACAATATCCCAAGAATACAATGATTTCTAACTTTCAGTGTTTTTCTCACCTACATCACTTAATACTGTCTTACTCTTTACCTCTCTCACACATACACGAACACACACAGACAGAGAAGAGTTAAAGCTTCCCTTTTAGGAACAGCAGGGGATTATCACCTGCTGACCTGGCCAGAGGTGAAGACAGGAAGTGGTGACTTTCAGTGATATGCAAACTGGGTCAAGGTAGGTGGAGATGGAGATGGGCCAAAAAAAAAAAAAATATATAAATAATACATTTATTTTATGTGGCACTTTTCTAGATATCTAAAGCAGCTTTATAGTTTACATAAACAGCAGAAAAAAATGTGATTTGATGAGATAAAACAAGGGGAATTGCTTATCAGAAGAAGGTTCAAAGAGTCAGGTTTTGCATTCCTGTTTGAAGGTATGTAGCTGATGTGGCTGGAGAGGGTGTTCCAGAGGGAGGGTGCAGCTGTGGAGAAGGTCCTGGTGGTCGTATGTGAGTTAGCGTTTATGAACCTGAGGTGATTGGTGAAGGTGGGTTGAACAAGGAGGTCAGAGAGATAACCATCAAACGATATGACTCTAACTACAGAAAATTATGTGTTTCACGTGTTCTTTATAATTTTACAGTGAAAAAGATCCCATACCAAATCATAATCAAAATAAGTCAGATAGTATTGTATTGACAGAGTTTGGCCTAAATTTTCTCAGAAATGTATTTATTATATATTATATAGTAATATTTGACAGACATTAGAAGATCCCTCAGCTGCCATATGTTAAAGCAGTCTGAAAGGACTTCATGCTGTTATATGACCCATATAACAGATTAGTTTCTTTTGCAACTTAAAGAAACCCAAACATTTCTTTGCATTGCACAGTCTTACAGTGCAACAGGCAGTGCTGAACTAATGAATCTCTCCACTTGCTTCAAAGAGGATTACTGTTCCTTCTGCTTAGCTTAGTTACCTCAAATTAGGATAAGGGTAAGGAGAGGTCTGCTGTCTACAGTGGCCATCTGTCTGTGGACAGCCGAGCGCTCACACTGCTTTAAATGGAGACTATGTTGGAGTTGGATGTTTTGATATACCCAGATGAAGTGAGGATCGCTACTCCGGAGGATCTTGCCGAATGGGAACTTGAGACTGCGAGCCAGGTGTCAATACCTACTGTTCGACTCTTTGTGGCTCTTTACCCATACAACCCAGCTGCAATGTCTCCTAACTATGAGACAGCTGCAGAGGAGCTGCCTTTTGTACCAGGCCAGATAATCAAGGTAAAAACCATATGACGCCTTTTACTTTTACACTTAATGTTAAAAGGTAGTGCAGGTAAAATGGTGTGTGCATTACTGTCATGTTGCTTTTTAAGTGCATTTGCATGTCTTTTAATTGTGTTGTCTTACTTCATCAGTTGAAAACCTTCTTTGAAACAAATGACTGTGTTTCCTGTTTGTGCCAGATTCAGGCTAGCTGAGAGTGTGCAAAGATATGAGCTATTTTTTCAGTATTTCCTGTCACCATTTTCAACTGATTGATGTGATTTGCTGCCTTTTTACTGAACGTGTCTGCAGCTACATCAATCAAATGCACAAAGGGACTGCACATAATCGCTTTAAAATTCAAATTAATTAAATTAAAATTAAAATAACTAAAATAACTCTCTGTATTTATCATAATTTAGGTGTCTGGAGACAAAGACTCGGATGGTTTTTATCACGGTGAGTCTGGTGGGCTCTCCGGTTATGTGCCAAGCAACATGGTGGCTGAAATCCCAGTAGCTGACGAGTACCTGAAGCATCTGCTCATGCAGCAGGGATTTCTCCCTGTGGACCACACAGGTATCAGCCCTCAGTTTCTGCAGGTCTCAGGTACATCAGGGTGAGAGGCTGTTTGCACTGAGCTGCTTGTTTGTAGCTGCAGGAAGTTATTAGAGTTTAAAAAAAAGACACTACAACAAATATGAAGAGGCAAGAGTAATTTCCAGTATGTGATATTAATCACTTAAAAGTGAAAGTGATAAATTGCATTCTTTCAGTGTCAAAGGTAGCTGTTTACATTTTCTCACTTGACCTGTGCACACATTGGTTTTCTAGCATTTGGCATTAAAGTTGTGTGATTTCAGTGGTGTCTGTTTGTGTGTTTTGTCCCACAGGTATGTCTCTAACGCCAGATCTGAGCGATGAAGCCAGCATCCCTGAAGATGTGGTTGTTCGACGAATGGTGGCCTTATTCGACTACGATCCATGGGAAAGTTCTCCCAACATGGACAGTGAAGTACGCACCTTAATGACACAACCACACTATCTTTCTGCAAAGCTAGTCTCATCTATTGTTTCAAATGCAACAAATGCAACAAAAGTGGTTTGTAGACATTTCAAAACATAACAGTTTTTCTGCTTTTTGTCTCTCAAAGGTTGAACTGGGCTTTCATTCAGGAGACATCATATATGTGTTAGGTGACATGGATCAAGATGGATTTTACTATGTGAGTGTTAATGCAATAGTTTGGACCTTGACATTGACTTTTGCATACAAGTTTAACTTTTATCTCAATATTAGGGGGACCTGCATGGACGGCGAGGTTTGGTTCCATCAAACTATCTGCAGCCACTGCCATGGGATTAGAAGAAAACTCCACACTAGTGAAGTTTGCAACAGATGCCAACTCTCAGACAAAGTGAAACATCAGCAGTTTTTATTAAAAAAATAGTTAAATGGACATTTTATGTATTAAAAGTTATATTTAAAAAATTTTTATAGCCCAACATTGCATCTGCTTTAGATTGAAAATCACTAAGGGTTTATGCAGATAAGTAAGTAATCCATTACCACTTGTCCTACCAATATTAATAGGAGTCCTGCAAAGTATAAAGACATCTCATCATACAATGATCAGATTATGCTTTTATTGAAATTTTTTAACAAAAATTACAAACTGTTGGTGAAAAATAGAAGATACAGAAAAATACAAATCATACATATTTAAAAAAAATCACAAACTGTGTCAAATTGAGCTCTCTTCACATGTGTAGTCTAATGTCACACAGGAAATAAAGCCCATCATGAGCTAAAGGGTGAATTTACAAAATTAAATTTATATACCTATATAAATGAACAAATCATAATTATTTGAGTCATACCTGATGGCAATAGATGCATTATTTTAGCCTTAATTATACACTCTTAGTCTGATTTTTCCGCAGACCAGAGTGGACAGATGTAGTATGTCCATATTTGCCTTATATCCTGTTTATATATTTTCTAAAATTCGCTCATAGTTTTTTCATATGAAGAAATTAAGAAAATGCAGTCTTTAGTCTTTTGCAGCAATTTTTATGTGAAATAAAAACCACAACAGAAATTTTGTATAAAGGAACCGATAAACGTTGTAATTGTGTTATTTATCTAAGAAATGTACAGCAGAACCTGAAAATAAACTTGAATTTGTACAGTACTCAGCTGCTTCTTCTAACTACAGATATGAGCTTCTTGTTTGTACTGGTATGATTTTACTTTAATACATTAATATATGTAAGTTTATAGTCTCACAGGGTTTCACATTCACTGCTGCTTCAATTTATCTGTTTGTGATAATTGAACACAACACACAGTTAAATGATCAAAGCAAAGAGAGAAATCCATCATGTTTTCATGATTTCACACAAAGTCCGTAGATTTTTTCTGTCACATTTCTCTGCAGCCAACAGTATACTCATCCATAAAGTAGGAAACACTACACTGTGTAGTGAAGTTTAGTAGTGCTTTCTACTTTATGGGTGACAACACTGTACATCAGTAGTTTCTGGTCGCTCCACCGCAAACGTTGAAGACATGACGGGTTGAGTGAAAGAAAGCTGCCTTAAATTAAAACGTGATCCAAGAACAATCTCCAACATCATTTTATAACATGGAAACATCACTTTCGTTTCACTGTAATTCACACTAATATTTCTCGAAATTATGCCAATATAGAACATAAATGACAAATAAAGCAGTTACTCCTGTATATTTAAGTGCATCTTCATTAGACAACATAAATAAAATAAAATAACTAACAGTAATGACTGTGATATTTTTTAAACAAAGTCATTTGCTGTCAGGGTCTTACCAGCTCTTGGACTCCAAAGAAGAAAGAAAACCCAGAAGTGAATGTGATCTTTTTATTAACCCTGTCTGAGCCACGTGGTTAACACAGGAAAAGCTCTAACAGTCACACACACACACACACACACACACACACCACCACCCCCCCACACACACATGCACACAAACTATACATGCATGAATGTGTATGCAGATGTGTGCATGCTCCACACGCACATGCACACACACACACACACACACTTACAGTGGTGGGAAGTTTTTAACACATTTACTTGTGAGCATGTATCTTTAGTTCAAGTTAAGAATTATTTGTTCTGAAATATCCAAGTTGTTTATATGTTTCTTAATGGTATAATTTTTTAATTTAATATTAATTTAATTGCATTCAACATTTGCATGCACACACATGCACATCTCTCTCTGAGAGGACCCGCCTCTGACTCTGTGTCCCTAAAGGCCTTACCCTAACCCTCACCATCACAAATGAATGCGTTCCCCTTATCTAAACCTAACTGTAATCCTAACCCTTAGACCAAGTCTAACACCAAAACAGTCATTTAAACTAATCAGGGTCCAGGATTTCCGTCCCTACAAAGTTGTTGAAACTAACTAGATACATGCAAATTCAATGCCTAGGCCCTGAGCCTGAGCTCATCCCTTTTAAGGACATACAGTTATGAGGCGACACCTGCTTTTAAAAAGGAGTCAGAAAGCACTAAAGCAGAAAGATATTGATCCCACTAATAATTTATGTGGATGTGTACCTCTTATCTCAGGACAAAATACTCTTTACTGATGCAGCACGGAGGTTTGTACTTTGAAATAGCAACATAATGATAAAAGATCAAAGTAAATCAAGTTTATTTGCAGACCTATTGATTGAGTGAGGTAATTTCAAAGAGCTGTCAAATATTTATGCTAGCAAAGGGAGTACAGTGCCCCTCTGCACTGCGCTCATATATGTCATTTGTCTGTGTAAGTCCAAAATCTTCCGTATATACATGTTACAGGAAGAGATTCGTATCTCATATTTCTGAGAACTACTTACGCTTGCATGTTTCTGACAAGGTGTGGGTGGGGGTTGGTGGTGCAAGTCTCTTCCCTATCCCAGCAGCAAATGTGCAATATGCTGCGACAACAGAAACTTCACAAATAGAATAGACACAGGCCTGTGTCCTCTGTTGTCACGACAACCCAAACCTCAGAGTCACACCAAGTGAACTAAGAGGAAGTGGGGGATGGGTAAGCATAGATGTCCTTGTAAGAAAAAAAAGAAGAAAAGACATGAAGATAATAATGTGGCAGATGAAAAAAACAGGATGCAGAAAGTTGCAGCAGCGTATCAGTAACTACAAGTATCAACACATACACACACACACACACAAACACACAAACACACACACAAAGGGTGTATATTTTTGTAAAAGTGAGTACACATGTGTCTTGTGCAAGAAAACAAGGAATGACCCTTTGCAGCAAGCAAGCATGACTGTGCATTCTGCAGATTATCTCAGCACTGTTGCACTAGAGGATGTGCTTGCATCAGACATCTATTCTTGTGCAACATGGGATTATATCCAAAGTGATCTTCTCGAGTACTTAAGGTGATATAGATAGCGTCAGGGTGCCAAAAACAAGCGCAGCATCTAATGACACCGTAGGTATTATCCTCCTTGGACACGGCTTAGGACTGATTGAATTATGTTTTACCTTGATGATTGATCTCATCAGTCTTCCTCTGTTGTGTAATGGTAGCTTTGTTCCTTTCCTTTAAATTGATTGCTGTTGAGTATTGCAATAGTTTACTTAATTAAAAAAATGTTATGTTAGGAGTATTAAACTGAACAATGTTTTACCAGTTACAATCATTGGCAGCAGCTAGAAACTCTAAATATATTAAAATAAATGTATGTGCACACAGAAACCACAAAAAGCCACCATTCCTGTTTCTGTCCAGTCAAATGTCAAAACTCGTTATTACGTCATGGCTGTGGGTTCATTAGCAAGTCACTAGATGAGAGATGAAAATTCTGGAGGACTACCAAAGATAGGAGTTAAAAGTCCAAAAGATATTTTGTCACATTTTAAAAGGTTGTATGTACAGTGGGCAACTTCTACTCAAAGAAGAATAAAAGCAGAATTAAAATTTCAGACTTGTTCAGTGCTGCCACGTAGTGGTTACAAGTGGAGACAGCACAGCTACTCAAAGTGTTCTCCTCTGCTGGAGAGGATTTTCAAAATAAAATAGTTTTAATGATTTGAAGTCACTTTAAACCTGAGTGGTTTTTTTTGTCTTTATTTGGATCCCCTTTAGTCCAGTGTGTAAGAATATGTATGTATGTGTATATGATAATGGGTTGACTTCAGAAAACTGAAGTTGTCAGGACTCATTTGGGGCATTAAACTGCAGCTTGATTTGTTCAGCCAATATCTTGCAATTGTTGTTTATGGCTAATAATCTAATGTCTATAATCTTCACTAAGTAATATATCAGTTCAGTGCCAGTGTAAAGTACAATTATCCAGGCAGGACTAAAAATAACAGCATGTCCAACTTTATGTTGCAACATCAAAGCATCCCTGTAACTGACCCACAAAAAAGCACACACACAACACACATACATTTTTCATTTGCTTATTAACTGTATAATTAAAAAGACAGCATGTACCAGGGACATTGTGAACATGTTTGCCATCAGATAGATGATAACTGGCAAGAGGCTGTACTGCAAGAAGTTCAAAGAGTTCAAATGGCTGCAGGTCAGGAAAGGAAACACTTCAATATCCTTAATACATCATGATAACAGGCAGTAGTATAACAATATCAAGCAATAGTCCTCCAGTCTGCAGATTTTTCTCTGTCCTCATAAATGGTAACCTTACAATCACAAGAAAAAAACAACTGATTGCTGAGTTGTATTGTTAAAAAAAAAAAAGCAAAATAGTGTTATGAGTGTTAAGATGTTAAATCAAAAACTTAAATGCACAATATTTGCTGTACGGTGTAGAACAGAGAGAGGTAATGCTTATGACACATACCAGAATGAGATTGTCTGTACAGTAGATTCACACATCCATAATTTACTTTTAAATATATAGTTCTATTATATTTCATGTACATGACAATCATCAATGAAAATAGCCAATATTATTATACATAAAGGTTGAGCGAATTAATCATAGCATTCATCCCATAGCGTGCAGGGACAGAGCACTTGACAGTAGCACTGATATGGTGAGTAACACTGTGCTTATAAGAGCAATATGGCCTCCGGAGTAATACACCTGTCGTCCATTCAGGGGCTGTACTGGTCTGTAGGTTTTGACCATCTGGTTCCCATTGGGAAACTGAAGCTGGGAGAACGCAGTGAGCTGTGACACAGAGGAAATCAGGACAGACAGGTGAAAAAGTACTCTGCAGGGTGACACGGTGGCAAACTCCATAAATACACAAAGTGGGTGGAGTGGAAGAGGAGTTGGGCTAAAATAACTATTTACTTAAAGTTTTTCTTTTCTTTATTTTATGATAATAAAGGATGAAATTGCTGCATATAATTGGGAAAGTGTAGCTCAAAGTAACAAACATGCAGAGCACTATAGAGCATTTTAGCATCTTTTAGCTCATTGTTTTAGTGTTACAGCCTATTGCAATACAGTACAACCACAACTACACCGGACACATAAAAAAGTTGTCAGCTGGTGAACTCCGTGGGGCTTTTACCAGCTAAAGAGTGTAGATTAGTCTGCAGGATGTTGTCAGCTTTTTGCTAACACTCTAACACTCTTGTTGTGGTAATAACAACCTTGGATTTCCAGTTTTGAGCACAAGTTCATGCTTGTATATCAAATGAATAATTGCACGATGAGAGCTTTGGATAATGCTAACGAAAACACTTTATTTGGTCTTTTCAAAGTTTTAAATTTTGGTGATATATAAGATATAATAATAATAATAATAATAATAATAATAATAATAATAATAATAATAATAATAATAATATTGTGAAAATGAGAACTGTACCTGTTTCCTGCTGAGAGGAATAGTGTTTTCAAATAGGCTCCAGACAACAGCTTCTGCACAGTTAGGTGTAGTGAGAGAGCCATCATAGCGAAAGTACTTGGTCATATTCTCTCGAGGAGGAGTGAACATTTCCAGGGAAACGCCGCTCAGTGTTGTGCTGCTGACTGGTTTGATAAAATATTAACAAGGGACAATGGATCAGACAAAAATCTATTATTAAACAATAAATAGGTTCAAGGTGAGAACTTCATTGTTCTAATTGATTGTTGGTTTGTAAAAAAGGTGTTTTATGACATTGTGTTATCTCATAACAATTGCACTTTAGCCTAACGCTGGAACAATCAGCAGCATATTTAGGACCCTATAGATAATTGTTTTTCCATATCAGCAGGTAGGACTTACTGGATCGTGTGATATATTTCAGAGCATTTATAAGGGGATCAAATTTCCTATTTGCAGATGTGGACTCCTGAAATGAAAGAATAAAAGGTTAAAACTGAAATCACATCTTTTTTTAAAAATTGGGACAACATGTGCTATTGTACACCAACATACAATAATTTGGAACATATATAACACAGTAATTGTTATCAGAAAATTACATTACAAATAAAATCCAAAACCTGAAAGAAAAATCCAAGAACAGCCACGCCTGTGTGGTCTCTTGAAGCCTGGGATAAGGACTTGTATTCTTCTTTGATGTGGACAATATGCATCTGTAGATGGCGTAGAATAATGGAAGACTGATTTAAATGCACTGCACAAAATGGCTATATCCAATGTACTAATTACACACTTCCATGTCCTATATTTCATTCCATACCTCTACTGGAAATTGTTCTCCATCAATCGTGTGCTCAGATCCTTGACCTCCATCTTTGCCCCAGTGAAAGTGAAGTTGAAGTGCCTTATATGATGCAGGCAGATTTCCCCCTTTAATCCTTATATTCGAGGGCAAATCCAGTTGAACTAGGAAAACATTCAAGTCTTAAAAACTCAGGCAAAAATATTTTGACTGAGGTAATGTACAGCCAATTTGCTTTAGTCAAGCCAATTTGATTTATTCAGAGACAAATTTACTTATTGTCTGTTGCAAATGTTCTTCATCATAAGCACAATTATCACAAAGACATACCACTGTGACCATTGTTGGTGAGGCGACCATGAAAAGTCTCTTGATAGCCGGTGAAGTCAAAAGGAGTGAGACGTTCATCTTTAAGCAGTCTCCTTGTGACAATGTTAACTGGAGACTGTAATCTGCCGCTGCAGTGCTGTGAAACCGCTCCCCATGCATCTGGTCCTGTGAAGGCAAGTAAATGAAAAAAACAACTCCATGTGAGATATTTCCTTTTTCTATTCAAACTGTTAAAGACAGTGGAATGTCTTGAGGTTTACCTGTGCAGGTTTGATTGCATCTAACTTCAGACTGGTAGCACCAATCTACAAGAAACAGATTATTATTTAACAAAAAATAAAAAAGTCATCAAGAACAAATACAAGCCAGCAACTGAGTAGTAAGAAAAAATTATTTTAAATTATCATTACTTGAATAACATGTGAAAAATTGCAACTATAACATTGGATAAAATGCCTGTGTATACTGAATGCATCAAATTTGTGTCATTTGACAGAATTCAATTCATTTGTTTTTCCTTCCTTAGAGAACGTACGTGACCCTGCAACAATCTTCACGGAGGACACAAAGAAAAACAAAACAGGTGCAAGCAGCATTGTCAGTGTACTGTGTCTGTCCAACTCTTCGTTTGTTGAAGGTTTTAGAAGATGATGATGATGCCAGAAACAGAGTCCCAACAGCCAGTTATAAGACAGGTAAGGCCACCTATTAATACCGCCCACACCACATGCTTTGGTTTTTATTACTCCTGATTCCTTTGATAGTCATACATAGCAAACTCTGATATCCAGAGACATAAGATAATGAATAGACCCTTATTCACAGGGTTTGGCCTGAAAACTCTCTCCTTGACTATAGCAGTTCAAATTTGTAGGGCAGATAAATAGACATGTATTTATGTTTTTTGACCTCTTTTCTTTATGACCTCTGGAAGGCAGAGTTATCAGTAAATGGTAATAATGCTGTGTGCTGCTGTTGGTTTTCTGTTACTTTTCTGCTTACAGTACTATCTCTACTACTTTTACTTTATAACACATATCTGCTTTCATTATATTTCAACATGCAATAGGTTCTGTGCCTGTTCCTCTTATTACTAACAATGTGGTACACATTAGTTTACAGTAGATGATGTTTCAGCATCAGGTTTATGAGTTGTAGTAGAACAATCATTCATGGAAAATTACAAGCAGGTCGTGTAGATGAGAGCCAAACATGGACAGGTACATTATGATGTCATGGAGGTCATTTATCACACGTTGCTCAGCGAGTGCAACTGGAAAAACAAAATGCATTTATTTAGTGAAGATTATTGAGGGACCAACTCTTTGTGTGTCATATTGGGTTAAATAATCACTGTTTAGAGTTGTGGAGGTATTTCATATTTCAAATGGAGCATGAGTATAAAAAAAGTGGTCTAAATTTACACAAGCATGCTTAACATGTAAACAGTCTATACACCTGTGTGGATTACCTTTAACTTTAAATGCTTTATCTGTACTGTACTGGATTTGCATAAAGACAAGACTAGATTAGACATAGTATGAATATTTACAGTACAGAGTAGAGTTTATACAGTTAAATGCTGTATTTCTGTGAGAAGCTTAAAGAGGCTATAATCATATTTTTTCATTTCTAACCATCATTACAACTTGTATCCCCTTGTGGCCAAAAATATGAGTTCAGTCATTGAACCAGAGTATAGACTCAGGACTGGAATGTTTAATGATTTTAGTATGGGTATGTTAGTATGTTATTATCTCATTTTAAATATAATATTTTAAATTATGCTTAACCCAAAGGTCGTTTGTTCCATTATCATTCAACAGTATAACAGAGCTAGCCCCGGAAAGCACGGAAAGTGCTTTTTACTACGTCCTACAGTTCTCAGTTGTTTTGAATGCAGCACTGTGACGTAGGGGTGTGCTGCGTTCACGAGCAGCTGACTTTAGGTGCGGTGGATGGTCCCTGCTGTCAGTCTCGGTGCACCCTGCTGACTGTTGTTTGGCTTTTGTAATTAAAGTAGTTTATCGGTTGTAATGGACCGCTGGAGGGGCAGAGTGGCTCTGGTGACCGGAGCCTCGGTCGGGATCGGGGCTGCCGTTGCTAAGGAGCTGGTCCGGTACGGTATGAAGGTGGTAGGCTGTGCACGGGACGTCGAAAAAATACAGGTTTGCGCTTTATGTAAAACGTGTTTTTGCACTTTGAACTGGATTCATCGAGTAAAAGTTCACGTCAGGCAAGAAGTAGGCTACAGAGTAATGCGACACTTCCAAACAAGTGCCAGGGTGAAGGGAAGGCGTAACATTACAGACTAATGAAAGTGTAACTGTTGCTTAAATGAAAATCAATAAAATGTTGATGTGTTTGTCAAAGTAAGTCCAAGCCAGATGGTGGCTTATACAACAGTATAAATGCTTTTGTCAGTTTGCAAAACAAACACACAGAATCTTCTCAGTCACAAATTATATATTTATATTGAGTTCAACACACATAAAGATCGGCTGTGTCAGTCTTATGTAATCTTAAGAAGATGGATGGGAACAATTGACTTTTTTAAAGTAAGGTTTCCCGTGATCATTTGCTTCATAAATGGAAACAAAAATACAAACAACTGGCCCCTTTTTCCTCTGATAAACCCACATAAATACTAAACCTCTCTTCAGTTATGCTGCCATCCCGTCACATTGACCATATTTTCCTTTTTCCACTTTTCTGCAGATGTAACAATCTCATATACTCTCCATCTGTCAGTGTGACCTAGTTAGTACAAAGTTTTCTGCAGTGGCCACTCAAAGCGTCATAAAAGTTGAAACACCTACATAAAACACAAGACTTAGACAGAAAAGAGGCGGAGATCAATTCTACACAGAATATACCACAAGTCAAGAAGTACTGTTGCAGTATATGCTGAACAATGATTTTTCCACACATTCTGCAAATCACAACAGTGTTTTTCTAGTTAAAACCTCTGAAAAGATTTCTTTAACCTTTTGTCAATGACACTCAAAAGTTGATTATTAAGCTAAGTCGTCCGGCATCATTTTGGTTTTGATTTCAGAAACTGGCAGCTGAGTGTCAAAGTGCGGGCCACAGTGGTGTTTTGGTGCCTTTCAAGTGTGACCTGAGCAAAGAGGAGGAGATTCTGGCCATGTTCGCAGCCATCAAAGAGCAGCACAAAGGCGTGGATGTTTGCATCAACAACGCCGGCTTGGCTCATCCAGAGTCACTGTTAAATGGCAAAACCAGCAGCTGGAAGAACATGCTGGATGTAAGAAATCAGTTTTTTAGCCTTTGATTAAATCTAGGCAGTAATGTAATGTTTACTCAACGTGGAGCTACATGGAGAGTCCACACCAGTCCTCTAAGCTGACATCAATAACCATCAATAAGGCTTTCTTTCACCAAGGACACATTTTGACATGACACAGTTGGAAAAACGCTCAGTTGATTTTGAGTGTACTGGAGCTGTGCATGCTGATTATATGTAACAGTGACACTTGATTTAAACAGATCCATTGTTAAAGTTTTATATAATGTTTTGTTTTATTAATGTTGATTTATAAACACCTTCTATGACAAGTTAGACATGACAGATGTTATTTTAGATCAGGAAAGCTTAAGTTCACCAGATTCATTAGTTAGTGCAAACCTTCAAATCTTTGTAGACCAAGTATAACCAAGATCTAAAACAGAAAACACTAAAATGTGGCTTAAAGCTGGCTCAAAAAGTCAAGTTATAGTTTTCGGTGGATGTGTAAAGGGGATATAATGACACCACTGGCAGGCTACCAAATTAAACCAATAATGCACTGTTACCTTGATTAAAATTAAGGTAAGGTTTATTGTATTTCTGTGAAATATCAGAAAATAAAAAATCTGGGAAAAAAATTCTAGTAACTACCCATAGAACATCCAAAATTAGCAGTAAAATGTCAGCGAGACTGCGTTACCACCGCGGCACTCTTGCAGATGATAACAGTTTTCGACTGTCAGAGTAGAGGCAGTCATCTGTATTTTCTGATGTTCGTGCCAGAGTCTTTCCTTTTTTCCACTTCTCTGCTTGCTGTCTTGCAGGTGAACGTTCTTGCGTTGTGTATATGCACACGTGAAGCGTATCAGTCAATGAAAGAAAGAAACGTTGATGATGGACACATCATAAACATAAACAGGTAGAGTTTTAATTACTCTTAAATTAAAATGGTTGTGGTGTTTGTGAAGTACTGTTGATTTTAACACTTCAGGGGCTCAATTGTGCTCAATTGTCTGTCATAATTTTCATACAAAAATCTCAAAAAATTCTTTGACACTGAAAATTCACATTTCAACTATGGAGACAAAAGGCAGAACATCTCAGTAGAGCTGAGGTTTTTATTATCACAGAGTGATTACAACATGTAGGAAGAAACGACAATTTATCACCGATTTATGGGCGTAACGCGGAAACCGATTAATGTTTTTCATTCCTGATTAATCAGATGATTATTTAAAAAATTAATCTTCGCTCCATAAGATGTTAGAAAATAGTGAAAAATGACACTTTTAATAATAGATTATTAGATTATTAATCTGAACACTAAGATGACGTCTTCAGGTTAATTGTTTTGGTCGACCAACAGACCAAAACCTAAAAATTTTCAGTAATCCATCAAATAACCCAAACAGTGTTAACAGTTGTAAGTCTTAGTAAGTCCTCACAATCCAGAAACTAGGAGGCGGGAGATGATAGACATCATCTTCTACATCTTCTTCTGTTGCAGCATGAGTGGACATCGTGTTGTCCACAGTGCTGACATACATTTCTACAGCTCCACCAAGTACGCTGTGACGGCTCTGACAGAGGGCTTGAGACAGGAGCTGCGTGAAGCAAAGACGCACATCAGAGCCACAGTAAGACTTCGTCACTGTCTGTCTCCATTTGAAAATGCTCCTTTTACTCTCTGCATTGTGCATCTCTGAATAATTAGCCTGTCTAAAATCAAGCTGAACTTAAATTCCTCACCATCTCCAGCACCTGTGTTAACACCAGTATTAGTTAATTTGAGACAACTGCACAGTGTTTCTTCAATTTTACTAATTTAATTAAATAATCTGATTTTAATTATTTTGCAGAGTATTTCTCCTGGTGTAGTGGAGACAGAATTTGCTCAGCGACTCTACAGCAACAATGCTGACAAAGCTGCTGCTGCATATACCAAATTTAAGGTACAAATGCTATTCCTACACCCCAGGAGTATCATTTGATTATTATATTAAAAGAAGTATCAGGACTGTATAAGCAGTACAAATTATTTCATTTTTCATGTCTCTTACAGCCTCTGGAAGCAATAGATGTTGCAAATTCTGTTACATACGTCCTGAGCACTCCTCCACATGTGCAGGTGTGTGTTTCCCATTCTTTTGCACATGTTTTAATGCTTTCTGTTGTGACTTATCACACTCATTCTCAACCTTTGCTCTTACTGTTTAGCAGTAGTTTACTCATATTGAGATAAACTTCGCATACCGTTTCTTGCAGATTGGAGACATTCAGATGCGACCTGTGGAGCAGTTGTCATAGTATTGCATCATGAAAGCTGATTTAGTGGCACATTCTTCTTTTAATAGGTTTACTGCCTGTGCTAAATTAATTAGTTTATCTAATCATGGAACAATTTTGGCCTGTCATGTTGCATTTGCAGAAAAGAAATCACTGATTTGATGATGAAATCTGTTGTCCTTCATTGTATTATTGTATCAAAAGGAAATTTGCAGCTAGGCAGTAAACACATACACACAGATCAGGAGGTTTCACCAATGACAACAAACAACAATGTTATTTATTCAATTTATGCCATTAAAATGCATAAACATCAAAAATATAACAATACTTCAAAAAGTGTTTTACATTTATTTCAGTTACATGACAAAATGAATTTTCATCTAATTCTCACAAACTGTGACCATGGTAAACATTACACCTGCTCTGCATTAGCATGCAGGCATCTGAATGTGAGCTTGTTAGCATACTGATAGCGCAAAGCCCCACAGCAGTTAGCACAACAGAGCCCCCAGTGTGGCTCTAGACTCTCCAATTTACTAGTTCCCTGATAAATGAATTATTTTACAAACTAATATACCTCCATAATGTTAAATAAAGCTATAAAATTAAATATTTTAGGTTTTTATGCTCAACAGCAGGTGCCATTCTTGTGTCTCACGTGTTTATCGGACCTGTTTCTGCATTCATTCACTATCATCAAATACTCAGTACATCCATATATCATTACATACAGACAGGTACAACACAGTCTGTGGTTATTATATTATCTCTCCTGTACATAGGTGACCTCCCTCTAATAATAGGCGTAAAGTTGGGTGCCACTACACTGTTTGGGATCACTATCAGTATAAGTAGAGATATCTGGATGAAAAACTGTTTCTACAAGACAGTTTTACTGTTTGTTCATATAGATAACGAGCAGTAATACTGGAGGTGTGTATGGGGCAGGGCGCGCACCTGTCAGCATTCAGGACGTACTTCATCATCATTCTCTTTAATTAGGTTTGGTCTCTCTTACTCTCTACACAACACAGACGAATGTCTTCTCTTTTTTTTTCACTGCATGGATATTATTTTCTCAAGTAAAGGCATAACTTACTGAAAATCATATAAACATAGCTTCACAAAGCAAAGATGCAACAAAGCATTTAAATGTGATATAAAATTATAATTAAAATGTATTAATTGTGTGAAAACTTCTTTCAGAACACATTGTCTTTAAGGTCGACATGGGAATGGCAAGCATACAGTATACTGTCTGACTATAGTGCATGTGAACTTTGATGCATGCAGGTTCTTGTTGCATTGAAACACAAAGATGTTTTAAACAGTAGTGAAAGAAGTACTTAGATATATTAAGTAATGGTGTAAATGTTACAGTGCCGAAATGCTAACAAGTAAAAGTTGTAAAATATACTCAGTTTCAAAAGTAAAGGTACTCTTTATAGTGTACTTAATAATAGTGCACTGGTAGCATGTGAATTTCCCTTTGTGGAGTCAATACAATTTTATTTTAAGCTATAATATTAAATTAGAGTTTGTTGTCGACTATATTTTGCATTATTAATCTAAATCTGAACAATAACCAGTAAGTAAATTAGTACACACGTTTACTGCCTAGAATCAAGTCAATTAATAAAACCCCTTATCGGAATTTTAAATTTGTAAATCGTTACTTTAAAAAAATTAGATTTTTGCACACAAAAAAAATGTACAAGTGCATCTGATTAGTTGTTGATGTGATTAGTTAACTGTAAGAAAGTTTATTGTTAGTTTATTTTAATAATTTTCATGTAAAATCTTTATGGTTCCATCTTAAAATATGAGAGTTTTTGCTTTGAAAGTTTAATTTCTAATGCAGGAGTTTTACTTGTAATGACGTATTCATACAGTGTGATATTAGCACTTTTGCTGAATACTTGATCTGTGTATTTACTCCACCAAAGACAGGAAAATGTCAAATCTGAGACACAAAAACTGCCCTTTAATATCCACAAGATGTCACTGAAGTAGCTCACTGATTTCAGTGAGTTTACCCACAGAAAGGAATGTTTATTGTTGTTTTAGATTCATTATCTCATTATATGACATGGAAAAGAACATGAAAAACTCACGCAGCGATACAACTCACCTGTTGTATGATCAAGAGAATCAAATTTGTGTGAATCGCTGCTGTTGTGTCAGAAAATACAGCACCGATTCCTACATGGAAACTCTGGATGGAGCATGATCTAACCCACAGACGAGTGAGTGGGTGCGCAAGATGGTTGTTGATGCTTTGAAGTGTGAAAAGTCAGCTGAAGACGCCAACGTGTAAGCACTGGAGCTGCACCAAAGATTTGGAACGTGAGCTGGAGAGGAGTTGAGAGGAAAGTTACACAGTGCTAACAGGGCAACCCAAATAGGTACACATTTTAAAGCATATCTGCAGTACCATTCTATAGGTCAGTGCTTTTCAAACTGGGACAGTTTAAAAATTAAATATTTTTAGTGGGAAACTAAAGATTCATTCAGGAAGTAATTTTGTAGGAATTCATAGCATAAAATCTTGCTGGAGGCAGATGTTTATATCTTAAAGCTTTACAGGACGGCAAAATTATTAGTTCAGACTTTTGATGTACGGGTCCACGGGACTTCTATTGAAAATTTCCAAATGCATTGTTTAAATTCACAGCTTTAACAACAGAATTAAGAAAAAACACAGTTACATGTTGATTAAACTGAACAATGCTGTTTTCATAAACCTACAATAGTAGAGATTTTCATTGACCAACACTCCTCTATAGGCTTTGGCCACTAGAGGTCACAAGCACAATATTATATACGTATCACGGGCAATAATAGAATTTTTGGTGGTGAAACTAACATTTGAAAATGATAAGACAAGCTATGATTTTGATGCTGACACTGAAAATGAGTGACAAGCACCCTCTGGTCAGTCTCTGTTGTCTAATATGAAGAACAAACACACAGGTAATATGTGTGTGTAATAAAAGTGAGACAGTAAAAGCAGTCCTAGGTCTTGTAAAGGAAGACAGTTTGGTTCCTTTCCTTTCATCCTTCATACATAAACACATTCCAGTTAGAACCAGTTCTGTACAGGCATCCTATGACATTACAGCCTAATTTTATATGATTATTACCTGTCAAAAACATTAAATTTTTGATCAACTGATAGTCAGGGTTAGACAAAACTTTACTGATGAAGTTAAAAGTTCATCACGTCTTCATTTATGCAAGAACAGACAGTTCAATGACATTTCAGGCACAGTGAGAACATTAAAAAGCTTAAGGAGGAGACATATCGCCGAATGAAAAAGGAATCAGATATATAATTATTATTATTTTTATTATTGTTGTTGTTATGCTGAAACAACAGCATGCTGAAAACATTGTTAGCGTTTCCCCAAGTACAGCCTCAGTGCTGTGAGCACGCCAGTAGATGATTACTGACTTCATGTGGTCTTAAATATTTTCATAAATGCAGTGTTTTTGAGAGAAAGGGAGTAATATGCAGACAATATGGCAGCATGAATCAATTTTTATTTACAAAATGAAATATGATAAACCACCTGTGCTGGTGAGGGTGGAGACTGAAGAGGTCATTTGTTCAATCCTAACATACTGTTCCCTTAAAATCACCAGCTGTTGTTTCAGTGAGTAACAGAACATGGAGGAGGTCCTGCTGACAGAGAAGTCCTGTCATCTTTTTCTGCCTGTAGAAAGCTGCTCAGTTTCCAGTTTAGAGGGAAGCCAAGGTTAACCGCCAACTGCCAACCACCACCCACTGTCTTTCTAATGCAAATGACCATCCATTTACACAGAGACTATGGCTGAATACATACACAAATGCTGGCAAAGCACTTGCCTCAGTGTCTTTGGCCAGCTGGACAAGCCCTCGCACCCAAACAGAAAATGTGTGTCAGAGAAATCAGGCTAGTCTTTGCTGTCATTAGTTGCCAGAAGTACAACATGATTACTGGGCTTGGGCTTGTGTAGAATGACAAAAAGACATATTGCTGTCTTGTAATGTCTTGTAACATGTTATCATCCAAATATTAGACGTAATTTAAACAATTAAACATTTTAATGAAAATTAAGTTGCACAATATTACTATTGCATCAACCCATAATTATGTTTTCTGAAACTGGATAAATTCCCTCACACCTGCAAAGTGTAGCAGGTAAATAAATATGTGGCCTCCTAGACTGTTTTCATTGCTGTCATGCCTATTTCTTATATTATGATCAGTCAAAAGAATATTTCCCTTCTGAACTGTTGTCCTAATGGTCATTTTAACTTACAGTAACTGATCCAGTCAGTGTAAAGCAACAGCGTAGATTATTTCTTGCCGTATAAATGAAAATCATCATAGAAACTTTGTATTAGCTCACGTCATTAACAGAATATTTAGGCCATGTTATACACAATCATTTTTTAAATACTCAGCAAACTTCTGCAGTGGCTAATAATGTATTTTGAATTTACAACCATGGCCTAAAGTATTCATAAACAGATATGGATCATTCCCATGGTAAGCAGAGAGGTTTATAAGGAAATGGCTCAGAGCCATTTATTTAATCTCAAAGGCATTTTATTGAGGAACCCTTGTCCTGATTTGTTCTTATTCTTTAAACAAACATAGCTTGTCTTTTTTACTCAAATTACTATAGATCATGCAGTGAAATTGGAGAACCAGGGTTGTATCTGATGAATGACCTTTCTTCTTATTTCAGAAGGTCCCATCCCCTCATCCATCAGCGCTGCAGCAGCCAATTTAAAAACTACAGGTTAGTTTTTCTAAATCAATAAACTCTCTCCTGTGTTGGTGAACATAATGGATTATTGGATTTTTGACCTAATAGGATGCCACAGACCATGATGTGCTCCCATTGTTGCACATACCATGGTCTGTATGACCCTTTTGTGTGCTTTTTTCTGCCTGACCAGAGTGTGCCTCCCAATACAGCCTCTTGTAAGTTTCAAAGCCATCTGAGCGGTAACAGGAGGGGGTCAAAACCCTCACACGACCTCTGCCCGCTGGGCATTCAGCCAGTGCTCTGAGGGGGAGGCATCAGCTGCACCTATCACACGGGTCCAGGAAATGTTCAAATTTTGCAGTAGAGCTCACTTTCATTTTATAACAATGTTTTTTTTCTGTTTTTATGTGAACAGGTGACATCATGACACCAAGGTGTATGAACCACAGGGCATTAAAACCCCACTCTTGCATTCCTTTCTGCTTCAGCCCATCTTCACCCCACTTAGAGTCACAGTAAGTTACTTCATAGTTCATAGAAGTCTATGCTGCACATAAATGCTTTGATGTATGTCTTAATGCACATTTTCCTTTAGCTAAGTACAATCTAAAATGAATTTCCCTTAACATGATTTGGAGAAACATATCCTCCAGTTCTGTGAGCAGTCATCTGTATCTCTCTGCAAGTAGTCTGAACTGCTGCTGCTCAACTTCTTCTTGGCACATCAAGTCTGTATCCCTCAGTGCTGGTATCTTTTCAGTGCTGTCAGTGCCTCAGTTCTTAATGTTTATCTTAGGGCACCAAACAAGATGGCCTCTTCCTATTCATGTATCTCAGAGCTTCAAAGCTTTACCATGAGTTTGAGCTCATTGTTTAGCTGTCTAATCTGGGACTTTACTGTTGTGGTTCACTCTTGCTGCCCTAATTATTTTTGTTTTATGTGGGAAAAAAAAGATCTTTAAACCTACCGTACACTCTGCTCAGCACCAAACAGAACACAGGTTCAGTTACCAACTAGCTGGTGAACATAGTGGAGTGTTTAGCAGGAAAAGAGACAGGAATCGGTGGAGACCAAAAGCAGAGCTTAAAGAGAGTGAATAAAATTAAAGTTAATGTTGCTTTGTAACAGCTTGTTTGTGTAAATAAGCATCTTATAATTTTGCCTGAGAGGCGATTATATTTCAATGTAATGTTCAAGTACATAGCTTCTTCCTGTTGCCCTAAAAATCAGTTATTGCACAAGGAAATGTGTAAAATTGAACTTTTTTTAATCTTTTAACAAACATACTTATAAACAGTTACACGTACAACAAGAACATTGTGTGGACATGTTCTCTACTTTTCAGAGTGTGAAAATCTTTGTGTGTGTTGACCTCTGTAAGTGTGTTAATCATGTTTCATCTTCATATAAATCTGATTTGGACAGACCAAAGTAGTCTAACGAACATAAGCTGCCATCGGACAGAGTTTTTCCAGTGTTTCATAATAATATTCTTTAAATGGGATATTCTGGGTATGTTTGCAAAGCATCATACTCATCAAGGATTTAAAAATCCCAATTTGGAGTTTCAAACTCAAACAGAAGTCTAAATGTGAACCCAAATCATATTTTCAAAGGTCATAAACTTTCAGATCAAATGGAAAATTCCTGCCACCCTTTCTTCCCTTGCTGTGAGAAATAGTCTTATCACAGATCCAACTGTGTTAGTTGCTCTGCCATTTCAGCTTATGATTGAGGCTGAATGCCAAGCTCCTTTGAATGCTTGGGTGTCTTCCAAAAAATCTGGGAACTTGAGCTGTAGCACGAAAGTCTACATTGTCAGCTCATTCCCACTATTTCACGCAAGAAAATCTGATGCTGAACACAAGAAAAACTTTCCTTAACATGCTAAAATGCATGCCAATGCATGCAGTGTCAGGTGCGATGGAGATCTAATGTGGACATCTCGCCCATTCAGACTCATCCAGATAAATTCTTCTTATGCAGGCATGTGAGAATCAGCTGACCTGGAGGATTTCAGCCTCCGCACTGGGTGTTACAACTCTCATGGGTGAGAAGTGAAAGTAATGTGCAAAATGAGCACCTAATCTGTGTGGAGAATGTGACCCTGCTTTAAACGACACAGGGGGGTGTAATAAAGGCCAAAGTCCCCTTGAACAAAAGAGCACAGTACGTAAACTTGCAGAATTTCTTTCTTGGCATGGTTTCTGTGCACACAGTATGGAAATAAAGGTTCATAAAAAATGAAAATCAGGTTAAGCAGGTTAACGTTAAGCCTCTGAGTTTTAGATTTCCAATTTTCCCCATTTGATTAAATATTTCCAGCTGAGTTATCAGCAGGATGTGCACACAAAGGTATTTAAAATGATTATTTTGAGTTCCATCTATCTATCTATCTATCTATCTATCTATCTATCTATCTATGACCAACTTTTAAAGAAAATGTCTGGCATTGTGGGTAATGTGGTACAAAAGATTACTTGCACCCTTATACATGAATGTTGAATATGAGGCTGCAGACAGTGCTTAGTCTATTTTAGTTTGGATTAGATTAGGCCAGGCAGTTAGGCCAGCTCCATCTAAATTCAACGAAATCCAAGTATGGTATCACTAAAGCTCAGTACTAAGCAGGTCAGATAGAATTTGTAAGGAGCGAAATGTAAGGATTAAAACAGTCACTTTAAGCTAACAGCTGCTGGTGACAGCTTCATACTCAGCGTACACATATTACAATATCTATCTTCTCATTGAAAAAGCACATTTCTACAATTCTCAACCTGGTCTTTCCCATAGAAGAATTGTGATTCATGTTTATTTTATTAATATTCATTATCATTAAATGTGGACAGAGGCATGGTCAGATGCTATCATAATCATTTAGTAATTTTATCATAGACATGCAGTATCCAGTAATACAAAACATGATTCTCATGTCTCAATCAAATATGACTTTTCTCCATTTCTGTGATTGAAATGCTGCAGCAGAAAAGATTATATTGTAGCCTAAATATTTCTGATGTAATATTTAACGTACAGAGAAAGTTTATGTGATCAACAGGAACTAGCCTGTCCTGCTATGTTCTGATAGCCTATCCTGCTCAGCTTGCACCACATGGCTCATTGCTGTCTAACTAACAGTGCTGCTTTCCTCTTCTTCTTCCTGCTAAATTGAGCTTTTGCTTTCTCAATGGATATCTGAATTGGACTCATGGTGGGAGCTGCTGAGGTGAACAGGGAGGTCTTTTCAGATCTCTGGAGGTTTAGCTCTTCAGTGGTGATGACTTTGGATGCCATTGTTGTAAATGTCATTGGTGTTTGTTCAGTTTCTTTAAGGGTAGAAACTCCTTGGCTCAGAGCAGCAGGTACAGCCTTCTTTCTTGGTTGTCTCTGCTGTCTGATTGTCTGCCTGTGTCTTTTCGTAATGCTAGAAGGGGCTGTTGTGATAGTGGTGAAAAGCCTCCATTCACTATGAGTTTCTGTTTCGTCTGTAGGCCTGCCAATTGTCGTAGCGGTTGCACTGGTCTCAGGAGTTGGAAGAACAGGAAGCACGTTTTCTGAGCTGTTGTGAAAAAGTGAATTTCCACCTAAAAGAGGCAAAACAGTTTTCCTCCTCCTGCTTCTCAGTCCTCTCTCCTGCAACTTTTGCCTTTTCAGAACACTGAAGGAGGAGTTGAGAGACGTAACTTGGGAGATCATCTTCCCTCCATAAATGTCCAGCCTGTGTGAAACCTGCTGCCCAGTGGTGGGCACTGATGGTACGGTGGGAGCCCCAGCGAGAGGGATCAGTTTCAGATTGTTTGCTAAGGAATTTTCATGGGGAGTGGCCACAATGAGAGAAGGCGAGCTGTCTTTCCTCCTTTTTTTCCTCCCCTCTCTGTCTCCTCTCTCCTTTGACCTGTTCCTTTTGAATTTGGGGATTACAATGGAGGTCTTGGCAGTGCTGACGACAGGTCGCTTTTCAGCGTCACTTTGTTGCTCAGTCTGTATCGCTGTGGTTATTGAGTTGGCGGTGGGGACAGATATGTCTGTTGTGTTCCTCACATTTTCTTCTTCTGCAGAAAAAGGAGGAACTGTCTTGCTCTTCTTTCTCTGCCCCTTTCTCAGCTTTCTGCTCTTTGCTTTATGTGGAACAACAGTTTCTTCTATGGCTGCTTTCTTCAGGACTGTCATTGGTGACATAACGGAAACAGTTTCCTTATCCATCATTGGTTCATCTTTCATGACTTCATTGGAGGGCTCTTCTTTTCCTCCCAGCTCATATTCATTGTTACCGACTTGATTTATGTTTCTATTTGACTGGTCGTGTTTGTGCGACTCACTGATGAAGTTACTCAGAGCGCCAACATCTTCAGTTTTGTTTCCAGTGGTTGAAACTGCAGCTCCTTCCTCTATTTTAAGACCTGCCTCTGCTTTCTGCTTTCTCTTCCTCCCCTTTCCTTTTCCTTTTGGCTTTTTTGTAGTTTTCTTCTTCTTCCCTGCGTTCTTCCTCTTCTTCTTCTCTGAGCTTTGTGTCTCACCTTTTTCAGAGTCAGTTGTGGTGCTTTGGGAGGTAGAGACAGTAGCAAGGACTTTGATGAAGTCCTCGGCAGCAGTGACAACATTCCTGAGTGAAGGCTCTTCAGGGCTGGACATTGTAGACTGTGTTGGACTCTCCGGTTTGTCTTCTTCGTTGCTTTTCTTGTTATCTTTCCTCTTAGGAGGAGCCAATGTCAGCTCATCGATGACGTCAATACCACCAAAGTCATAGGGGACCGCCTCCCTCAGCACAGCAATAGGAAGCTTCTCATATCGTTTACACCTACGAGAGAGGAAGGGGGGTGGGGGAGGGTGAATGGGGTTGTGTGAGTGAAAGTAATGCAGCCTCATCGTGTGTTGCACATCTACACCATAGCACACTGATACTTACATGCCATACCAGTGCCGCTCTGCACACTGTTCCTCGTAGACAAAATCAAAGCAAGGCACTCCGATGACATTGAAGAATGCCTGACCAACCACCCTGGATGACGTGTCATTGACTTTCCTCAGACAATCTTTCAACCTGCAGGGAGAGACAAAGATGGCAAAGGTTTCAGTTATATTTCCAGTCATCTCTGATTGGAAGTCCAGATGGGACGGCGTTTTTAGTTTAGGTATGTAGCTTCCTAATCATGACATATTTTTAAGTAAAACAGGATACCTGTTCAGTAATTGAGCACTATTAGCTGACTTCAACACCTTCATCACCCCTCTTACCAAAGCGGGCAGACGAACCTCTGAACCCTCGGAGGTGATGTAAGATGAGTAAGAGAGTATTTAGCTAACTAACCTCCATGCAACTTCAAGTTGACTTTTAATTGGTGGTTGAATTATTGGTTGAATTTGGTTGATTCAAACTTATACAAACATATGTCATATTGTGTTATATAGGAAGAAAACATGACATTTGAAAGGGGGTGCGATTGAAAAAGGGTTGGCCACTAACATTTGACATAATGACTTCAAAGTTGCAACTTAAGCTTTGAGTGCATTGTATTTGCTTGAAGTTTATTTCAAATAATGCAGCATTAAATGTCATCTTAATTAGTTTTAATGTATTTTAAATTATGTTTATTATGATTTAAAACTCCAGAAGCTTTGAAAATCATTTTCATTCTAATGAGTTTCAAAGTCAGAAGGACTGAACTGTTGTTTATTGAACTTTATGTCTGAGGTTCATTGTTCTGATACCTGCAATTATACTGATACTGCTATTCCTAAATTGATTTAATGTCCCTGAGGATTATTTTTAAGCATATAATGTTTTTGCATTGCTCCACAAGCTGTCATACTAACACATCTTTGCATTGCAGTAACCAACACGTACATAATCCATTATCAAAAGTGTGTCCTGACACAAAAACTGGCAGGCTTCAAAACTTAACAACCCAGTTAACAGTACTGTCTCATGAGACTTATATGGGAAGGCATTGGTATAAATGTTTTTTACTCACGTATTATCGCAGTCACAGTGACAGATGGAGTGCCACTTGAAATTAGTGTGGCCATAGTTTGAGGAGAAAGCGTGGATGACATGAGGACAATGGTCATGGGTACGACAGCAGCTGTCTGTTGCTGCAAATTCTCCTGCAACACGAAGGTCAGAATTAAAAATAAAGACGACAGCTATTTAGCTTACACTCACATAATTCACATGATTAACTTTATTTGCTCAAAGGTTTTAACGTACCTAGCTGGTCATAATGATCAGCCATGTTTCCAGCTCCACACCAGAGGGTCCCTGGATAAGTAAAACCTCTCTTTGATCTTTTTAAAACTTTGTCCTGCAGTGCAGAGTCTTCACCGTCACCCCCTTTCACTTTGACGGTGCGCTCCGACCTCTCTTTAAACTCGCGGCACATCCGTTTGGCTTCATCCATGCGCGTAAAGCGCGTCTCCAGCTGCTGCCCGGCTCTCTGCTCTTTCAGCCCCAACCTGCACTCGTGCATGAACGACTTCACCGGCATCTGGTCTACAGTGACGGAGCAGTTCAGGAGCTTCCCGGACGGGCTGACGACGGAGCGCACCACCTCGGCTCGGTCTGACACCTGGTAGAGCAAATGCTCTCTGACGGTTGACATTTTTGCGCAAAAGGTGCCATTGAGCATGGAGAACATTTCTTTGCTCTCTTTCTCTGCTTCCAAAGCACGGCTCAGGAGGTCACCCCTGACGAAGTTTCTGTCCAGGTAAGACAAAAAGACAAAGAAGACCGACCACATGATGCGGCGAGTGGTACTTTCAGCACCACGCGTTACAAAGACAGCTCCTCGCGGTTTTCCAGCGCTCTCGCGCAGCCCTCCCACTTTTAAGGCGAAGCTCAAGTGGTGTGATTATTAATACGATAAATGGCAAAGCGGGGAGGAGTCAGTCGAATTAACCTTTTTAGATTCCCAACCTGTGTCGTGTATCTTTATCTATTACCCAGTCGCAGAGCATTGGTACTCTGTGAGAGTAGATATTACTCACAGTTTTGTTACCTCGGTGAATTCAAACATGCAGTAGGACAGGAGAGGGTTAATTAGTGGGTGTGTAGAGCATGAACCCCCAGCATCTTTCACCGCAGAGAGATGACCGCAAGTTACCTCCCAACCCCCTCAGCTCAGCACCCAGAAAGTGGAGATTTACTTTGGGAACACGCATGGAGGAGGTTCTAACTCGCCCCGCTTTCCATGGTAACAGGCATGGGGTGATTGTGCCAACCCAGGAGATTGGACATCTTTCAAATGCCACAAAACAGGCACTGAATCGTTGATGACCTAAATCACGATGTAGGGACAAAACTCTTTCATTGTGGAATGTGCAGAAAGGTTGGCGCTGTCGCACGCAAGCCTCACTGACTGAAGGGTCTCGGCAGCCCCCAAGACTGAGGCTGAACTGATAGTTGGATTCAGACAAAACTGGGTAAAATGACGGCGAGATCAATAGACAGTGCGGCATCAAGGCATCATGAGCAGCTAGCATGGGCCATGTATGAGCTGAATCAGTCCAAAATATGTGCTTCAAATTATGTTTTTATGATAGAGCTTTTTTTAAACCTACTGTTTATAAGATTCCCTCATGTTAAAATGTGGTCTATAATTTAACAAATAAACTCACAATAATTCAATTAAAAAAATCAATTAAATAATATTGATAATATTTAAAAGTGTGACCCTGAATAATATATCATCTTACATCTGGCTTATCTCTACACAGTTGAGAGCGGTATCTCTATTTGCACGTTAACAAATCCAAACATATATATTTGGAAAACAGATTATGTGCACCTGTATTGCGCGTACCATAATAATTTTTCAATTCCCATAACATGTCTGGATGAAATCATGATACTTTCAGGTTTACAGGTCGTCAAAGACTCAAATTTTATATGTTTAACTTTGCCAACTCGTAAGAGGAGGACAGATGGATTATTTGATTCAAAACTTTGATTGTTAAATCGTGACGTTTTTCTTTATGTTTGTCTTTTTGCATTGATATGTGAGAATATATGTGCAGCATTCGGGATCTGTTACATGGTAAATGTGTGGTATTTTGTGAGCCCACGCACGCTGGACATCGTGTGCACGACAAAGTTAAAATAATAATTCAACTAAACATTAATGTATCCGCAGCTGCAGTGCCGCTGCACTTTATATCATTAACTCAGTTAGAAAATCTGTCTTTTCGACGCCTGAGCAGACACTATGTGGGGTAACATGATACACAGCCAAATCCTCTGCATCTCTGAACAAGTGACTATTTCCCAAAGAAAAGAAAAACCTCTTGTCAGATTGGGTTTCTAATCAGCCCAATGTTTTGTCACATGGCTGGTCTTACAGGGAGCTCTAGAGGCGGAGATCCAGCCTACTCAAGGCACTGAAATCGGATTGTTGGAAGGCGGAGAGAAATGATGTAAAATCACCAGAGGCAACATTCGACTAAATCTTGAGGCAGGAAAAAAAAAACGTTCTCATGAATTAAAGCGGTCACAGCAGGAAAGATATGGAGCAAAATGAGACTTATAATCCCGCTGTTCACAAGGAAACATCTGGCGTCAGCTAACAGAAAGGTGACACTTGATGAAGCATATACTCTATAGATTCCTGCAGCGGTAAGGCTCCTGTCATGTGCTCTCATCCAGAGAGGTCAGTTGCAGAACAGCGCCCCCAGAAGGAGTAGAGGAGTTGGTGCATCTTCCTGATGACGCTTACAAAGTTTGCAAATACAAAATTATTCTTGCAAATTAGCGAATGATCTTACCTCATCAATGTAAATACCTTTAATGTCTCAACAGCAACGAAAAAACAGCAGTGATTCAGCAGCACACACCTCAGTGAGAGGGAGAGAGAGTTTGCACTAAAACTTATCTGCAGGGGTTCAAGCTGTCAATTCTCTGCTTTTGCTGTTTGGGGTAAATGGACCATTGGATCGATATTATCATGATGAGAACAGATCAGATGTTGAATGTGACCTGTAGCAATGAAACCATCAGTGAACTGTCAGCTGATCCTCCAGCTACCAGCAGCTAGCTGGTGGACATTGAAAATTGTACTTACATTCACTTGTTAGATAGAAATGCCTCTTCAGATGTGTGATGATGTTGCTCTATAATTACTAGATCTATAAATAAGTTTAATAAAATGTTTTTTTAGTCCATTTTAAATCCATCACATTGAGCGCTATCAGTCACATGTGTTAATATTTTAATAATGCTCAGATTTATCACCCTGTAAATACTGAAAGAGAGCATGTGAGCATCCCCGTCTTATATTTACAGTAAGTTCATTCAGTTCAAGATACACAGAAGACCAAACTGTGGGAAAGTACAGTTAGTGTTGGCAGGAAGGTGAACACTCAGTCTTTAGCTCAGCTTGAACTCTGTTGCACAAAACTGGGATGAAATTTTAGATCCATTTATTTAATAACTGGAATAACCTCTTTAGTCTGAGAACTTGGAAATAGACTGTGGATACAATGAAATGATGGATTTTGTTGCAGCAGCAGTGAACAAGTTTGCAACCTGAGCTTATGTAGTTACAGGTCCCCTGGTGATTCTAAACACTTAAAGGCAAACGCCTGAAGATCGCAGCTCTGAGCAGCATTTAGAAAAACAGCCTGAGGCATGCACAAGGAGAAAAATTAACTTTTTCAGAGGATCATTAGTCACAGTTCCTCCAGTCCAGTGTCAATAGTCAATTATTATCAGTTGATGTGTTGGATTTGTCATTGGTGCATAATCTCACAGATGCGCCCTGAAGATTTACATTTAATCATCTGTCATCTATGTGTTTGTTCAAAGAAATCCAAATGTACTTCTCTGGGAGGGTAGTAGTGTGTAAAAAGTATTGTCATCATAGCAACAGATCTGGAAATCAGCATTTATTTAACCATGTTTTATTCTGATACAGTTATGAACCTGAAAAGTCAGTCAACATGTGAGCTATAGCTGCTTCGAGCTCTCTTTAGGCCATGCAACACTGACCCCATGTGAAAGATGGATGTATTTTACCTTGAATCAATTGCAAACTTCTTTTTAAATCGCAAGAATATTGAGCTTGTTGATATCTTGATATCTTATCCTGATTATCTATGTTTTTGGAGATTTTTGTCCCTTCACTGCAAACCCACAAACACCTTACAGTCCCATTTTCAAAACTTTTTGATTAAATGAAAGTCAACATTCAGACACGTATGGCGAGATTCATCCTATCGAAGGAACAGTATGTCTGCTTTTACTTTTGTCACAGTTTTCATGATGCTGATTGTTTATGCATTGCACATGAATTTGAATTTGAATTTGAATTTGAATTAAATCTAATCACTGACCTGTAAACAACAATGTCAGTTTGACTTTTACCAACACTGTAGTGTTTAGGAAATGCTCACATATTTAACTCTAGTAAAAGAAGTAGTATTGCGTTGTAAAACTACTCTATTACATTCCAGTACTTGCATAAAAATTTAAACTACTCCCTATGAAGAATGACCAGTCACAGAAAACATGTATATAATATAATGGATTTCTAATAAATGAAGCATCACTGTGTAAACATCACATTGATGTTCTATATGCTAATTCTGCTAAATGATCAACTATCTTAATCAAAAATAATACACCATAAATTATTAGCTATTTAGATATTGTATTGATAGTCTGAATCCACCAAGTAACTTGTGTTGTCTATAAATGTTCTAGACATGTAAAGTATAAAACTATAAAATGGAAATACTCATGTAAAGAACAATATTCCAATACTTAAGCGTAGTACTTGAGTAAATATGCTTCCAAACATGGCACCACGTGATGCCTTATGTATCTTACAGCAGTGGGCAGTGATGTAAAGTGTGCAGGATCATTTGTCATTTGTCAGAAATTGGTTTGCATAGCTGAAACATGCCATCATATCATCAGTCGATTTGGTTTTGAATCAGAGATCATGCACCAACTGCAGAGAGAGCAAGTGTGTTATTAACAGCCACTTCCCACCCACCACTGCCCCCACTTGAACCTGACACAGGCGACTTTCTCTCCCCCATTCACAGTTCATTCACTTGAGTTTCTCACACAGGCGCAACTGTTGTTTTTCAAATGGACGTGTTGGCCGTTCCTGCAGACAGACATAAAGGATGGTACCTTTCACTGATGGCACCCAACACAAAAGGGCCAATGTTTGCTTGGTTGGACCCGTCCAGACTCTACTGCAACTCCCAGGTACGATGTGAATAAAAGGATGTCCTCTAGTGACTCAACAGTTTGTTGAGCTACCGTTTTCTAGACTCACTGAACATAGAAGAGAACTCATTTCGTCACCTTCTTAAAATAATGGCCTACGCCATTTTTTGACAAAAAAGGTTTTTGACGAATAAATATCACATACTCCATATTTTGTTCAGTTTTTTCTGTTTTTTGAAAAAACCTGAAAATATGACTTAGGCCATTATTTTAAGAGGGTGACGACTTAAAACTGCAGAAAAACACAAGCTATGTATGTATTTAACACAAACACTTTTGTGCATTTACTGTCTTTGTGCTGGGTTCAGGCTCTTGCAGACTGTGTCCAAGACCTTCTCAGTCCATTCCACAATGACACCATTGACCTGGTTGCTGGGATAGATGCAATGGGATTCATTCTTGGTAAGAAAACAGACCAATTTATTTAAAGAAGGAAAATAAAAGCCACGTTAAGCACTAACACACTTGTGTGCCTTGAGAGGCACTAACTCTGCTAGTTAACTGGTCAGGAAATCTAACCCCTTGAGCAAAGATACTAAATTTAGATATTTTGGCATCCTGTCTCACAGCACATGGTATGACAGTGTGTGAAAGCATTCTTCATCCCTGAACCTGAATAAAACACGGTGATATGTTTGAGATACCGTTCTGTGAGTGTGTGGTTAATGTTTTTGATGATTTTTCAGGGTCATCTGTTGCCACCACCCTCGGAAAAGGTTTTCTGGCTGTCCGCAAAGCAGGGCATCTGTGTGTCGCAACCCAAAGCCAAAACTACACTGACTACACAGGCAAAGAAAAGACTTTGGAAGTAAGACTGGATGTGCTAAAACCAGGTTAATGTTACTTTTTACCCTTTAACCATGTCAGTAAGATGAATGTTAACCCAGCTGGCAATGCACAGTCCCCTCAGTGCTGCCTGAACCACAGCTTAAAACATTTTATGGAACAAGTATTGTATGTAGTATAAATGGATGCCACACATTAGAGCATTTATTGTATAACCTACTATTTAATGATTGTTTTATCATATTTTATTTATCAGCTATCATATTTATTTACTTAACCTTTAAACCATTAAAAACAGTTTCATATTTACAGTGACCTTTGGAGGTCACACAAACATATAAGACAAAAATAAATAAATAAATTGAATAAAAGAAAATAAACAGATCTCAACAAGACAGACATACACTACACATGAAAAGTTTATTACTATTATTATTATATTTGAGTGATGACAAGAATATCAAAAAGTTTAGTAAATATTAAGTCTTTTAATTGGATGCTGGAACATTGATTACCTAACTCATTATCTGCAACGAAACATAATCTTCTACTACTAAAAGCAAAGAGTTGCTTTAGGTGTGGTAAGACGAGGAAAAGCTTCAGTGCACAGCTGTATTTATGTGTATAATTAAGATAATAAGCAGAATTTAAACAAAAATCAAAGATCTGAGGATGACTTTTATTAGCCAATACACATCCTTATCATCCTTTAACATCCATAAAAACCCAAGTAATTAAATAGGGCTTTCATTGTTAATTAATTTGTTGATTAGTTTGTTGATTTCCTCTATTAATTTATTAAAAATGTTACCAATAACTTTAAACAGTTGTGATAGTAACAATGTTTGATTCCACCAGCGGTCCAAATCATATATGTCAAAGATTAAGTAAGAAGATGGGAACACCAAGCGGTCAGTTTCACTTCAACAACTGACTAAAACGTTACAATTATGAAAATAGTTTCAGCATGTGTCAAATCGATGAATTCATTACGTGACTAATCACTGAAGCTCTAAATTTAACCCATTCTTCAACAAAACAAATACAAAGATTTAAACCCTGGTTTCTCAACTTCATGTCCATTTATGCCCTGTAGCACAGCACCCTCTGGTGTTAATGTATGAAGATCCAGCTGTTGAAGAAGTATCTTTGACATCACATCAGAGAATCAATTTGAAGTTACACTTGATTTTAATGAACTTTAATACATAGATACATAGATAGATAATGTTAGTCTCATCCATAGGCAAATATATTTTACATCTCACTGACTTTTCTTGCATTGCCACAAATTGTTGCCAGAAAATAAACATTTTATTGTTTCACGACAGGCTGTGATGTTTGGATTTGATGTCCTCCATTTTGTTTTCCTTAGGCAGAGAATTTGTGAATGAGCAAAGGGATACATGCTAATGTTAATGTTAGATCATCTACTACCTTTTCATTTTGGGGGGGATTATTCACATTTAGGCATATTTTCATCATTTTTTTGTGTTGTGTTGTATTTTGCACTGTAACAAACGTGACTTTTTCTTATTTAATTTTTATTTTTATTTTTTCCATGTGCTATTTATAAAATCATAAAGTGGACCATTTTTGTGTGCACTTTAAATACATATCATGTCTTCTTCCTGCAGGTGTGAGGGTGCTGCTAGTGGACCAATGGATAGAGACTGGGGGCACTATGAAGGCTGCAATCCAGTTGGTGGAGAGAATGAGAGCCACTGTTGTGGGTCAGTCAAGATGGTTTAATCATTATTCCATAATCCCAAACCTTTTAACTCAAATATCACACTTTGTGTCCTGCAGGCGTGGCAGCTGTGGCCATCGAGAACACTGAAGGAGGAAAGTGGATTAAAGAAAACTACAAATTCTCTCACTGTATCCCCGAAGAGCTGCAGAGCCAAATTGACCAGAAGTATCTGGATTCCTTCAAGAGCTTCAATAAATGAAAGAGAAAACATGATTTTGTTACTTTTTGTTACTACTTTAGTGAAGAGGAAACATGGAATCATGACATGACTGTGACAAGACTGTCCAAGTATAGTTTTATCTGCATAGACGTTTTTTAAGAAATCAGTGACGTCCCTGGTTAGGATGTTTTTTTTAAATAACACAAGCTATATGATTTCAACTAAAGAAAACTATTTTTGAAAATTTCTTTAAAATATACCAAAGTAATAACACAAACACCTTTTTCTCTTTTTAGAATTATTTTTATTACATGTAAAACAATCTATGAGAAATTAAAATGAGATCAAATATTTCAACAGACCTTTTCAAGTCTGACATGAAAATGAAATGTTCAGTTATTTGATTTGATTGTGTACAAACAGCAAAAAGTACCTATAAGCAAACACTGTAGATTAAAAAGAAAGGTACACAACCTGAAGGTCAGGACCCCCACCTGGGTCACAGCATAAATGTGTGGGTTTATGAGATGATAAACAGGATTTAAAAAAGCAGAAAAAAACTTCCCACTGCACAAGATTTTATTTTTTCAGACTTCAGACTCAAATCTTTGTTTTTCTTTCTTATGATTTACTGTACAATCTCTCTTCTTAAAGAAAGGCTGGTAACTTCTGAGCTATAACATTATGAAAAGAGGAAAAACAGTCATTTAAAACAGCAGACTAAACCAGAATATTACTTGTATTGTTAAATAATATTTGCTTTTTGTTAAAGAAACTACAGCAGCAAGACAGTATATCTGATTCAAGCCCTAACTAAGGTAAGCATCCACACATGCATCATGTGAAAAACATCCACAGTCAGTCTTTGGCATCTCTGCAGTACCAGAACAGTCATTTTCATGTAATTGCTGCGTCAACCTGCAACTCCAGACAAGTTAAACTGAGCAACACCACAAGAATCCACATCCCACACAGGAAACTCTTTCTAGGCCAGAGAGAAATACTGAACTCAAACATGTCAGGAAGTTAAACTCCAGTGTCCCTCCTCCTGCTCTGACCACAGAAAATCCCTCCCATGAGCTGAAGGGCAGCCACAGTCTTTTTCCACAGAGACAGATCCTCATTTTCACTCCGCACCTTTGACTTTAGACTCCTGCTTCCATCCTTACTGACAGCAGTTTGGCTGTTTCTTCTTTGATGCTGCATACAGATTGTTTGAATTGCTGTTGATTCCTGAAACATATGATCAGCTGGTTGTTAGACCAATCTGATTATTCTCATGATTACAGAGACTTTGTTTGGATACTCACTGACAACTTCCCCGATTTGCCTCGAGCCACTTTTCTCCAACTCAGCGAGAACGTTGGTCTCAAATGCCAACGATGCGACTCGAAAGAAAAACTCTTTCACATTCTCCCCTACAGCAGGGGACAGAGACAGCAGATCGGTATGGGATTGTATTCAAATGAATGTGGCAAGGAGGGGGCCTGAAACTCGTGTTTGACTTCTTTGCTGTATTAAAACCCAAACACTCACCAGTTAGTGACGACACAGCCCAATACTCTGCACTGATCTCTTGTGCGAGTTTCAGGGCATCCTGTTCGATCTGGGAATACTGAGCAGGCGACTGTCAGAGGAACCAGAGGAGACCAAGTCAGATAGGATGCAACAAATGGAAATATTTATACTAGACCTGTGACTATTGTTCTCATTAGCATGTAAACTAGAATTTACCTTCTTGCTTAACAGATAAATCATTTCAGCAAGATAGATAAATAGTTGATAGATAGATTTCATAACCTACTGAAGTCCTATTTAAACAGAAATGCCAAACATCTCCAGGTGCCAGTCTTTCCAGTGTGACATCTTGTTGCTTTTCTCTGTTTAATATCATTTTAAAATAAATATCTTTGGGTTTTGGTTTGTTTGTCAGGCAAAACAAGTCATATGATGATGTCATCTTGGGGTATGGGAAATTATGAAACTGTGGTTTGGATGATTCTAAATCAAATTAAAATGAGAAAAGTCCAAAATGAAGGCTCATGAACTGTTTCAGCAAAAATCACAATAAGTTAAATAAAACACATATTTTGAATAATTTAAGATTATAAATGTATCTTAGATCATTCCAATGAACAAATGTGCTTTTCACTTCCAGCCACTGCTGAATTATAGTCAGTATGTCCATCAGAAATGCACTGGAGTCTAGAGAAGAATGGGGAAAGATGGAGGAAACTACATTCCTGAGGTTTGAGCCAGCACATAAATGCTTTGTGCTCCTGGCAACAATCCAAACAACTGACATTTGACTCCAGTAAAAGACACAGTAATGTTTGCAGGCATGTCCACTTTAAACACGATACAGACGTACACTCAGGTCTTTCTTTGTGCCAACAAGGAACAGCTGAACAGCAGTGGGGTCGTTCTCTCTCAAGGCGTCTTCGAGCCACTGCCTGCAGACATAAAGAACCAAGTGAAAACCTTTAATACATCCAGCTGGAAGGGAAACTGTAAGAGTGCAAACAATCTGCTCATAAGCAATAATCTTACCTCACATGGCCCAAAGACGCAACATCATTTACATCAAACACGATAATCACAACTGGAAGAAAAATAAGTATTACACTGATGAAAATGATGTTTTAGCATGAAAACAACTGAAAGAAACTGTGACACACCAGTACACACATTATGCATATGGAAAAGGAGAGTGTTTAGTACATTTCACTTAGGTTTGCAGTCCTGAAATGCACAAATCTCTCACCCTGGGCTCCTCTGTAGTATGTAGAAGCAATGCACTTGAACCTCTCTTGCCCTGCAGTGTCCCACCTGTAACAGAGAGAGAGGAGTGAGCAATGTCACATCAGTCAGCCTCAGTTTCCTGACTTTGTTTTATGTTTAATACAGAGGACAATAGACGTACAGCTGTAGGCTGAAAGGAACCCCCAGCACCTCAAACCGCTCCATCTCAAAGTCGACACCAATCGTCGCCTTGTAGTTTTTATCAAAAGCATCCTTACAAAATCTGGAAACATAAAGAAAAACAAGTTTAGAAAATCCAGGAAATAGTCAGGTCCAGGACACAAATAAGTAATTACAGTAACAGTAATTACAGTGGTGGTTCGCTCAAATTACAGAAAGGCAATACAGTCAGTGACTGTTTCTTTGGTGCAAAGTGCAGTAACAATTAAAACAGCATGTTATGTGGATTTTTCAGAGTTGAAGAACACACAGAGATTTTGCCCAAAAATGGTTTAAACCTAACTTTAATGCTTTGAACACCATAAACACACTTATATTCACTACCAATTTAATGGGATTGATGTAGAAATTTTAAAAATGGATATGTTTGAGTCAACTTTTCTAACATTTTTGAAAATATTATTATTTATATTTATATCATTATTGTATGACGTTTCTCTCTAAAATGTAGTGCAATAAAAGTACAGTAGCATAGTAGCATACAGTAATATTAAAATAAAGTACACTACTTGAGTAAATGTACTTTGTTACTGTGTGTATTTCAACACAAATCAGGATCCAGATGCAGATTTAACTTTCCTACACTTTTTAACAATAAAATAACAATTAGTACTTGTGTTTAGGATTTGTGTAGTCTCTGAGTTATTTATTTCCTAGAAGTGCACCTTGTCCTGTTTTCACAAATGAAGTGACTGTGTCTCAGCTTACCTATTAATCAAACAGGTTTTCCCCACAGCCAGGTCACCCACCACAATGACCTTGGAGATTTTAAATCTGCTGAGAGAAATAAAAGAAGAAGCAGCGATTAGTAAATACGTGTCAGCACAACTCCTGTATCATCTGGCTTCTGGTACCTGCGCTCACCCCACAGTGCCAGTGCGCTGCTCCTGGCAGGCAGTCTTCACTTTATTGTTGAAATCCCCTTTAGTGTGCAGAGCTGCTTCTTTCCTGAAACACTGCAAGAGAGGAAGAACGATGTGTGAGGCTGTGCACTGTTTTAAGCAGAGTATAAATCTATGACAGCAGTGTATGACTTTACCTGAGGGAGCTGAGCGATGACTCGATCCCTTCGAACAGGGGGAAGGACACTCATGGCTGAAACTCGGACAGACATGAAGCTTCAGCTGTTGAGCAGAGCGACATGTGATGAGGGAAACAAAGCAGGATCAGCAATCTGACCTTTTAACCACCTAAAGCTGTTCTAAATTATTTTTGGGTCCAACATCAGACCTTTGGCTTATTTTTCTGTGGCAAATCTTACAAGACAATAAATGTTAAAAAAAAACAACCCTCAAATCTTACAATCAAACACCAGGTCTCCTCCATTTTATAGTGCTGAAACAATTAGTCAGGTAATTAGACAATCAAAAGGAAATTATGCAACTATTTTGAAAATGAGTCAATTGTTTTAGTCAATCTCTTTCTGCATCTAGTCTGTCTCTGTATCTCTTACTGTCTCTTTCTCTGTCAGTCTCTCTATCCCTCAGTATTTGTCCTTCTCTCTCTCTCTTTGTGTCTGTCTGTCTCTTTCTCTGTCACTGTCTGTCTCTGCCACCAGCACTTTTCACTAAATTCAAAAAATAAATAATTGCCAGGTTAACCAATGATAAGTATCGTTAGTCGCGGCTCTATTGTCACGTGTCCCTTGTTTTATTGTATTTACGTTCTGTTCTGGTGATGCCTTCCTGCAAAAAACAAACTCTTCCAGCGAGACAGTAAAGATCTCCACATTTCAGTGACACAGGTTTGTTCCTATTGAATTTAGGATAGTTGTCCTTCGTTGTCTTCATATTTATATTTGTTTTCTCTTCCCAGGCAACCAGAACATAGACTGTACCCGCGCGCGCACACACACACACACGCACACACACACACACACCTTCCTCCAACCACAGTACAGGCAATAGAAATAGAGGTACTCGGGCAGAGACCCAAGTCAAACAATCCTGCACTGAGAGAAAACGTTTGTTATCGGCTGTGTGGCTCCATGACCACACTGTGTGCGACGAGACAACTATAATCACAGCTGATCCCCTTACTGTGGAGATCTGTTTAATCCTACTGTTCATCAAAGCTACTAATAAAGAAGAAGTCTAAATTGCGACTAAGAATGAGTTTGGCCAACCTAAAAACGAAACCTGAGGACTTTAGAACTTAATTTTTCATTCAAACACCAGTCAAAGTATCTTATTATCTCGCTACATGAGCAGATGAAACTTTTAAAACATCGCGTGTTTTAAGATGCGAGGATACCTCAACGAGACAGGATGATCCGCTAAAGTTTCCTCTTCTCTCTCCTGTGCTGCGGCTTGTTTTTCCTCCCAGAGGTGCTTCTTATCGTAATCTAAACACATTCAAACTCATAGTTGAGCATTAAAGCGTTGAGTTTGTGGTGAACGGGGCTCGGGTTGATCCACGGAAGTTGAGGGGGTTCAGCAGACTGGAGCCGCTGCTGACTCAGGTCCCAGGATTTTTCTTCCCCTCCGTCCTCCCACATTTTCTCTGCCTGGTCCCCTGCTGGAGGAAAAGAGGAATAGTCTGAAACCAAATCTATCTATCTATCTATCTATCTATCTTATTTCTCTGTATATCTGTTTATTCTACTCTGTTGCACCATTTTACATGCTTTTATCTGCCCAATGTTGCTTTGTTTGTGGAAAAATGAAGTAAGGTTCAGACTAAAGCTTAAGAAAAATCTGTAAAATCGTCAGCAAAGATAGGAGTCTCATCTTGTTGTTCTTCTGCAGAGATTCTTAGTGTTTCTATATAACAGGAGTAGTGTGTGTGTGTGTGTGTGTGTGTGTGTGCCCTCTTTTCTGCAGAAACGAGAAAATACTTTACCTTTTTGGTTTCCTGTCTGTCAATATGTCGACTATAGAGGGCGCCCCAAGCCCTGTGTGACACACAGCGGTGGAGGAAGTAGTAAGATCTTTTGTTGAAGTAAAAAAAAACCCAACTAATACAACACAGGAAACTAATAAAACACAATAAACTACTCCGTTGCAAGTAAAAGTCCTGCACTGAAACGTTACTTCTGTATAATTATGGTCAAATCCACTGCACAGAGATGTTCCATGCGACATTTATACTATTATACATTTCATCATTTGCACTGATGTAAAAGCAGATTTTAGTGTTGTAGCTGGTTAAGGTGAAGTTCGTTTTGAACTTTATATACTCTAGACCTTCTGATTGTTTTTTCAATTAATTAAATGATCGCTTGGTTTTCAAGATTTGGTGTGAAATCACAATTACCCAGAGCCCAAAGGGATACCTCTACAATGCTGTTTTTGTCCAACCACCAGCACAAATCAAGTAAAGATCATAAAACTAAATTTAAAAATATAATTAAATTCAATTAAATATATTCAAATAATAAAATGATTTTTTTTTTTTTTGAAAAGCAGGAACCATAGGATGCAACCATTGTTTGTGGACATAAAATGATTTACAATTAAAAGTAATTCATGATCTGTTCATCAACAAATTCATTAATCTGCTCGTGATTTTAGATGTACTTGTGAGACTACATGCTGTTGGGTAGTTTAATTCTTAACAAAATGACAAATTAATGACCTCTTCATATGTTTTGTGTGTAAAAATCTTGATTTGTTAAGTTATTAGTAACTGTTCTAGTAACTAATCTGTTAGATACATGTAGTGGAATAAAAAGATAGATACGTTTATTATAAATAGCTTATTTTGCAAAGGTTTACCTCTAACAGGTTACTGTTGACCAGAGGCTAACTAAACATACTACAGACTAAACATACTAACTAAACAGCTAACTAATCATACTACAGTACTCAGCTGTACTCAGTTACTTTTAATTTGAGTATTTGAGACTACGTTATTTACTACATTTCAGAAAGAAATGTCCTTTTTACTCCACTACATTTATCTGACAGCTTTAGTTACCTGTCACTTTGAAAATTAAGATTTTAATAAAAACATGATGATCATCAGAACAAATTGTGTGTTGTACTGGAATACATTACACAGCTATGATCATGAATATGATGCAGTCCAGTACAACAGCACCACTAACTATGAGCTCAGTGTTAAAGCATATAATTATATAGCACTCCCATGCCAGTGTCAACAAAACCAAATAATGTAGGCATCAATAAATAGTTTCATTTGATTGTTTGGACTGCACATATATAACTTATAATGAAATATGGTAGCAACTGAGTTTATGTGCAATGAGAGAGTTGAGGCTCTATCGCCCAGGTTAGTTCAATCCAATCCTGTAGTGGCAATCTAGCAACCAAAAAGGCCACCTGGGAGAGTTAGAAGCCCCCTCCAGCGCGTTGTGGTGCAACAAAACAGAGTTCCACCATGGATTTATTCTTCTTTACTTTATTCACACTTCTTTAAAATTACAGTTCCAAACGCTGGGTGTTATGAATGAAAAAATTAAAAACGGATGAGCTGATAACGACAAACATTAGGCCTCTGACGTGACATGACCGCACACGGTTGAAAAACTGTGTGGCTTCTGCTTCACTCTCCTCACCTTCCTGTTCACCTGTGACCTACCTATATAGCCCATCAAACCACTATCACACCCATGCCCACAGATGCCCTGGTGAAGGAACTGCAACACATATTTATTGCATCTGTTACCAGCACACATCAGCATTGGCTACAACATTGGCTTTTACTGAACTTTAAAGCATATTTTTTACACAACAAGAACTTCAAGGACTTTCACCCAACACATGATCTCATTTAAACCAGTGCTTTTCAAACACTTTGTCCTCTGACGTCTCTTAAAAAACATTGTTGATTTGTGTCTCGTCATATTTCAAATGTCTGTGAGTTGGTTTAATGTGATAGCTGTAGGAGGCCCCAAGCTCAAATTAAGGTTAAATTATCCAATATTTCACAAGTAAAGCAAAAGATGAGGGAGATAAGTCCAAAATATTAGTTACAATTTTTGTGGCCTCGTGGCAGTTTTTTGATTCCTTTGTCTGCCTTTAATCTTCTGATGACCCATCAGATTTATCATGTGTGACCCATTAGAAAGGACCACTGACAGGACATAAAGAAGCTAAAATGACCAGCAACAACATTAAAATACAACACACTGCTGCATCAGTATCACCGATTTAAGTAAGTGCATCTAGTCTTGACTTGTTATTTTGTCAGTACAACACACTTTTTTTTACTTGGGATTTTGGATGGAGTACTTGTAATGGTGTACTTTTACACTATTGTGTTTGTATTTTTCTAAAGTAAAGCATCTGACAAATAGAATGCAGCTTTGCCAGACATATCTCAGGAATATGAATGAGAACATGAATATAAGAGCGAGAAAAACGTCAAATTTTCTCTCATCAGTAGAGTACATATTACAAAAAATATACATCAACACTTCTGTGATTTTAAATATTCTTTTAATTTATCACTCAGCCATCCAAAATACAGAGCTTCTAAAAACAGTTTACACTTTCCCCTTCAGCACAAGATACATTATTGTGGTCGAATGAATTTACTTTATGTTGTCTCAAAGATCTCCCTACATGGCCGAGCTTTAAGAAAAGCATAAATATCCTTCGGCACTACAGCTACACTTCCTTATCCGTGCATCTTCATCTGTGCTTTGTTTTTGTTTATCAAAAGGCACTGTGGTACAAAGGCACTGAAGCACAGTTCAGACACATCTAAACTCTGTCCATGTCTGTTTGGACTTTCTCTTGGCGTTGGCTGAGATAGGAAATGAAATGTACTGATCATTAAGTTTTTAAACAACACCATCAGCACTTATGATTCATGGAATGATTAGGAAGCATTTTAAGTCCACGAATGGTGTTTACTTGTATTACCATTTGAAATATATCAAAAGGAATGTATGTTTGAGGACATTATATACATAATGTCAATTTTTGAGGAAAAAAGAGGAAGAGGGAACAGTCATTCAATCTCCTAAAAAGGATCTAATCTGTTAATGTGTTATTTTGCAAACAAGCAAATAAGGTACACACGGTAGGGATACTCTACTATTACAGTCCACATCAAGTCTAACTACTTTCTACTGGTGATACTATATCAGTACTGATTGTGCTGCTGCCTGCTCTTATTACAAATGATGCCCACCTCTTTCTGGAGACCTCGAGTAACAGACTGTTAGACGGCAGGAAGATCCAGCTTCAGCCTCAGCTGTGTTAAATACCAACAGGTTTTACATGAGAACCATAAGAGGACCATAAATTGTCCTGCAGTCTCGTGTGCTGACAGTTAAATTGACAGCATTGCGTCTTATGTACCAGTTCAGTCACAACTCAGTATCTCTTCAGCCACAAATGGCGTCATAGAGACGGAGAGAGAGGACGCACTGTACATATATACATATTAGTCAAATGTTATGAAAGAGTGTTGCTCCTAAAATTCAATGTTCAGTGTCAGAAAATCCCAGCTGGGAGGTTGTTACAACATAAAAACACTGTTCCCCTTGTGAATGTTTAAGATATGGCGATGGTTGTCAGCTAAGAGTTTTCTGAATTGAAGAAACAGTTTGACATTTTCGGGGCTTTTGGGCTTTTTGGATGAATACCACTCTAAAATCTGTGCCCTGTAGCTAGGACTGGTTAGCTTAGCTTAGCTCAACAACAACAACAACGACAACAACAACAAAAAACCCAGCTCTCTGACAAAGACAGAAAAGGGTATTTACCTACCAGCACTCACCATTTGACACATTACATCCTGTCTATTAGTATAAAAGTTAAAGGGACAGGTAAAAACACTGGAAGGTTAACTTAATCTTCCAGTTTCCAGTCTTTATGCTAAACTAAGCTAAGCTAAACTGCTACTGGCTCTAACTTTCTGTTACTGTACAGATATGAGAGTGGTATTTGGGGAAATAAGCTTTATTGCTCCAAGTAAGTTGAAAAGATTTGACACCACTCATGTATGTACTCAAAATAAAATAATTTAAGGCTGCAGTTATTACCCATTAGCTTAGTTTGAATGTCATTTTTAATCGCTCGCATAGAAAACAGACTTTAAATGCTTATGATTTTAGGAGGATTTCTTCCCAGCACTGCACAGAGCCAGGTTGGTTCTTTCCTTCTGTTTTCCATCTTTATCTTAAACTAAGCTAACTGGGTGCTAGCCTCTTCTCACATTAGTGGTATTAATCTTCTCGTCTGGATCAGGAGTTACACAGGATTGGAGGCGCAGTGATGCACCATGAAGCCCTGCCCCCTTCCCTTCACCCACCCAAATTAACTAACTGGCTGTTCGGTTGTGATAGTGTCTGCCTTTGTTTTCTCTGCATGTGGCGAGGGAATCTGGAAAAAACAAACTAATTATTTATCATAAACAATATAAATTATATATTGTGTGTGATGATCTGATTCCAATAAATGATGATGTATGCATCTGGCACCAACCCGTCTCCCTGCTCTTCTCTTGGGTCTTACTTATTTTTTTCTCCTCGTGTGAAATGTGAAAATCTTCCTATCTACTATATTTATCTGTAAAAGTATCTTTGCTGATGATTGTTTTTTTAAAAAATTACCAACTTATGTCACATACAGTGTTTGTCAGTTTTGTCTCTTTACTGCTGCAGAGGTTGTGACGCAGTGACTACTCCAGAAATTCATGGTCTTTATAATTTATGACTATAAAGATCAGCTCTGCTTGTGATCAGATAAAAACAGAGGTTAAATCACTAGTTACCCAGCAGGGAGAGACACACGACTGGTGTAAACAGCCACACTAATCCTTGTGCTAATATTGACCTATCACGGTTCTTCCATCGACTTAATGTCCCAGGTGTAGCTTTTACCAAGGGAGCCCCTACTTCCCAAAATGTCAAGCTATCCCTTTAAAAATGCATGATACATAAAATAAATTGCAAATATGCAACATCTCAAGGGTTCAAGAAATATTGAGTTTAACCAAGAATTTTCACTTTGACTAAAGCAATGCTGCACTCAATCTTTCCCCTTGAAACCCCAAATGTCCAACTTTCCAACATCTGTTGAATGCAGCTCCTGAACAAGATCACAACTTGCTCCACCCAAAGTTGTTTTGAGGGGTGTTTGTTCTTTGGCAGTGAAACACAACAACCTGACGTCACAAGGAATGGTCTGGAGAAAGACAAAATGTGTAAACTCCCACCCTGGATAAAAATACAATATAGTCCTGTAAACTTTCCTCAGTCAATCACTGAGAAACTTTCTGGAGTTGTTGTTATGTGTCCTGTTCTGTCCCAACAAGCTTTTATTCCAGGAGAAGAAATCAGCACGGAGAAGGCGGTAGAAATAAATCAGGATCATAATATTCATCACCATCATGGAGATGAGAAAGTAACCACCGTGGTCCAGCCAGGAGTAATTGTGGATGATGTACCAGGTGAGGTAGAACTGTGTGCTCAGACGAAACGTGACATAGGTCAGGAGGTTGGCAAATTTGTTGATGTAGTACACAGAGGAGGACTGAGCGCCAGCCAGCTTCAGCATCAGCCTCAGGTGCAGAGTGACACTGTTGACCTCTACAAAGAGAGCGATTACAGCACCGGCTACATACAGCTGAGTGTAGAGGGTGTACAGGAAACACCAGATCACCTAAAGAGGAGACAGACACAGGAAAGTGGAGGTGTTTATCTTCTGTGTTTGAAGGATTTACTCTTTGTTTTTATTTGCTTTTTTCCCATAAAGAACTTTATGGGTTTGTTAAGTAAAGCGCTTTATATAGTAAGTTTGACATGAAACCCTCTATTTGTACTAATTATAGTGAAATTCGATCATTATGCTTTTGCAGCAACCTGCATGTTGATGTCTAACATCATAATTCTATCATAAATATAAAGCAGTGAGTGATCTGTATCTGAATTAAGCTCATGCATGGAATCTTAGACTGTAACATCATGGTCATGATCCAGGCTGATTGTGAATAAGCCTGCCACAAGTTTTAGTTTTAAAACCTGTTCAGCTGTAGATAGAACTGAAAAATTTGGGCTTATGTTAAATCATTAACAAACAAATTAAGCGAACTTCTTATCTGACCTAATTGTCATTCAGCAATAACATACTTATACAAAGGCGTAGGTGTAAAACTGTCAGAGTAAGCATTAAGTTTCTATGGTATGCTCTTTCACACTTGCTCTAACACACTTATGATTACCTCTTAAACCATGCTTTCAGTAAAAACAGAGATAGATACATGATACAAGATAAATACATGAAAAAATATGTCCACAATAGCTGAGCTAAGCTATGATGAAGAAGCCAAAGTTTGGGGAAAATTAATGTAAATGAATAAGTCGTTGAGTGTGAATATATCACTAAGTTTATATATAATGTAGCATAGATGAAGAAGATGAACTACATACAATACATGCTTTTTAATCTTTAGAGATATTTGAAGAGGAAAAACCAGATGTTTCAGGGGTAAACACTCTGCAAATAAGATAACACAAATCCGCCAGCTGATCTCATCAGTAACACTGATCTTCTGCTCAGTGGGAACATGCTGCCTTCAGCTCTGTGTTATTTCAGCTCTGTTATTTTTCTCCCAACTCTAGATTTGTTTGTTTGGTGCATACATGATTAATAATTAAACAATAGTGAGTAGAATTCAAGAAAAATCTTTAAGCTATACTACACTAGACAAAATTTGCAACATTTCACATTTTTTAATGTTTTTTTCTCCAAATAAAAAAACCTTCCTTTCTCTTCTCCTCTTTCAAACATGTGTGCAACAGGTCACCTCTGATGATCACCTTGAGCTTGTTTAACAGAGTGACTTTGATATCTTATCTGAGCAAGAAATGCAACCTTGATAGAGTTAGAAAATAAAAATAGAAAACATGGCTACAGGCATGTTGTCTTACCAGTGCATGATGAAGTAAGAACTCCCATGATCCTCTTGCGTGTCCTGTCAGGATTATGTCACCTGCATCTTGCACAAAGTATCCTAACAGGGAAGAGAAAACAATATTGTTTCTGTCACTGGTATGAGTCAAGTGAGATAAATCAGATTAAAACACTTTGTCTGGATTTGGATTGCTGATAGTGAAGCACCAGCTGCTGAAATGAGTCCAGATTCAGTGGATACACTGGTGGAAAAGGTCATTTAAAGATACTCAGGGAGTGAGTCACAGTCTTTAAAGTTGTCACCTATTCATAAATCAAACATGGTTAGATTAAGATTAGAATGCATTTTATATTTTATATATATATAACAGCACATTTACACCTGCAAGATCTTTATTTTATTGTGGCTCAGTTTTTATTTAAAGCTCATCATCAGCGTATTAATACACTGCAGTTTTCATTTGTACTTGTTTGTATATTTTTTTTGACACCTAAAGATACAGTATCAGGTATACAATAGTGAGTAAACAAAAAAAGATGTGTTTGCCTACTTTTCTTTTCTCTTGTGCATAATGTAAGTAGTGTCCCATGAGGTCAAGTAAACTGAGCATCTTTAGGTCTGTAAAACTTGTGAAAGCTTGTAAAGCTCATGGAAAGCTTCTAAGTTTGGTGGGACTTTTCTCAGATTTTCACCTTTTACATTTAATCTGCAAATAGCCTAAAACTACAGCCCGAAAGTAGGAAGCAAAGATTGCAGAGAGCATTTATATAGTAAGGTTGATTCGCCTCATTAAACTGACAGTATCATCAAGCAAGCAGGTAAAGTGAATGTAAATGTCATGCCAGCTGAGGTGTTGAGGTTAGATGTACCATCAACCAGACAGGTGTGACTCAATAAACCAGACAAATCAAATGTGTCGTTCCAACCACAGCGATGGTGCTGTTTTAAGGGTTCATCCAACAACACCATAATATTGGATCTAATAACCAATAGTTACTAATAAAATATGAGGATTAATAAAACAATATTTTCCACAAGTTTTCTATTTTGTCCAAAGTAACAGCAGCTTTGAATATTCAACAGAGTTTTCATGTGTGTCTTTGTCTGTTATTTACATCTGTTTAGCATGACCACTATTCAAACAAACTGTCCTCACTTGTTTTGTTTGTTAATAACTTTTTAAAAGATAGTGTTGAGTATATGTGACATTATTACAAAGCATGATTTCCCCTGTGTCATTTGTTGTTAACCTGAGGGTAATCAAGTGACATTAAGAGTCTGTGTTTCTTGAGCTACAGTAATCTGATATCAGAGTTAATTACTCGCCATTATTTTTAGAAGATGCTAGCTAAACAATTCCCACCATGGCCACAGTTATTAAACTGTGCAGGCCTCATTTATCTGGAGGTATTCAAGTGACTAAGAGCCCTTCTGTGTCTCTGTATGACTGGCACACTGTGGCTGCACAACCAGCCTTTATGTTATAGAACATGACCTCCAGTATGTAGCATGGTTGGCCCCAGTGGAGCAAATAGCTGTTTTGTTGTTGTTAGGGCAGATCTCCACAGATTTGTGTCTTCATGGTAACACAAAGATGCACAAAAGACCCAACTACATTCAGCACAGCAAAACCAGACCACCATGTCCTTGGCGGATTATCTTTGGTGTCCATGGTGATTGTAGAGGCAACGCCCCATTTGCCTCAGAATCAGGTGAGAGAGGCGGATCTTTTTGTCATTTCTTTGAAAAGCAGCAACTGGAAAAGTGGCTGCGCTACGCCCCCAAAACAGGAAGGTTCGAGGAGGGGAAAAAATGGTGTTAGTCATCACCTCTCCCACATTTCCCTTTCATGTACTAAACTAGAGCAGCACTGAGTAGTCCATTAATCGAGTGACTAGTCAAGCTAGTCTGAAGCTATTTTGAGAACCAAATAAACCTCTTATCAATTTCCAAGCAAAAATGCCAAACTGCTTGTTTCAGATTCTAAAATATGAAGATTTCATCCTTTTCTTTATCATATACGATACTTCTTTCAGTTTCTGAAAAGGTTAGACATGAACTGGCAGATTAATCAACAATGAAAATATGCCTTTGTTGCAGACGGACATTTAACTGTGCAGCATTTCTCTATGCATCATGTGGAAAATCATTTTCTCTGTAGCTGTTCTATAATTTCTATGTCTACAAAAAACTTTCATCTTCATTTAAATACCAAAATCTAACTTAACAGTTGCGTTACTTGTTTTTTCCCCTAAAGTGTCTTCAACAATGTGTTCACTGACCTGTTGAGACGCAGATGAGCAGGTAGGACAGAGGAGTGTGATAAGAGTGGATGTTGTTCAACATCTCCGGCCAAACCACCACGCTGGAGAGGGATACATGTTATGGACAGGTGGAGGAGAGAGAAGCCTGACTAAGCAGAGACATGATTAAACATCAGGTGTTTAAACCCCTGGCTTATAGAGAACCCTCCTTTCAGTAATTGTAAAAGAGTTCATTTTAAAACTACTTAATATCTAGTTTCCACCTGCGTGTATATATGTTAACATCATCAATATTTATAACTTCATTATTTTCACTGTTCTCCTACTATCTTTAACAGGCTCTGATTTTATATTATTCTTTGTAACTTTTTACTGCTGTTTGGCAAAAGGGGCACACCTCAAAAAGCAAAGTTTTCTCTGTGTCCCCTCCCTATATAAACACACTGTGACATAATTATTGTTAATAAATGACCTACAAATCTTTTGTGACATGTGAGGCCATGTACTGTCATGTGTTTTCTTTTGAGAGCACAGAAATGTACTTTTGAACGTGAAAACCTGCTCCTTTCGCCCAAGTCATTACTAATTCATACTGTCACACATTAAACGTGGCAAATGTTTAGTGAGAGAGCAGACTTCTTAAAAAATGTGACCTAGGTCCCACTTCTTAAAGTCAAAAGATGAGTCACAAGCACCATCCCCGCCCCAAAAAATTGTTTCTCATGGTGCTTTCACAATCATTTTGCCAACAGGTTTTTCCAGTTGATATATCTGTTGGCCGTTGCGTGAGTAACCCTGGCTGTTTGCTGAATGAGAGGATGAAAAGATTTGCTTCCTTAAAAGACTCACAAATTCTGACACAAGTACAAAGCAAATGGCAATAAACAGGCCCGTGCCTCTCATACTGTACAGTGGCATTTCCCTCCCCACTTACAAATGCCACTGTCTCCCCCGTCCCTCACTCTGTCTGAACATGCCCTTCTTCTCCTGGCTGCCACAGACTGTCACTGCTGCACACACACACACATACACACATCCCCACACATAACACATCATGTGGACTGTGAATAGACAATGGTATCCCAGTGTGGACAGACAGATGTTTGGATGGAGGCTTACCAGGTTAAGGCCCATGCTCCTGTCAGCAGGGAGTGCACCATTGAGACAGAGAGGTTCCTCCACTTCCAGGAGTGGAGGTCATTATGCCTCACCACTTTGGGCACAGGCAGCTTCTGCAGAAACCGGTGCACCACTCTGAAAAGCAGAGAGCACACCAGCACTGATGGGCCTGGGTGACTCTTGAGCACAGGAAGCAGGACGTCCATCCTCTCCTCCCCTGCTCTCCCCTACTGTCTCTGGGCGCTTGCTTTTATTCCCTCCCTTCCCTTCGTCCTTTGGCTCCTGCTGTCTTTTTCACGCTCCTGTCAATGTCTCCTCGGCCCGATGATGGACAGATACGCACGGTAGGCCTATGTGATGGGAGTGTTCTCCTGGACAGGGCTCTGCAGAGAGAAAGAGAGAGGGTCCTCTGTTTTTCTTTTTTCCCCCCCAAGTCTTTTTTTATGTGCAGAGCTGATGTTCCGATGATGCTGCAGACGCTCGGCCCGTTTTTCTTCTCACGTTGTCAGCGTCCCGAGCCTGAGGAGGGCTTGGAGGGGATTCCCGTCACAGCTCATTCCAGTGCGGCGGCGTTCGTCTTCACGCAGCGCCTTGTAATGCAATGTGCTGCCGCTCTCAGCCCGCCCGCCTGTGCAGAGTGACGGGGGGGTGGAGAGGGAGCGGGGTGGGGTGGTGCTGCTGTTGCCGCCGCCGCCGTTGCTGCTCCCTTTAGCCATAGAAACAAGGAGGGGCAGAGACTGCGATCAAGTTACGCAAGGGACAAAATCGCAGAACAGGGCTGCTGAGGCGTGATTTTGGGTAAGCATGTCATTGCGTAACGGCCCCCCTTTGGCTGCGTCATGCATTTAATTTATTGATAATAACAACAATAACAACAACAATACTAATCATCTCTAACAGGGGGCGTGTTTTCCATTTGCAGTTTAAAAGACTACAAACGAACAAGCCACCGTCCAGACTTTTGCGTTTTGGTAATGAACAATTTGTTTACGCTGCGGCAGTGACGGATGAAAATCCTTTAAATAAGTAACAGTAGCAATACCACAATGTCCAAACACCGCATCAAAAACAAGGAACCCTGGGATTCGACAAATTTTTTGAAATATATTCAAAATGTCATTTAAAAAATCAACCAGGTAGCCTGCCAAATCACACCCCTCAGAACAAACAGTGAATGGTTCAGTCCTACCTAACTGCGCTCAAGACCAAGGAAAGGTGGAGACTTGACGGCCTATCTCGATGGATATGTGTGTGTGTGTGTGTGTGTGTGTGTGTGTGTGTGTGTGTGTGCGTGCGTGCGTGCGTGTCCGCGTGTCCTTACTTGCGTGTGTGTGTGTGTCCTGCACACAATTTCAAATCTAAAATCAAATCATACTACAAGTTCTCTGAGGACAAATTTCTTAAAGGGCAAATATAGACAAAACTATTTATTTTATTTACAGAGACCCAGTAATTTTCACCATGAGCATGCACATGGCGACACTGGTAAGGAAAAACTCCCTTTAAGTGGGCAGAAACCTCAGCAGGCAGAGTCGGGCTCTAGCTGGGCGGCCATCTGCCTCAACTGTTTGCAGAGGGAGAGAGAGGGAATCTAAGCCTGAAGCAGCTTAATAAGAGGTATTTCAGGGCTCACCTGAGCCATCCCTAACTATAAGCTTTGTCAAAGAGGAAGCTTTAAAACCTACTCTTAAATGTGGAGAGGGTGTCCTGTCTTTGAAATCAAACTGGGACCTGTTCCCACAGTAGAGGAGCTTCTTGGTCGGTGAAGGCTGTGGCTGCTTTTGGAGACTTTAGGAACAACAAGTAGCTCTGGGATCTAGAGTGACATAGAGCCAATATGGGGTACAGTACCTGTGATAGTGTACTTTGAGCTCTTTTAGATAAGATGGTGTCCGAACATTAAGAGCTTTGTAGGTGATGAGGAAGAGTGAGAACAGTTCAGAGTGAAGATAAGCTAATATAGGAGAAATATAATCTATTTGGTTGATTTGGTTAATACCCAGACATAATGTTGAGGCTAGTATTAAAACTGTGGCGATACGCTTCAAATCACTCAACAGATCAATATCATCCACCTATCACATTCTTACACTCTTTGAACTCAAAGACTCTTTGAATCTGTTGAATCAGTAACTTAATCATTTATGCAGCACAGTGAACCCACCATCAGTTTTTCCATGTCCTGTCTCAGATGTCCGGAAGTACCAAAACGAAACTGAGTCTATGCATTTTTCAGATTGTTGTGATAATATGATATTCATTTTGTAATTGGATTACATGAACACATAAACAGCATTTTAATGTTGAAAGTCTGCCCAGATAGAAAATAACTAAAGCTGTAAAACAGACATAGTGAAATACAAAGACTAATGTTTCTTCTTGAAATATAGTTGAAATGTATATAAACTGGAAATGCATACATAAAGTACCAGTATCTGTCTAATTCAGTGTTTAGTAAACAAGTACTTAGTTACCATCTCTCTCCTGATAATCATTTATATTCACGCAACCATATGCACTGCCCTGTAGAGATATTAAAGTTCGCTCTAACCTTTTGAATATTTTAGAGGAATTCATAGTGGGCACTGAGATATTGGCTCAGTTCATTACATACATTAGATCATCCAACTTAGAATTTGATTTTTTTAAGTAAATTGCTGGCATTGTTAGCAGTCACTTCTGTTCCTCCCTGACTCATAACCATACACATCTTTGTCATGTTTGCAGCACAACAGTTTAAATCTGGTATGTTAAACAGGCAGCTTAACAGTAACGCCCTCCTTCCTCGGCCATAACTCTTTCCATAAACACAGAGTGGCTCTCATTCCCCCACGACTGGCCTCTCTGCCGCCCGGTGGGGAAAAAGGAAGTCAGCAGTGAAGACCCCTCATTACCACCTGCAGCACAGCTGTCTGTGTGAAATATAAACCCGCACATGTGGAGTTTACTTTTTCCAGTTAATTCACAAACGATTTCAATCCTATCTTTAGATTTTCTAAAAATTTCATTCCTTATTTATTTTCCAGTTCTTTCTTGTTTATAATTTATTTGAGTTTGTCTTCCTTCCTTTGAAATGACATGTCTTTGGCTCATATGTTGCTGTCCCACATCTGTTCCACATTAACAGTTTTTTGTACAATAACAAAATGCAGACAGTTGAAAACACTGTCTTTAAATAAAAAATGGCAGTGTCTGTTTGAGTCATACAACTGAAACTTTGAATGAAATTCACTTTTCGGTAATGTTTAAAACATCTCACATAATGCTAACTGCATTTCTGTTGTGCCTCATTTACTGCATTCCTTTAAAGATGGCTGTGGTATTAGCACACTTTGGAACAAATTCTGACTATTAGGGTCTTTTATTTTTAATGAATCGCGTCAGGAATACATTTGTAGTCAGTTGTGTGTTTCTGTTTTTGTTACATGTCAAGAGAACCTCGCTCCCCTCTACTATCAAGTAAAAGCAACTATGCCCAGAAAGCATAAGATAAGAAAAAAAAAAAGTCAAAAGAGCAAAGGGCTCAGGATAGAAAGACACAACCAGGTGGCAGCAAATCCTCATGAGAAAAGCAAGCATCTCACACAGACTTCCCTGTTTTTCAACTCAGGCTCCTAGTTCCTTATTGAACCACTCGGGGGCATCTCTTTCCAAAGAAAAACACCCAGAAAGACGCACCTCTGAGGGGAAGTGATTGTTGAGACGTGCTAGAAAATTCCCTGTGATTAATTGAAGCTGTGAATCTTTTTATGTCAAGTTGCACAGTTCTCTTCAGTAATCATTGGAAATGGATTTCATTGATGTCCCTAAAATAGAAGAAACACAAGAGAAGAGAGGACTTAATATGTGTTATCAGTGTCAATGGGTCTAATTTTCAGTTTTCTTCTGCTAAAGTACAAAACTTTAAGCATGAAACATTAACCGTATAATTAATCTATTTACATGCATTGAGAACAGGGCTCTCTGTAACCAAACACCCTGCGGTTAGAGAGAGAAATGTAACTTAATACCACTATTTGTGTTTCCTGGTTTCCACATTGCAGTTATATTATTTGTAGTGTGAGAGACTGAGAAGCTTTTGCCCTCATAGTTTTATCACTGAAACCTAGTACAGCCTCAGGTTTCCAAAGAAACAGATCAGCTTTCTAGCTAAAGATGCAAAGGTTTCATAGTAACTGCTGTTGTTATTTTTGTTGTTGCATCCAGGTCAGAAGGTCTTCCAGTATCATGTATTTGTAGACAGGAATCTTTGTGCCTGCCTCAGCACTGAACCATATTGAACTTTGGGTGATTCTTCTTTCCCTCAAGAGGCTGTTGAGAAACAACTACTGCAAGCGGCCAATGGAGAATCTCAGGGTTAATTGATTTCCAGGGAGAGCGTTGTAAATAGTCAAACAAAAATAGAACTGTCTTGTTCAGAAAAAGATTCAGTTTCAAACTAAGCCAGTAAAATGGCACTTTTCTATTGTAGGCTGTAGAAATGTCTTTGCTGATGGTCACTTATGACATTCCTTTGTTTAAAATACATTATTAACGTTGATTAGACTCATTCAGTACTTGTTGTATATATATCCATATGTCCATTCTGTGTACAAGTTGTAATCTTTGAGCTGTCATAGGAGACAAACAAAATGTACATTTATGAAGCTTATTTACACATTTTCACACACAGACCCATTATATAAACACATCCTAATGAGTTAATATGAATTTATAGAAAGCGACAGGATAAAATTGTGTTTCAGATGCAATTTATTATCTTTTATCTGAGCTTTTGAAGAAATCAAAACAAAGACATATGTAACAAAAACACACCTTTTTCTAATAACATTAATAATTAAGTTAAGGATTGAGTCATAATGTCTAGTGTAAAGCAGGTTTGTCTGTTAAGGTAGGAGGCAGGTGAGAGCATCACTGTGACAAAACATCACCCACAACTTCCTGCCATGTCTTTAAAAAAACTTCACAGACTGATGGCTCTTCATGCAAGGGTTCATACCTGGGGTTTATCATCAGTTTCACTATCCTACACAGAACATTCCTGTTAATTGACTGTTGCATCTGGAGACAGATCTCCTGCTGACAGAAGACATGCCAAATATGTCACTGAGCTGGTCTGAGGAGTAAATACTGCAAGGCCCCCTTAGGTGCTCCTTTGTTGAGATATTATATCCCTGAGAAAGAGCAAACTATTGTTTGTTAAACCACCTACTCACCTATCTTTTCTCCACCTAACTTCATTTAAAAAACTGCAAATTGTAGAGAAAAGGTTCAATTACATGAAGATCACTGTTTGTGGTGATATATCATTATTTCAGACTGATGATAATAGTGGAGGTATGTACTTCAGCACAACACAGAGCAAGCTTTGTCACAGCACAAAGCATTTATTATCCCCATCGTGGCAGAGAGGGGAAACAGTGCTCTGCAGCCTCCTTCCTGCTTATCTCAGACAAGGGGAAGGCGCTTTATAATCACCAGGCGTCTGGATGTAAGACCACAGTATCTGAAATCCATGCTCAAGACACTACACTAATCACATCTGTCTCACTGTTTCTGTCACTGTCTCACTATCTCCATTTCAGTTTTTGCTTCACTTAATTTGTTTCCAAGCAAAGTTCAGATATTGGCTGGATAAGATCTTTCCTCTGCCACGACCCGAAATAACCCCCCTAAAAAACTAAATGCACTATCACAGAAGTAAAGATATCACCAATTACAGCCCCTGAAGAGAACTGTTAGGTCATTAAAGCCAAGAGGCGATGGTGACAGGAGAAAAAGCCTGTATTATGATCCACCTTTTTCAAAGCCCACACTGAGACTTATCCGGGTAACAGATATCATCAAATAAATGAATGATGGCTGAAATTCAGGCTCCTTATATGTTGGCTCACTGTGACTTACTGAGACTTTTAAACAGAGCTGGAGCACCAGCAATGTTACTAGAAACACCTATACAAGACGGATACAAGACAGAAAATATAGTATGTTGGTATGCTCCCGCTTCTCTCTCCAAATCTCTCTTTCGGTGACTGAAAACGTTTATTTCTTATTTGTTGTTATTTATATTTCACCGAGTAGTTATTATTCTAACTCCGGTGAGCGTCTTTAATCAGATTGCCATGTGTATAGTAATAGCCTTTTTTCCCCTCGTTGCTTCCTGTAGTTCTGGGGACGGGTTGCTTGGAGACGGCGGAAACGTTTGGAAGCAGAGATGGAGAAGTATGAGAAAATCAAAGTTGTCGGGAGAGGAGCTTTCGGGTAACCCCTGAGTTTTACTTACACTTCTTTAAACAACTCCCTTATCTCTTCTGTACATTTAAGATACAGCGCCGTCAGGGTGTCAACTTGGAAATTTAGAAACCTGTAAAAGCCGCAGTTTTCCCCCAAAATGTAACGGGATACATCAAACTGCGCCACGTCTAGATAACTATTGAACAAAGTTTATGGAAATTGTTATTTTAAAAAGCACATTGACACTGTTATCTTGTAAGTGTTATTACCAAAATCACTCCGTGTTTCTGTTATTTTGTAGATTTGGTCAATAGCAGCATGTGTCGGTTTTCCTTTCGAAAGTTTCAGCCACGCTAATTATAACATAAGGTTAGCTAAGTAAGCTAGCAGCTGCTTCGTTCACGTCATTTTAAAGTGAGTTGCAGGAAAATGACTGCAAAATGACAGATCACCCATACAGTACACTGTAACTGGACTTATCCAGCGTTAAACCACAGCAGAGTCCCAGACTTATTTTACAATTGATTTAAGTAAAAATTCAGCATTCAACAGAGATAGAAAGTCAAAGGTATATTCTTATATATAGGTATAGGTATATTTTATGCCTATAGCTATAGGTATATTTTAATTGCGTAAAATAGCACATATGTTTATAGTACAGCATTGCAGAGAGTATTTTTGTGCTTTCTATGTAACACAATTTGCCTAAAGTAACTTTGTACATTACAACTTTTCAGTTAACACTAAGGAATACACACACACACATAGTGAGCCTGTGAAACAGGAAAGTGTCAGCCAGCTTCACATATTTTTGAAAAAATGTACCTTACTGTAACATGCAGAAAGTAATGTATTTTTAATAATGTTCAATTCATCTTTGCGAAATGTGTCACAATTGTTGACATATAATAAACAAATGGAAGCCCATGCATGTGGGTCATTTTGCACTATTTCCCATTTTCAAAATGTACCACAGAACCAGCGGTATGTAGGATCAAAATTAAAATGATTTCTGTTGATTTTCTGTTACCAATAGAGTATTTTTTAGGGATAATGTGAGTGTGAAATTAAAAAAGTAAAGACACAAGTTCTACACCACTTGTTTCTTTTTCACACAAAACACTTGTCAAAAACAAAACTAGTACAAAAGCATAATAACACCGGTACAACAGACGTAAACCCCCAAGGACCACCCTATTATATTGTTTATAAAATAACTTTTTTTTTCATTTTCTTTTCCTGTCAGGATTGTTCACTTGTGCCGCAGGCGGAGTGATGGGGCCTTTGTCATCTTGAAGGAGATCCCAGTGGAGCAGATGTCACGAGACGAGCGCCTGGCAGCTCAGAACGAGTGTCAAGTCCTGAAATTGCTCAGCCATCCAAATATTATAGAATATTATGAGAACTTCCTGGAAGACAAGGCTCTCATGATAGCTATGGAGTATGCACCAGGTAAGCTTACTGTAATATCTTATTACCTGAACCCCCTTTTGTTCATTGTCTAATGGTTCACTTTTCCCATGGTTTAGTGCTGTAGGGCTCCATATTGTTCCCATGTCAAGCCTGTGAAAGACAAACATGAACACCTAATTTAAGTCTGTGTGGTGGTAATTTGAGGGACGGTTTGATAAGGGAATGTTTCTGTAATATTACAAAGTATAATTTACATTTTTAACATCCATTTGTAACATTCAATAACTTTTTTAAATATATTGTCTTTACAGATCTATGTATAGGATGCTGAGTGTTTGTATATTGCTGCTGAAACATGGAAATTTCCCAGTTAGGGATCAATAAAGTCTATCTATCTATCTATCTATCTATCTATCTATCTATCTAATGTTAAAACAATTTTGCAGCAAACCCCAGATCCTGTATTCAGCCCGAAATGCTCAGATGAGGCTCTTCAAGCTGTTTCTATGTTCAAGTTTAAGAGCAAGCCTTTGCTGTGCTATCAGATACTAGACTGTCCCTCTTAATTTTATTTTCTTCATACTGCCTGTTGGTTGCTTGATTTGCAAGTGGAACAGCCACAAATGATTAACACTAAATGTTCAACATTTAATTTAAGTGAAATACAAAGGAATCCCAAAATTACTCTCACGTTACATTTTGATATTACTTGTTTTTTTTCTCTCACTGTTTTACTTTAATTATTTGTAATGTAATCATTATCCTACTAATGTTTTACTAATGTTAAGTTTGCTTTATATAAGTCTTGGAATTTAGTGTGTCACTGAGATTTAATGTTCTGTTTTTTACATTGCAAACCTCAACTAAACAAAAGTAAACTAAACTGAACTAAACTAAATAAAAATCTAGTAGGAAGAAAATGATGTGTGATATGCCTGATTTGCTAAAAATGGTTTAAAAAGGTTCCGTTCTTGACATCTAGGAAAAATTGCTGATGGAGGATGTAGAGAAAATCTGACTTCGAAGCAGGCATTGTTTATTACCTTCACATCAAAAAACACATGTTGCTGCATTGTAAAAGCTGAAAAGATAAACATAATGTTTAATGATGTTAATCTGGATGACTTTTCAGTAATATTCAGTAACATTTTCATTGTTCTTTTCTAATGTCTTGTTCATGCAGGTGGAACCTTGGCTGATTACATACAGAAGCGCTGTAACTCTCTGCTGGATGAGGACACCATCCTTCACTTCTTTGTACAGATCTTACTTGCCCTCTACCATGTCCACAACAAACTTATCCTGCACAGAGACCTGAAGACACAGAATATACTTCTTGACAAGCACCAGATGATTGTTAAAATTGGTGATTTTGGCATCTCCAAAATCCTTGTCAGCAAGAGCAAAGCTTACACGGTCAGTTGATGCTTTTAGTTGGGAGCTGTACTTACTTCAGCCACGCACATTTCAACATGTGCTAGAACAAATCAATGCCTGCTTTTTTCACTCTGCAGGTGGTCGGGACTCCATGTTACATCTCCCCAGAGCTGTGTGAGGGCAAGCCGTATAACCAGAAGAGTGACATCTGGGCTTTGGGCTGTGTGCTCTATGAGCTGGCGAGCCTTAAGAGAGCCTTCGAGGCTGCTGTACATAAAGCATTTTATTTACTTGCTTGGGTGTAGTAATTCAAATAGTTTATGTTTGTGTTATCTTTGAAGTATTAAAAATGTAATTCTATGTTTAATGCATAAAGGATTGCAGTGGACAGCAGTATGTATCGTAATCGTTAATATGAAGACCCCAAGTTATCTCATGTTTAACTGTTAAGCAGATTGCTGGTGCTTTTGATTTTAACACATATCAATAATTCACAAATTTTCAAATTAAGTTTTCCTTCACAGTGAGATAGTAATGTAAAAATCGTATTCAGTTGGCAGTGTTTTTTGGGTTGGGAATTAGGGGGTTTTCATATATTTATAATTCATTATGAACTTTGACTTGTTTCTTACATTTTTAATGCACTATGGAAAGCACTTTGGTTCAGTTGTTGCTGTTGTAAAGCGCTATACAAATAAAGTTTGATTGATTGATTGATTAATTTCACTCCATACCACTCTTTAATCATTCTTTCAGAATCTGCCGGCCCTTGTACTGAAGATCATGAGTGGAACATTTGCTCCAATTTCAGACCGATACAGCCCCGAACTCCGACAGCTCATCCTCAACATGCTCAATCTGGATCCATCCAAACGGCCTCAACTGAATGAAATTATGGCCCTTCCCATATGCATCAGGCCCCTGCTTAACCTCTATACGGATATAGGCAATGTCAAAATGCGCAGGTAGTGACTTAATGTGTGATTAATGATAACACAGATCTTGTATATTCTACAAGAAAAACACCTCCTATATTTTTTTCCAGGATTGAGAAACCACTGTCAACTGTGCAAACTGGTCCTCAGGGTAGACCAGGAGGAAGAGTTCCTACCAACAGGTCCAGAGGTCAGATGCATAATACCAGAATTTACCAGTATCTGACAGCACAACTAGCTGTGTGAGGTTGATCACAGTACTTTAATTATAAATGTGACTTGGAATGTCTCACTGGCTTAAACAGATGGATCAGTCGGTTTTGGATCAGGGAAGGTGCATTCCCTCCCACTGTCCTCTGTGTATACGTGGGGAAGTGGAATTTCAGCTCCCCTTCGCCTGCCGATGCTCAACACTGAGGTGCTGCAAGTGTCTCTGGGTCGCACCCAGAAGATGGGAGTGACCAAGTCGGGTCGTCTGATTACATGGGAGGTCAGTGATAATGTTTTTTTTTTTTTATATATATATATTTCTGACTTATTTACAATGTTGCTCTGTTAATTGCAATGATGTATTTTTATATATTTCAAATATTGTCACACCAATATATTTTCAGAACAGCTTCGTAAAATGCAGTTCTATTTCTTTCAGCTATCAAGAGTGTAAGCTGGTGTCAGCCTCACAGAGAACTCCTTTTAAGACTCACACCACCATGATTGATTGGTTTTTCTTATGTAATGTCACAATGTGAAATCTGTCATGGTGCATCATAGGTTGAATTTTTCGTTACGTATGTTTTTAAGTGCAGAGCTCCATTGTCATTCCTTTACCGCAATTAAGACTAATAAACATTTTTGTTGCAGGCACCATCAGTGGGCTCTGGTGAGGCCAGTCTTCCCGGTGTGGTGGAGCAGATGCAGCCTCAGTTCATTTCACGTTTCCTCGAGGGTCAGTCTGGAGTCACCATTAAGTCTGTCTCCTGTGGCGATCTTTTTACCACCTGCATGACAGGTTAGTGTGTCATTCTGCTTTGTATATCCCATCAGAGACATCACAGTCATGTGCAGTCAGCCTACATGTAGCAGGGAGAGATCAGTGTGTATTTTTTGTTTTTTGCTGTAACACTACCCCACATGGGCCTTAAATAATAACCAGCGTTTGAATGTGTGTGGATGCAGTCAGCTGTTTTCCCAGACTTGATCAGATAGTGTAGAATCCACTTGGAAAATGAATGCCTGCATGCTTGCCTAGCAGTTAGAAGGTAGTTTTTCTTGAGCTCAAACTCTGGTGTCATTCAGTGTTTTTCAGGCTGATGTCAGTCTGTCCAGCATTGTAAAGCAGATAACAATGGATTAAAGACCCTTCCTCTGTGCTTAGTTGCTTCTCTTTCATCACTTTTCACTATAGTGATGCAGATTAGCGTTTCTTAGATAGGGATTAGAAGCACTCAGTTGGTCCACATAAGAATACACCTACACTCATCAACTAATAGTGTCTCTAATCCCTTCTTTTTATTTTCAATTTGCAGACAGGGGAATTATCATGACGTTTGGAAGCGGGAGTAACGGCTGTCTAGGACACGGTAACTTCAATGATGTAACACAGGTAGGTTCTGCTGATGTTTCTAATGTTTTGTTCAACTTTAATTTTCAACATTAATAATGTGGCTGAAACACCTCTGAATATAAGGCTACAACTGAACAGCACCACGAACTACTGCATACAAAATGATCATAAAGTAAAATAACACTTTCCAGTTTAAACAGTAACTGAACTTAACTCCCCTAAGACTTTTTAGATTGTATTGGTTTTAGCTAGGTGTACTGAAAAAGTTGGAAATGGAGTGTATATTTATTGCTGTTTAAACATATATCAACAATTTATTTGTTGGTAACATTATTTAATTTGTTTTTATTTTTTTTAATTACAGCATGTGATTCAAAGTTCAACCATCTGAATCCCATCTGATTCAAAACACTGAAGTCTTGCAACACAATGTGCATTAACATGTCCATGCGTGTGCCAAAGACTTGTTTTTTACTTACTGAAGATGTTTGCGTGATACCGCATACACACTTATGAGGCAGATACTGTGAATTTCCCACAGCTCCCAGTTTACATGCTGTGATGCACATTTTCTGTCAAAAAAAAGAGGAAAGGCCCAAAATGAAGTAAAACATTCATTAAAATAAAAAAACAATCTCTATATTACAACATTATAGAACAAAATAATATCAATTTAATATCAATTTATGGTCCCTAAACTTTTTTTTTTTTTAAGCTTTATTGGACAGTTCACAGCAAGTAGAGGAGAGAGGGGGGTATGACATACAACCAAGGTGCCTGGATTGAGCTGAACATGGAAGCAGCAGTCATGGTGTTTACCTGTTGTGGACTGGGCTACCAGCAAGATACACGCCTTCAGATTTTGGATATAAACATTGTTAGAATAACGCTTCTGTCCTTTGTCTTTTTATACCTAGCCCAAGATAGTTGAGGCACTCCTCGGCTATGAACTGGTCCAGGTGTCATGTGGTGCTTCCCACGTACTCGCTGTAACCAATGAAAGAGAAGTATTTGCCTGGGGAAGAGGAGACAATGGTATGATGTTGCCGTTTTCAAACTCACTCAATCCATCTCTGTATTCATCTTCAGGTGTTTGTATCTGAATGATTTATGACAGCAGCATCTCGACACACACCGCTCGATGGTGCGGTCTGTGTCTATCTTTCTCTTCCTCTGTCTGGAAGGTCGCCTTGGGCTAGGCACCCAAGACACACACAACTCTCCGCAGCAGGTGTGTTTACCTGTGGAATTCGAGGCCCAGAGGGTGGTGTGCGGAGTCGACTGCTCCATGATTATCAGCACCCAGTACACCATTGTGGCATGCGGAAGCAACCGGTAATTAGTTCTTATTTTCCCACCCAAAACTCAGACCATTAGTCTCAGTAAACATGTCGCTGACTGACATGAGCTAATGATCACCAGTTAAGCTCCTCATTTCACATTTAATAAGAAGACATTATATGTTTCTTCTTTATATGAAGGGTTTATTTTGTTGCATTTTGTGGTAGTCATCTTCTGTTTTTTGACATCAAATAAAACTGTACCCTCCATAAGCTCACAAACCCGTTCATATGCATGGGTTGGTGCAAGATTAAAGGAGATGCTGTGGTGCTGTGAGGCAGAATTCTCCTAAAATGACAAACACTTTTCCTCTCATTGTTAATCCCTCTATCTCAGTGAGGTTTTGGACAGGATGTGGAGCTTCGAATGAGTCAGAGAAGCAACAGTAAATACAACAGCATTCATTTCAGGTCAGAGCAGCATTGTTTAGATACCTGTGGCTCAGCAGCCACCTGTAGCAGACAAGGAAGCATGAATAAAAAATATACAAGGGCTTTGTGAGAAACATTCATTGTATATTAAAGGAGTAGTTGAAGGAATAGAAATGAATTCTTTTCTTCTTTTTATAAGTACCTTGAGTGTGTTTTGTTGTGGTCAGGTTCAACAAGCTCGGGCTTGATAAAATAACAGCTGGAGAGGAACCAAGTCCCACAAATCAGGTGGAAGAAGTTCATTGTTACACTCCGGTTCAGTCAGCCCCACTCAACAGTCAGAAGGTTGTTTACATTGACATTGGGACAGCTCACTCTGTTGCTGTTACAGGTAAAATATTCCCATTGTTAATCTAATAATTTAGATTTTTCTTAGACTTTTGTTATGCCATGTGAAAAAAGAAGGGAGTAGCATTAGCCAAACTAGTTTTACAGCTCCTTGTAGCACCAGATTAAGCCTAAAAACTTTTTACTTTTAACATGTGCAACTTTTTGCAGTAAAGCTAATTGACTAAATGTAAACAATATGTTAAAACACCTCAAAAAGACCTCACAAATAAGCATACCAAGCAAAGTCTTGTTTATTGTGTCATGTCGATTTTTATTTTATCGCCACTTTCACCACTGTTCTCCTTCAGAGAGCGGTCAGTGTTTTACCTTTGGCAGTAACCAGCATGGCCAGATGGGATGTAGTTCACGTCGTAGCAGCCGTGTGCCCTACCAGGTGCCTGGTCTGCAGGGCATCACAATGGCCGCCTGCGGAGATGCCTTCACTTTAGCTATTGGATCTGGTGAGTAAATGATGTGAATTTTATGCCTTTGCATAAAATGGTCGCTGTTCTGCTGCTGCATGAAGCATTTTTTCCTAAAGGACAAACTCTGATTTTTCCCTCATTGTTAAAAAGAGTTGTTTAGAGATATCCTTGAGTGGGAGTTGCACAAGTAAACACAACAGGGTTCATCCTAGCTCCGTGTTGATACAACGTTGCTCAGATATCTTGTGGTGTAGCAGCTTTGAAAGAGAAGAGGAGAATTTTGGGACAGTGAGGGCGGTGCATTTCAATGAGATTCACCCAGTTTCTAACGGGCCGAGCAGCTACGTGACCACACAACCAACAGTAGTGTAACTTTAGCTCAGAAGCAAAGATGACTGAATGTTCACTGTGGTGGATTTTGTTACCGGAACCAGTTTCAAGTCTCTTCAAGTTTATTTTTGTGTCAGACTGACAGAATGAACTGAAAGTTTAAAAGTTGTTGTTACATGGAACATGTGGTGTGGTTTGGAAAAAGCCTACAGCAATGTAAACAATGCAGGGTTTTTAGCTAATGGGCTAAACATACAAAACCATTGGTATGGTTCTTTAAACACATGGGTTAACAGATAGGTAACAGATGTGTGTGTGTGTGTGTGTGTATGTGTGTTTGTTTTTTTGTCTGTAAGTGTGTATTTTGTTCTTAAATCTGGGTAAAATGTCATATTGTGCCAGCGATTGGCTCCCTGGTGAGAAAGCCAGCAGTGCCAGCCGTGCCTGTAGGATTTCTTTGTCGAGGGACGTCTTTGTTCAGCTTTGACTTCCTACAGATTGAGCCATTATGCTGCCTCTGCAGGAAGAGATGGAGCTGTCAGTTAAAGATTTGTGTGGATTTGTGTGCATCCTGAGGTTTTGCACTGCGAATTTGATGAAACAGTGACCAGCTCCTTCCTCTCCTGCTTTCTACAGAAGGGGAGGTGTACACCTGGGGAAAGGGGGCCCGCGGCCGCCTCGGAAGAAAAGAGGAGGATTCTGGGATACCGAAAGCGGTGCAGCTTGACGAGAGTCACCCATTTGTGGTGACATCAGTGGCTTGTTGTCATGGCAACACTCTGCTGGCAGTGAAACGTAATATTTCGCTTCTACCCCTTTGTTAACCAACAGTGTGAGATGTTGGGATGTAGTGAAATCTAACTGAGAGAGTACTAATCCCCAAATGAAAGACAGGCTGAACTCGAGACAAGCTTCTCTTGATAACGTCAACAGAGACACAGGCTTTTCCATGCAGAATTGTGAAAGGACTCACTTGTAAGTTTGAAAGCTCACTGGCTAAAGACACGACTATAGTTTCATATAGTTATACATAAGCTACTTTTCAAAACGCGTCTTTGCGTTCTACAAACTACTTCTTTTCAGTCAGAGTCTGCAGACTTCATCACAATCTTTCTATCTGCACGCTAATACTAACAAGTCCGTCTGGTTTTTCATTATGGTTAATTATTTTAGATGGAACTGGACGACATTGCTTTAGACCTGAGAGAAACAGAAAACACTCGTTTGTGTCTTTCTCCCACCACTGATGGTGCAAAACCCACATTTTCTAATGAAAACTGAAAAACACTGAAGGTGGGATTAAATTGTCCCTCTCCACTGCAAATTGAAAATAGCTGCAGATTTAGAGAAGATTAAACTGCATCACAGTTTAATAAGTTACAGAGATGTTGGTAATCCTGGCTACAGGGCTGCAGTTTAAATGTTTCTCTGACCTGGACCATGTGACAAGGACATGGAGGCTGACATAGACTAACAGTCATAGAGGTCAGTAGCATAATAAGACAGATCGGACCAGACCACAAACTGATAATACTGCACCTGATAAAAACAGCCCAGATGTCAGTTATGAGATATGTTTTCATGTACAGTATCTACTTTTCATAGAGATTACAGGGAGTGAAGAACACAATAGAATCTCAGCAAAACAGCTCACTTAGGAGCTGCTACTATTGCACTTAGAGAGCGCCTCTCTGTATGCAGATTGACCAATAAACCAACAAGGTGCAGAGGCTTTTCAGAGTTTTGTGAGAACAGAACTTTTGTCTCCAGTTAAATTCAGATGTCACTTCACAAATGAAACTAATATTTATATTTTAAAGTCTCCATGTTTTCTGCAGACATTGAAGAAATAGAAATGTGCTGCTGTTATACCAGATATTTATTAATTATGTGTCAAAAATGTTATTCTAGGCAAAATCAATTATCAGACAACAAAACTCCTTACCAAACATCAATTTCAAGACTGAATATGAGCTTTTAACAGTGTTGCAGGCAGGTTTAACCTTGCAGTCTTGTAACTATGAGGATCCTGTTTCATACTGGACGAGCATAGTGTGCTTGCATTGATGTGTACTTAGCCATCAGCCACCTTGGCCTCCTTATAAGAAAATTCATTTAACAGGTACAAGAGAAATCGTATGGTGATGCTGATGATGCTGATCATTCTTTCAGTCAAATGAATGATTGTTTTGCCTAACACGTGTTAAGCAATAGTGAGTGCAAGGTAGCATTTTCAGATTCTTTCTTTTATCTTACCATCTATCCAAAACCCAAAGATATATTTAGTTTACTATCATATATCACAAAGAAAAAGTCATCAGATTATGAAGTTGTTATCTGTAAATGTTTGGCTTTTTTGCTGAAAATTGACTTTAAGGACTGAGTCGGTTATAAGTCAGTTATCAAAGTTGCCAATTAATTCTGTCAGTCAACTAGTCCTTACTCAAGAACTAATTTTAAATCTACTGATGTTTCTGCCTTCTCTCTCTCTCTCTCTCTCTCTCTTTTGTTCCAGCTTTGCTTGACGAAGCTGTGCCGAGATGATTCTGTCCTAAGAACAAACCCACTCAGCATTGGTCATGAAGCCCGGTGGTGGCATGAGGTGAAGGACAGCTTCCTCTGAATAACTCCTCCCAGAGGCCCATCTGTGCTGCACTTGAAAGATTTCCTTTCATACTGCAGCTGCGGCTACACATTTTCACTTGGTCTTCCTCTCTATCTATTTTTTCCTCCTCTGGGACTGAAAGTTTATTTCATTCTGTGGTTCGATACCAATATCATAGAGCCAAATGCACAGAAAGGTCAAAACCTGTGTGTTGCAGCAGGTGTATCTCACAACAGGTTAGCTAAAGGAATGTTGCAACACTGTTTCTGTAGGTGGATTACAGGAAGTCATTAGGTAACTCTCATGTGGTGAGCTATTGTCCTCGCCTGTGTTCATGGTTTGCATGATAAAGACCAGTAAAAGTCAAACTGGTTTGGCTTCTTAGCTACCAGTGAATGAGATGATACAATGCAAAGACACAAAAAGAATGAGAGCCTCTTGTGTGTTTTAGTAACTCATCAGTCCGATGAACCAAACACATTAATCTTGATCACACAGTCAGTGGTCACATTGTGCTTTATCGGATTAGCCCTCCAATACATTTGTTGCTCAAGAGCAGAGTTCAAACCAGATAACGATGTTTTGTTCAGAGTTCAACTGAACAACATCTTCATGGCTCAGTGACGTTGTGTGAAATCACTCTCTTGTTCACTCTTTCATGGCTCTACATAACACTTGTTGTTTATAGTGAGCATTAAATTGAGATTTCTGACACATTTGCTTCACCACTGACATGTATTACATGTGACAAATTGCAATGTGAGATTATAACAAGAGAGCAACATACACGCATTGACTAATATTATTATTATGTGGCTATTTTTATTCCATTGTGTGACTCTTTGAGCGCATATATATATATATATATATATATAATTTTTTTTTAATTTTTTTTTTTTTACAGATATATAGAGAGTCAGAGATGTCACACTGACACAGGAAGTGGTAGAGTGGTTTCTGACACAACTTTTGCATTTTTTGGGGAAGATTTACTTGCTGTAAATGTGTCTTATATTTTAAATTGAATTGAATATTTTGTGTAGACTTTATTTATAGGACGACCTAAGACTGTTGAGTCTAAGACACGCTGAAATGCTCAGTGCAAGTAGAAGTCCTGTATTCATATTCTTACCTCTGTAAAAGTATCAGAAAGTATTAGCATCACAAAAAATCACAAAAAGTACCAAAAGTAAAAGTACTCGTTATGTAGACTGGTTTTCAGATTAATCTTTACTAATCACTAATGTTGCAGTAAAAGATAAGAGCTACTTAATGTACTGCCAGGTGCCTTAATCTTGAATAATTCCTCATCATTTATCTGTTTATTTTATTTAATTTTAATAATCTGATTCTGCAAAGAACTGAATGTATCAAATCTGAAGCAAGGTAAAAAGTATTATTAATAATGATCAGCATTTTAGTACATTTACTATTTAAACTTCTCACCACTAGTGCCTTTTTAGGCTGTTATTGTAATATTCTGTTCTGTTGAAGCTTTCATCTTAGTTTTTTAATATGCAACCTGTGATTATTCCTGTGTTAAACCTTATTTTATGTGAAGATTGTGAGGTCTACAGACTCAAGTGGTGCTGAAATTAATTTTTAGGTTGAATTTTTCACAGAACACAATGTTTCTAGTGTGTAATACTGAACATGAATCGGTGACAGTCTGATTACCTGTGTTTTATTCTTCCTACACAGTCCTCATTATTCTCACATTAATCACCCAGTCACACATCAATTAATCTGTGTACCAGTCAGAGCTGTGACCAGTTGGTCTTATTATTACATTTCCTGTTATATTACAGATTCATATTTTTAAATCAAGATTCTGCTGAGGAATCAACTGTTTTTCAGATTATTAATACGTGTTTCAGGTAATTGCTCCGCTATTGAGATGTGCTCACACCTTTTCTGAGGACATTGATCGTTTACCATTGTTGTCTTGTGTGGTGATGTAATGATGATGTAATCCGGTGGCAATACAGCAGGTGAAACATGATCTAAATACGTGGATGTGCTTTTTATATACTGCCCCAAATTGATGCCAGGTTTGTTTGCCTGCTTGATTCATGAATGTCAACGTGTAAGTTAGATCTCTTTTTTTTAAGTTTTGTCATGTGTTCTGACAGCATTTTAACATGGGACTTATAAGAAAATACTGTTATTTTTCTTATTTCGGGTGTCTGCTCTACCACCAGAGGGCACCTGTTACCTCTGACTCCGCTGTAGGCTTCTGTAATGGGTCCGTTTTTATTTTTATTTGATTTAAACCATAACAGCAAAGCCCTTATCACATCTCTCTGTATTAATTAGAGCTAAATATGTTTAATGTTCCGGAAGTCATGACAAATATATGCGTACTTATCACGGCACGTGAGCTTGCATCTTACAAGCAATGCAAACGATTAAATACTAAACATGAGCATGGAGAAAACAAACAAAGCATTTCATCAGAGGCTGCTGCAGACAGACAAAAACCCCATTAAAGCTCAATAAAGAGAGATCAGACAGATAAAATGGTGTGAACGGACCGCTTCAGTGTCTTGACTCCTCCTGCGTGGAGGAGGAGGCGGGACTCGGTGCACCTAAACAGACGGAGGGGTTATGCATTGTGCTCAGTGTGTCAGTGCTGCGTCCACTGAGAGGAGACGGGAGCGGGCCACACACGGCCACATCTGCCCTGATCTATAAACCTACACACACACAGGCACAGCCACAGGACGAATCTGTCATCATCTCGGAAGCTTTTCCCGGACCGTGCAGCTCCTTTGTTGCCATCAGTCGCCGGGCTGCAGGAGGAGAAGCTCGCGAGGACTCGCCTCCTTTAAAGCCCGATCCCTCGGTGGCGGAAGGGACGTGATATGAACCCCTCATCGGCTTAAACGGTAGTGCAGCTAAAGCAGCCCCGTTTTGCAGGGTTGTGTGGGGTTAACGGAGGATCAGACAGGACATTCATACCTTCTAACCTGCAGCAGGAGGCCGAGAAACACCGTAAAACCCGCAGAGATGCCCGGGTTTGATTACAAGTTTCTGGAGAAGCCAAAGAGACGCTTCCAGTGTCCGCTCTGCAGCAAGGCGATGCGGGAGCCGGTCCAAGTGTCTACCTGTGGACATCGCTTCTGTGACACCTGTCTGCAAGAATTTCTAAGGTAATCAGTGTGTGTGTGATTGTGTGTGTATGTGTGTGTAGAGAGGGGGGGAAACAGAGGGAGATCCAGCTCTCTGTGCAGGCGATACTGGAGAGTACAGCCTTGTCTGGTTTCGGTCGAGCAGCAGTAAATAGAGGATGTGTAGGTGTGTCCTGATCACCTTTCCCCAGCAGGGTTTTACATTCATTTCTAGGCTTGTTAATATTGCTGCACAGTGACTATGATCGCATACATGGGGCCTGGTAAACAGCGCCTGGACTCAACTCCTCTCCTCAGAGTTGCAGGTGTCATTCCCCCTCCGCACATGCAAGGATTAAATGCATTTATAAGCCACCGTGTCAACATAAAACGTGACTGAAGACCCTGTTTTTTTGTTTTGGATCAGTCATGCGGGTATCTTTTTGGACAGGTAGAAGATGTTGTCATTGTTCTGACAAAGGAGATGTTTGTTTGTTGGGCATGCATCACCCATGAGTAAAAAAATGACATTTACAGCGATGCAAATAATTAGTTTGCTAACTAGTTTGTGATTTTGCAGATTTTGTCTATTATTAACTCACTAAACCCTTCCTGTGAAGTGACATAGTGTTAATGTCTTTCGTGTTGTGGTGTTCATGTCCTGCAGAGGGCCCCTGCCTCCCCATCCTGTCTGTGTTTTTGCCCCGGGGTGGCTGAGTCTGCATGGGTCGTAGGTTGGGGATGATGAGGTTGAGGGTTTTGTGTGTGTGTGTGTGTGTGTGTGTGTGTGTGTCCGTCCCCCTCCTCACCTCCTAATCTGCTGAACATTGAAGTCTGTGTGAAGACTCATAGAAAGAAAGCCTTTGTTTTAGGTTGACTCCACTGTCTTGAAGCAGTCAATAATTATCACACACTCAAAGGAAACCCATGTGATGCACCGAATCTCGGTTTTAATACCAACAACAACTTACCTGCAAACTGTCACCTTGTCATTAAGTCGACTTCTTTCAGACGCAGTAGGCTGTTGACTGATCTCTCCAGTGTGTGCTGTTTATGGAGAGTCAATCACACTGCTCTCCATGTGCCAAAGCACTCCATTCATGGGCATGAATAATTGATGCTTTTATTGAAGTTTAAAGAAAAATGAAGTCTCATTTTTCAAGAGCTTAACAAATCTTTAGTTGCACAGATGAGAACTGGTATTGTTCCTAAGGCAGATGCAAGACTGTTCAGGAGGAAAACAGATTTATTCCAAGTGGAAAATCAGTCATGTCTTTTGTCTAGCAGTTTGTGATTCGTTTTAATTTAGAGGCTACTTGATTAATCAATGACTTCTTTTGTCTATAAAATAAAATGGAGATGAAATAACAAATCACAGTTTCTCAAAATGGCACCTTTGGATGTTTTCTTCTGTACAATCAATAGTCCTGAACCCAAGATACTGAGTTAACAAAGGGAGAAAACAGAAAAAAACAGCATGTCCTCACATTGGAGAAGCTGGACCCAGAGGATGTCAGCAAATTGAGCAAACGATTACTGATAATCAGAATGATTGAGATTTATTTTCACTCAATCAATTAACTGACTGATTCTTTCAGTTCAAGTACGAACAATGACGATCTGAGGGTGATAATGTTGCATAAAATTGTTCAACAAACCCTTGAATATTCTGATAAATTCAAGGATTTGGGGTTTAGAAACTTCACTTTAGACTAAGAAACTGTGATGGACATTTTTTTTATAGGCTAAATGATGTATTGAGAAAACATTTATCCTGTGGACCTTTTTTTTAATTGACTGTCAAACATACATGCAGCACTGTGGCTTATACAAATTCACGATTTCCATCAAGTCCAAGTAGGCAGGATGAAGTTGTATGCATGGCAAGATAGTAAAAGATTCATTTATTCAGTTATTCATATGTTGTGAATGAGCCTATAGACATCCTTTATTCACCACGGAGCAACCATACTGTTGTCTTTCTGAATACTGAGTCATATCTAGCCAATATAGAAGAGCAGCCTTTGTTGTAGATGAACACCGGTGTTGATGTGTTGCATGAATCCAACCAGAGCTTCAGTGATGAAAGATAAACAGAGAAAGACAAAACAGGAACTTGTTTGTTCATTTTTTTGTTTGAGTCACTCTCTTGGGAGACGTTTGAAGCTTAAAAAGCTCTCAAATATGGATAAATATAGCATTTTAATCGTTAAAGTCAGTTTTACAGCACATAAAAACACTGTGGTTTCTTAGTGTTCTGCATTTCTAGTGGAAAATCAACTCAATCTGACTGGTGTAGCTTTATTTCAGTTACAAAACTGCTCTTGGTGTTATTTAACTGTAGACAGCACAGAACAAGATCTTAAAATGACTTCAGTTTTACTTGATGAAACTTGAAGACACCCTGAGGGAAACTCACAAGCAAATAAAAAAACATTTGCCACCAAGAAAGAGAGTTATCTAATCGTAAAACATCTTTTATTGACTTTCCATGCTTTTCACAACTTTCAGAAAAAGTTTACTAGTTGACAGGAGAGAGGTGGGGATGTGAATTCATGTTCTGAATACATTAACAGCGCTGTCGTGAGTTCCTAGTTTGCACCTTGAGTCATCAGGAAGCCTCCTCTGGCTCACAAAGCTGCAACAAATTGCATCTGGTTGAAAAGCAGAAACTCAGATGAACAAAAAGAGCGAGGGAGGATCAGCGGTTGCTGCTGATCAATGAGTTTGGCCCGTCGCTTTGTCTGCCTCATCCTGCCCGCCTCTGCCTTCGTCCTCCAGTTTGCGCTTTTTTTTTTACTCCCACAGACTGAGTGAATTTGATAAAAGTTTCCCAACTTCTGAAACTTTTTGTTGAGTAACTGTTCCTGTTTAGACTGTAGGTGCTAATATGAACATGACTCCTCCCTGTCTGACCTGCAGGATCTGAAGATGCAACTGCTGCAAGATCTTTTCTACAACAAGTGCACAAATCTGCACAAAGCTAAAGAATATCATTTTCTAATAAGGTGCCTTTCATAAAGGAGTCAGACATGTAACTAAGAGCTCTATTATTGGTTAATAAATCATTTACTTATGCTTCAAACTAAAGATAAGTTGAGTATAAATTGTATCAGTATAAATAAACAAGAGGAACAATTTTTAAGTTGCCAAGTTGTGAAAACTCTGAAATCATTAGTGGTTTATTCACATTTATACCTGCAGACATCAAGTCAGACTTTTTAACATTTATAACTTCTGCCTTGATGGTTAAAACCTTGATTTATTAACAAATGGCTACAAATATTTGTCTGTCATATATAGTGTCATATTATAAGTAATGATATTTTTTTTTATCTCACATTTTATTTCAGATTGTGTTGTTGGGATGTCAAATCATTCAAATTCACATAATCAAAATGTTTGTGCATTTTGATGCAAAAGAGCTCGAACTGTCTCCCAGTTAAAGAAGGTTCACCTAAGTAAAGCTAAAATAAGGCTTAAATAAACATTCATATCATCAGCAGATGATATTTCAGCAGCTCCTCCTCTCACTCGCTCCTAACAAAGCCACAGCCGAGGCGGCCGGCTACATATTCACCTCTTTAATTAACAAAGTGTGCCAGTTGAGTCCAGCTCTGGCTCTCTTAGCTGTCGAGCGTGTGCATCTTTTGTGAGGAGAGTTCGAGTTTTATTGAGACTGACAGACAGTAGTTAGCTAATGCTTCACTCGTTGTGCAACTAGGTTGATCCTTTTCCTGTAATTATTGGCGACTGTGTAACATCCAGTCCGGGCTTGCCAGCCGACTCTGCCCACTGTTATACTGACAGCTCTGTCGCCTTCTCCAGAGTCCACTGCTCTGTTGCAACAAGCCACTGCTGCAGAATGCTGCTGCATGGCATTGCTTCACTGTTAATCATCCTTTCTCAGTAGTTATTAAAATATTATCTTATTGGTAACACTTTCAGCACATGTTTCAGCATTTACACTATAAAAGATACACAGATATAGGTGTTTACTGTGATATGTCATCAATTCAAACTTTTCCCAAAGTGTAATAATATTACAGTTGCTTTAGAAGAAACACTTTACCATGTAGCTGTAAGCAACTTTAAGAGAGCATTTTTAAGTGTTATCATTTATTAGTTTTTTATATACTGCTAATATAGTTCCAAGATCCCACTCACACAGAGCTAATTTAAAAAGGTTAAATCTTGTATTTTCACTTCAAAGGATGTCAAACTAAAGTGGGATTTCCCAGAGAGGCACTCGAGGAAACCAATGAATTGTTCTTACTTTAACCATGTCTCCAGGCTGAAATGAGCCGGTGTGTTCCACACAGCTCCACGCTGTGTCCACAGGCAACTTAGCATGTGATGCTAATGGGCTGTGTTTCCGCTCTGGGAGGAATGTGTAAATACTTAACAGCAGCTGCAGCAGCAGTTGCAGCGGTGCAGTCCTACAGGCTGACCCAGCTCCAAGGGAGAGTCATGGGGTAAATGCAGTCCAGCCCTGCAGCTTTAACACTCTGCAATCAAATATGAGTCACACGCTTCCTCAACAAAGTGTCTGTATGTGCTGACCAGGGCAGTCCTTTGTTGTAGCAACACTGCCTCTTTAATAAAGGAGAATCAACACTTAATGGTAGGGCTTATGGCCGTGCCACACATGCCAGGTCCTATGGCTCATCAGTCCCGGGTCTTCTGAGCCACGGTAATGCCATGCAATGTGACAGCGGTGTCTCTGTGGGGATGATGCAGTGCTGTGCCACGGCCTAGACAGGGGTGTAATTGGTTTGTTCAGCTCGGAAGCGTCTTCCTACAGGCCTCCACGCAGTCGTGTAGCGCTGCAACTGCTGACTTACCCAGAATCACGAGGAACTCGGAAGTGGGCTAATATGAGAATATTTCACGCCTCGATTATTCACTGTCCAACAGCCAGGGGAGTGTTTTTTTGCAATGGCCTGTGATTCATTGTAACTTTGACACATCCTCGGTGTGTAGTACAGTTTTTTCTCTCCTCATTGATGTAGGTGATACTCACTTTTTCTGCTGTGCTCTCCCACGCTTTTGTAGTTTGAATGCCCTGATGCACAATCACCAGCATTATAAGTACTGTAGCCGAACACCTCTTCCCTCTTTTACTCTGCTTCCACCAGCAGCTGTCTGTCTTATTTGGCTATGTGGGCAGAGATAAATCAACACCACTTTCTAAAAAGTCGCCACAATATGAACATTTTATGAGGTGTAACTAGTGGCTTTCTTAATGGTCCATAAATCAATCAGTCAGGGCTGCAACTAACTAAGTATCATTATCAACAAATCGGACGGGTAATTTTTCAACTGTTAAGTTGCTTGTTTAGTCCATAAAATGCCAGCTAAGAGTAAAAAAAAGCTCACAAAAAGTCCAGGTGACTCTTTGAATGTCTAATTTGTCCAAAAACCAAAGCCTGTTCATTTTACAGTTATGTAGATCAGAGAACTTGCAATTGCTCACAATGAAATAGCCACGATCAGGCGTTGTTGCACTGTAAATATTACTTATTTAGTATTTCATTTTGTGATAATGAAGTTATAAATATTTGTATTCCATTAAAGTGAATGTTTCTGTGCTATTTCATTGATTAATTTGAGGATTAGACGTGCTGGTAGGCAGGCTAGCTGTTTCTCCTTGTTTCCAAGTTTTATGCTAAGCTAAGCAAACTGTCTCAAGGATGTAACTTTATAGTTAGCTAATGCAAACATGAGAGTGGTGTCTATTTTTCCATTCAACTCTCAGCAAGAAACCATGGAAGTGCATTTCCCAAAATGTCAAACTGTTCTTTTACAGAGCTGAAAAGACAAGTGTGTTGCTGCAGGGAAGACAGCTGCCAGACGAATCTTTCACAACCTCAGAAACCAAAAGTTGTTTGGATTAATGACTTATAACTGACTGTAATCCTGGAGAAAGCAATTTGAAATCAAACAGCAGATCTGAAACGTGTTTGGCCCTGTCAGCACGAGATAATCTAGGCCATTTCTCCCATTTAAACACATGATGAATCCACTTGTGTCCATTGTGCATGCAGCCGTGCCGAGGGATGTATAGAGAGGCACTTTGGCTGCTGTGACAGGGCGTTTCTTAAAGGGCTAAATGGAGCTGTGTTGCATTAGTGCCCAATGTTGTGTGTAAGTCTTCCACTTGAGGCAGCTGGGGCTTTGTGTCTCAGTGGGTATCTGTATCTGAATGGGATCAACGCCATGGATGGCTGATGAATGACTGTGTGTTCATTACCATCACCGTCCCCCAGTCCCATCACAGAGACATTCACAGTCCCCCGCAGGTGTCCGAAGGCCGCGCAGGCATCCTGGGTTCCAGATCCGGAGAGTTCTGGGGGGACTCTGCTGTCCCATCCTTCTCTGGTGACAACGGTGGTCAGTGAGCTGCACACAGAGAGATGTTGTGTTTAGCTGAGTGAAAGCCCTCAGGCCTCCGCTCTGCACTTTGGGGTCTGTGAGGGCCTCTTAGAGCTGTGCACTGAGGCTGCTGTCAGCTGATGTATTTGGGGTGACGGAGCTGGAAAGAGCCCAGTAAATTTTAACACATCAATGCGTGGAAGGAAGCCCGGAGAAGAGAGACACGTGCAGAGAAAAGAAATGCTGCGAGATACAGAGGTGTTTGTCTGAGGAAAAGAACAGACAGTGCTTTATACTCTGCCTAAATGTACCTACACTCGCATGATGTGCAGTACCTGTAAAGTCAAGAGGCAGACAAGTTATGCCACCCACTTGTTTCACATCATTCTGGCAGCATCGACTAGTTCCTGAATGCTCCTGACCTTTACGCGTCATCACACTCATAAACTTTGAAACCAGTGATTGCATGAGAAGTCCCTGATGTTTAAAGTTTAACATGGATGTTTACTTCCTGCTGCAGCATACATGAAGAATTAAAAAAAGAGCCTGTCTGAAGAACTTATGGATACTCATGGACTTTGGTTGAGTTTAGGTGTAATGAACCTTAACTAATCTGCCAGTTACTGTATTTTCTTAATGAATCAATTAATTATTTAGTCTTTTAAATAGTTTATAAAAAGATGACATGAAACTATCCAAAAACCCAAAGACATTTAGTTTGCAATCATTTAAAAGAACAGCAGCTCATCTATGAGACAAGAACCTGTGAATCATACATATATTATTTTGATGAAATGGTCAATCAGGTATCTGAAAAGTTGCTAAATTTCTTGTCATCTCAGTTATGAACAGTGACACTTGAACTTGGATGCACATTAAAGTAAGCGCACTAATCTGAAAATGAAAGCCTGAGAATGCAATCCAAACAAACAACAGGAAACGACCCTAAATCATAGCTTTTTATGTGTGTAAGGAAATGGATGTTGACTTTCAATAGCCAGTAATTACCCGTATTTAGAAAAGCGGCCTTGTGGGAGAAAAAAAATAAGGAAAAGTGGCCGATTTGACTCACAACCTGGTTTAAAATGAATCCACTTTCCTTTTTGTATGCTTTTCTTACTAACACCATGACAAATGACATATGAGTCCATGTGACTTTTCACGCACTGATTGGCCTGTAAACAAAAAGTCCACTTTCCCACTATGATTTAAAGAAAAGAAAACAAACAAAGCGTGTGGTTTTGCTCCTTTTTCAAATTTGGCCAAATAGCTAGTTGAAAAGAAGACATTCACAGATGAAACTTGCTTAACGTGATTCACCAGAGAACAGAGACAGACAGACAGATAGATGTTAGCTTGGCCTGTTTCGGGATAAGGTAATCATGGCAAATCTCTTGAGAGGAAGCTGAGAGGCTTTAGAGATGCAGCTGTGATGATGACATTGCTGAGAGAAAGTGCCCTGACCATTTCACACAGCTGCAGAGGACCCCCCCCCAACACAGAAAAGATATGTTATTATGAGATCCTGTATTATGACAGCTGTTTGTGTGCATGTAAAGAAACAAGAGCAGGCACTTGTGTCGGGACGAAACTCTCAGAGGATGGAAGAACACTTTGTAATTCTTAGGTGGAGTTTCTCATTGAGATGTTTCAGCCTCTTGTTGTGATGGTGCAGCTCTCCACGCGTCACTTTCAGGTCATCTGTCTGCTGCAAGGGAGTTTATTAGTGACAGCCAGTTCAAGCATAATTCATCGCTCCTGAAAGACTCTTGAAAGTGACTGATTTTTTTATTTGATTCATGAGCAAAACAGCCTTGAGTGTTCAGCCAGCTGCAGCTTCAGACAAGGATACATCCTAAATGCTCTGACTTCTTCATTTCTGAGTGCTTTAAAGAACTCCAGTTGACTTTGACAGGGACCTTGACCAACTTGTCAAATCAGTGACCAAACACAGGCACATGCGCACACACACACACACGCAGTGTCTTGCTTGTGACACGGTGTCACAGTGTTCATGCTGCTGTGTGGTCGAGAACGATGTGAAAGTTTAGACGAAGGCAATTTGTGGTTTCTATAAATTGTGTTACAGCTGTGACTCAACTTCCTCACACCTGAATTCACTCGCAGAGAACATCTTCAAATTACTGCAATTACTGTTTGACTTCATGTTACGTGAAGAGCTGAACTCATCATCGCAGGTGGTTTGGTTGTGAATGAAGTATCGTATCTCTGGGCTTTTGTTGTTTTCTGTCAGAATGGAGACAAAATTTGTTGAGCATCTACATTTGTTCAGTAGCTTAAAATTAAGCTTGTTTACTTCAAGAAAACTCCTGGTTCTGTGCAACTTCTGTACAATCATTTCTACCGCTTATGATGATATTTCACTTACAGAGTGTATGAGAAGTTAGATGACCAGAAAGGTTGTAATCAGATAAACAAAGATGTATTTAGATAATCTAAACCACTCTATTTGGAGGTAAAGACCTGAAAAGATTCTCTCTCTAATCTATCCATGTGTCTATATATATCTATATCTATATCTCTATCTATCTATCTATCTATCTATCTATATAGCTTATATCTCTGTGTGTGTATATATATATATAATATATATATATATATATATATATATATATATATATATGACTATGTAAAGTAAGGCTTTATCGATAAAGCTGCTGAGTTAATTGAACGAAGCAAGATTTGATTTTATTGATTATGAATGAACCTTTAATTTGTAAGAGAGTAAGAGATTTGTAAAAGAGTTTACTTCATCTTTGTTGCCAAAAGAGGTAATGTTAAGGTGTCATCTATGTCAAGTACGGCAAGCAAGATAGATCAGGTATGACCTGTTGAAAATGAGTTTAACTATCCAGGACATGGGATAGTCTTTTCTTTTGAAGATGTGATAGATGATCTATAATTTGCTGGATATTAATATGATTCATTCACAATTAATATTGTCAAATCAAATGTTTACTAAATAACAGTAAATGAGCAGCAGCAGCCGTCTGTATGCAGCTTCCCTATAAGAGCCAGTTATAGACATGCCTAGACTTGCCTTCCTCCTATAAGAGGTCCTTTAACATGAATCTCACAACCTTTCGGGCCAAACAAAGACGGAAAACATTCCAGCTATGCAGCAAAGTACCTTGCCCCTCACACAGCAAGCATGCTGGGACCAAGCCACCAAACCCAGCCCTGCTGCCGCTGGACTGAAGCCAGTTGGCCCAGATCTGAGAAGCATGGCTAGTGCTTACACGTGCCCGGGTATGCATGCTATGTGGAACAGCTTAGATAAAGGTATATTTATCATAACACATGCATATCGTCTTCTTGCCACTGCTGCACCATAAACCGCATGAGCCCCTCTGGAAGTTTGTGAAAAGGGTTTGCTGTCGGGGTGTTAAACAGCAGATATTTGAAGGTTTTCAGATAAAAAGCATTGCAGTGCATCTCAGTCTAGCTTCATTTGCGCTCTGCTCTCTATTATTCTAACTGATCCCCCACCCCTCCACCCCCCCATCTGTTTGTCTTGCACACAGGTCACTGAACCAGCTAGAAAGCTGACAGACCCATTGTGCACATACATAGAGCGACACACACATGTTCGTGGTCCCACAGAAATTATTCCAGCAGGATGATTTTTGTTTTTTCTGATTTGCATCAAACTTCCAAAACAGGCTGTTAAATGAGCTCCAATCTGAAGAATGCAGAGTCAGACACCAACAAGCCCTCATCGGGTCACATGAATTGATTAGTCTAAAATTAACCGGCAACTATGTTAATAATCCATTAACTTGCTCTTTCTCTGTCATATCTGGTGGTCAGTAGTTAATCTTTTTGGAATGTTGGTTGACAGAGTGAGCTATTTTCTGGCATTTTAGAGTTAACAGACTCATTTAATGAATGCAATAATGAAAATAGTTGTTAGTTGCAGCCTTACCCACAAATTTTTAAATAAGGATATTGATATAGTCAGGAAATGACTTATGCAGCAAGTTCTTGAGATCATTAAATTCCCTTGAATTATAGGTGTAAGGTGGTGATTATAACAAAGGAAATGTCATCATTCACACAGGAAGTGAATCCTATTTTCAGGGAACGTGTCTGCCATGTAGCCTAGCATTACAAAAGTTCTTTATTGCAGTATTATGCAATAGTTTATCATAAACACACCAATCCCGCACTATTAGTGGATGTAATTTGAGATGCTCCTGTGATGCTCAGGCACAGGCCTTGTTAGGGAGTCTTCATCGAAGCAGGTAGCTGAGTGACCGCTGCAGTGGTTGCTGAGCTGACAGTCAGGCATGTGAAGAATCTGTGTCTGAGGTCTGAAAGGAGAGCAGCTGGGAGCGGAGCAGAGAGCGCAGGGAAGTGGGCGGCTCGGTGCCGAGACACCTGTCCTCAGTGAAAGGCTCCTCTGTACAGCTGAACAGGTGTCGCTAGAGCAGTTAAGCCCTTCACTTGAAGTGAACACACTCTGAATTATAGTCACTTATCCACAGGGGCATCAATGCCCAGTTGCCCCCTGAGCCCTTTTTTCCCTCAGCGACGAGGGCTTCCTTCCTGCCAACACTCTTCCATCTTCCTCTCATCAGCTGGTCTGTTTACTGTGGTGGTCCTTTAACCAAACAGTTCGATGAGTCTGTCAAGTACACTAACTCCCTTGTGTTGTGTCTGAGGCTCTCGCTTGCAGCTCATTTTCAGATATGTCAACACAGCGTTAATGCTCTGCACCTCCGTCTTCCTCCCTCTGCACAAGGCAACTATTGATCCCACGAAAGGGAGTTGCGCAGGAAGTCGCTCTGTCAGGTGCACGTCCAGATAGATCATTCAGTCTACTCGTTCAGGAGAACGAGGCCACAGAACTGGCACAGGATTGGCTAATTGTGTAGGTGGATTAAGAAGTGAGATACATCATATGGCATCTATTAAATTAATTAATTAAATTAATTTCCCAATCAATCAGTTCATTGTCACAATTTCCTGAAGCCCAAATTGTCATTCTTTTTGCTTACATCTCACTACATCATAGAAAACCATGAATATTTCCAATTTCTGAGCAGCAGATTTTACATTTAGAATTTATTATTTAAAAATCAATAAGTACATAATCTTCTGTTCTTCCCACCACTGCTTATTTAACCAACTTGTGGCAGATTGTAACTGTAAAGAAATAAACAACTCATGCTACACATTGCATACAAATTTAGTGGACAAAGCAAAAAAAAAACAAAACGCATTTCCAAAAACTAATGTCCTCTCTGCTCAAATGTACTTTTTTCTTACAAGGAATTGGTGACATCTCTATTCATTGCTGACTCCTCTTTGTGTTCTCGTCTTTGCTCCTCTGCTGCTCTTTTTATGCGCTGATTGAAAAATCTTGTCATTTATCTCATTGTTGCTCGCAGCAACAGGGGCAGGTTGAAGAATTCATGCTAGATGAACAATGCAGCTGAGGCGTTTTGAAACAAAGGAGGCGATTTGACGTCAGCACCTCGCCTCGCCGAACAAAGAAATTGCATCCACAAAGCAGAGAAGTGGACAACTGCAGGAGGCGCAGCTCTGAGCTGGCTCACAGTCAGTCACAGGAGGGCATGTACAGGCCGGAGGCGGGTTTCTGCTTTGTTTTGGAATTATCTACATGTACCTTTCACAGATTCAGACTGATACGAGAAAACAGGAGCCAGAGCATGTCTGAGATGTGATTTGAGTGGCTGATAATAAATGCAGCCCAAGCAGTAAGCCATAATTGTTTATTTTTTGTGAATTAGTGCATGTGACTATGTGTGCTCACTGTCTGCCAATTGCTCACACACACACACGCACACACCTACAAAGCCCTCACCTTCCCTCCCAGTTACCATGGACACAAAAGCACAGGACCTAAAATTGTCACTGCCAGTGATGTGCACACCTCACAGACTGACAAATCAGGAAAAGGAGCTTTTCCACTCGGAGTTCAATGGAAATGCAAATGAGCCGGAAGCAGAATTTCACATTATATAACGCTGTTTTCTTTTTGGATATCTTTAGGAAAGCAAGGAATCAATTTAACTCCTTTTTTGAAGCAGCAGCATCAAGGAGGAAAGTTAAGGCGAGGCTGAGAGTAACAAAAGTTTGCAGTTTTTCTGCCAGAGAGGAACATAAGTGACTCATGAGACATCAGACTCATGGATGTGCTTCCTGCACGTCGGTGCGATAACGGTGAATCACAGTGAGGAAGGTCACAGACTTTGACAAGGGAAAATCCAAATCATTATCCTATCTCCGTTCTGCACCGTCTTCAGTTCACTGTGACCTCAAACACTCTTCAGCTGCGTTTAAGTGATGCAGAAACTGACGCGCTTATCAGTTTCGCAACATTTAAACCAAACAATCAATGAGGCTGAGTCATTGTGCCGACACATAAGTTTACACTCTTAATGATTCTGTTGAGATGGAGGATTGGACTCCTCCACCTCCAGATAATTAATGGGTGTGTCACTGAGGGCATTGCACAGTTTTTTTTCCCGAAGGTCTTCTTGTGGGATTGGACCAAAATAACTCCCTCCCACAGCAAAGCTGATAATGGTTTACCCACACCTGCTATCTCACGCACACATTGCAGGTCAGCTCAAGAAGTGTGTGTGTTTGGAGTGTGGAGTGGAGCACTTATCTATGAAGGACAGGGAAGAAAAGACTGCTGGTTAATGACTGCAGAGCTGTTCATTTTGGCGTTACCAGCAGTTTGATAGAGTTTGTGCTCAAAGCACTAAACTAGCAATGGTTGCAACCGACTGATGGAAAACAATGGTGGGTGATCCTTTTCTCCAGAGGTACACACACAAGTACATTTTCCATCCAAATGTAGCACAAATTTCAACCAAATTTCCCCAAAATAAGCAAAAAAAATGAGCCTTTGATGGATGTTTCCTTCTACTTCTTTTGTTAAGATGCTAGAAGTTGCATGTATTGAGATTAACAGGAGGTGACCCTGATTTCTATGTATGTATAGAAACACACAGGTACGGCACATGGTATAACAAAACAGTGTGCCTTTTAGTGTTTAACAAGCAAGAATACATTACAAACTGATTAAAACAGGTAAATTATAGGCATAGTTGCAGATAGTATTGTGTTTTGTTTCCTTATCCAGCGCACAGGGTGAACAGGTGCAGCTTAATTGAAAGATCTGTTGTCCATAAGATGTTACCGGTTGGAGGGATTATCTGCACTGCCCACCTGCTGCTGTTGGTTGCAATAAAGGCAACATAGAAGTGAAGAAGCTCATTGGCTATTTCCTTCCTGGGCCTGATGGAAGAAGTTATTGTGTTTTTGCTATAAAAATCAGTTGGGTTGAAGATATTGTGCTGTTTGCATTCTCTGCGTGTTTACAAGTCACGTTTGCTCCACATAGTTTCAAAGGAGTGACAGTCACTCAGCAGTAATAGAATATTTTTAATTGATGGGTGACGAGAGCTGTGTTTCCCCAGGGGCACGCAGCAGATCTGCGTGCATTAAAAACAACTGTCTCCTTTGTCTGCTATCAGCTTTGGCACTGACAGGAGACTTTCATAAATGACTGAACTGAAGTACTCTGCTTACAAATTGCCATAAAATGTGATTCATGATGAGAGCAGGAAAAGCAGCAGCTCATCTTTCCCTCTTCGGGTGCCATGAGCTCATGTGTCTATGGATGCCATTAAATAGTGAAACTTTACCTCTAAGTGGCCTCTGATTGATGCTTTGCCTCTGGTGACCGAGAGCGAAGTAAATTCTCTTTAAAGAGAAACTGTCCTTCTTGGCTTCTGGGCTGGGTGAAACAGTCTTGGTGGTTTCCAAACTCATAAAACAAACCCCATGGAGAGCAAAAGGAGGTTGTTACGCAGGAATAATGAGCCGTTAGGACCAGCTAACAAGCCATTGGCATATTCCTCTTCATTCCTCCACATCATTTAAGACTGTCTTGACAGTAAAAAGCATTTTGACACATCATCAGAATCAGATTTTATTGGCATTTTTGTAGACATACTAGAAATTTACCTCTGTTTTTGTTATATTGCACTCAATGTACCAACGCAGGAATGGACCTGAAAATGTATTAAACTTAATACATATATGTCGTAAGTTGTGGACATTACAAACACTGCACAGAAATTAATTTCAAACAATGAATATCCTCAGAGCGGATGATTAATTTACTCATAATTCACAATGAAATCCACATCTCTTCATTTAGGCAAAGTCTTATTAACAACCCTACTATGGGATGACCTCAGACATGGCATCTTAATTGGTTAAAGTAGCATGAAACCTCTGGATGTAAAATCCTTTTCACATTTAATGGCTTTTTACCAAAAACATCTTGTGGGATTTTGTGTCAGGAATTATTTATTTATTTTTAATCTTTATTAGCGCTGTGAGGGAAGATAGTCAGAAGACCCCATTAAAGCTCAATCTTGCTTTTACTGATAGAGGTTTCATTTTGCAAGATTGCAACTACCCTCCAGCTGCTTGAGCGGCAACTTCTCCTGGCATTTAAATCTTGCTATTTGAATCTGCTATGTTTGTAAAGAACTGATTTATCTGCCTCTATCCTAACTAGTGTATTAAAAGTGAAGTGCTTTACAGTGCATGCTTATCTCTGGATTTATGGGCATTAAACTCATAACCTCTCTATCAACCATCTGTCAGATATTCTGGCCATCAACAATACATCAGCTCAGTCAGAAATTCATAAAAAACATAAAATATCTCCTGAAGCTTTGAGAACATGAAGTGAAAACATTGAGTTAGATAAGATTCATATCAAGTGGCCAGCAGCCCATTAACTCAGTTCAGCATAAAGACTGGAAACATATTCTTGTATGGATTAAACAAAGGTGATATAATGTTTTAATTAGTGAACTTTAGACGTGTTAGTAGCATTCAGACATGGAGTAGCTCTTTCCACCTGGTTTCACTCTTATGCTAAACTAATTAAGCTCGCCGGCTGTAGCTTCACATTTATCAGATATACTGGAAATGAGAGTGGTATCAAGCAAGCGAATATGCGTGTTTTCCAAAACAGTTGCTCTAAGTCATTAAAAACTTTGCGTGCAGGTTAAGTCTGAAGGTCAGTGGCAAAGAATTTGGAGTGGAGCTGAACAGAAGTTACATCAAACTAAATATCTGCGCTCGAGCAAGTTTCTGTTTTCTGGGTGACACACCTGTACTTCGCAAAATTCACATACTGGCTGAGAATGCTAAACACCCATTTTCTCTTATTTTGACAGACAGCTTGTACAATAGCCCAAAGTGCGTTGCCGCTTCCACACTTAATATGTATTAGTGCTGCAATTTTATGCTGTGCCTCATGATTGTAACTCCACTAGCTGATTCATTAAGGCTGTTTGAAGGCGACTGTGACTAGTAGTACTGCTTCTCCAATGCCATATGCATACAGTTGGCAGGCAGCTCTCTCTTTTAATAGGCCAGGCAATGTCTTGGCAATCTTAGAGCCCCTTCGTCCAATGCAGTCATTCCACAGGATTAGCGTGGCAGTGCTGCAGCTCCTCGAAGCCAGCCGTTGTCGCTGCAGATCGCCCTTTTGAGCAGAAATCTGCCCTCTGAGGCAGAGCTAAAATTAGACCAGCCATCTGTGATTAAAACAGCTAAAATTCACACGTCTGTAGAAATTTATAGCCTGTAACTGCTTCCATTTGGGCTAAGTTGGTAAATAACGGTTGATCACTCTCTTGTATTTTAGCATCATTTGAATTCTTGCAAATGTGTGACAGTGGGTAGTAAAATGGAGAGTGGGGTATTTCACACCTACTGCAACCTTGACAGCAGCTTTTAGCACTTTTTCACAGACCAGTAGGTCCTTCTCACATGTGCGACATGTTAAAGCTCAGGACTTTCATTGATCTCTGGGTGCAGTCCTACACCCAACCCGCCCCTCCACAAACCGCCCTTCAACCAGATCAAACGTGAAACGTATCCTTTCAAGCCCGTCTTTCCTTTCATGTACGCAGTGCAGGCCCTTGTGCGTGTGGGTAGACCTCTGTTATGGTGGTCTCTTTTTTAACTGTGCACTGTGTGGGTGAGGGTGACTGCACTCATGCATGCATGAGCTCAGTCCTGGTACAACTGATGGGACAGACTTCCCTCTCTCTCAACCCCCACCCTGCACCCAGATCAGCGGCAGTTAATGAAAGTGGATTGATTTTCCTGTACCTCCTGCATACGGCATGTAATCTGGGGAATGAAATCGACCAGGAAAACAAGAGATCCTACAGCATTCTATCACGCTTGGAGTTTTATTTATTTGATTGCCTGCAAAGCGCAATAAAAATCTGTATAGGTATGAAAATGCATAACAGAGACTGAAATCCATATCATTTCATGCACTGCTTCAATGCTGTGATAAAGACATGTCTGGAAATTTCCTTATTTCCTTTTTTTATAAATGGGTAAACAGCTAGCTTCAGTCTCTATTTAAAGGTAACAAAATCCACCTCTGAAGATGACCGATTAACTTGTTTGTTTAATCTGTACAAAAACCTTCAGACAGCACCAGGCTGTTTCCTGCCTTTAAGCCAAGTTAAGCTAACTAGCTGCTGGCGCTAGTGTTATATTTAAGTCTTATCTTTTATCTTCCTGAAAAATAGCAATAACAATTTCGCCAAATGATGTCGACATTTCCTGCTAAATTCATAAAATCATTAGTGTGAGTTGGGGGGAAGTCATAAAGAACTCAAATTTATGGAGGCTGTAAATTCATAAAGTCAACAACTAACTGAGAGGAGCTGGATTAGCATTTCATGTTATAACCCTCCCCTCTCTGATGTCAAAGCCCGATCACACTGATGGAAGAAGACACTGTGAGGGGATTATAAATACTTGCAAATGCTGTCTCCCCTCCTCACACACTTAAGGATGGATTATGGCAACTCACAGGGCTTTCGCTCAGCCTGCAGATGGCTGCTCCTCCTCCCTCTGACCCTCCCTCCATCTATTCATCCATCCTTCCTTCCTTCCTCTACCCCCCTTCTCTCTCCTCCTCTTGCTCTGTTTGTGTAGCCAGCTTGTCCCCTGGCAGGTGGCTCTTTCCTTTACACTTTGCTATCATGGCAGTGTATCGGAGTTGCACCTCTGGCAATTTGATGAGTCATCGTCTAATTGCTCACAAATTCAAACCGACTGTCTGATTTCGCCTCAGCAGTTTTTCAGAGCTGCTTTTATAATCACACAAGCAAATGTTTCCATCCGGGAAATGTAGGTCTGCTCTCAGGAAAGCACATATTAAACCAATAGCATAAAAACACAAAAGTGCAATAATTATTTTCTACCAGGCTCTTTGTATGAAAGTAACCTCATCATCAGTAAGAAATGATTTGTTTTACTGTTTATTAAGATGTAACACGATTATTACATAATTAATGCAACATATGCTGATCAGGGGTTTGTGTTTGTTGTACGTCTTGTTTTTGGTTAATATTGTGTCTAGTTAATGCAAAAGAAACCCCAGATATTATCCCAATATTCTTACAGGGTGACATAAGTATATTTCATCTGCAGTCCAGTCTTTCCGTGTCGTAAGGATTTGCTTGCAGCCATTTCTGTGCAATGGCTTTCAAACTAGAAGCCAGAAGTGTTTTAAAGACGTATTCATCCTGCGCCAAAAGATTATCAAAGATTTTACCCAGGAAAAATATAACAATTAACAATTAAACTTCTGTTCCAAATATTTTTATTATCTCTTTAATGTTCTCTTGCCCTTATGAAAACTTAAGGACCAAAGATTTTAGGTTGTTATCATGTAGAAATATAAATAACCTCCATTAGAGTCCTTAAACAACATACAATACAATGTTATATTACTCTTTATCTGCTGCCAATGCTACTGCAAAGCTGACATTTAAGAAAAACAAACTGAGAATATGTTAACCTTTGGAGGCTTTATAGCTGTGTGAACTCGCTCACAGATGGCTTGTGCTCACAAATGTCAGCATGGTGAGGTGAACTGCAAGGAGAAATGAATATCATTACATAAGCGATGATGGCATGAGCAAGGATGGCCTCAGGTGTCCTGATAGTTAGGATCTACAGCGTATGTTTGTGTGGACATAAAATTATCTCTGTGCAGGAATACTACAAAGCACAGGAAGCATCAAAGCCTGCTTTCGTTTGTACGTAGTGTCAGTGTAACTCATAATAAAACCATCATTTTAACAGTTTTTCTATCTTGGTCCACATTTGGTCCCAGTGAGTGTGTTGCATGGGGTGCTGGAGATGAAGCCAAGGAAAGAGGCCTGACATCCGCCCACGCGCACATACACTCTCGTAGTATTGCCTTTCTTCCACTTGCATCATTTTTTTCCTGCTTTGGCAAAGCAACACAGTAAAAAATAGTGTTCGTCTGGACATGGATGCACAAAATAGAGATTTTAGACTACACTTTAAAATTTAGCTCTGCTTGATTTATATAAATCTATATAATCACCATAAAAAGCAGTTTAATTTTCCGCCCGTCTTTTTAGGGTTGTCTGACACTGAGTCAGATGTAATTTATTTCTGTCTTGCTGATGACCATGACCTGCAGACTGTCAGCCATTGTTACTTCATATGAAGCAGCTGCCAGTGTCTGTTAGTGACGAGCAGAGGAAGTCAGATGGGATTTTACAGGTGTCATACTCTGGACAGGCTTTTGCTAAACACAATAAACAGGTTTCTGAAATCATAAAAAAACCCCTTACTGTAGAAATACATTCAAGGGCTTTAATTTCCTGTTTGCGCTCAACCAGAGATAGAAGAGGTCATTTGAGAGCCACCTATGGGGGGACAAGGCCCTGAAATATCACTGAAATACTAAATCACACTGGAATATTCACCAGATGGCCTTGTGTTTGGTAAAATATGGTCAGTAATTAATGACAAAATACAGGAGAATGTTGATAATGTTAAAATGTTCATCATATCAGTGTAGTATATCAGCATGCTAACATTAGCTAATAATACTGCATTAACATGTATAGGCTTTAGAAGGTGACTTGTTCATTAGCGTTTCCTTCCTGTTATTAGTTGCAGAGGAGAATGTCACCACAAACGTCAGAGAGGTTCATACAGAATATAATCTCAAGCAAACCACAGGTATGGACAGCTTATCTATCTTGTAGGTATTAATTCCCACACAAGAAGCTGTCATAGGATCATTCTGTGAGGATGCCCCACACACAGAAAGCCTGTAGAGCTGTTGATCCACCTGTGGGCTGGTGTGTCATCACACTCCTGTGAAAGTAGGAGCTGCTCCGCCCTTTTCAGACAAACAAGACGGCTGTGGGGAGCTCTGCTCAAAGCCAGATCAGCCGTGGGCGAAGGTAGCTCTGTGCTCATGGTGTATCAGGTTCCACAGGTGGAAACACCACCCAGCCTCAGCCCCTGTCACTCGACCTCATTTAGAGGCCCCTTAAGTCAGCACTGGCTGCTCACATTAGAGCGTTAATCCAGACAATCATGAGGATGAGAGGAGGACTTTCTGCAGGCCAAACACCCTCTGCGGCTTTATAGTCGAGGTAGTGAGAGCATGTTGTTTCAAAGAGGGATTGTCAGATGGTTTAAGAAGTAGCACAGCCTGTAGGGGCTGCTAGAAGGGGTTGTTACAGATTTAAGATGTGTCCCAATTCCATACTAAACACGAATTTAAAGTTCTGAAGATTTAGTGCATTCATACTGTGCAAAATTAACTATACAGAAAGATGACAGTATACATACTAAATTAGTTTTATTCTGGAGCGGATGTAGACTGGTGTGCCAGATTTTTTTGAGCAACAGAAATGCTGAACTGCTCATAGGCAGTTCCATAAATTTTCATTTGGAAGAAATGAAAACATTTGTGGCTTGTGGTGAGACAGCTCCAGAGACAGCTGGGAAAACATAAAAATAAACTATTAAATCTTTGGAAAAACATTTTGCTTACTCTTTGTGAAGTTTCCATAATTAAAGTGCAATAGATGTCCAAAGTCACACATAATCTTCAAAAGTCAGTACATAACTAACTGCCCTTATTTCATCTTTAATAAATACCAGTTTATATAGAATACATCCCGTCTACAGTGTCAAGAGTTTATACAGTACTTCATATAGGATTAGTGTGGTATGGGTATAAGTTGCATTCAGACAGTTTAATCATACTCTTAATTAAAGCTCTTACATCTTTTAGCACACAGTAGGGCTTTATCTTCTCTTTGCACGGCAGTGACAGTGAAGTTCTGAGTTAAAGGCAACAACCCATGATTATCATAAAAAAAGGGACAGACATATTGGAAAATACTTTTTGCTTTTTTATGATTTTTAGACAAGCTTGATGTCACTCTCACGAATATACAGTAAATATGAAGCCACATCCAGCTGGTTGCTGGCTTTGCATGAGGAATTTATGCAAAGCTAAAACATGAATATTATGTTTACTGATTTTTTTTTTTTTAATTCAGTTTTCTAAAACATTAAAAATTCACCTGGAATATGTTGTTCATCACAGGCAGATAAGATTATTATATATGAATAGGAATATTCTACAATGTCTAAAAGCTTTAAAAATCTTTACAGTAGGAGCCTCAGAAGAAAGAAGTCATGACTTCACACAGACTTATACACATAAACTCAAAACCAGATGGATTTGAGAGATAATAGGAACTCTATCCAAGATAAAACAAAATTCCTGTTTTCTCTCAACTTCCTGTGAGGAGATGCAGAGAGTTTGGTTTCAGCTGTAAGACTGAAAGCCTGTGCACTGGGCAGTGGTGGTATTTAAGGTTTTGTTTGTATATATAAAAGTTAATCCTGGTTATAACTTGAAAAGACAAAAAGGGTTTATCACCAGGATGAACATTAAAGCTGGCTGTGAGCTCCAGCAGGAGATAAGTTCAGTCCAGGCTCCTGATGTTACTGAGTCAGTGAGAAAATACCCAATATGACAGAGGTCTGTTTAAAGTGTTAATGTACCACAGACTTGTCTTCTCAGAGGCCTCATGCTTTTGATTCAGTTTGTTTAGTGTGTGTGTCATGACAACCTTGCCTTCTTGCTACAATGGCAAACACAAGAAGGTTTGTTTAGGAGTTTCTCTGTTTGTTAATACAGAGCAGGTTTCAAGGTTACTCTGTGTTTTCTGTCACCAACGTGTCCCCGTCGTGTGGCCTGCAGGCTGGTCGCTGTCGCCTGAAAAACACCCCTCCGCTCTGCACCGGTGAGATTAAACCTGAGGGATTTGTACGTCTCACCGTCTGCCTGTCAGGAGCCGGGCGCAGAGTGACGAAGCATGTTGTGACGGCTGTCCTCGTGGTATCAGCTGCATGAATGGATGGCTGTTTAATCTGCTCCTGAAAAGAAGATTTGAGGTCGGCAAAGAGAGGGGGCAATAAGAGGGGAGAGGGATTCAGGGTCTGAGATGATGGGTTTGACTTGTGGCTTCACTGCACCTACAGAGGGGTGAGTGTGTTTTCCACAAGCTAACACAATGTGATAGCTTTGTGAATTTGAGGTGATTTAAACATGATCGCCTGCGCAGCAGAGCAGCTGTAGAGCCTCCAGTGCTCTCACGGTATGAGCGGACAGAAGGAAGCAATGAAATTTTAATGAGGTGGTTGTATTATACTGTATTCTGCCCAGTCTTAAGCTGCTCCCTTGTGACATCCCAACACAGCATTGAAACACTTGTTTATCAGCCTCTCACCCTGAATGTTCATCGATGAGGGTGTGAACTGTGGTCAGAGATCAGTGGTAGACAATAATTTGTGTGAAACTTGTTTTAAAAGAGGCTGGCTGTTTTTTGATAGGTGCAAGTTTGCACTTGCAGTGATGTACACAAAGGAGGTTTCCCTTTGGGTGTTGTGTAACAGTTATGTTTATCCCTTAATGAGTGCAATAGGGCTGCAACTAACGATTAATGCCTTCTGATTAATCTCTGTTAGTTTTATGATTAATCTGGGGCCCAAGGTGGTATCTTCAGCCTTTTTGTCAGATTAGGCCCAAAAACCCAACGTTTTTAACCATATTAAAGAGCAAACCCTCAGATTTGAAAAGCTGGGACCAGGAAACATTTGGCAATTTTGTCTAAGAAATGATTTCAGTAATAAATCAATTATTAACATTTTTGTAATGCAGCTGACTTTTTGACAAATAATTTGATCGATTGATGCTGACCATGAGTCAAATGTGTAGAGCAAAATAGAGTGTAGAGCATGTTATGCTTAATGCTAACATCAGCATGCTAACATGCTCACAAAGACAATGTTAACAAGCTGATGCAAAGCAAGCAGGTATAGTGTTTGTTTTTACCATCTCAGTTTTGCATGTTAGCATGCTAATTGCAGCTGATTTAGGACCACAACACTTACATGCTAACAATGACATGTTAACATGATGATGTCCAGCATACTGGTAGAATGTTTAAGCCATGAAACTAGCATGTCTGAGAATGCAACACCTCTGCATTTGCTTCCTTGATCATTTTAAACAAACTTTTTGGACAAAACAAGACTTTTGAGTCCTTGGGGCTTGTAAATGGTTCCATCATTTGTTGCTATTTTCTGATATTTTGCAGACATAAAAGAAAAAATTGAAATAACAAAAGAAATGATCATTTCTTTGCTGCCCTTTGTGATGTTCAGGTATGTTTTCGTCTTGTCTCAGTAGTCACAGCAATTGTTAGTTAAAGAAGTTGGATGTATTTTAGTAGGAGCTGCGTTGCACATGGCCCCACCTTTCACTGCTAATGCGCTGTCATAACGCGGCAGTGAGTTCGTCCTGTGAGCGACCAAGAAAGTCTAGCAGTATTATCAACAATGGGGCCAAACACATGAATGTGAGGCTGCGGGAGCTTCTCTGCGACCAGGGAAGGAATTATCCTGACAGTCTGTGACTAGGCTCTTTGCGCCTGTCTGCCTCTCTGTGCATCAGATAAAGGGGTCCGAGCTGGACGGGGCCTCTGGCTGTCCTCTGTCCGGAGCTGAGAGCCTGTCGCTTCCCATCTCCTCTTGCTGTGTGGTTGTAGGACAGGCAGTGCTCTCTATACTTCTCTCTCTACAGTGTCAGATGATTCTTTGGTGATGGCGATGAGTACTGTAAACGACTTTACACTACACATGAGATGCTGACTGAGTCCTCCTAGCCTCTAATCGATTGACCCTCTTTTACAGCCCGTTGTGGCTTGTTAATTGGTCTCCAGCTCCCTGCTGACACAGTGACCCTAATGGAGGAGAATTACTGCTGTCTCGTCATGCATTAACCTCCCTCCTCCACCCCCCTTTCATCAACTCTCCCTCCCTCTCAGGCCTAACCCCTGCTCCCATCCCCCCCTTCAGCACACACTCTCTGGCTTCATAGCAGCTGGGTACACGGAGCGAAGTGCACATGCACTGCCGTCCTGTCACATGTTCCTGTGCGTCTGGGAGCTGCGGTCAGGTGACATTGCAGCCAACCAAATTAAAGCACCAAGGGGCAAACACTTACTGTTTGCACACTGTTGTCCCTTAATTAGTTTAAACATAATTTAGGCATGGTTGAGGGTATGAGAGGCCTCTTTGCTTGGGAGGTCAGATCAAGCTTCAGGGCATGTGACTTTTGAACAAAGCACATTTTTGTGCATTTGCACAGCCTTTTTGTCTGCAGTTTCTTTTTAGATTTCATGTGAAAATAAAACAAATATTGAAGGTTAGGGCTGCTGCTGAAGGGTGTTTTCATTATCAATGAAACTGCTTATTATTTTATCAGTAAAGCAATAAATTGCAGCAGATCCTGATACCCAAAAAGCTGTAACCAATGATTTTTACTTGAAAATAATCAAAATAAAGGCCCTGTCTATGAGAGCACTGCTGATCCAGACACAGCAGGGGGGCTTTAGACAGTCATGACATCGCTGACATCTTGAGCGCTCAGCCACCGATTGCCTTTTCTGTTTTTAAGTACCTTAGTGTGTCTGGATGGGTGTGCTGTGTGGCTGCAAGCTCAGACTTTGCAGCAACTCACCCCTAGTGGCTGCTGCCTCTATTATTTACAAGTGTGAATATTTCATGATGACATCAGGGTTGGGATGTTGTGAGAGGGGCTGCCTTAATGAGCTGTGGCACTCGCTCATCTGGCCCAAAACAGGCCAGTTAGGGCTCCTCCGTGGCGCCACAAAAACTGTGCGGGAGCCTGTAATAAAATGAGAGTCTTATTATGGGCTCGATTGTTAGAGGAGGAGAAGAATAAAAACCCTTCTCACTCTCGCACTAGCAAACCAGCAAATCATTGTTTTGGGTTTTTTTTTCTTGATGAAGAACCCTCAAGGAAGAAGGCGAGGTTTACACTGCTTTATTCTCAGGGAAAGAGGCCTGTTGAAACTAGCACATTCTTATTTACACTCCAAATGAAGGACACAAATTAAAAACTGTAAGCTGTGAGAGAAATTATAAAAGTTACCGGGAAGTGGCTCATCAATCATCCCTTTATGAATTACAAATAAACCGATCAGGCTCCAACTTGTAGTTTTGTTCTGTGTAGTAAATATCTGTGCAGAAGAATCCTCAGAGGGGGAGAAGATGAAAGAGCCACAGTCATTAAAGCCAGTGTCTCAAAGATCTGACTTTATTGTGCAGTGTGCGTATGTGTGTGTATGTTTTGTACGTCATGCAATGTGATGAGTCAGAGAACTTCTCTTATTAAGAGTGTTTGAAGAGACAGAATAAAACCGAGGGCAATGCAGCGCCGCTCTCACAGACGGTCAAAGAAGTGCCTTTTAGCTGTGGTTGTTCTCAGTCAGGGCCAGCGTAAGGAATCCCACTCAACACTGAATGTGGTCTAAAAATTGCTGATTGTCCTTCTTGAGATCATCATGAACCATTTTTTGTCTGCAGTTGTCTTTTATTCTGAGTGATTCTAATAATAACAAAACTTTTGTGCTCTTTTGTTGCAGTGAGGGCGTCTTCAAGTGTCCAGAGGATCAGCTTCCTTTGGACTATGCCAAGGTATGATTTACACCTCACACTTTCATTCACTCCTCATCCTGAACTGAAGGATATGTAACTCAAGAGTACTGCCACAACAATAGTTCCACTCTCAAATGGGAGAGTGAAACACCTCTATTTAACAACAGGGTGATAGTAGTGCCATGAGCTAAATGCTATTGTTGGCATGCTAACATACTCACAATAACATGCTGATATTAAGCAGATATTATTTATATGTTATGTTTATCACAACCACTACCTGAGTTTATAATGTTAACATGCTAACGTACTGCTAATTAGTAAAAACACAAAATACAGCTGATACTGAAAGCAGTGTCATTAATTTTGCAGGTACGTGGTCACAAACCAAAATGTAACCTAAATAAAATGCCCTAGGTTCATAGAAATGATTACAATTAATCTAAAAGGAACATGAATGGAGTTTATTAACTTCAAGGAAGTTAATAGTTGTTTCACTCAACAAGGGTTAAAGTAGGGTTCATCCTCTGAAGAAGACGAATGCCCTCAAAAAATATCATACCCATCCATCCAGTAGTTCTAGTGATGTTTCAGTCTGGACCACAGTGGTAGACAGACAAACAAATGGACAAAGGCGTGTTGAGAGCCACTAGATTCTGACGAAAATAAGTAGATTGCCAAGACAATTGAAAAGTAGAAAAAAAGTAGAAAACATGATTAAAAATGACACAGATTTGGCAGAAATGACAGAAAATAGCCAAAGGTGCTGCAAAAATGTAAATAAACTTGTGTGTATAGGTCCAACCGGTAAAAAATGCAAATAAAAGTAGTTTAGCCAGCTCAGATCATGATATAAATACAATCCTGCTTTATTAAATCTAGATAGGGTTGAGAAATGAGATGCAAATTTCAAATTTTGAAGAGAAAAGCTATATGGGGATGGTGACTTTAAAAAACAATAGTTGTACATTTGTACTTGTAAATCTCTGGATAACATGATATAATAATCCTTAACCCAGACTAAGAGGTTGTATTTCATGTCATTACAGTAGCCAAACAGATTGTTTAGTTTATCTGAATCACTCTGCCTTTTTTTAACCAAATAAATCCCTTCCAGTCCAGTAAAAGAGAACTATATCTTAATGATGACTCCATGTTTTTAAAGGCAGTTAATCAGATTATGCCCGGGGGTTGAAAGATAGTGACTAACTGTACCCAGAGTCAAAGGATGTCTCTCTCCCACGTGATGTGTCCGTTGTAATTTGAGAGAGTGCAACGCAAGGATAAGGGCTTAATTCTGAACCAAACATGAGAAACTAACCAAACTAATCAACCAATATTTAATAATCATCCCTGTTTCTGAGCAGATTTGGCATTGACTTATAGTTGACTGAATTAGCCTTCAAGCTGCAGCCGTTTGAGCAGGGCAGCAGTGCAGCTTTGCATGCTGTGCTGAGAGCAATGACGGCACCTGTAATAGCAGGGACTCCCCAGGGGAAGGATGTGCTCATGGCACACCTGTCAGACGTTATTTACCCTCACAGGCTCCCAGTCGCCTGCAAATTACCCCGTCCTGGTGGTCTACTGTCAAGGATATTGTAATGCTCACAGTACACTGTCCCTCCAAGACGTGCACAAACACAACCTGGCTCCAGCAGAAAGAGAGTGTTGCAGTCATTAAAGGATTGTGCTCCTAGTAGTAGTAGTAGTAGTGTGGGGCTAACAATGGCTAAAACAGACAGAATAAACCCCCAGTTGAAGCTCCAAAGAGCTTAACCCCCCTGATCTGCCTGGGACTAAGTTATTAAAAGGTCATTATGGTCGTCTCCCTGCAGATTCCAAGACTGGAACAATGAGAGAGTGTTTCGGTTTGCTTTAGAGGATTTTTTTCCTCCTTGGCTCTTGCAAAAGAATGTGATTATGGCAGCAAAAAAAAGAAAAAAAGGTCTGCTTGTACTGTCGAAGTTGAGTGCAGCAAGTCAAGCATATGTTTAAATGTTAGATGTATCTGTGGTGCATATTTAACAGGTTAAGATTCTACTTTAATACACTCACTTAGTCTAGCAGAGGCATCTATGTCCCAACACAGCAGCTAGGAACAATGCGTGAGGAAAGTGGAAGTGTTTTATTGCAGATGATTTTCCAAATGGCTCCCGTGTTTCTGTGCAGAGGCACGTGAGCGCACTTGGGCTGTTACTGAGCTGTTATTTGTTTAGAGGGCTGTTGTGACATTCTGAGGAAGTGGCTTTTCTTGTTTGACCAGTGCTCTGCTCGTGTGACAGCATGGGGGATGAAGCTGCAGAACGGAGCTGTAAATACCCAGGACCGCGTACTGTTGGGGAGGATTTGGGTGATTGGGCACAAAAGTGACTCATGCCCATCGCTCAGTGACCGAAGAAAAATAAATCTTTTGCTCTGCTCTCAGTATCTCTCCCTCTCAAAGGTCCCATAAACCCATAAACTAACTCATTATCATTGCAGTGGCTGAGTCTACTCAGCACTGCAGCTTTCTAACATAATCAAGCAGTTTGATTCTATGTGTGTGTGTGTGTGTGTGTGTGTGTGTGTGTGTGTGTGTGTGATTCTTCCCGTTGCTGAACATTCAGTCTTATTTAATATCATGCGGAAATGAACATGTTACTGTCATTCCAAAACATTCGTTCAGGAATAGGTTACCGCTTTGGAAAGAGTACAGAGCTGCAGTGAAAGCAGATGTGTGTAGCCTAGCTTAGCATAAAGACTAATATATTTGACATTAGAAATACACAATGGAAAAAAGCTGTGATTTCTGCATTCAGGGTGACACAGTGATGCTCGTCAGTTGTCACATGTCCACGACCGTCTCCAGGACCACGGTGCCAATTCATTTCCTTTCATTAAGCAAAAATATTAAAGCATTTCCTCAAAAATGTGACCCACTGAGATGAGGCAGAAGAGGAACAGAAACAATATGAGCTTGCAGGCAAGCATGATAAATTGAAGGTACAGAGAAAACTTAAACTATATATCTAATCTATTTTGTTTTTGTTGATAAATCCTATGAAACCTCCAACTGCCTGTGACACTCAGTCCTTTTGTTCCCGCCAAAGGCTTGTAGCTTTAAAAAAATATTTTTCAAATACAAAATTTCCTTAGCTCAGTCCTGTTGTTTTTAGCCAACACTCTAACAGGAATGAAGGGTGCACGTATTACTATTTTTTAAGTATGTGGAATTGAATCAAAATAAATACAGGGTCCACTAACAGAAATACCAGAATCAGTTGTTTGTTAGTTTTTTTCATTTGTTCAAAGACAACAAGGAAAGAGAAAATATCACCTGACTTTTTAAAAACTTAATCTTTTTAAACTTTGTGTGGTATTTTTTTACTACAATTCCCGGAAAAGGGGCATGCGGTAAGCATGTTGTTTTGTGGTTTATAAGAGAAGTATATGAAACTAAGTATTAAATGATGTATCTCCAAAATGTTAACTTTTCATAGACTCAGCCTCACAATTTTTGGGGTTTTTTTCAGCTTTTTGAACGTGTTTGTACTTGGTTTATTTGCCTTAAGAAGTAGGAGACAATTTCCCTTTCATTTAGTTTATCTGAAAACTCACCAAACTTAGAGATGAATGGTTTTCATTGGACAGCAACAGACAGAGTGCTGTATAAAAAGTGTTATGTTACAGTCTTCCACTATGACCTCTTCAGCTAACGCCTTGTGCTCTTGTCCTGCTGTTTCTCTTCAGATCTACCCAGACCCAGAGCTGGAGCAGCAGATCCTGGCGCTGCCCATTCGCTGCATCCACAGTGAGGAGGGCTGCCGCTGGACCGGTCAGATGAAGCAGCTACAGGTGAGACAAGAAATCATCTCTCACCATCACCATCTGTTTCCCTTCCATATTTTTAATTTGATCTCTGCTGTTGCATCAAACACTGAATTGTGTTAATCTCCTGATACCTGTTGCCTCTGTCCTTTTCCCCCCTGTCACAGCTTGTTGTTCTCTGGTGCTCTGTCTTAACTCCTAGTGTGTGTGTGTGTGTGTGTGTGTGATTTTAATGCCTCTCTGTCGCTGTATCTCCCGCAGGGCCACTTTTCCACCTGCGCCTTCAATGTGATACCCTGCCCCAACCGCTGCTCCGTCAAGCTGACTCGCCGCGACTTGCCCGACCACCTGCAGCACGACTGCCCCAAGCGCAAGGTCAAGTGCGAGTTTTGTGGCAGCGAGTTCACTGGTGAAGCCTACGAGGTAAACACCGTCTCCAGACCTGTTTTTATACCTCTTTTTTTCCTGTTGCAACTCAGCCGGAGCTTGACGTAAACAACCCAGAGTGACGCCACATAATTTCCATCGCTATATGAAAGCTGTCTTTGTGAAAAGCACCAGCAGAGACTAATGCACGTGTGTCACTGCCTTCAGAGAGCATCAGTGTGTTTTGAAATAACACGTGTGTTGGCAGGAGGAGAAAAGCTTTGACTGGGTCTTTCATACTCAACGTGTTTTCCTCCGTGAGCTGGCTGAAGGACCTCAGAGTCTCCTCACTAACACCTCTGTCATTTCTACCACACTGACCCCTCCTCTGTTTACTCTGGACCACGTGGTCCCTCCTCCACACACAGTTAGAGGGTCATTAATCCACCTTTTGGCCTTCACATTGGAATCATACAGTCATATTTTCAGTTGTGTATCATTCAAAACCTTTCAGTAGCCTTGGCAAATATTAAAGTAAGTCTGCACAAAAAATATATAACCAAAACTGGTGAAAACTCTCCAAAATGACGTCTCCACAACCCACAGATATTCATTTCAGTGATACTGGACAAGAGGAAAGAGGCAAATCCTCACTTTGGATATGTTTGGAAAATGTATGATATGACATAAATGATTAAAGACAATTTATTGTCAAAACAGTGTGTGATTAATTTCATACTGATCGATGAATCCACTATTTATTTGAAGGTTTTTCAGTAGTTGGGATCACACGCACCACTATTGTTTGCTGTCGTTCCTGGTGCTATCACGCTAGTTGTGAAAGATGTTCAGTGAAGATTGGTCAGGGAGCGACATGCAGTCTTGTTATGTCTCTCGGCAAAGTTAGGACAAGAATTTATGACTCTATAATTGGCTAACCCGACACATTGTCCATCATAACGAGCATAAGTCTTCTGTAGTCTGAACCCTCTATGTAATCATATTTATCATAGCTTGCTTTCAGAATTACTGTTACTCTTTTGTGCAGTTTAAGCTATGAAATCTTGAGTATTTCTGGCATGTGTTGATTTCCTAACTCAAATTGTAAATAGTAATCATGTGTTTCCTTTCTACCCCAGAACCACCAGGGCGTTTGTCCTCAGGAGAGTGTTTACTGTGAGAACAAATGTGGAGCGAGGATGATGCGTCGCCTACTGTCCCAACACGGCATGGCCGAGTGTCCCAAACGCACACAGCCCTGCAAGTACTGCGGCAAGGAGTTTGTCTTCGACACAATCCAGGTCCGTGTCATGCAAACTTAACATTACGATTTCTCAATTTTTTCCAGGACATATTTTCACTCATAATCTGATTCCTGTCGGTGTCATTGTATCAGTCATGGCTCCCAGAGGGTTTCCATGATGCCATTCGTGGTGTGTCCGTCCTGTGGCAGCGGGATGTCGGCTGTTTGCTATCTGGGCTTTTGTGTCGAAGCACCTGCCTCTGTGCACATCTGGCCAGGGGCTGAGCTGTCAGTGTCTCCCCTCCCCCACCAAGACATGAAACCAATTTTTACCAAGTTTTTCCCCCGGTCATTTCATTTATACATTCGTCAGTTGTACAAAAGAGTTAGAGTGACTTTTTCTGAGAGCATTTTGACGTTTTCGTATTCGCTCTCATTTCATATTGCTGTGAAATTATACATTTGCATAATTTTAATTTGTTTTACTTATGTAGGTACCATTCTTGTGGCTTTGTTTATAGTTTGTCCAACCAATGATCATCTGTTAATCATTCAATCACTATGATTTTAAAATTGATTCATCAGATCAAATTAATTCATCAATTATCAAATTATCTAAGAATTTTATTATATTGAGATTTGTGTAGATACCCTGGGCTTTGTGTGTTGCTGGCAGCCTGATCCGGGCATTTTCTGTGTCTTTGGCCTTCACGATTAGTCTGTTTTTTATGTTCTGGTCTATTTTTGCAGCCTCATTTTTTAATACCACACAAAGCGTTCAAGGACATTTTTCCCTGTGTAACCAATATTTTGCGACCCTTGCTGTGCAGCACATGTCCTTATCACTCATGATGTCAGTCAGCAGTGACCATATTAACTCCCTGTCCCTGATTCCCCTGCAGAACCACCAGTACCACTGCCCTCGGTTTCCTGTCCAGTGCCCAAACCAGTGTGGCACACCCAACATTGCCCGAGAGGATCTGGCTAACCATGTTAAGGACAACTGTGGCAGTGCACTTGTTCTTTGCCCCTTCAAAGACGCTGGCTGCAAACACAGGGTGAGACTTACCTTCATCATTTAACTTTACAATATACTTTCAGCCTCTAGAGGAACCTTTCTGTTAACACTACTGCTGATATGCGCTAATCATCTTGTTTGTTTACCAGTTTGTTTTCATTATATTTCCTCCATATCCCTGCTTACTGTCTTCAAAGTAGTGATTTTACGAACATACAGTCCACTGCCTGTAGGGTCTGTTTTAATGAGAGCAACACTTCTATACTCTGACAGCGCATTTCTGTCTATTTTTGAAACTGACGTCAATGTGAGAAAATGTGGACATGCTCGAGGAAGAGCGGCAGATGAGCATCATGCTCTGTGTTGTCGGCTCCCGGCTCTGTTAAGAATTACAAAGCATCTGGAAAGCTTGATGTATAACATTTACAGATGGCTTGACGCAAAGCAAAAAAACATGTCTCTGCAGCAGCAGAGTGACCATTAAATATAATAATCTCAATATCCACATCTTTATCATGTTGCGTGTATGGTAAACTCATGAATAGAAGCTGATCTATGGATGTGAAGTCCAGTTGTTTGCTGTATACTGGGAATATATGAACAGATCTGAACAGAACTGAACACATACAGACAGCCTCCACATTTACGCAGTGATCTTTAGATTTTTCATGTTTTCATAGCATGACTTTTTATTTTAAACAAATGTAAATAAACATATAAGACAACTGAAGTGTAAATACTTGTGTTCTGTATTCAGGCATTGAAGAGGTTTATCCTCAATATCTTTTGTTCAGTCCTCACCAGACTATTTGTGTAGTAGAGGATAAAAGTGATGTTGCACAGGTGTTTTATCTCATGTTCCAATATCCAAGCCTGGCAATGTGTACAACTTAATATTGATTGACTTTAAACCAAATTTACACTCATCTGGACCTCCTTTCATTAAATAAACTGCATATAATTGTAATAAAAATCATTTAATATGACATAATACAACTTTCCATTCTATTACCAGTTTTCATTTTCCTCCATATTAACTGTTTATATTTTTAAGAGCCAGTTTAGTTTCAGAAGTGGGGTTCAAATGCAAATCACGCTTTATTATCTAAATAAATTAGGTACATGGTTTAATGTTATGTATTTTGTCCCATCTAAACTTTCCATGAAAAGTATAAATAGACATAGAAAAACACCAAAAAATCAAGATACTCCAAGTACTGAAATTTGTGTGAGATAAACAGATTCAGAGAGTAGCTTTGCAGTACTACACATATCTGTGTATTAAAAAATATGTGCTTATAATAATAATCTCATTACTGTCTCTCTGGCAGTGCCCCAAACTGGCCATTGGTCGTCATCTGGAAGACACCACCAAATCTCACCTGACAATGATGTGTAACCTCGTGGGGCGTCAGCGGCAGGAGATCCTGGAGCTGCGGAGGGAGATGGAGGAGCTGTCCGTCAGTCATGATGGCGTTCTCATCTGGAAGCTCAACGACTACTCCCGCAAACTCCAGGAGGCCAAACTCCGAAGCAACCATGAGTTCTTCAGCCCACCCTTCTACACTCACCGCTACGGTTACAAGCTGCAGGTGTCGGCCTTCCTCAATGGTAACGGCAGCGGCGAGGGCTCCCACCTATCTGTCTACATCCGCGTGCTGCCCGGAGAGTATGACAGCCTGCTGGAGTGGCCCTTCTCGTACAAGGTGACTTTCTCCATCTTAGACCAGAGCGACCCATCGCTGTCCAAACCCCAGCACATCACCGAGACCTTCAACCCTGACCCCAACTGGAAGAACTTCCAGAAGCCCTGCAGCAGCCGCAACTCGCTGGACGAGAGCACCCTGGGCTTTGGCTACCCCAAGTTCATCTCTCATGAGGAGATCAAGAAGAGGAACTACATCCGAGACAACTGCATCTTCATCAAGGCTTCTATAGAGATTCCCCAGAAGATAATGGCTTAAAGCCTGACCTTTTGTTTTCTTTTTATGAAGGAGAAAGATGGGTTAAAGACTGGAAGTGACACTTAACCTTGAAAACTTCTACACACTTACCCTTTAGATACTTTCTGCCCTGACAGCCTCTCCACAGAGCTTGAAGCGAGTCTGTTTGGCTGTGTGAGCTGACTCGGAGGACCTTGATACATCACAGAGGAGAAAGTGTTTGGTCTGCAGAACCATCACTCTCTGGTGTTTCTTTATATTAATTTTTTTTTATCTGTTTCTTGACCTTTTATCACAGTCTACAACAAAAAGCCTTGGAAAATCAAACAGTGCCTAGAGAGTTTATCTTAAGTTATATTTTTGTTGTTATTGCCGCAGTACAGATGTTAAAGATTATGGAAAAGATATAAAAATGGGGGTGAAGGGCTTCACTAAGCCTCTGCACTTAGAGAAGAGAGAAAGTTGGAAGCTGGTTAGAGACATCCCATCAGGGTGATCTAAAGAAGAGGGAGCTCAGCAGACTCAAGCTCAAGCCCAACTGCCTTTTGTTTACGTGCTCATACAGTATACTCCCATTGATCCCTTAACAAACACAGAGCCCTTGGTTGGAGACTGTTGGTGAGGTTTGTGTATACACAAGCATCAAATCGATGTTTTCAAGTGCGAAACTTGTAGCATCAGTGTTGGTGGTTTTCACGTTTTGTGGGAATTATTTTGGTATATCTGTCCAACAATATGAAGCTACAAACAGCACCTGGTTAGCTTAGCTTAGCACAAAGAAACAAATAATGGGGGGGGGGAGCAAGACTGTCTCTGTCTCTGTAGGTGATAAAATCTACCCACCAATACCTCTGAAGCGTAATCTTCCTCAAAGGTAGAATGGGGATACAGTTACAGTTTATTACAGATTTTTTTTTTTGATTAGTGAGCTTGAAGGGCTTTGGAAAGAGCCAGTCTAGCTGTTTCCTCCTGTTTCTAGTGTGTTCATGTTGGGCTAAGCTGTCAGTTGTTTGATATTTTGGGTAACACACCTATCCACTTTCTTACCAAAAATTTTAATCAGAGGATCAATAATACTCATGTCTGTTTGGTTATCATGATGCCACAGCTAAGAGGCGGTTAAAATCTTAATGCTGAGCTAGGCGAACTGGCTACTGGCTGTTGACCTTTGTTGAAGAGAAAGTAAAGAGAGTGAGGTATCAGTGTTCTTGTCTAACTCTCAGAAAAAAAACTTGATTAATTGTATTTCCCAAATTCTCAAACTTTTCCTTTACTTTTAGGCCTGTAAAACCAGCCTAAAATAACCTTGAATTTGCAGATCTGTCTCTTATTCATAACTGCTCTCATCACAGGGAATGTCTGTGACTTGTGTCTGTGAGGAGTTCGAAATAGTCATAAAAAGCTTCAGGAGTGTGTAGATGTACTGAACACATGCTTCATAGTGACCCTAGGAGGCTTTGCGTCTGTTGTTGAGTCCACCAGTAGGAGGGGGGGAGAAAAGCACCTTTCGTCAGTCTTCAGACGAGCAGAGCAGACAAAGAGGCCAGTTTTTGGAGTACACACGCATTTAATAGTGAAGGAAAAGCCATGTGGCCTTTTTATACAGTATGTCTTCGCATGAGGGTTTTAGGGGTGAGCAGGGCAACATAAACACGTGCATGCTTCATGTGCAACCACCTGGACCACATTTTTGTACTGTAACCTGTATTCTTGAAATCCTGTCCCGTTGATGGCTACTTTGTCTCTTTTTTGGACCTTCTGAAAGTTGACAAATTGTCAAAAGGTATAGTTTTTTTTTTTTTTGTTAGGTTTTTTTGTTTTATATACAGATAATGTGAACGCTATTGGTAATATAACCTATAAAGACAATGAACACTTGGCTGTGAAGTGTATTGTTTTACATAGCCTGGGCATGGACGGTGAAATGTTTGACAAGATTTTTCTTGACAAGGTCTCTGAAACTACGTGGCTGTCTCTGGACTGGCTACACCTTTGTTGTTACCATGGTCATCGTTGTCTGTCTTCAGCCGGGCACTTGATGTGACAACAAGGAGAGTTTGGGAGGGACGCAGCCCTGTGCGATACGCCTGTCCCCTTCACAGCACCATCAGAGTGGAGGACTTTGATGATACAGTACACTCATGATGTATGTGAATACTAATGTAAAAATGCAGAAGCACATTCTGTCTTTTTATTATTATACATGGAAAAAAATCATGATTTCTTGTCATAATACCAGCTGATATTTTACAGTGATTTAAAGAGGTGAGAAGATACAACTTTTTTGTAAGATTCTGTATTTTTAAAAATGCTTAGCTGTTTTATACAAACACTTTTTGTTGGAGAGTCGGGGTTGACTTTGGGAATTTTCAGACCCTTTCTTCTCTTGGACGTTTGGATAATTTGTTTGTACTTGTGGTTTGAGCCTCACATATTCTGTCTGTATTATTTCCTCTTAAAAGTATTTATTTTAAGGAGCCGTCATGTGAGTTTGCACATATGGCCCAAATGTTTTAATTTGTTGATTGATGAGTGCTTGTCAATTTCTTAACTGAAATAAAATACCATATATTATCGTTGTTTTCCACTTGATATTTTGAAAACTCTAGACTAAGAATTAGCAGAATTAGCTCAGTCAGACAACTCACATTTGAAATGTTTGTAACATCAACAGCAAGTTGCTTGACCACTAGGAGAAAATACCATCTCTCACAATACTGCTATGTGTGGGACTTGAGTGACAGCCTTCATCTATGAGACCACCATATCGTTTAGATTTGAACCGAGTTAGCCTTTGCTGCTAAGATGTATGAATGAATGAATGACCATGACAGATGCATAGTGAAGTCAAGGAGGCCTAACAGATAAAAGATGTGAGGATGGACCAGGACCTTCATAGCTGCTCTGATGCTTGCACATGCGCACTGTTGGGGGTTGTGCCACGAAATTCCAAAGGCATGGTGGCGCCTGCAGATTTTTCTTTGGAAAAAGGTAGACCCACGTCATGTAAAAAGTGTTTTGATTACAGAGATAGTGTAAGATAGTATTTTAGCATACTGTATGAGTAAGAATGTGCAAGGTACTTCAACAACCAAATGTCAGTTTAACATTGACATAAAACTTTGGACAGTGTGGTACACCAAAAAAATCTATTTCAAGGGGTGAGATGTCACAGCTTTGAGGGCATTGATAATGTATGCTTTCCAAGCCATGCATCCTTGACAACTTACTCATTTGCACATTATCTACCTAAGTGTAGCACAGGGGAAAGGTTTATGAGGAATGCAGTTATTTATACTCACAATAGAAGAAGATGAGCTGAGAGATTGTTGATAACATGTTTTCTTGTATGAATACCTCCAAATAGGGGCAACTTCTGGGGCCCAATCTGAAGATGGAAAAAGTGGATTTGGTCAGTGAACCTAACATGTATCACATTTTAATATGTGCTTCTGGCTCCTTAAAAGCAGGCTGCAGGTTTATACCAATGTGGGTCACTTTGGGAGCCAGCATAGACCTGCTAGGATTGATGGTAATTGATTTTTATTTCCCCGATTTTGTAGGACGGAGCATCTTAGCCTCCTAGCTGCCTAGCAGTACAGCCTGAGTCAACCGAATGAACTAGTTTGCAGGCGTTGCTTGATTACTGATTGCTAAAAAAGTACTGCGCGCATTTAAAACATGAGCAGGGGACTTAAAACACTATTGAATTATTGACAAAATGTATTTAATATTAATGAATAATATTTACATTAATTCTTAATATTCGTGAGAGGTTCTTAAGTGCATTTCAACTGTTCAATTCAGCATCAAGATGCTGAGTAATTATTACTATATAGTGTCGTCCCATCTCCATTTATTAATATTTAAAACTTTGCATTTATAGGTTTTGGTTTTAAGTCACATTCCACCTAAAAAAAATCTTCTTCTGTGCAAAGTCTGTGCTGTTGTTGTGATTATGAACAGTAAAAAACTTTTGTTAGAGCAAAGGGGTGCAAGTACACCAGTCAAAAAAAAGGCCTTACTTCTAGTCTGGACAATCCACAGTAGCCAATTTGTTTTATTTCCATTTTAACACCTACTCACTGATCTAGGTTAGAGGTGAAAGCAGCTTCTGCCCTGCCTTTTGCTTCTAGTCTTTGCTCCAATGCTGCTTCAGATGGAGGGAAGCAAAGGAGCAGAGGAAAGGGGGCAGAGGAAGTGAGGCAGACATCAGCCCTGCTTTGAAGCCATGCCAGGAGTTTGCATTAGCTTGCAGTTTGGATGATGTTCATTGCAGCAAGATTTAGGGGAGAGGAAAATGAGCTTTTAACGTGAAAGTCCCTAAGAGGTCCCTTAGGAGGACAGTCCTGTTTTCTACTTACTGTACATTAGCTGGCCAAAGTCTTTTTGCCCAACTCTGTCAGTCCACTTTTTCCCCATTACAATGATAATAACATCTGTTTTAGGAACATAGCAGGACTTTTCTTTGCCTCTATGCAACATTGCCCTTTTTGAGGATATTGCCAATATCCTTTCATAAAAAAAAATCTCCATGAGTGAACTTGTTTTTCATTCAGGTTGGCTGTATTTAAGTTTTCCCACAGTGAGTGGGATCATTCATTCATTTCAGGGAGGGGTCCTCTGGTCAGTCCCCTCTGTCTCTCCTCAGACCAATACAGAAAGTATTGGTCTGAGTAAAGTAAAGTACAGAAAGTTTAAAAGACTCCCTGATAGCCTCAAACTTTCCTGGCACGCAGTGTACAACCAGAAGCCCTGTGCTGTTTCAGGGCGATGCAGAATGAAAATAGTAACAGCTAATTACATGTTAGCAAGCTCCACGTTTCCCATGCATAGCGGAGTCACGTGCAGCTGGGTGTACAGTGCTGCCGTTTGGCTTTACCCTCTTCCAAATGACCCTCCTCTCATTTGTTAATGATTTGCAGGTACAGCCATGTTTTCATGTACACTGTACTCACACATCAGTGTCATTCTTGCTCGGTGAGCTCACCCAACCTTTGGTAAAAGGTATGCTAAAAGTCAGATGCCAGCTGAGTTAAAGGAGGAGGTGGTGGTGGTGGTGGTGGTGGTGGTGAAGGCGGAGAAAGGCCCAACCCATGAGGCTTTTCCTTGCCCATAAAAATATAACACATCAAAGAGGAGCTGTGGTTTGTGAAGCGGTGCCATGCTGTCGTCCTTCATGCTGAAGTTAAACAATTTAGCCTCACAGTGGAGGAACCGAACCAGGGTGGTATTGTAAGTTTTTGTCCTGGAGCAGAGTAAAAACTTGAAGAAGAGCTAAACAGTTGGAGTTCACTCATGAATCGGACAAATAATCTCACAGGAAGTTAACTAATTGATCTGGGAATTTTTTTTAACTCATGGTCCACTGAGGCAAACTCACTGTTGCATCATTAGACTGAAATTTGTAAAGGTTTAGATTACAACCCTCAAATTTTAGTGGAAACAGTAAATAATAATAATATATAATAATAATAATACTGACATATGTAAACACAGGTAGTGGGGGGAAGTCTGAACACATTTTCATTTTGGGGAGATGTATTATTAATTAAATTTGTGCTGTTATAGGAAAATAACTCATTATATATGAAATAACAAAACAGTATAGATGTTTTGAACATGTGAAACAATCTTTAATTATTACAGTACACAATTACCTTGTTTACCCAATGTTTTTACCCATTGTTGTGAATGTGCCCTGTAATAATGAAATAAGAAAAGTTACTTTCAGTACAATTTATTTACAACTTAAATTCCTCATTCCCTAAACTCTTGTACTCACACTACACAGAAACCCAGTAAGTATGTTGTCGATAGCATATATCTACTTGTTGGACTATCAGTGCAGACTGAAATGTTCATTATCAGCAAGGTGTGTTGAGACTCAGAATCATCACCTTATCAAGTCATTTGACTTTCTTGCATGTTCTGTCTTCGATTATCCAAAATCTAATCAGCTATTACTCACAGGCAGCTCCGCTGCACCCATTCAAACCCAAAGCGTTAGCTGTGAGTCACTGATATCACTCCCCTTCAACTGGACAGCTGCAATGGTGTAAAACGACATCATATTTGAATATTGAGTGAGCAGTGAGCTGGGGATTTAACTAAAACACATCTCACATGTAAGCCAACAAAGATGTCCTGAAACATTCAGCTGAGACCCTACTTCAATTTAATTTAATTGAAGGTCTGTTTGATAGTCTCACTGTGCAATGCAATGCACCGTGTTGATTTGGTTTACATCAATTAATAGCTCGTAGAATACAGACATCACAGATATTTGAAACATGTTTTCTTTTAATCATCCATAAACTCCCATCATAGTTTTCTCATGCACCTTTGTCTTGAATCACAGACTGGATGACACAGAGCTGCAGACCACAACTGTTTATGATCAGGTTGTTTAACCACACTGACCTGAATAACCCAGCTGGCTTCTGTGATGAAACAGCGGGACTTCACAGAAAAAACACATCAAAATACAGCTGGATGATATATTATTTGGAAGGAACAGTGGCCTCTCCTACGTATTGATTTATGCTTTGCGTCTGATGTGCATCCATCCATCGAGTGATTGATAGTTTTCATCTCTTTTTAGAGCCGGTCGAGTAAGAACAGGAGCAGTGACCTGGGGCCAAAGGTCAGACAGATCCACCATGGCTTACTGCCAGCAGTATGAGGATGCTGGACTTGGATCAATTACTGGCCTGGATTACTGGAATAACACACTGGCCCTTGGGGAGGAAACCTGGAGGCGTTCACAGTCCATACACTCACCAATACACATCAAAAAAGCTCTGATCACAATGAAAGTGCCACAAATACTTTATGGTGGATTCTGCTAAACTGGAAAATAGAGGTAGCACCAAAGTTCAAATCACAAATATTATGGATAAAACATGCAGTAATATTTAGTTATCACTGAGATACACCTAGAGCAAACAAAAGTCTCAGGCTCAGCAACAAGCAAAAGACTGATTCACTTCTACAGCTACAGAGCCATATATTTCAATCAAGAGTTGGTGGAGACCAAAGCCAGAGCTAAAAGAGAGCAGCTAGACACAAACACAGCTTTAAATGGATGGTATTGTTCCTGAGTGACTGATGGCTGTGTAACTATGCAGCAGATTGCTAACAAGTTCACTGCAACAACTGAAATGATAATAATATATTAATGTTATATATTAATGTTATACATTATATATCAATTTGTCAAAAAAGGCTGATGGTCAATAGACACACATGTTCAAAAACACTTACAGAAGAAGAAGTATTACAAACAAACATAATAGCCTGCAAAAGCATCTCAGCTTTGCTTATAATTGATATTTTAAGCCATTCCTAAGATATGCTATAAAAAACAGCAAATATTTGACACGTCTGTGAGGATTCTCCGACAGCTCTGATACAAACATCCAGAGAGGTGTGAGAGTCTGTCATCTACTCGTATCTGTGGGACACAAAAGTCTGTTTTAGAGATTTAGAGCAGTTTCTGAAAATCTGTTGCTTCCTAAGCACTACACAGCTGAATGGAGACACTGTAATATGTGTATGTGATGTGAGGTTTGCATACAAATATAACCTAAAGGCCTAAATAGCAGACATTTCTGCAGAGGTGCTACTAAAAACAATGCTCTTTACTTTTTGCATCATTTAATGAGCCTGATATTTTAATGGTGTCTATCTAGAACAGTTTCCCCTGAATGCATTGTGTAATTTAGCAAACTATTACAATGAGCAAGTATTAACCAATTGTACATGATGCAAGAATTAGTTATGTGAGAAAAGCAGGACAGAGGTCAAACATAAATCCCCTGCATTGCCCAAAATTCATTGTCCTCCATTGCATTAGATTACTTCCATGCAGTGTGTGAGTGTCTTTTTTTAAGTTATTTTCTGTGTGCATCTGAGAATGAAACTCGCTCCCAGGGTTTGGCATTTTAATGAGCACCTTCCAGATAAAACAGTACATGCTTAACTTTCACGGTTATGTGTATAGTGTGTACGCGGTTTGAGTTGGTGAACCTGAAAGGGCTCTTCAGTGACCGCCACTTACATGAGTCGACATTCATGATGACAAATCATCCGAGCACCGTGTGAAACTCTGGAGGCTTCCTGGACGTCCACATCAAAACCTCAGATGAAGAATGTTACTATGACTGTGCTGTGTGTCCCTGTGGCTTGCTATCCTCTACGTTATTTCCCAAATTCCCCTTCTACAGAAGCAAATCATCACTTTCAGTCATATCCAAAATGAAAAGGAGAGCAGAACCTAAAATAGGTCAATATTAATGTTCATTTTATCATTTGGATTTATTATTATCACACTTATATATTTAGTGTTGTTGGGTTGTTGAAAGACCTTTCTTTGGAAGTAAATCAACCAAATATTATTTGGCTACCAGACTCAGTAAAAGCTACTGTAGCTAATGTGGTGATAGCTTGTAAAGTTCCTCATTACTTTCCCATTTGTGTTGTCTCACTGCTAGGTGTAGTGAGTTACATGTGGCTATTTTCCCACCAAATCATCATTGACACAGTTTGGTTTTTCATAATGACTGTCTGTGATTCAAATTTATGTTGAACAGTGTGTTTAACTAGCACTAGTCTGAGTGCAATAGTTTAAAAGTAGATTTTAACATATATATGTAACCTGACAGAGGTTGCTAATGGTGATGAGTAACTACATGAATCTGTAGGTGCCTGTTGACTTTTGTAGCTTTATAGTTTAGCTCATTGTTTAGCTGTCTGGTTCTTACTGCTCTCAAATGTAGTTTCAGATAGCAGCAAGTTGCTGTTTGAAGTGACGTGTGTAAAAACCCACTGCACCCTACCTGCACAAGACAAAATATGTGTCCAGTGGATCCAATCCATGCAGACATCTATACATATAAATGGGAAGTGGATACTGTGGATATTAAGTTTAATATGATTTACGTCTTCACTACCTTGTTAGAGCTGTACTGGGTATACCAGGGAGGTTATCTTTTGTTATAAAAGCTGGGTAAAACAACCAAACAACCTTTATGCAGCTTATCATTTTAACCAAGATAAAACAATGCTTATTCAACAGCTACAGCACCAGTGTAGCCAAGATAGCATGCCTAAGGCTCATGAGCATGAACCACTGAGCGTACTCAGAATAGGGTTGGATCTCTAGTTCCCTTTTTTTTGGGTGTAGCTGCTACTATTAGTCATTTTTCTGGTTTTCCCTCTTGTAGCTAATGCTGACTGAAACAATGCCTTATTCACTTTGACACAAATTCATTGTTTTTTGCATTGCTACAGGCATATCACACTTACACTCAAGTAGGGTTGATAGGAAAAATTGTTAAAATTTTCAGCTAAAATGCCATTTAACCACAATGAAATTAGCTTAATCTTGGATTTAACTGTTGCCACCCCAGAATCCTCTCACTGCTAAACACAGTGTTGTGTTGTGCTTGTGGAAACAAATCTCTTTGGCCTGAAGTCCTGCAGATAATCTTAACTCCTGCCTTCAGCCCCTAAGTAATGGCTTTCTGTGGCTCCAACCATGCAACCCATAATCTGGCCGTATGGTAAAAGGCCACATGGCAAATACATGAGCAATGCAGAAGACTTTAAGATCCCAGACTAAAATAGAAACGTTATGGTCTTTAAGCCTATTTTTATCTCCCATTTTCTGGAGTTCAAGTGTACAATTTTGTAAGATAACTAGCAGGCATCAACCAGCTAAAAGCAACATATAAATTATTTCTGAACACGATGAGGCTGCTGTCTTACACATCCATTCACCCTAAACCTCTTATCCCAACAGGCATTAGTCTGATTAGGCAATTAAACTCATGTACAGTAATGCCAGCAACTCAGAGCCCTCCATGTTGGGCTCATGTGCATGTGGTTGATTTTCAGTTTGTATTTACTAAATTGTGATGATATGCTTTCTTAAAGGCAAAGTGCCATCTGAGTTGACCATTTCTTACTACTTACTTTTTCCTACATTTTTATTCTTACTTTTAAATTTTAGAAAAATAAGGAAAACCTTCGTAGAGCTCATTTGGTAAATATCAGCACACAAAGAGTCTTCAGAAGGGCAAAATGTCACTTCAAATCACTCCATGAATAATAATTTTGTGAAACACTGTCTTGCAAACACTTTCTTTTATTTTAAAATGTTTACTATTGTATGTTTATTTTAACAGAGTAAATATGTCATTCATTCTAAAGAACAAAATACTTTACATTCAATTCAGTCCAGGCTATTGAAATATGCAGCAGGTTGCATCCTACCCACAGTATAATTCAGTGTTGTACTTATGGAGTAATGCCCTGCAGTAGCGATGTCACACTCCTGTCAAACCCAGTTAAATCCTATTACAACCACTTTCATCATCACCAAGATATCTAGATTAAATTTCCTGTGTCAACAGCGATTACACTGGGATGGCAATGGGATTGTTGAAGCATCCAGATGGGCAGAGGCAACTGGAAGTGATCATTAATAGTATAAGTATAGATTATATAGTTCACCACTGGTTTGTGATGCTGCATAAGCACCCTTTTTTGCTACAAATGCCATTCAATTATGTATTTGAAGAAGTAAATCAAATCCATGTGACTTTTTAGCTGCATTTTAAGACTACAAAAAGATTTTTTTTTTCATCTTGTTATGGGAAAAAAAGAGAAAATGCAGAGAAAAGAGAGGAAAATCTTGACCAGATGGTCCCGCCAAGATTATCTTCTAAACATGGCTTCCCAGTCTCTCTGAGCCCCCAGTGGTAACACTGTCATTTCAAAGAAGTAGGGGAATAAACACATGCAGCTCTGTGTCAAGAAGGTCTCTCCACTGGGGGTCTGGGTGTTTAGTATCTCTGTGTATATTTGTTCCTGTGTACAGATGTGTGTTTGCTAATGCTCGGTCAGGGAAGGGTTACTCAAATAAGCGTGGTTTGTCTTTTGACCCAGCTGCATTGAAACACACAGCACCACCCACACTTGTCTTGAGCCATATTCCCACATCTGTGCTATGGCTCAAATATCACTACTTCCCTCCACAAGCATCTGCTATAGGCAGATGACGCTGCCTTGCACAAGCCTCCGCTTTCAGATTGTGTCATGTCTCACTCATTTGCAGTCACCACCCTCAACCTCTGAGATAACCTCAGCTCCTTATGTAAAATATTGACTCTTGCAGTCTGTTTTCTGGGGGAGAAAGGTCCTCCAAAAATCAGGATTTAGCAATGTCCCTCCTCTGCTCTGTCAGGCTTTACCTGATCCTGAGCACCAGGATCGGCCAGTTTCACTTCACTGGTGGATGTTATTTTGGCCATCTGACGAAGACAGAGAGGATGGTGTGAGGAGTGTCAGTAAGCAGAGGTAGAGTGGAGCGGTTGCCACGGTGAACGTGCTCTGTTCCACCAAGATGGCCTCTGATTGGCCGCAGCCACGGCTGAGGGAAGGAAATTCTGCCAATTGGAAACAATTGATGTTTTGTTGCCGGGCCAAGCTGTCCTGACACAAAGCTGACATTTATTGGCAACAAGATTGCTCCTCAGGTCTGAAAAGGTGACAGTTTAAAAAGGCAGTGGGTGAGGGGTTAATATCAGCAGTGGATATTCTTATGTTTTATTTAAAATATTGTAAAAATACATGTATAAAAATTAGAAGTAAAAGTTGTACTTTACCAGTTTATTCAAAGAAAAGTGGAGAACAATGTTCTATTCTATATAGTATTATTTATAGTATTTTTTAATGAGCCACCTATACATCAAATGATTTTACATGAATTTTCCCCCATTCATTTCAAAATGAATGTTTCATACAAATTCAAACAAACAAGGATGGAGTTTTGGTTTTAAAGGTCAAGGAGAAGGCAGAGTCAAACACAATAATCTTTTCCTGATAGTTGTATAAAAAATATTTTATACAGCTAAAAAAGTTAATGAATAGCAGTGAGTGAACCAATACTCTCTAACTCAGTTAAACCCATGACGCTCAAAAATTCAAATGATATTTCCTTTAATGTTGAAAGTAGACACTCCAAGCTCCAATGTAACAGATTCTGTTAACAGATTATTGATACTACTTTTATTTTTTAAGTCTCATTTTCATTATCTCCATGCATTCTCTCTCTCCCAGAGATCCGGAAACATGATGTGCAAAAACCGATTTAAGCCCCATTTTTATTAATTCCTGAGGATGGCCATCTAAATCAAAAATTTAATTTCATGAATCTACATAGAGTTTATGTGGCACATAAAGCCTGTGTTACAACAAAACCCATGGGATAAGCAGCTAATGCTTGTGTGGAGTATAAATATTATTATAGAGTGTAGACTGTTGCAGATTCAGTAAGCTGCTGATCTCATCTATTCTTTATAAAAATGAAAACTACCTTCAAATTCAGCTGAATACGTCAAACAAAGCTACATTTCTTATACAATTCTGGCTTCCACTACGCCGGACACAGGAATTGCTTTATTGCTTTATTAAATCTGAACAGTTCATACATATACACATATTCAATCTGAGGAGATCCACCTTGTTTTTAATAAAAATCACATCCCTCTGTGATTTCAGGCTTGAAGCTGTGGGACATGAACTTCCTGAACTTTGTGCAAACGATGAAAAACAATGAGCTCAGTGTGCTCCGTGGAGGTTTCTGTCCCTCTAAGTATTCTTTTTTATTACCTCCTTTATCTTGGAAAACATATTTACAAAGACTTTTATTTCTTTCTTGTGATGTAAAAACAAAAAAGTATTAATCCTCTGGAGTTAACATTATATTTAATCTTTGTTGCTTCTTTTCTTTACTATATCATTGTACATATTCATGAGGGCAAATTACAGTGACTCAGCCAATGTCTCCGTGTGCTACTTAAAGAAAATCTGGTGTTATTTTGATGACTGTGTCTGTGGAAACGCGTGTTGGCATGCAATAATGCAAGGTGGAAGCGTGTCTTGATGTCATTCATTAGTCGTGCATCTCAAACAGCCAGACAGTAATTGTCAGCTGCACATGAGTAATTGAATTGGGCGGGCGTGCTTAAACAATTGGCTCTAATTGCATTACTCTTCTGGACCATGACAACTATTGTCAGGCTGAAATTTGCCCCTTCAGCACTGCTAATTGCATATGTAAATCAACAATATTTGGCCCCTAACAAGAGGGGAGAGTTAATGCGACAAAGGAATTCGTCCACTGAGGTTGATTTACAGAAGGACTGGCAGGCGTCCACTGGCGGAGGCTGAAACAGATCACAGGGATCCGTTCAAGTTTGTTTGATTACTGCACACATAACTATATCAATCAGAAGAGATGATTTCATTGGCTCTGTTGGGACTGCATGAAAATTAAAAGGGCGTGGGTTAAAGGGGGTGAGTTTTGTCATTTTTTTTGTTTTAAAGATGGATTTTTATTTATCAGGGGCAATGCAATGTGTGATTGTGTAAATGCATCTGAGTTGTTGCCAACTATTAATCCATTTGTACATAAAGTGTGCCTACTTTTAGTTTTTAATTCTTTGATACATCATAGTTATTTTATACTTCTAAAAGCCATTTTTATTTTGTCAAAATCAAATATTCATCCTTAAAACAAGTTCCTAGTTTCACTTCTAATGTGTACATTGGTAGTTACATTGGGATATAGGTAATATAAGTGCACAATCTTGAATTAAATAAGAGTAGAACTGACAGAACAGTTTGGGGATCAAATGAACATATTTGACATGATGTCTACAAAAGAAAAAAAAGCTGAAAACATAAATACACTCTCTGTAATCACACCCCAGACCCATAGAGGTGAATGGGTTGGAGATTGGTCACAGTTTGGACCACAGTGAGATGAGTGGTTCGTAAAAGTCTGTAACTAAAAGAAAGAAGCAAATATCTGAATTAATCATATAAGAATGAAGAACTTATGCTAACCTAATTTCTTTGTCTCTTTTAGTTATATTAGTCAAACCGACACATTGAACACATAAAAAAGAAGAGTCTAAAGAAAATATAAGTAACACTGACTAGAGCTTTGGTTTTTAAAAATGAACCCTCTAGTTCATCCCCCACTTCCCTCTGCAAACAATTTCTGCACTATCCCTTGGAAGCTCCGACTTCACAGAGTGAGTTATGTGTCACACAGGGTGGTGCAGGGAGCGTTGAGGACGGGGCGGAGGAGGAGGAGGAGGAGGAGGTCACGTTTCAATTTCCCTGCAGCGGTCTCTCCCCCCTCTCAATCCTACTGCACAGTTTTCCGCGTCCTCTTCCTCTGGGTGTGTTGAGCAGTCCTTCACAGCAAGAGACAGATCACATCTGGAGAGGCAGCCATGGGGCCAAACACGGCGCCAGCCAGCACCACAGAAACACACACACACACACACACACACACACACACACACACACACACAGTCGTTGCTGTACGTCCCAAACTGTTGTTGTGTGGTGGCACAAAACTCTTAACTCATTATTCATACATCCAGGACTTCTGAACATTTATTTTACTAATGCAAAGGGCAGTTTTCACTTGGCCTGACAAGGCAGGAAAAGAGTCACTCTACTTTAAAAATCCCTCCCACTGAAGTGCCCTTAAAAGCTTCTTAAATTAATCCTGAGAAATTAACATAAGCAGATACCATTCCTCTCTGACTGAGGCAGGGCAAACCCTCATGCATGTTAATTGTTCACAGCTTTTATAATCCAGTCATCCACATGTGGGACCTGATCCAGTCTGCCTGTTTCTGATTAGGACGAAGCCACGTGGGACGAGAAATGCTGAGAGAGCTGGATCTGCAGTACATTTTTCTGGGTTTGCGGGATCCAAAACTATTGTCTTGATTGGCCGGCTGAAACTTCTCTGTCATGCTCAGAGTTGTGATTATTGCTAATTTTCCCAGCTGAATGAAAATGATACGTGCCAAATACAGCTGGATAATTACATCTGCGGAAAAGGCGGGCGACGGAGAGTGCAGATTAGGATTGGTTGATTACTCCTTTCTTGGAGGGGATATTTTGATCCTACACCATCCTAAAACCTTAAAACTGTACTCTTGTGCTTTCACGGGAATCCATTGTTCAGGAACTGTCTGTTCCAATTTGTGTCAAACTGTGAGAATAAAAATAAAGAGTGTTAGGGAAGAAAATGTTCAGTATGATGGTTAACACATGCTCGCCCCTGTGATGTTGATGTCAGTACAGTATGTCATAATAGGTCCTTAATGAAGACATACTGTAAAAAAAAAACAACTACTTATGTATTTTGTATGTATTTACTTTGTATTAATAACCAACCAAACAGAGACATTTGCAGTAGGTTTTTAGCTACACAGCTAGCATGACATTATTCAGTTGATCCACCACTGGTCAATTACTGGGTAGATTCCCATGAAATTTGGTAAAGACATACAGAAGTTGAATCCAGCTAACTTTGATGATGCTCTTTGTCTAATACTTTGATTTATAAATAAATATCTGCAAAAGTAAAGACATTTTCACTTTCTTTTCAAACCAGTTCTCAAATTTTAAGTACTTCTCTTTAATATAAAATATTAATGTCAGTAATTATGAAATTGATACCAAATAAATTGCATAAGAAACTAGAAAACAAGGTTCTTCTTTAAAAACGCAATCTACTGATGCCTGGACTGTGGCCCATGTGGTCTTTTGTTTTATGGCCCATGGCTACATGCTGGTGCAGCCCAAGCTGCAAGACTTGGGGAGGCTGGGTGATAGAAGATGAAGAATATGATCATTAAGCTGTGCTGTTCTATATTGATGGGTCACCAGGGAGCTCTCCATCACTGACAAGGGCGTCCATGGTGCCTCTACTCTCGGTCAGTGTGTCAGGTTTCAAGCACATGGAGTAGATTAGCTGTATGTGACACTTTACCAGGGCGACGTCCACCACACCCTGATGAAGCAGTGACTGGTTTGTTAGGAGGTCCTGCTTTGTTTTCTCTGCAAACACAATGTACATTTAAGACTTGTTGTTGCAGGATGGTGCCCATTTACTGCGGCGGAGGCCACTGTTTTAAAGCAGGCTGAGGAATGTTGCTGGAATTTGGCACCCATTGTAGGGGAGTAACTTTGTTAAGAGTAAACTACAGCATGAGGTTTTACTTTTTCTTCCCTCAGATTAATGTAGTTTGGTTTTCTTTTGGACAAGGCTAATATAAGCACATTGCTTACTTAAATTCATTCAAAATTGTGTTTCTCGCTTACTACACTAAACGTAATCTTTACTCTCTTTTAGCTCTGTTTTGGTCTCCACCAGCTCGTGAGGGAAATATCTGGCTTTTTAGCTGCCAAATGTTCCACCATGCTTTTTTAAAAACAGCTACCAGCTATGGCTGAAAATAGGGCTGATGAGACAAGTAACAGAAAAACAGTAAAAACAATCAGCTAAAGGATAATGAAGTGGTCTGTAAAGCTGAGAGGAATTGCAGAGTTTGGACATAATTGACTATAATCAACCCCTGTCCAGTTTTATCCCCTTTACAGTGCTTTCATGGTCACATTAGTCTGTTTTTCATACTATAATTCAGTATCACCTTGCCATAATCTTCTTCTTTAATTTTCTTCAAAGTAAAAATTCAAGTTTACAAAAGATGTGTATGGTGTTAAACACAATTAAACCATCTATGGTAAATTTACCCAATGGATTAAAGTGCGGGGTCAGCAGAAGTGTAGCTACCCTGTGTGTTTTGCTCAAGGACACTTCAGAAATCCTTTGAGACTTAGTTTGTGTGTACATTGCACACAGACTTCATACTTGGCTTTCATCCTCTCAGCTTGGACTGCACTCAACATTCTTGCTTTTTTAATATACTGTAGTGACTCCAGTGTCCTTTGTGTCATTGTAAAAGCTGCTCAACATGAATCACACATTCCATTTATATAGACGCAGACTTTTACTGCCGGTGGACAAGTAAAACATTAAACTCTGCTCAACAGCAAAACAACTCAGGGACTTTCAGCTTGCATCATGGACCACCAATGATAAACCAGTGTGAGCATTTATCAGCACAACATCAATGAACTTCTCCCTTTCAGAGAACACTTGGCTGCAGTCCCAGAGCCTCAACACAATGGACCTGAAACTGCAAGGTGCTCTCTCACTCTCTATCACAATGAAGCCAAATTAGATAAAACAAGACTTCTGTGAAACTCCCATGAAGAAAGGGGGAGGTGATGAAGCTGCGAGAGCTGGTGAGTATGTCAAGAGACAACAGTATAACGTCTGGTTTCCAGTCTCAAGCTACACCCAGGTTGCCATTTAACACAGCAAATGCTTTGGCTGCTTGGGTTAAAGTCAGTGAGCTGTACAAAGGTAAACAGTGCAAACTGCTTTCCAAACATTTTGAGGGGTCGGTCACACAAGATGTTTTCACAGTCACCTCTTGTAGTAGTGTAGATAGTTTTGGTTTTCTATGCCAAGCTCTTGGCATTTTGTGAGATTTCTGTGATATGTTGCTCTTTTTAAATACTTTTTTGCTTCCTTGCTAAGATATGCTACATTGTCATATTGGTAAACATGAAGCTAGAATCACCAACCTCTTAGCTTAGCTTAAATTAGCATGAAGTCTGCAGGGTAAAACAAGCTCACTTGAGCCCCTCTCTGTCCAAAGATAACAAAAACCCCCTACTAGAATCTCTTAAGCTAATTATTTTAAAACATGATACATCTCATACGTGTTTTTATGTTTTATATCACATGGTGTTATAAACTTCCTGGAGTCACAGTGACAAGATAAGATGGTTGCAGTTGAAAGTAGAGAAATATAGTAGAAAAATACAAATATAGAATAAAAAATGTGAATACAAATGCAAATTAAAATATACAGAATGACAAAAATATGAGGATGTAAACAATAAGAATCATAAAAATGGTAGCAATACCAAAATATATGCACATGTATCAATCTTCTAATTCAACTCTCATCAAGAAGGACATATTTTGGCAATGTTTTTGTTGGAGACCTGGGCAAAATACTGTATACACTTGAATTCCCCTCAGAATTATATTTCATTTCATTATTTCTCCTTGAGCATTCAAGCAGTCTCAGCTCGAGAGCTTAAAAATATCAGCAGTTTCACCTGATAAAACTAAACAAAATCCTAAACAAACAAATCATCTTCATCTTTTCCTTAATAATCAGAGCTGATCAGCACTGAAGAGCTTTTCACATTCTCCAGCACCCATAGGATGAAAAATATGTCTTTGTCTTACTGTCTATAACCCCTCTCCTCCACATCTCTCCACACTGCATACATAATAACAGCTTGGACTCAGTAAAGCCAACTGAAAATAGATAATGATGTGTTATCTCAGTCACTGAGGCTGTACAGTATGTAACACTGCCAGTCGTCTGAAGGAAACGTCAGCGTGGATGTCTCACATATCCATCTTGTTCCTCTAGATGCGGCCACGTTGTGCTCTGGTAATATTAGCGCTGACTTATCCAGTCGTATACGTCTGTAACAGTGTCACAAAGACAGGATGTACATGTGAAGGAAGGCACAGCTAATGCAGGCTGGCGTGGGATGTTTAAAACATGCTTATGAGTGACTCAGAGATGGCTATCTTTAGTTCAAGTTTGTATTAGCAAAATAAACATGAAGATGAGGTCATTCACGTCTCAGACTCAAAAGTTAATCTTGTGTAGCGTGAGGCCATCCATAGAAAGAAAGATGTTGCTTGTGAATTTTTATATGCATTTTATATAGATATATACATCATGAGCACCACAAACTGGACAGAAGCAGAAATCTCAGAGACGTCAAAACCTCAGCAGTTAAAACCAAACGGCCAAATAAAATACATGGGTTTTTAGATATTTATATGAATTTATTAACATATATTTATTACAATTCCACATGTAGCTTTTTCAAGCTGACACACTTTTATTATTATAACTTTTAGTTTTGCATTTAACTGCTGGATTTTTTGCCTCTCCTGTACCGTGTGTATATCTGTTGATTCTAGCGGCAGGTTGTTTATATAAATGGCCTTACAGGGATCAATGAAGTTGTACTGAAGAGAATTAAACTTTAAAGCACAGTGCAGCACGCGAACAGTGAATGATGTAAATAAAAAAAGAGTCTAGGCAAGAGGGTGAATTACAACACAATCCTGGAAATTTAGTAACAAATCAGATGTAAATCAGAGACTCTCCTCCCAAGAGGAGCAGCAGCATCAGTCACTTCAGTCACTTCCCCAAAAACAGCATCTGTTTACATTCAAGTGACAAAGACCTCTTGTAGCTGTAAGAATTACAAAAAAATCAGAGACTGATGTTCATTTTTGCATTTTCAACCACGACTTAACATTGTTCAATGCTTTAAACATGAACATGACGCTTCCCTGACCTTGGCGTTAGTCATTTTAATCCAAGCCATCATTTTTCCCCAAACCTAACAGAGTGGCCTTGGTGTCTAAACCTAACTACATCTTAAACATTGTGTCTTCATAATCATAATTAAATATTCAGCATTTATTTTTCATTAATCATTTGTTGCAGTTTTTCAAAGCATAGACAAATTAAGGCCTCAGATTAAAAAAATGCTTCTGTGTGTCGCTCCAGAGGGCTTAGACAAATGGTATAATTTTCTAATTAAAAATGGAGGACTTGTTAAATTGATGAAAAATGTTAATCTCTTACCAAATGTGGAGTCCAGAGACTGTTTTCACTGGATCTTTCCTGCTGTTCAACCTATACTAAAAAATACATCCAAAAATCCATTTATCAATTGTTTCATTGATTTTCTAAACACCTTTTTGATTTTAGTAATTTCTCCTGTTTCTGTGGAATAATTTTTATATGTGACATTTTAGGGACAAAATCAGTAAAAACTGAATGCTATTTCAAACACCCAATACAAACTCTTTTTTCCTGACAAGTTTAAACAATAAAAAGCAGTAGATACTCAGTGGTCATTTTATTAGGCAGACAAAAATAAACAATAGGTACAATCGATAGTAATCCGATAAAACATCCCTGCCATAAATTATACATTTATGAAGTTCATACTGTAATATTCAGTTTTTGATGGCTGAAGTAATAGTTACCAGTGTTGTTGTTAAAGTAAAGGTTAACAGGCCTGAAGAGGGTATAATGTAGTCTACGACAACAACACCACAAAATATGACCTCTTCTTAAAACATATAATTTAATTAATGCCACTTTTACAGTGTCATTTAAAAATGTCAGGCATCATAAAGTGGAGAAAATAGACATAAACAGATGAACTGGATCACAGTAGCTATACCTGATAAACTGGCCACAGAGTTTCTCACTCCAGCAACAAGCATCAATTAAATTACACGGTAAATAAAGACTCATTTACCGTCTGTTTGAAATAGTTCAGATTCAGTGTCTACATTGTCCAACTGTAGCTGTCTTTCATACATATGTATTTCAGTCTCTTGCAACAAATCCGGACTGAAACCATTTCGCAATGCATCCCGGTCCTCTGAGAGGGAGAAAAAGACCTCCTCTTACTGATGTAAGCCACCAGACAAAGGGACATCTTCTTTAACTGTAACAAGGACTCCACTGTAAGTCTCTCTAAACTAGGTTATGGTGGAAGATGGGTGTGAAAAACATGCTCAGCAACTGATCAAACAAGAAAGTAATATGTCAAAAGGTGGTGAGAAATTAGGGCGATAACATTGTAATGGCCTTGAGTGGGTATAAATCTCAGTTTGCTGAGCCTTTCATGACAGCTGAGGATGAAGGAGCTTAGGATGGAAGGTCATGAACTGTCTTTATGAGCTCGGTGGTGACAGATTAAATAAAAATAGATGATAGTTAGAAGAGATGACTCACTCCTCCGCCTGTGGTTCAATCCATCCTCTGTCAGAGTCATCAAATCACAGAGAGGTACATAGTTAATGCATGGAAACCTCTCAGCTGGGCAGATTCAGCGATCAGAAACAGAGTGGAAACCTAGCAGGAGGATGAGCAGTTGAAAACTAAGCTGTTGGTTTGATTTCAGCTCGCAGAAGGACACAGTCCTCAGTTCTGACTGGCAGGGAGGGCCCTGACCTTTGACCCCCAGCTGGATGCCTATTCTTATATGAGGGGGGGGGGGTTCTTCCTGCTTCTGGCGTGCTGCTGTTTTGACAACATAAGGAAAAAGTCTTTCATCAGAGGAAACAGCCATATGTCCTTTCAAACCCCCATCCAAAACTGGGAACACCTCACATCTTTAGTTTGAGTCAGGACAGTATTGATTCTCTCTGAAGAGATTTACATCATGTGTCAGATGTGAATAAGATTTACGCAATGCTAGTCCAGTGGCTGCTGACCTCTGCTGACAAATACATTTCACAGAAAGATTCACATGTGCCTGTGTGTCTCTGTAATCTGCAGGCAAAATATTGAACACCGAGGATGGAATTGAGAAGATAATCCCCACCTGCAATTTTAAAATCCACTTGATTCTTGGTAATCCTGGGTAAAAAGCGGAGTGGTTGGTCCATCTAAGCACATCAAAAGTAAATCGCTTTTTGCTATACATTTAATCAGCTGAAAACTATTTCTCGCAATACAGAAAGAAGAATATAGAGTTAGAATATAAGAATATACACAATATCCAGTTACATTAATGCAGCTTTAAACAATACAATACTACAGTACTTGAATGTTGAAAAAATGTTGAACTTGTTAGCAAACACTGGCTTATTTGTACTCATCCAGCAGTTATAAAACAACTTAAAAAAAGATAATTGTTATTTTTATTATTAGTATTAGTATTAGTAGTAGTAGTATTACTACTACCTAGTTTAAAGCCAGCTGAACTAGCTCAATAGTGTGCTGCAGCAGCTTCAGTGTTTCTATAATAAAGCTTTTAGAGTGATCTGATGCTTGTTTATCATTGTGATGATGCAGAATATTAGTTATTGTCATTGTTTACATTCTTCACAATCACTCAAGCAGATTTGTAATAAAATGTAATATAACATGCTTAATTTATAATATCATTTTAATTAATGGTTATTATCAAAAAATTGCTGCTTTTAGGCTGCTAATTTTTAAGGCTGCTTCCAGAATTAAAATATTTGTAATGTCACGATGGTTAACTAATCCAGTGATTCCCAGACTGACCATGTCCCCACCTGAGTGTGTATTTCGGTAATATCTCTGTGAGGTTCATGAGGACCTGAAGCTGTCCGTGTGAAGCACCACTTCATGTGCACTCAGGCAAAGTGCAGCAGCTCTCTCTCAATTACATCACTGGTCATGGACGACAGCAGACAGTGTGGCCAAATATTTAAAAAAAAAACCCTTTCTACATAAAAACCCATTCTTTCATGTTTTGTAGCTGTCAACCTCCTTTGTGTTTTTTTTTTTTTTCTCAAAATGCTTTTTTGCTCTGCACTTATGTCACTGACCTACAGTGTTAAATAATTGAAGTGGACACATTTTAGCATGTAGTCATGTAGTGAGGGAGATGCTTTTTCTCTTCTGATACATTTAACTTGAGTGTTGAAGCAACAGTCAACAGAGTCGTGGCCTCTTCATGAAATAAACATTGTGCCATCAAAGCCCAGAGGGGGTGTTACCTTCCCATCTGCAGCAGTAACAGATCGGGAGAGTCTGTCTGAACAAGAGTCTCCAAACTTTTAAGCCAGACATCGCACTTTAGTTGCATCATCTCACCGACTTTAGTATTTATAACCCGCTGTAGTGCATCCTAAGGCTGATTTAAAACATTAGGCTTTATGAGCAGCCTCAGCACTTCTTCCCCCGATTAAAGCACAGGATCAGCACTTTAATACCACACACTAACTTTTGGCACACTTTCTTTCTCTCTTTGTTCTCGCGAAGAGTTTGCCAGACTGGGTTTGCCGCGGTGGACTTGCCGCCTGGTGGACTTGCTGCCTGGTAGACCTGCAGCCTTTCCTGATCACCCAAAACTGTTTGATTCCAATGATAGTAAATGATCGCTGAGAGGCAGAAGAGGAGACGTAAACAAGAGCCGACCCAGCAGCCAAAACCAGGAGAGCTCTGTCAACACAGTGGTAATGTGTCAGTGTCACCGGATACAGGAGCTGGCAGTCAGACGGAGAAGGACAAGCATGGCAGCAAGGTTCACTACACAAGGGCTTAAGTTTGGTCTCAGATGTCAGAGGTCCTTCTTTTCTAGATAGATACATAGATAGATAGATAGATAGATACCTATCACATCATGCAGTTTTTAGGTAGATTACTGTCAAAATAAAGTGGAGTTGAGGAGTTTTTTCTAGCTCTATCCTGATGCAAGGGAGGATGTACATGCCTGAATGTCAAATCCTAGGGGAATTAAAGTCTGCAAACCGGTTGTAAAGCTTAACCCCTGTGAGCGCACTGTAATAACTGAAGGTGACACATCAATTTTAACAATTCTCATTTGGAGCTGATGATTGGCAGTAACAGGATGTGGTTTTGTGTGTTTTTTAGTGAATAAGTCAAACTCAAACTACAAAAGTGAGAGGGGTAAGATTATAAAAAGTAATTTATGGCCCAGTGTAAGTGAATACTAGTAAGTAACACATTTATCAATTATCACTTTGTTTTGTCACTCAAGTCTCTTTACAGCTGGAATGCACAACTGTTTTATGTGTGCGTACCAATGAATCTTAAGCCCGTATTTGTGTCACTGTGTGCTGAGCAGATAAGCAGACTGTTGAGAGATTCAGTGCATCCAGGGGGTTGCAAAGGAAGTCCTTTGGGTCATACAGGAAGCATGTAAACTGAGCTGGAGTACAAACAGGAAGTGAGTGATGGATTTCAGTTTTTTGTGGCAGCGGAGAGAGGAAACACTCTAGAGTTCCTCAATCGCCCCAGCACATGGTGGAGTTGTTAGAAAGCAGTTAAGTTGTTGTTATGCAGGAAAAGACGTTTCTGACAGTTTGTTCCAAGGAGTTCAAGGGTCACATTAAGCAGAGTTTACACTGATTTAACTGTTGCTGTTGTGGCCTTTGGCTGGTATGAGGATATTAAGATATGGAGATGTTAATAAAATATAAAGGCTGTGTTTGTTAGAAACACCTTGCTCTACATTTCCTCCATTACAGTTTGCAGTCCTTGGTGGTCTTGGGGTTGTGACCTCCTGTTCTACAGCAGAAACAGGTGCTGCCGCATTTTTCTCATCCTGTTGCATCTGCTACAAACAGTCACCCCCAAATGTAACTACCCCAAAGTGTTTTAATAGAAACAAGCAACATGGAAAATGACAATGGCATTTCATTTATTTTCAGATATGCATTATTATGCATTAAATTATATCCCATTAGGCATCTCAATATCTTTGTTGGATTGAATAGAAACTGGTTTACCAGCAAGTTTAGATGTGTAAAGATTACTAAACATAACTAGCAGTACCATCTGTTATCATCTAGAATTAAAAAACGATTGTTGACACAAATGAAGTTCAAATTTTGCCTGTTTATTCAGTAACATCAGCCATTTGAAACAAGCTGCTCCCCTCCTCTCCCTCACCCACCCTGGCTTTCGCTCTGGTTAAACAAACAAAACCTTCATCATTAGACTGAGCACCAAATGATGTAATTCATGTGCCAAACCGCTTCTCCTTAATTTCAAGCAGTCGATTGTTTGTGATTAATTCACGATCCAATTAAATTTGGTTTCCTCCAGTCTGAAAAGAGAGCAGGAGTCTGAATAGAAGGCTGATGTCTTTTTACTGTCGGGGTATGAAAAGGCAGCATCGTGAGCTCTGTTTCAAAGGATCAACAACTGAGCCAAACCCACTGATGAGACAAACAGAAAGCCTGGAGGTGGCTGGAGGCTCTTGATAGCAGAGGAGCTTTCATCCTGTTTAATGTTAAATGCATGCATTGTATTTGTACACATTTCTTTATCCCTTGACATTTATTGTATTTAACACGTATGCACTGGTAATCTGTCTGGAAGAGAAAGGAACATGCTGCACAGTCAAGTCTGACATTTTCTCAATCCTACAGGCAGACACCTGTGTCTGAGCTTTTTTGTCCATGCAGCTGATGAAGTCTTTGAGAAGTGACTGTGCTTCTTTCCCCTCAGCCGGAGAGTTCAGAGGTCAGAGTCATACCTCTTTCTTACTTGTCAGTCTCTGGTGTCACATTCCCCTGAAACAGATATAGCTGACACAAAAGATGGACTTACTTTCTTCACACTTTTCTGCCACAGCTGCAGAGGTCCAGAAATAGTTGTCCCATTCACAACTGACACGCTGACGCCAAAGTGAAAATCACTGACACACACTTCCGACTCTCGGAATCCCAATGCCTTAAAATAACAGGCTGTTCCTGAAAAGCACTCATTGCTGCTCACATGTTTGAGACTTCTAGAAATGTTTACCAAGATCATACTCTCTGAGGAGTTGGTATCTCTGCAATCAGTATCTAAAGCAACAATGATTCATTACATATATTACAGGCAAATAAGAGTCAGTATCACTTAATATGACAGCTTTTTATACACATGACTTGTTGCCATCAGTTTCCATGGAAGCAGTATACATTTAACAACTGAGCATGAATCTGCCCACTATCCTACTACACTGTGTGGCATAATAATGACTTTGAGCATATCTGTGCTGCTGTGGAGGCAGATGTACAGCTATGCTGTCTCTGACAGAGAGCAGGATGTATGTGCATGCCTGTACAGTCTCACTGTAATCAGCATCCTGGCTGCTGGAGATAAGGCACAGTGGCACAGTGTGCAGGCTTCGGCTGGCTTTCTGCCTGGAGACTTCAGGCCAAAGCATCCATACCAGCAGCACCAGCGTGGACACTAATGCCAGTGAAGACAGTCGGACAATATTTTGCTCTTCTGCCATCATTATCAGACACATTATGCCACCCCAACACCTTTGCTTTGTGTAAGTACACAGTACACTGCAGTTGCCAAGGGGTGCACAAAGAGACTGTGGAGTAGCTCAGCCAATTTGAAAAGAAAGATATTAATTATTGAAAAAATGTTTAATGCTGTTTAAAGTTACTAGATAATCTGTTGAAACAGTTATCTTAAAGTAACAAGTAAAGGAATAACTGTTTTAACCGTCCAGCTAAACTAAGTTCAACTGTATGAAACAATACTGTAAAAATATCCACTTTTATATATTTAACATCAAATGAACACATTAAAATATGTGCTGCCAATGACAGGTTAGGCCAGCTCGACTTGATCTGATGTGGCCGTGAGAGTAAAGTTGATTAAAAAGAAATCTAATTTTATTTTTTGCTCCCTGTAATTATCCTGGTTTGCATCTGAGCAGTCGGTAAAACCTGGAGATATCAGGATTTGTTTACACCATTTCCCTTATGACAATCAGTTTAATTTCTTAATTTCAATTTAACATCTTCCAAAGAGTTCAGAACTAACTGACCTGTAGGAGGCAATCTATCACAGTCAGACATGAGAGCTTAATTTGATTTTGACTGATTATGCCTTGGCACTCTTTCATTGCACCTGAGTTTTGTGTTTTCATGTCAGTGAACACATTATGTTTCACTCAGATTGCTGTCAATCACCTGACAGACTTATTATTTAGGGCATTTTGTCAGCAGACATCTGTTAATTTTCCTCCACAATGGACAATATAAAGTTAATTACAAAGAGAGCACACTGAAAGAAACTGTACTACAGACAGTAAAAGGTTTAGGAGATGCAAACCTATTATTATTCTTTATAAAGGAGCTTTGTGGAACAAAGAAAGAGGTTTAAGTCATCTTTCTGCCAAAAATAGTATCTCTGTGAAGCATCTTTTAGCACCTTTAAACTGTCTTCGTCCCTCCTAGCTTACAGTATTATTTACGTTTAATAACTTCTATTCTTCTCTGATTGCTGCTGGACTATCAGCACAAAAAGAAAAACAAAACCACCTCCTCCAGATTCATTTCAACAACAGTTCAGTACTATAAATCAGCTCCCAAACCCCTTAGTCAGGGAAAATACACTCCATGTGGAAGTTGTACTACGTTGCATCAGCCAAGAGAGTGGGGGAAAAAAGTGTTTTTAACATGCAAAGAGGTCTCTGTGTGGCTGTGTGAGCCATGGGGCAGCTCTTCAGCCAGAGCTCCGTCTTTACGAGCCCACAGACACAATCACACTGGAACATGTGGTTTTGATCGGCTCACGTGCAAGGCAGAGGCCAGTTAAAGCACCAGTACACAATGATCACTTACTATGCTGTGGCAATGAGAACCACATGCCAGATCAAACCCAAATGCGCTGATCCAAGTCCCTGTTTTCAGTCATGTCCTGTCCCGTGGGAGCCCTGTTCCCAAGCTTACAAACAATGGCTCAGTATTCATTCAACTTTTTCAAGCAGACTATGGAGCCCCTCCCAAATACGTTACATTGTGACACTGGATTATATATGGCTAATGTGTTGAATAGTCGGAATGCAGTTTTCTAATTTGTTTGACATAGTTTCAGGATGTTTCTCTAACGTCACCACACCTTTGATCAATTAAGATATTAAGATGATACTGAATGTTAAATCAGCCTGGACTGTGGCTGTTTTCCAGACTTTGCTATGCAAGATCAGACACGTTAAATCCCAATCTGACAGGCTCTGCAACCTCCTACTCCTCACGCAACAACAAACCTGTTTATTATACATATGCATTATTCATGTTGTGTTTCTAAACATTTTTAAAAGCCACAATTAACCATTTTTGGGCCACCTGGGGCCAGCAGAGACCAATTATAAAGACAACGCAAACATATTATCACTAAAGATAATATGGTTGCTAAACATTTGCTTATTTTTTCATCCAGTAGTTATTAAGCAACATTATCATGAATTTGGAGTCGTGTTCCAATATTGACTCTCTTTTGTCTCTGTTTTTGGTCTCCACCAACTCCTGAGGGAAATGATTCTTTAGCTTCCAATGCTGCATTACGCTCACGATACATAACTGTTTCTGTCTGGTATTTAAACAGGTGAGTTTTTATAGCTTTGTCCCTGGAAACAGATACCTGATGAATCCAAAAACCTAGCTATGAGAGCAGTACCAAAACAGTAAAGTTGTGGCCAGAAACTATAAAGCTCTGTAAAGCCTGCAGATTCAGATGATAAATCAGGCTCAGCCAGGCAAACTGTTTCTCCTGCTAAGCTAAGCAAACTGGTTGCTAGCTATAGCTTCATATTTCATGCACGGAAATGAGACTGGTGTAATTCTTCTCATCTAATATTCCCCCCAGTGAGCAAACAGGTTTCCCAAAATATCAAACTCTTACTTTTGAATATGTATGTATTCAATAACATCACTTCAAGCAAACTTCTTTGTGTTGTCACGTTGTTTCCACATTGTCATTTCATACCTTTTTATAACGAAAATACCAATTATAGCTGCATAATTACAAAGGAGTTTATTTTCAGTTTTTCAAAAGATCCCAAGACTTCCAAAGAAACCAAATATATGACTCTGAATGTTGAAACAACGTGTGTAAAATAATGACCAAGACATCTGGAATATTTCCATTTTCTGGAACAGTTTAGTTCAAAAATTAAATGGGCTCTTGGCTTTAAATATTTACTTAGTGTAACATCATATAGTTTCAATGAAGAGTTGCAACAAGCTGGCACACAATACACATATCTAGTCTGCCAGACTACTTGGAATAAGATGATTTTTCCAACTGAAGAGTCACACAAGGGTAAATAAAAGTGAAAACCTGCATCTTGAGGGGTTAAGTCAAATGAGATTTTAAACATTCTCTATCCAGGTCCACAAATTTAAGAATCTTCTTCAAGATAAACAATGTGAAGGTGACTTTGGGTGTAACAACACAGCAACAAAACATCCTTAATAGTTTACTGTGAGTGGTCTCGCCTAACTTATCACACGTTCTCACTAACTGTCCCACTGGGATATACTAGTAAATGTATCCCATTTGGCCCTGTCTGGGCTGTGATGTCTGTAAGTTGGTAACAGCATGTCATCTCTGTCTCTGGGCTGTTTGGTGTCATCACACTGCATCCACTGACCACGAGCAGATTGCTTTAATAGCATACGTTGTACTCTCGTGAACTGTCCACTGGGGGAAAAAACCTTCAAATTCCCCCACCCAACAGCTGGCTAATCCCTTCCAGTGATCTGGTCCCACTGAATCCCACAGTGGACACCCAAGCTGAGGTCAGTGATACGTTTCTGCTGTGTGGTAGAAAGTGGCAAAGCCAACAGGTCGTAACCCTGAACTGGTGGCTGTGTGGGAAGACTGGTGATGTCTACATGCATGTGTCTTTATCTCTGTGTCTCTTTCTGTTTGTGTCTCTCTCCTGCTGTTGCCATTACATTCCCGCCCTGACCCTGACAGCCATTCATTGCTCACTTCCCCACACATTCACTTCTAAAGAGCAGGTGACAACCGAGAATACTTTCACTCTGTTGACAAGCTGCATACCACTGTGAGAAGAGAATATCGTGATGACATGACACATATTTAGCCACCTTGTAGAAGGAAGGCATTATAGATTAAAGGGTGGCTCTATAGTGTCCAACAAGGTCATCATGTGATGCTGTGAGGATATCATTAAAGCTGTAGCTTGAGGGCTCAGAGCCATTTATGTTCCAGCTACAACTGATAAGCCTTTTACAAAAACTTTTTACATTGTCCCGCATGACCGCTCTCTGTTATTTCTGTCCATTCTCCCAAATGCCACCATAAATAAAGCGTAATGCACGTCATCATTCTTCCCCCAGATTAAGCAGGGGAAGAATGAGGGGGATATTGTGTTTGGGAACTCTCTCCAATGTACCCAGACTCAGGCAGGCTGAATGGGCTGGAGGGAGCAGGACTAAAGCAACAGGCCTGTGGTGTCTCTCCAGTGCACCACTGGGAGAGCCCGAGTGTGGAAACCATCAAGGCCCCAGCAGCTGATGCGTTCTGACAGTGTTGTGGTAGATCCGCTCTGCCGTAAGAGGTACATAGGAAATACGGTGTGGTTCACATGGGGAGCTCTTTTTCCATCCACATTGCTAGGCCTGGGGTACATCGACTCTGTGTGTGTGTGTGTGTGTGCGTGCGCGTGTGTGTGGTGGGGGTAAGGCAACATTTCCACATTTCAACCATAGAGGTCTCCTCTCTCAGAACTGCCATCATTTTCCAACTCCTTCTCTGGTCTGTCATAATTTTTTCTGCAGTAACTGAGTATATTTACACATTACATTTTCATTTAATGTTACTTTTAGAGCCTGATCAATAAGGGAATTTGGAGATTCATGGAGATAGGCATCCTGCTCATAGAGGGTAAATGTATAGAACAGTATGGTGAATTTTTGAGCTGAAATGACCTTTTTTATGTGGACTGTGCACTGATCTGACTATGCACACGCTGCTTTCTTAAAGAAACATATTTACTATTGTTTTACAACTTTTTTTTAATTAACAAATGGCCAATATATCAATGGGGCTCCAGTTACTTTATGCTACTGTTTATGCTGCTATAGTCACCAGTTAGACACGTGATGACTTTATGAAATACAACAAACTGTTAAAGATTAAACCACTGCTTCATAACTTTTTCAGAATGTGAAGCCTTCAGCACAATATCAACACGCAAACATGTTCACAGTGACGACACAAACACAATGAGGTACAGCAGGCATGATGTTGTTGACCAGTCTGTCTGTACAAAATGCTGTGGGAGTTCAATCCAATAGTGGTTGAAATATTTAATTTTGGATAAAACTGGTTGGCTCATATTGTCTATCAGCTGTTAGTGGTGCACTGAAGGGACTTTCCTTTCTCAATGTCCCAGAGGGCTTCATTTCTACATCTGTTTAAAGTAAAATAATTCAATTCAAGAAAAGTACACTTAGATTTATCTTTTGACCCCAAGCTGGGGACTTGACCAATAGCTATACAGATCTGTATGTGAAAGAAACTAGAGACTAGAGACTTCAAGTTTGAAAATGAATCAGATATGGCAGTTTAGAGTTAGAAAGTGAGTTTACTGTTTGAAGCTTCCAGCTCAACACTACATCAGCCCCTATGAGCAAAGCAAATGTTATTGTGGGTAGTGCTGGCCAGTTGTTTTTCTAAATGTAATGTGTAGGTTTTGCTGTATCTATTTTTGACTTTCTTTAAGTTTCGAAATTCAGGCTTAGGGGGACATTTTTGTGCGAGGCCTTTTGCTTTTGAAAATGAAAGTACATTTACCTGAAGATAATTCTTATAACTGATCATTTTTACACCGTTATATTTGTTCTTAACTTAAAGATCTGATAACTTCCTCCACTACTATTGTCCTCCTCCCTAGAGTGTTTGAATTAACCTGAATTAACCCTTTGGATGAAAACTTCCAAGCAGACCTCATGGAATTCCCGTTTGCTGTGCTGAGGCCGGACACATGTTTTCTCAGGACTTGTGTGTCGAGGTACGCCGCGTGGGAAACACTTACATTCCACACCCACTTGTTGACCTCCCTGAACTCTCACTGTGCTGATTCCTCTGTGTTACCTTGGCCATGGGGAGAGGATGTCCACTGAGCTCACAGGGAGGAGGAACATATGTAGGGGGAACCTCTCACTCAGCATAACTAAACCGATGACACATTTATGTGGGAGTCATCTGTTTTCATGATTATAATACTGTTTGAGTACTTTGTCTATACTAAAGGAAGTCAGGTAATTCTTGGTTGTTATTGACATTTATATGGCACTTAATGCAAGGTAATCTTCATTTTTTTCCTCACCTCTTGGCCTTTGTTTGCATATAAATCGGCCATGTCAAGTGCTGCATGTCAAAAGCCGCTTGAATTCCACTTAAAACTCTCCACTTAGCACAAAGTCTGGACGAAAGCAAACATGTGTGACAGGAAAATAACGTTTAACGGCTGCTCCAACAATAACAAAAATGTGATTCTTATCTGTAGTTTCATCAATTCTCTTGGTTTTAAGTCACCCATTTATGTCTTGAGTCACTTTGCAGCATGTGAGAACATCCTGAAGCAATGACCAACTCCCTGCGGGGACAAGGGTCACTGAAAGTATGTATGTAAATTTATTTGAGTGGCTCTTTGGTCACATTTTGTTGAGCATCATAAAAATCTTCTCACATGCCAAAGATAAGTTTACGATTAACGGGATCTCAATTGCTTGTAAACCCCACGTGATCTCCTTAGGTTCAATGAGTGGTGATAAAGTGTGACTTAACATGTTATTCAAACTGGAAGATAACAGATATGAGCCTTTAACAAAGAAAGCAAAAAGGCATGGGTTTAAGTTCCCTGAAGTAAACCTGGGTGCATGCATCATATTAAAGAGGCACTGCAGTGATTTAGCTTTGTACTTCTGTGAGGTTGGGGGATTTTAAAGAGAGAGATTAAAAACGCAACAGTCCATATTAATGCAAATTATCCTGATTTGTTTGTCCCTAGTAAGGGTCAAGCTTCAATAATGCTCTAGATCCTACAATCCCCATAATGCAACTCAATAGCATCTTTTGTTATACCCGTATTCACTGGGTTTGATTACATTGATTGTGAGGCATTCAAGTCTGCTTGTTTTAGACTCTTTAGTGTCATTAAGCAGCAAGCGGGAGGTGTATTACCCCCCTACCTAAATGTAATGCAGCCTATGCAACACTAAAAAACATATAGCTTTCATTATAACAAAGATTTCATTATATATTTGTGCTGTTTATTGTGGTACAAGTGGAAATTTTGTATAAGGTTTAATGGATTTTCATTGACTTCATTGTTAATTATCTTCACATGAAACACATTTAATTGTTCTTGATTCAGTATATGAACAGTCCTAACTAATGTTATACAATATAAAATAGGCACAATGGTATTTCTTCCCTGGACACGCTCTGTAAAGAGAAAACCAAGTTGTTTTCTCAATATGCAATGATTTCATTCAATTCAATGTAGTGACAGAAAAGGAACTTTTCCTGGGAACACGGCAACTGTATGTTAATTAGTGGTAATGCCCAGTTGGGAGCAGGTAGCCTAATAAATCTGAGCTGAAAGCATCCTATAGAGAGTGATTACGCAATTACTGCAGACATGTCCTTAATTTCAAACTGAAGAAAGGTGATTTTCTGTGCTGACCTTTAGCCATGAAAGCAATTTGTAAAGCAAACTCTCAACGTGTACGTCCACTCCAAGCAACTATTCATTGCGTGGATATCGACATTATCCAGGTGTCTTTAAATGCTGTCTTTTGTCTGAACTTATTTAAACACTTGTGTCCATTTTACCTCATTTATTTTTATTTTTTTAAAGAGGCTGAATCTTGTTTCAGAACATTTCCATGACAGGAGCAGTTTAACTCTTTTTTTCTTAGCCTCTAAGGCGTGTGCCAGATGCCCTCTATTCTTCGAAGGGGGCCCTCATATTCAAATCACAGCAGCTGGGAAGTGATTTAGCAAGAGGCAAAAGAGTGGGCAGAGACCGGGGGAGTTTTTAAAGATGTAATAGGGGTGGGGGTGTGCATTTGTTTGGCCGGTGTATAATCTGGCACACGTCTATAACAGAGAAACCCCAAGGCTCTCCATCTTTGATCCACATAAGCAGTGTGGGGCCTGCAGGCTGGGGGATTGCTTGTTTTTCAGGCCTTTTACTCTGGGTGTGAAGGCATAGGCAGAGTAGAGAAAGAAAGAGAGGCACTGCGGGTAGGCAGGGGTGGCATGTGGCCGGAGAAGACAGCAGGTTGTCTGCCTACAGGCAGTGATGCTGCAGCAGGGGCCGTCGCAGGGGAGCACACATGTCATTCTGTGAGCCTGACATTATTTTCTTTGTTAGTCTCCATGTGGATAATGGATTCTGCCCGCATTCACTGCCAAGATGTAATTTTATACAGTATGCTCCCACATATGCTGACCCTGGCATTTCAAATTGGCTTGCAGTGAGAAGTTTGTTTTATTAAAGTCATATGGAAGACACAATACTGTCCTCATACAAATTGGGCTGCAGCAAGCATCAGCCTCCTAGAAATTGCTTTCAATTGTTGGAAGCATTTTTATTTTATTATGTTGTTGACACAGAGGAGTGATTGGAAACATGGAAACAAAAGGTCACAGAGGTCACATAATATTAGACCAAAAGCATACAAGCACACCATCCCCACCAGTGATTTTAATAGCCCACTTAAAAGTAAGTGGCCAGTTCTCTCAACAGACTTTGGTGTATTTTTGCTCTGGGGCTGTTTGTCATGATGTAATTCTAATTCAGGAAAATCTTAATATTTTCTAATAAAATAATAATTTGGACAGTGGCCCTACTGTACACAAAGCTAGGTCCATAAAGAAATGTTTTTCTTTGTTCGGCATGGAGGAAGTGGACTTGTCTGCACAGAGCCCTGACCTCACCCCTATCCAACCACTTGAACTTAATCACAGGGAGCTAGGCCTTCTCAGCCTACATCAGTGTTGGACCTTACTGATGCTCTCGTGGTCAGCCCCAATCAAATCCCCACAGCCAGGTTCTCAAATCTTGCGATAAATCAGCATAATAAAGCCCTCTCTTTTTGAATGAGATGTTCAGGGATCTAAATTAGCTATAATGTTTGCATGTCCATATACTTTTGGTCATGTGTGTCAATTTGAGTCTCAGTGTAGGGTAGGTCAGTGTAAAGAGAACATCCACACCATTTACATTGCCAACCGTCACACTGAAACAAGTTCTGCTTTTAAAGATAAATAAATCATAATGCTCTCACAGGAACGTTAAACAAACTGTGTGCTGGCAGTAAGCTGGAAATTCCACCAAGAGGGAAAGTACAATTGTCCCTTTATTGTGCACAGTCTGTCAGGAGGCCGCTTTGTCATTACTCATAGATCTGTGTTGCTCCAGGCTCTCATGCTGACTGAGTCTCTCCCTGGAGGTCTAAGGCAACCCTAGAGGGTCAGGAGTCGGAACGCAGGGTACACTACAACTGAACACACTTGTCACTATGCATCGTCCTCACAGAGATGGCTCAGAGTAACAAGACGGAAGGAGAAAACTCAGACTAAACCTTGTGTACATGTAGTTTAGTACAGCTCTTACCGTGTATATCTGCTCCATTGATATAAAGAATACATTATACATTTTTTGGAATCAAATATAATGAGATCTAAATGTGTGTGTGAGGTAAAATTCCTTCTTAAATGTCATAAGTTGCACCTGTGGTTGTAAACTGATAGGCCTAGTTCAACATTACTGTTATTTGGGTGCCAGCACTTATCATATGAGAAGCAACTGTTTCCAGCAAGCTGCTGATGTCACATCTGTGCTGAATTAAAGGGTCATTACACCAAAATCGCACACACATACAAAAACACATTGTTTCTCACTCACTTTTAGTGGTTTCAGGGTACAGAGCTACAGTTTTATGTCACAAGATTTTGAGATATTGTGTTTGCCAGGTCCCCTGATGTGCAGTCACCTGGACTGTCCTTGAGTAGCATGTTGCATTATGCATTATGTTTGAATCAAAAGGCTAAAGCTGAACACAGGCACTGGAAAATATCAAGGATCATATATTTATTAGAGTGAGCAGTTTTTAAGACATTTTCAGGGCAAGCAGCAGTCCTGAAAGTCATTCTGTACTGGCGTGGATTTTATGGAAGGAGAAAAAGAGTCCAGCTACAGTGCATGAGGGTGTTATGTAGTGCAGTCCAATATCCGTCATCTGTCTGTCCATTATCCAACCTACTACACACTTAACAAGGCTCAGGTGGTGCTGTGTGCTCAGAGAAAGACAAAGAGAGACTTGCAGGGCATTCATTGTTTTCTTAACAGAAGTGGTGGAAGATCAGCACCATGTGGTAGAACAGGGTACAACCTCTCAGGTTTTCACTAGAAATGTGAAGTGAAAGGTTCACACAATTCAATGAAAAATATGTCCAATGTATTTTTGTACTTTTTAGGCAAAAGAAAACAAAACAGCAGAGCAGAATTTCTTATAATCCCTAATTTAATTAAATCCTATTCTATCTCCTATTCTATCACCCATGAACTAGGTAACATTGTGAGCTTTATGATTTTTTATTTTTCAGTATCAAGCAGTGCAAACATAAACTTTGTACTTTCCCTCTTGGTGTAATTTCCAGTCAATGGTCACAGAAAATACTGTAAATGCAGAAAGCCTTTAGCCCAAGATGTGCTTATCATTCATGGGAGAGGGAATGGGGAGGGAAGGTCCCAAAGGCAGGATTACTGAATGTAGCAGTAAGATATGAGGGACAGAGCACCCCTCTGCCCCTCAGATCTTACTGCTACAAGAAACTGGGTCCATTAAAACTGAAAGGATTCAAATGATTGTTAAAGTTGCTGTGCATCATCCTGATATGATTGATTTGAAATGAAAGGAGGTGAAAGGGAAGTCTCAGTATACAGGCAAGCTGAGAATCATGTTACTAGCTGATACTAATAACAACTAATAACTAATACCTCAATAGAAAGCAAAGATTTTGATAGTCAATAAACAGGATTTGGTGTTCATTAGGGTTCCTGCTCTTATGGCTGTTAGTGTGGGGGAGAGAATCAGGAGATAAAGGGAGGACATCTTCTTTCAGTTCAATATAGAGTGACCATTGTAAGAGATGGGTGGAGGAAATATAAAAGAATGGGGAATGTCAAATAAAGAATAGACCACGCTAATCTGAGCAGCACACTTCACATTCTAGGGAAACATCCAGCTGGTTATCATCAACCTTGTCACGTACTAGAAACTGTGCCACATGTGCTTGTGCTTCATTCAAAATATCAGCAATGGAAGAAAAACTCAGATGAGTTACTTCAGTAAAAAATACCAACAACACAAATGTAAAACTATCCAGTTACATATAAAAGGTACTGCTTTCAAGATCTTACTTAATCATAAATGTACATTTTTACTAAGGAAATGCACTTTCAACAGTAAAACACATTCTGCAGAAAAAATACCCCTGTAAATTGTTAAAATTATGCATTAATGCATAATAGTGATTTTGTTGCATTTGGTCAAGGTAAATCTAGTTTTAACTACTTCATACACTTTATATACATACATTATATGGTGGTGGAGGTGTAATAGTGTGGGGTATATTTTTTGCAGACTTTTGGCCTTTTTGTACCAATTGACCATTGCCTGCATGTCACAGCCTTCATGTGTATTGCTGCTGACCAGGTCATTCCTTTTGTGAAAACGGCCTCCACTGTCACCAAATCTCTATGGTGGATTGGAAGATTTACAGAGTGGATGTGCAGTCAATATATGCGCAACAACTTCATGGCTCTATCATGGAATAAAAATGTCTGAGGACAGTTTCCAGCACATTTTCAGATCCAGAATCTGAAGCCCAAAATGGGTTGATCTCAGCAGTAGCAAGGTGTCCCTAATAAAGTGGTCAGTTTATATAATTGAGAAATTACCTGATGGAAGAATATTACAAAATAGGGTGAACAGAGCAGGATTATTGTGCAGCTGGAGAGACAGAGGATAAGCAGGATTAGCGCATTGGGAGACTGTGCACTGTAGGAGGTAAATATCTCCAGATGGTGGCAGGAGTGTATACTGAGGATATCAGCTGCCATTCACCAAAGAAGAACAAGGCAGCATCAATTCTATTAGTTACGCTTAAAACAGTCTTATGGACCGCCTGGCATCATTTGGAAGTAAGTGTTGAAAGTATTATATTGTAAAGACCGCTGCAATATTACACCAAACATCACGATCTTGTTTCGAGTTATCTCCCGTTATCCACATTAGCTCCATTCAAGCTAGCATTGATTTACTAGCGTTAGCACACAAGCTAGCTACATTTACATCTACTTTATGTCATATAAATGTATATTTGTCCGCTTCTGAGTATACGCCGTGGCTAAAACAGCACACCACACGGTTTCTTTTAAGAAACACGCTGTGATATAAACCTGTGAAAGTTAAACCCAGCGTTAATTCAGTTTATGTTAGCGGCGTTAGCATGGATAGCATTAAGGCTGTTGTTACATGCAGTGGATTGTTTACCATTAACTGATGTTAACTTTGGGCTGGTTTTTACGGGACAACTCCACCGTTAACCTGGTTTGTATTATACTAACTAACCAGTTTAGTGTTAACACAGTAGTTTTTCCTCCAAGTGATTCGTGAGTAAACAATAAGGACAAATTTGTTAATTTCAGATGATCCTTTTGATAAACCACCATGCAGAGGATGCTCATCTTACTTAACTGAGCCTTACATCAAATGTGCAGAATGTGGACCCTCACCTTTCCTACTCTGCCTCCAGGTGAGCACGTGACACACAGAGAAGTATGACTAGAGCCTTTGTTTATTCCCAGACCACTCAGTCTGACTGAAATGAAACTTTGTTTCAGTGTTTCACCAGAGGATTTGAATACAAGAAGCATGAGAGTGATCACAAATATGAAATAATGGTAAGCAATGTAAAGATTGTTTGCATTTGTGTAGTCTCAGGCAGACAGAGACACCCATCATATATTTAGCAAATCGTCCTCACTCTTTATGCAGACATCAGACTTCCCTGTCCTGGAGCCTGGATGGACAGCACAGGAAGAGATGGCCTTGTTGGAGGCAGTCATGGACTGTGGCTTTGGAAACTGGTGAGTGCTCTTTTAAATTGTGTATTGCTGAAACCTGCTGCTTGTGAGTTAGTCCCTTAGTCAAATGGTCTCAAAATATTTACAAACCTCACTAATGGTCATTATTTGTGTTTAATTAACCAACTGCATGTTTTTCTGCACATTTTTGTAGATCCTACATTTTATCTTTAAGCCAAGCAGCTGTTTAAGCTTGTAGTGTTCATTATTTATTTGAAGTGATGATTAAAAATCAATAAATCTGAAATATTTTTGTCACATGAACACAACCTCTTGCATGACCTCATGTGACCCAATTAAAGTTATCACAGCCACTCTTTACTAGTCAAATGTTAAATCTTTGACTTAGAGACTTAAATGTGATTTGTACAAATCTAATGAGTGTGCTGCTAATGGCTCAAAGATTTAAAGAATTAATTATAATATCTTGGTAGATTTTGTAGAGTTTTGGGACATCAGTGAGCTCACAGCTCAAGAAATCTTAGCTTATTTGGTTGCAAGTTGTTATGACTTAGGACAAGTTCTGTTCTGTGTTCATCATGAAATTTGTCTTTGAGCAAAAGCTGTTAAAGTATTGTTAATCTGTAGAGCATAATATGATCAAAACAGGGACTCAATGGGAAACTTCAGTGCGTGACCTTTCCAGTGATTATTTACATGACTAAAATATGCAAAGAAAACCGGTCTTCTGTGACTTGTGATATGTCTAAAATTTTTATAACCCTGTGGATTTATTTATATTCGAAGCATTCTTTGAACTATTGTCGCACACAAACAAATTTTTATTTGTTCCATATTTCTCCTGCAGGCAAGATGTGGCATATCAGATGCGCACTAAAACCAAAGAGGAGTGTGAGAGCCACTATATGAAGAATTTCATCAATAACCCGCTCTTCTCCTCCACCTTGCTCAGCCTCCGGAAAACAAAAGACTCTCGCTTTGCAGAGGGAGCTATTCCTTTCAAACGTCAGTATCCCCCTAATCTGCCTTATTGTTTTTCTTCACTAATGTTACAGTAAACACAGCCAAATCCTTCATGTTAGCATTTACTCACCTCTTTGTATAAGTTTAGGGACAGATAGCATTTAATAGTTAAAGGCTTATGTGTTTCCACCTCCCAGCCCACCAAGAGCCCTGTCTGGTAGTGATAATATATATGAAACTGTATTCAGATCAGAAGTTTTGCATATGATGGCAGTGTTGATTGTGGACAGGGAATGAATATACTGAAGTGAACAGTTGGACTGAGGCAGTTGGTCTGTCAGGAACTTTTCTCAGTTCCTGGCCGGCTTCAGGTCTCCATCTGTCACAGTGTTTGACCGTCATGTTCACGCAGCAGTTGGCAAACTGAGGGCAAACAGACAAACCCGTTACATTTATGATATTTCATAGAACTGCTATAAGTTTTGTAAAGACCAAATGTCAGAAAAAGTTTACTCATTTCGTGTTTTCAAACGCTTTACAAAGAAAAATGTGTTGCAGAGTTTAATGTGCATGTACGGTTCTTTGATATTACAGCGACTGATGATCCCCCTCGGCCCACATTTGACTCCGTGCTGTCTCGAGATATGGCTGGATACATGCCTGCCAGAGCAGACTTCATGGAGGTGAGTGGATAACGGTGTACTGTAGTTTAGTGTGTGTGTTAGCATAGTCTGTCGACATGACTTCGATTAAAATGGCCACTAGATGGTACATTATTCATGTTTTTTGAAGTGCTGAGTCATGTCCTGATGGTCGCCTCCCAGTGAATGACTCATCCCATTGTTAGCTTTTACTCAATAATGGTTTTTCGAATACTAGCACTCATCTGGGTCATTGATCGGATTCATGTGAATTTAACTGAAATCATTTTTCATTGTCTCGTAAGGAGTTCGACAACTATGCAGAGTGGGATTTGAAAGACATCGACTTTGTGGATGATGACTCAGACATCCTACGTGGTGAGACTTTCATTTATTTTTCATTGGCCAATTAAAGATAGTTGTATCAATTACAACAACGTGTCGTTTACGGCACACTCTTAATTTGCATATACATTGTTCTGTTTCAGCACTCAAGCTATCAGTCGTTGATATATATCATTCGAGATTAAAGGAGCGACAGCGGAGGAAAAAGTAGGTCCTCTTTTATTTCACAGCATGACTACAGTGTTTGGTCAGCGTCATGCAATGAGCCCTGCCTGCCAGTAGATGGTGTTATTAGCTTCTATATTGACCTTGTGGAGCCTTGTGTCCCACTGGTTCTTCTTTGTGCTTTCAGGTTGAATAAAAGAATTTCATACTGAATTAAAATGTACAAGGCAAACAGTTTAAACCCCCTTGTCTGTATCTTCTTAATATTAATGAATTCAAAATGCTAATATATTTATAATTTCTAATCTAAACTTTTAATTATTATTTTGTCAAAAGCTCTTTAAACACACAAGTCCGGGGAGACTGGGATTGTTACAGAGTCAGCAGCGTGATTATAATTGCATATTTAAGCCTTTTTTTCAGGCTCTCATTATTAGCCACAGGGAGTCATTCAGGTGCAACTTACGAGCTGCGGGAACCTCTATTCAAACCTTTAATATTTTTGGAAATGGGGAAAATGTGTCTGTCTCCTGGTGAATGCTGTGCATGCCAAATTGATTGACATTTTGCCCAGTTTCAGGCTGGCAAAGACCGCATCCTCACTGCAGGAGACTTTGGAAAATGCTTAAAAGCCCATAGAATATGTATGTTGCACTTTGCAACATATTCATATGCAGAATGTTTCTTAAATTTTTCTGTTAAGATTTGCTGCTTTTTTGTCTTCTTGTGATAGTGCCACTTTATTCGGCACATATAATTCAAATATAGCAGCTCCGCAGCAAATCCTAACTGTTATGAAGGTTATGTTGATCAGCCGAATAAACACCCCTCAAAAACATTTCAGACAAAACTGGACAGTATAACTGTCACAATTGGAGGATTTATTGCAAGGCTGTTTCATTAGGCTGCATTGATTTGGCTTGATGGGCCTAATAAACTGGCAACTATGTGCACTTATGGTAGATATGGCATTGTTTATCAAAGAAAACAATCAATTCCAAAAATTAGAAATTTGGTATTTTGTAATTTTATCGTCATTTTATAGATTAAACAAGTTTTCTTTGGATTCAAGGTTGATTAAATTACTGATTAGGTGAAAGCCAGATTATCTATTTAATATTCTACAAAATAAAGATTAAACATTTGTTACCTTCTCATTTTGAAGGGTGCTGATCAGCTGGGATGCTTTCTTCATAATCCCTTCAACCTTCAGCTTGTTAGCTGAAAGTCTTGGACATACACAGCCAAGCCTCGCTGTAACACACCCATCACTAAATCAACGTTAACAAGTTTGTGCACAGAGGAATGGCATGTCTGGCTTCGAAAGCATGTTTTTCATGTCCCTACTCTTTCCATGGTCCTTATTTTATCTCTGTTAACTTGTAGCTTGTCAGAGAGGCTTCCAGGCCACTGACACAGGCCAAGACCTTGAGCTCTGACCCCTGAACCTCAGAATGCACTTTGGAGGCAGCCCATTACAAAACCTTTCAAGCAATTTCACTGTAGTCAAGCTGCTTTGTATAAGACATGTATATATTGGGTTTCAAATGCCATAATGACTTTAAACTGTATCAGCCCAGATGATTGCAAATGAGTAAATGCCAGGTTTCATTTTGCAGACACACTGCAATAAGAATATTAATTTGCATAGTAATAAACCTACATCTTCATTTCCTTTAGGGTTATCCGAGACCATGGGCTGATCAACCTGAGGAAATTCCAGAGTAAGTCCTCATATGAAACTGACACAGGCTCGGCTGCGACAGTATTCATAGCAACTCAGTGAGGCATCTGACATCTACCAGCCAAATCTCTGCCGAGGGTTTCTATGGATGCATGCAAACAACTCCGGTGTAATAACCACTGTTAACCTCTGTGGCCCCTCGGGCAGCCGAAGTGTGGCAACTGACAGAGCTTGCATTTACGATCAAGGCTGCAAATAGTCTACAGGGGCTGTGTGCCACGGCATAATTGCTTCGCCGTGAATAGATCCCCGTGTGATGAGCGGTGTTGCCATAATGACTGAAATGGGGGGGGGGTTCATTTATTGATCCACCTGTCACAGGTTGGATTTCAGCGTGCTCAGTAATGTAATTCTTAACATCTCTTGGGTTTTTGCATTAGAGGTCAGACAGACAGTGAGGGGCTACAGTGAATGGATTTTTCCAATTAAACCCTCCTGTCTTTTTAAAACTACCTCTGACCACCCAGCCTATCGTTAAATCTCCACGTGTTGCTGTGTGAAATTCGCTGTGGTTTGGGAGTTGAAGAGTTGTCCCCTCATGTTTTATTTATGCATCCTCCAGCCTCCAGTTAGCCCTCCTCCCTTTTTTCCCTCCACTCCCTTATCTCCCCAGTCTTTCAAGACAAAAGGGAACTCAGAGTAGCTGTAGAGCTGCAGACTGGTTGTCATGGAGACTGTCAAAGATTGTGTGTGTGTGTTCATGTGTGTGTCACATGCAATAATGGAAGCGGTATCCGAGCCCGGGAGACTCACAGTATCATGTCTCAGTAACTGCTGGAGGCAGATTGACCAGCACTCTTGTTTTAAAGCAGCAGTCTGTCTGAAGTCCTGTAAGAGCTTGTTACATTAAATGATTCAGGTCTGTGTTTCTTCTTTTTTCTTATTTTGCTGTTGGCTTTGTTTGCAGTCAGCATGTGTGTTACTGCAGAGAGAGCCCAGTGTTGACGTCTCCTTGGAGATGTGGACACCATTGTTCAGTGTGTCCACTGCTTTGTTGACTGACCAAAACCCTCACATTCAGGAGCCTTGATGAAGGAACTTGACCGACCCAAACACGCGTGCACACACACGCAACCACTCCTCTCACACCCCCGCAACAGCTTTCCTCTCTGGCTTTGACACTTGTCTGTTACTCAGCAACACGGTTGATGCTTTGAAACGAACACAACAAGCTCTTCAGAGTGGGTACGCTTGTAGAGTGAGTTAAGTGTTTGTGAATACACATCGGTGTACTGTGACCAATCCCAGGGAGGGGGGAGACTGCAGCAAGGTTGTTGGATTTGATGGTTCAATACATTTTTACTGGTGTGCTCTAAAGCCAGGGTCTGAATTAGTAAAAGGAAAAGAACATAAAAAGAACGAGAATGATAATATATTAGCAGAAGATTATAAACTTCAAAGATTAGGATTAAACATGTCATAGACACAGAAAAACTAAAACGAGGTTTGAACCAGAGTGTACTGTAGGAGCAATACTTCATCTTAGAATGTTGTCGCTGCAGTCTTGTACCTCATAAAAACAAAGGCAAAATCAACGCAAGTTAGCGAGGGTTGCGTGTGTTTGATGTTCAAAGTGACCAACAGAGTGAGGAGTCAATCAGTCAATAAACAATTTAGCATAACCTTACCGCTACGTTATAATCCTGCGCTATGTTCTGTTTCTTGCAATCGAGCGCTGACTGACAGCTAAAGCTAGCAGATGGCGCTTAATTTTTTTAGCTCATACTATGCAAAAATAGCACACAGAGGGAGTAAGGTTTTGTTTTCTGTGTTAAATGCGGAGTTCATAGTGTGGAAGATGCAGGGAGTGTTGAGAGTTTCCTGTAATGCAGTCTTTTCTGTAACTCCTCAGACACCATCCTCAAATGATCATAATGCAGTGCAGCCACAGAATGGGTGTGATAATATATAGTCGCAGGAGTATTTATGTGCCTATAAAGTGTTGATTCAGAGCTACATATAAATGGTTGTTCTTTAGCGGTGGAGTAGACAATTTAGTTGTGGGGGGATCTAAATAAGACAAATGACTGCACTGCATCTCAGATGCACTGAAAAACACAAACCGTTGATGTGTAAAAGTATCTAGGGGGTGGATTTTTCTTTCATATTTCTGTGTTATATTTGTTTATATCCACTGCCCACTCACTTCTCTCCTCTCATCTCTCTTTCAGTGCTGGAGCGATGCTACCCAAAGGAGGTGCAGGAGCTGTATGATGTCATGAGACGATTCGCCAGAGTGGTTGGACCAATTGAACATGACAAATTCATCGAAAGTCACGCACGTTAGTACACACGGATAGTCTGTGACAACGTGTGCGTCAGACACAAACACAGAATTTATTTTACAGATTCTTGCCAAACTGTCTCAGCGTTTCAAGATGATCGTGGCCTCAGAAGCTGTTCTATTTGTAATTTATGTGTGAAAGATGGTATTAGTCTACAGCTATCCTTATTTTCAAGGCATTCCCAGTTTAAATAGTTGACAAATTAAATAAAACTTCAGTGCTGTTTTGGTTGACGGTAGAGAGACATGCTGCTCTGACGTCTTACATTCATTTGTTTTGAAGTCAGGGGAATGTTAAGGCTATACCTTATGATTTACAGTTTAATTATATGCATTTATCGTATTTTGTTATTCCTTTAAGGTGCTATACATTCATACATTTAAGCCTTAATAATTGTAAGATAACAATTGGCTGTGTAAAGTTATAGTGGAGTAAGTGCGATTGGAGCTGAGATTGACGTCACTCTACCTGTGTGTGTTGTTATCCGAGCTCCTCTGTTCTGTGATTCGATAGCCAGGATGATTGTGTATGCATGTTAGTACGTGTGAGAGCTTCCCTGCCTTCCCTGTGTCCAATTTCAACATGGTTGCCGAGCCACAACCTCTCATATTTCAGTGAAAAGCCTCACAAAGCAGGTTTCTAAAAACATTTGAGGTGAGAAAGAGACGATGCAGTAACAGAATTTTGATACATATTTCATGAGAACTGCCTGGTTTGAGTTACATGAGCCGTGTGTTTGTGTAGTTCTGCTTTTGGTTTCTCCTAACTCCTGAGGGAAATATGCGGCTCTTTAGCTGCTAAATGCTCCGCTATGTTTACCAGCATGTTGCTAACTTTGGCTCTCTGCTCCTGAGCAGGTAGTGTACAGTGGATTTTTAGAGCTGTTTTCAGACAGAGTTGACACCATGACAGAGGTGTGAGTGAACCAAAACACTGAAGCTCTGGGCTGAACAGCCAGAAGAATGAGCTGCGACTCATTACAAAGCTGTAAAAGCGAGCTGAGCTGCACATTCAGGTGATAACTCTCTGTAGGTCCACCTCTACGACAGAGCCAGGCTAGCCTTTTGTCCCTGTATCTGGTTTTAATGCTAAGCTAAGCTAACCCACTGCTGGCTGTAGCTTCATATTAGTTAGATGGAAATCAGAGTGGTATCAATATCCTCATCTAACCTTCCGCCAGTAGGCAAATTAGCTCGTTTTAGAAGATGTCAAACTTTTTATAATTTGTCAGTATTTATTCAACAACATGCACGTGTATGAATACATCCCCATGACTTGACATTTGTATGCACTCGTTTGGAAAACTACACAATAGTTCTTCACTGTGTTGGATGAAGTGTCAGGACTGGTGCCTCAGTCGTGTGAGGCAGCGTTCACACACCTCACTTTGTAACAGCATGTACAGATTTGCCTTCATCTCCTTTTCCTTCCAGTGGAGTTTGAGCTGAGGAGAGAGATCCGCAGGCTGCAGGAGTACAGAAGAGCAGGGATCAAGTCTTTCTGCAGTGAGTCGAGTTTGACCTTTTCACTCCTCTTTTCAACAAAATTAAATTTTAAAGTTGCATGCCTCAGCAGGGAAAATGTTTATATTCAGAATCGAGCCACGCTGAAGTCTTTATTTTGAGTTTGGCTGTAAAATGTTTTAATTATTATTTGCAGTGGAAGCACAGCGCATCAGGTCTTTGGATGATGTCGTGGAATTATAATGTTTGGCTAGTTTGTTGATGCATGGCACACAAAGGAAAGCTCAACTGAATATTTCATTGAGTTGCTTCATCAGCTACTCTTGGAATAATATCAGAGACTTGCTGGCAGAATTAATGAAATATCTGAATATTCCCTTTACATGATGAATTAGTTCAGTAAATTAAGCCTCACTAATTCATCAAATACACATTGCGCCCCTGAAGACTGGCCATAATCACTTTCAGAGTATTTTTCACATTTGAACTCTCACAGAAATGTTTTGTTTTTTTTTTTTAAATCCTCTCCCTTGATGTCTCCATTGACCTCTCTGTGTAACTGCTCTCAGGTGCCAGGGTGTATGAGCGGGTGAAGCGAATGCGTGAGGACGAGCGGAGGAAGCGCACCATGTTGTGTGACGTGCTGCAGTACATCCAGGATGGCAGAGCCTGCCAGCAGTGGCTCAGTAAACAGGCTGCAATGTGAGACTCCAAACTTCCTGCTTGTTACCCAGTGTGTAATAGAGGGGCTGGCGAAGTCGCGCTCCCCAGAGACGCTGACCTCTATCATCACACTCAGCACCGGGCGTGCTGAGATGAGTAGAGCAGACATTTATATTACTGTGCATCCCACCTCAAGCTCAGTCTCTTTGGTATTTTTAGTCTTTTTAACGTGCTGCTGCTCTTGTTTTTTCATCTAAGGCCTATCTTTGGGTGTTATCCAAGTTCTTCTAATTATTCTACCTTAAAAAAAAAATCTTGAATGCGATGATTCATCTTTTTTGGATGACGATCCTGGAGTGAGAATAGTGAACAAAAGCCCAGAAATGCTGTGTGTAAGTGGGACGCGCGTATGTGTTTGTGTATATAAATAAGATTGTAGAGATGCTAACACTTTTCGTTCTGATTACAGAGATGCTGGCATCACTCCAGCTGTCACAACAATCACAGTGTCAGGTACGAAGCTTCTCTCCACCTTTTCCTCTGTACTCCCTGCTCTCTGTCGTCTTGGCATGGCCCCAGGCAATCGCATTAATGCCGACGCTCCTCCATAAATACACTCGAAAAATAGGCCCCTACATGCATATTTATCTTGCTGATTTTCCTTTCAAATTAGCTGCCTTTCCTTAACCTCTAGAGCACAAATGGGACGCACACGCCCACATGGCTATATTTACACAATTTGCACACTGTAAATATTTGTTCTCGTCCCTTCTAAGCAACGGAATTAACTGCATGTTGTCAGACGGTTATTATGTTATCTGAAGTGTGGACCAACACTGGGTTGCTGCATGCCTGTATGACGGTTGTTGAATTTATCCTCCACAGCAACAGGTAGGCGCAGCGCCCCCCCTCTCAACCTGACCGGGCTGCCTGGGACAGAGAAACTCAACGAGAGAGAGAAAGAGGTACAGCTCTCAGTTATCTGTGTCTGAAGGCTCATGCAGAAAAACCTCCATGTGCTTCCAGTGAAGGTTGCCTGATGTGTTGCGCGTCTGCGTCAAAAAGAAATATTGTTTACACCTGTAGAGGATGGACAGATTTAGACATCTGCATATTCATCTGCCAAATTGATCAAGGTTTCTCTTTGTCAGTAATGCATTTTTGGGAGGACGGAGCAAATAATAGGTGAATACATGTTAGCTGAGGTTTATTATATATTTTGTTAGTCTTATTAAGGACACAGTATTTACCACAGTTGGTTTTTAAATGGAAGATTCAAGCTTTTGAACAGTAGGTATAAAATTGGGTAGGTAGGATTTACAAAAGCTGTGAGGCGGGTTGTGGTGGGAAAAGAAATGTTGCATTATTCTACTGAAGGCACAAAATGAGGGAGCCACAAAATCATCTCTGCACTAAAACAGCTTTTTTAATAGGACTTGACTGCAGTGGCTCCGCAGGATTGAGCTCAGGGATGCTTTCAGATAACACTGGGGAACAATTTGAAAAAAAATTTCTGTTGAGTTAGATTTTTATGCTGATTGAAACTAAAATTGGCATGCTGATTCCAAAATTGCAGTCAGTTTTTTTCTAGCACGTCAAGTTTTTTCTCCACAGCTTACCCTCCAGATAAGCAAAATTCCACTGATTAGCTGTAGTAGTAGTAGTAGTAGTAGTAGTGAACATATGATGGCTGACTATTGTTGGAGCATCAAACGCCATAGTCCTCAAGTTGAACACTCCAGAAAGAGCTATAAACATAAATTTTTACCTTAACTACTTGCACACAATTATAATTACAGTAGCCATATCCTTTGTAAAAACATAATACTGTTCAACATTGCAGTCATGCCTGTTTCTTTCATATTTCATTGTATGTCAATATTTGAAAATTTTTATAAAACAAGCACATATCTGTTAAGTACAGTATTTTTCACATGTTTTAAGAAAACGGGGATCCTATAGTTCAAAAACTTGACGTGACAGAGAAAAACTGAGATCAGTTTTGGATTCTGCACCCAAAAATTAGTTAAAAACAGCTGTCAGACCTAACTCAACAAAAAGTGTGTTCCCCAGTGTAATTGCTAACGTCAGTATGCTAAATGTTCACAATAACAATACTTACATGCTGATGCTTAGCAGGTATAATCTTCACAAAGTTGACCAACTTGTCATGTTATGATGTCCAACATTTACTAATTGCTAAACACAAAGTTCAGCTGAGGCTTGCAGGTATTTAGTCATGAATTATATCATATAAATTATTGGACAAATTACATTTTAAGCAGGCGATGGTGCTTTAGGAAAAGTCAAAGGGTCGTTAGAGTCAGTAGGATTCCTCCTCTGGGGACCATGAATAACAACACACAGTTCACTGCTCTCTTCTATCAGGACTTCAGACTCTGTTACTCTGTTAGCTGACAACCACTTTGTTTGAAGTACACCGAGGACTTTAAAAGACATTTATGTTTTCAAATGCCAGTGCCTCTTACTAACCATTGCATTTGTTTTGTGCTTGCAGTTATGTCAGGTGGTGCGGCTGGTGCCGGGGGCCTACCTGGAATATAAGCAGGCTTTGCTGAATGAATGCAGACGACAAGGTGGGCTGAGACTCGCACAGGCCCGAGCGCTGATCAAGATTGACGTCAACAAGACGCGCAAAATCTATGATTTTCTAATCAAAGAGGGCTACATCACAAAAGCCTAGAAGCATTTAATCTGACAACAGAGGCGACAGGAGTGTGGTTAGTGTTTTGTTTTTTTACTGTGTAACATTGTAAATGTATGTTTTATTAAGAGGGTGATATTGTTGCTGCTCCTTTGAAATTTTGTAACGTTTGTAAGGTTTAGTGATGTTCCTGAGTCTAAAATGTATTAAAAAGGCAAATGTCTTTGTATAATTCTGTCAGAAGAACAGGGTCTCATATTAAAATGAGGATATATTTATTTCTCCTGTCATAAAATGTTTATGAAAAATGATTTGAGGTGTATGGTGATATTTTAACCCTCACAGCCGTACATGGACCAAGATGTTTGGTAGCTTGCCCTCATTTATTTATGATTTATAGGAAAGTTTGTGGAAAGAGCACTGATTCTCATTCATTTTGGAGGGGAAATGGAGTAAGTGCCCATCTCATACCCTTCTAATTAGTTATTTTTAATTAATTCATAGTCTAACCATTAAATCTCTTAAGTCATTGCTCAGCTAAACTGAGCAAAAATGTGTAATTTGTCTACAAGCTAACATACAATTAAACATACATAAGGGATGAAGTTTCCAATGATAAATAAATATTCACTGGAGGTTAATTGGAGTCGATCTGTCAAGAAAATCCATCTTAATCAAACTAACTGCAATAACTGAAACATCTTTTTCTCCATTACAAGTAGTTCTTACTTGGAAATGGACATTAAAGACAAATAAGGAAAGTGTTTTGCACTGTGCAAGACAAGCCTGCTTTAAAAAGACAAATTATCTCAATGTAGCTGATGAGAGCAAGCAGGAGAGCCAGTGGATATGAATCTTGGCACAGACAAACAACTTCATGAAGTCAATATATTGATCCTCTGTGGATGTAACAGCAGCTTTGAACAAAGGTAACATGTTTTCCTGTGTAAAGTAAATTATCATGGATTCTCATCAGTGAGTGACATGTTTGCAAATAATGCATGATATAAAAAAAGACATTCAGAGTCATATATGTTAACCTGATCAGTGCTAATCTGACAGCCTTGTCAGCATTTCTGAACGATGCTTTGCGGTGACTCGATCCTTTCTGTCTCCATCTGTGGACACGTGGGTGCGGTGTGACATGGGAAAGCTGTAACGAATCTGACACAGGCAGGAGGCCACCGACCGCTGACAGGTTTATCTTAGCAGAGAGCAACCGTCGCATCAACCTCAGCTAACAGCCTGATTATAATGGCAGATTCAACCTTTGATTATAAGGACAGGACGACCGTGGAGCGTCTGAACTGAAATACTGAAATACAGCGATTTAAGGGGACGTGAAGGAGAAGACATTCAGACTCTCTCGCCTCCATCTGTCTTAGCAAATCAAGGTTCCACAACAAACGAGAAGCAGCAGAGTAAATTACTCCTTTCACTTCTGCTCATTTCACAGGATACAATTTTCCTCATGTCACACTTGGCGTCTCTACCCCAGACTCAGTTCCAGCCAGCCTCAACAAACTAGGCTTTGATCTATCCTCTCCCCCTTTTATTTTCTATTTAAAGCTCGTGGTTGCAGATAGTGGCAGTTGGCGTTTGGTCTGTGGTGGAAGCTGATGAACAAATGTGACCTGAATTTTCTGGAGTTAGAAGTGAGACACAGCAAAGAGAACAAGCAGAACACTAACTGAGAAGTCGTCTGTGTGAATGATGAAGACACCTCAGCTTTCAATCCTCTGCCTGAGGCCGTGTTGTCCGTCCATCCTGTGAATGCCATATCTCGAGAAAGACGTAAGGGAATTTTATCGGATTTCTCAAGAACATTCACTTGGATGCAAAGGTGAACTGATTAGATTTTGGAGGTCAAAGGTCAAGGTTGCTGTGACCTCACAAAGCATGTTTGTTGCTTCAAGAATGCAGGATTTCAGGAAGTTTGAGGGAAAACTTTAGAATTTGGCACAAATATTTAGTTTGACTTGGGGATGAACTAATTAGATTTTGGTGGTCAAAGTTAAATGTCCTCATGACCTGTTCTTATAAATGTGATTATCAGGAGCACCCACATGGATTTTTATTACATCTGGCACAAACATTTAGTTGGACTCCAGGATGAACTGGTGAGATTCTAATGGTTAAAAGTCAAGGTGACATTTTTGGCCTAATTATGAAAACATTTTTACACAAATATATAATGAGGACACCAGGAGGAATTTTATAATATTTTATTTGAGTCTGGAGTCAGCAGGGCAATATAACCACAAGGCTCTAATTCTAGTTTGTTATAGTTGAACAGTGTCTACACCTTTCTTTATTGTTGCAACCCATTAATAGTAGAGTGGAGCTTCCTGGCACCACTTCACCTGCTTGCAAAGTGTAGAAAAGAAAGAAAGTGCAATGATCAAACTCCAGCCACACATACTGTTATGTTGACACTGACATTTTCAGTCCTGGCCACCAGGGTCTTCATAGGATATTCACAAAAATAGGAAAAAAATGTTAACGTTTAAAAAGTTAGCCAACTGCAGACATTAAGCAGCAGCCAGTAGTTACGTCACACAGTGCCGAACACATCCAATTATCTACTGTGACAATGACGGCGTCTGTTTTACAAACCACTAGCGAACAACAAAGGCAGATAAATGAACAGAGTTATATCGAAAAGAATCACAAAATGCGTCTCTCTTATTACCACCTCTTTGTTTGGGCCTAATCACACTGAGTGTAATCAGAGGTGGTAAAGTCTACCTTCGGTGTGAAATCACATTGTCCTTAACATCACATCAAAGTGTGTCTGGAGTTTACTAAAGCTTCACAATTCCTGTAATTCCTCTTCTTGTCGCCATTGTCCAGATTAAATGTTATTTCTTTAAATTCAGTTTAATTTCTCTTCTGAGGTATTACATGCTGCATAACAACTCTGCTTTGCACAAGCTCAAGGTTTGTTCCATTTACCTCAGCTTCTTCAGCTGCAGAGACCAGGATTGGGTCAAGTTCAGCTGAGTGTTATATTAGTCTCGACAGCTTTATTTCTATCTCCAAGGACGTGTGCGTCTCAGTCCGTGACTTGCTTTGTATCTCCTCCGACTCAAGAAAAAGTATGCATGCAAAAGACAACACCAGCAGATGATGGGAGGTGTTTTTCAAAATTAGGTGCTACAAGTCCTCAATTTATCAAGTGCAATAGAATAAAGGATGGAGTGTGATCATGAGTTAATTACCCTTTTACCCTGAGTTTTCTCACTCCTGTTTATTCACCACACAGAATACATTGTATATTGCCAGTCAAGCTGACTAGACCTGTCCTCACCTGTTTCACCCAGCACATGTTGTGGCATGGCCCTCTCTCTGTCACTGTAGAGTCTGTGCTGTAGTGGCAGGAGCAGCAGATGGAGCAGATGTTAGTGTCAACGCTCTGCATGTGTGCAGAGATGCAGCATTTCTCAACCCACCCACGCACTGTCTTCTCTGACACACTATTTGCCTCCTGTTCCCTGATGGTCTCAGACTCGTCCGCAAAGGTACATAGTTGCTGAGAGGAGACTCGTGTATAAGTGTTGATCATATACACTCATCGCACACTGAGAGAAAAGACTCAAAAGACCCACAAACGGACCTGTTTTCAACTGACTTTAGAATCTTTTGCACATTTCAGGAGACAGATAATCACGATCATTTGCCAAGACTCTCCATTGTCAGGTGTAAGAAAATGCAAGGTCGTTTGAACAAGACAAATGCTTTTCAGATGGGGATTAGAAAATGCTAAAAATGTTTTTGTAATACATTTATTTTGAATGTATTTATTTTGAATCAATCTTTAATAAGAAGATAGAAAAAGGTTTGACTTGTGTGGATATGCAATTTTATACCACAGGGCATGAATGCAAATGGTCAGGGAAGCAAAATTATCATGAGATAAAATGGTATAAATAAAAACCGCAACTATTAAATATTTCATTATTGTTTGCGTGTGCTCTTTGCTTTACTTTTAAGACTGGATAATGGAAGTTTTAGATGGTGCTTAAAATTTTATCAATAATAAAAGTTAATATCTAACACATGACAACAATAATCTGCATCAGGATTAATTATTTTCCTTCATTTGATTATTCTTTTTCCCCGACAGAACATGGAGAGGAAGGATAGCAACAAGATAAAGAGGAAATTATGTGATCCCTTCTAAGATATGTGGTAATTTGCTGTCAATTATATCTCTATATTTATATCTATATTTAATGATTTGCATGGTTACAGTGTTAAAATACACATTTTCTCTTTGAGCTATTTTTGTTTATTAAAACAGCAGCTCCGATGTTTTGGGAATTAAAAAGAAAACACAACTCTCACGAGAAAAATCAATCCATTGGTTTCAGAGCTTCTCCTCTGCCGGTGTCTTATTGATTTTTAACTTTGCTGCTATTCGGGGAAAAGGAAAAAATGTCTTCCATATATTTGCTTTGTGTTGTAGCCCTGTTTAAAAGGACAAACTCCAGCGCACACACACAAATACACACAATATGCACATATACATATTTCTCTCTATATGTATGTATATGTGTATATACAGACACTCACACAAGCACACACAAGCCACTCAGCCTGCTCTAGCCATTATTGCTGGGTAGTGATTAACACAGAGGTGAACCCATCAACACAAGAGGTTACCTTGGCAACCAGGTCTGTGGCATACTGAAGTCTGGGAGAAGGAGCAGCAGTGGAGAGGAGGGGCAGGGGGCAGCTCTGTGGAGACTCACGCACACATTCACCCTGTTGCTCGTGCTCATTTGCTGGGCAAAGGAGTCGTGACTAACACCCCCCACCCCCCACCCCACCCACACACACACACACACAGTCACACACCCACACACACTCACACACCCACAACCCACATCTCCCCACCCACCCCCTAAACCCCCACCCATCTGTGTACGTGCTTTTTTTCACCGACTCACTATCATGGAAGAAAGGGAGCAAGTAAATGCAATTCATTCTGCACTCAGTCAGACATAAGATTGTAAAAAGATGCGATAACCTCCACTGTATTTCTCCTCTTTGTGGCTGGATGGCTACAGGATGTGTGTCATTCCTTTTGCTGTGTTTGTTTGATGTCAGAGCAGCACTGATCAGAGCGACCGGGAGGTTCCATGCTGTGCCGTGCCACCTTGCTGCTTTCACATGTTGCCACAGCAAACACTTAGATCCCATGTCTATTTGCCGCCGTCACAGCAGGCGTGATGGAGGCACCTGTGGGATCAGCAGCAACTTTATTTAGACCCCCATGCCCTCCCTCCTCCTGCTGCACTCCTGGTCTAGCATCTCCACCACTGCTGACCACAAAACACTTTCCGTTCTTCTCATCTTACCACCCTTCCACACACTGGTCATACACATGCATCAACGCAGCCTAAAATAAATATCTATAATGGGATCATCCTGGAGATTTACAGTGTATATTAACACACTTGGGGTTCACTATCTCAGGGATATTCATTCATTAGCTTATTAGCCAGTGACACAGATACTCTGATAATTCTCTGAAGCTTTGATCACACACTCCTTAGGCTGGACTCTCAGCTTGTGCCAAAATTTCCAGACACCAAGCATGTTTTTCTTCCTCAGCTCTCACACCGGGACTCTGAAGTGCTCGCCGTAATCGCAGCGTTTTCCCGAATGATTTTTAGCAGCCTGAATGGGACCACTGTGCTCATAATTTACTATTTGGATTAACGGATCTCAGCTGGATCTCCCAAAGAGTAAATAAGTAGCCATAGCTGAACAGCACAGGCTGTTGAGTGTCCATACATTTGAGGGATGTGCAAAGGATTTTACGGTTAAATCACTGTGGCACCCTCTGCACTGTCAATTCCATCAGTTATCTTGTGTTACAGGCAGTCAGGGTTAATCAATGTCACTACCCGCTCATTCAGAGCAGACAGCTCCTTCAGAAAGTGGCTGCAGGTGCTTGTTATTATGGTGATGGTGTCATTGTAAATTTTCAGCCTTCGTGGCAGACTGTGGAGCCATATTAAACAGGAGCGTCTTCCCAGAATGCCTCTGACTCATCTGACATTTCAGTCTGAACCCCAGTCACTGTCTCTCCAGCAAGCAGCTCTATCTTTCTCCCTCTCTATCTCTCTATCCATCTTTTTTTTCTCTGGCTTTTCACTGTTCTAATTCAAGGTTACCGCTTTTTAAACATCTATCACCCCCCCCTTTTTTTTTACTTCTTGCTCATTCTGTTCACAGACATTTCATGCCACCATTTCCTCATCTCTTTAAACATTCATCAGGTGAGTTTCAATCAACATGAGCTCTTATCGCTCCTCTGTGCTGTAAAAGGATGCATAGCATTTCAAGTGCAGGTTCAAAAATCAGTGTCAACGACTGTCAGTCCATCTCCCTTTTTTCCTTATAGTGCAGAAACAGTCACCCTTGTACCAGTTTTTGTGGTTGTGCTGCCTCGTACTGCTGCTGTTTGTTTCCAGTTGATTGAATTTGGAATGTAATTAGGAGTGACTCTGAGGCAGGGGCCATGGGTTTATGGATAGCGTAATATCTCCCCCAGGAGCCCTTTGAAATAGGAATGACTTTGGAAGGCATGTCTAATTATGATTTTGTACACGGATATATTCACTAAGGGCGGCAGATGCAGCTGCAATGTTGAAGGTCTCAGAGTTGGGGCCATATAGATGGTCAGAACGTCTCGCCTTCTCAGGCTCTGCAAGGATATCAGGCTGTTTCCTCCAGGGCAGGGCATAATGAGATTTGAAATAACAGACCTAAAGAACAGACAATATATTTGTTTTCCATATGAGCCTGAAGTCCACTGTGTCAGGGCAGCATTTAAATTGGCAATGTTTGCATATAATGTGTGTGTGTGTGTGTGTGCTAAACAAGTGCATGAAATTAGGTTTCAAGTCAGGAGCACACTGAATAGAAACATATTGCCAGAGCCACGGTGGAGTGTGATCCTACATTGTTCATTGGGTGTGTAACTCTGAGTTTACTCTCTGGGTTTTATAAGTTCAAGACCTGAAACCTGATCACACAGGTCTCTGCAGGCATTCAAATACACAGTTGATGTTGGAGGTTGGAGCTTCTGTTTCAGTTGTTCATCTTCTGTACACTTTGTGGCACAGCTGCCTTTGTATTGCCTTTAAACCGTTAGCTTCTATTAATGAATATAACACATCAGTGTTGGTAGGGTTTCGTGTCCTAATGCTAAACAGCACGCCAGTATGCTGAATTGCACCCTGCAGCCTGACTTATCCTAGCAACTGCAGCTCATGTTTCCATATACATACTGTAGACCTGCGCTGCAAAAAAGTGCTTGTTGATCTTAATTCTGTCAACGCAACTTTCTACATATTGATCAATCTATCCTAATTTAAAGGGGAACATTTTTTCAACCTGGACCCCTTTTTCACATGTCTTGGTGTCTGAGTGACGAGCTAGGATGGACAATATAAGATAATTGTGTCCTGCCAGTGTACATCCATTAAAAGTGCTTGTTGTTGCCACTGACAGACTTGGATGATTGTTGTTAAAATTGTCCAGCAACATTGTGAAAACTGTGTGCACTGATGCAGGTCAACACATGCATTTTTCTTTGGTTTAGGATTTCTTCCCTTCTTTCGCTGCCAGTAGACATCCCCATTTAGTTTATGAGACCCAATAATCAGCAGTAACAGTGTATAAACGGAAATGTTACCAACTGTAGCACAACTAGCCATAACTTCAAGGTTTCTTCATCCAACAAAGGAAGCCTATCAAAGCTGAGCTAAGTGTTGTCTGACATCCTGGTGTTGTGGACCTTTTATTGGATGCTATCAGCAAAGTTTCAGGCGCAGGACCACACCTCAATGTGTCACTTCCCTATAAATACCCCCTAGCCCTCTCTCCCCTCTTTCACTCTCACACAAAATTTGGGCTTGTGAACTCTTAAAAAATGTACAAAATGTTTTGTCTGATGCCCTGCTGATATGCCAAGTTTATGCTCCACTGACCTCTGAGGAAAGGCACCAGCAACATTCTGAGTAAAACAAATAGCCTCTTGTTTAGAAAGAGTCAGAGTAGCGAAAGCCATCAAAATTGCATTTCAGCAGTCAGCCTTTGATGATTCTAGTAGCAGACAAGAGGTTTGTTTGTTCTGTAGTTGCGTCTCACCAATAGTTTTCAGCATTGTGCTCTGGGGAGGTACTTGATCCTCCCATCGCTTTTCACTATGAAGAGTAATTGATGCCAGAGAGACAAGGGGAGCAGAATCTATATGAAAGGTGACTGTTTTTTCAAACATGTTTCCATCCATTCCCTTCAACAATTTCACCAAAAAGAGGAAAATAACAACAGCTTTTTAGCTTGATAATATGTTGGGATGGACTATATCATGGCTTTAATTTCTTTGATTGCCCAATAAATTGTCTTCTATTGTCTGCACAATCAGCATCCAGTGGGGCTGCAGGGTAAACTGGAAACTTGAAGCACTGCATGGACAGTATATTCAAAGATCAGCTGCTTTCTCCTTTTTTTAGTCCCATCAGCAGAGGCATTCACAGTGTGACTGAGGTGCTTTCACACACGTCTGGAATAATTTCCTGTTAGCAGAAGTGCAGTCTTTTGTTGTATTTATTAGTAACATATGCAAGGAACATTAGTATTCTGTAAGGATCAGTTTACTGTATAGGAGCACTGTATTATATGAAAACTGTGACACAACTCATGTCTGAAATTCATTCAATCCAGTGCCTTGGGTATATTGTGCAAAACAAAGTGAATCTGAGGCACTGACAATATTTAGTGTATAATGTGACCATACCTTCAGTGGTGACCCAGCCCATCAGCTGTTACTCCTTATGCTTTGAGCATTTTGTAGTCCTGTTTGAAAAGCTCAGGTAAACTGCTGTGCACTCTTTTTTGTCGAACATGAAAAAGACATGCATCAGCAAAACTAACCAGTTCACTCTCAGAGTCTCTTCTATTGTAAAACTGAAAACAGTTATACATTTTCCCTGATATGAAAAAAACTGCACATGAAAATAGACAAAATAATGTAAACTTATCTTAAAGCAGCTTTACAAAGTTTGTTTTACAAAGTTTGTTTTTGGCCAAGGAATGGAAAATGAAACAGGTGTTGGCACAAACAGTCAAGTACAGGTGGCTGTTATTTTAGCCCTTTGGCCTTAGGATGGCAGTAAGGTGGCTATTTATGAATTGGTGCACCAGGATGAGGAGGTGACGAAGACGTTATGCTAAAAAATAAAACAACTACGAAACAAATTCCAAAAATTGAGATTTTTGCTTTATTGTAAGTGCTTTTTGCACAATGTTTCAGTTTAAGAATAAACTTAAGGGTAATGACTAATTTGTTTAACTGTCTGGTTAGCCCCGAAGGCTGCTTCTCAATTCTTTTCAAACAAACCATTCAGGTCTAAAGAACATAAAAGAAGAAAGTCTGGTCTGTGGTTGGCTGATAAAACATAAACTTACATCCTCTGACAGAAAAGCCGAGACTCTCCTGCAGTGACCATGCTCCTCCCGCCTCCGCCTCTGTGCGGCACTGATCACTCCTCATACGCAGGCAGCGCTGCCCTGTACACGCCGCTCCTGCCAGCGGAGAACCAGGCGGATGCCCTGATGGCTCGTATTTCTGTTGACTTTCACATAATGTCGTTGTGTGTCACGGTTTGTCTCTCACCACGTGGCCTCTCGCCATACCCATGGCTGTCTGTTTGATCGGTCCGACTGAAGGTTAATGTCCGGAGTGTGAAAGCAGCCCGCCGGATTGGTGCAGGCGGTGAAGGCGCTCTGACAACCTCCATCTCTGCCCGACTGAGAGTCGACTGGTAAGTTGAGTTTCTCATCTGATGGAGGCAGTTTTTCGGCGTCACTTCAACCTCACAGGACATGGTTTTTAAACTGACATTCAAACAAAGTTTTAAAAATGTTATATTGGAATTTATCTTCAGCTTTTATTAGGGCCGGTTTTATGATGTAAGATGGGTGAAACTGAAGCAACGAGCGCACCTGCCACCACCACATCTCTGTGATGCATTTAAAGACGACGTGTTTCTGAATTTGGTCATTTTGGGCGGAAAAGGGTGCGAACGTGGGACTGTTATTATGTATTTTATACTCATTACGATCTATTTCCGACACCTGAACTTGTCAACGCGCGCACATCTCGCGTTACGCGCACGAGGGCGAGCAGCGCGTGCGCAGAAGAACGGTCCCCATTCAAGGCTGTCATAAATGATTAAACTTGTGGAGTCATTTACCTAAAGCTCCGCGTTTTCACACTCTGAGACCCTGAAATGCACGGAAGAGACTGTCTTATTTAAAGTTTGTCAAACAGCAATATTTTCTCTGATATAGATTCTAAGTCTCAGTGGATCCATTTAGTGATGAGTAACCCCATGTTTGTGGTCTTATTAGGATGCGTGAGGCTTTATGATTAAACTATATTTAAAATTGCAGCTGCAACTAAAGATTATATTCATTGTGAATTGTGCGTCGATCATTGTGTTTCTATATATTCCAAAAATTAATTGCAGGCCAACAGTTCAAAACTCAAAATATATTTTTATATTCAGGTCTGTGTCAGAGAGGACAAAGAAAAGCCACAAATCACAGTGACGATGCTAGAACCAGTGAGATTTTTGGATGTTTTTGCATTGAAAAATGACTGAATCTATTAATTGGTTTTCAAGCTTATTGAGGATACATTTTGGAATTTACGAATCATTTCAGCTCCACTTGTTATTCTCTGCTTGTAGCAGCAATTATGGGTAATGATAATTTTTTTTTTTTGACAGTGTGTCATCTTTTTCATTGTTTAAATGCAGAGTAAAGTAGAGTCACTCCATTTATCTGTCCTATCCATCTGCTGTAGCCTAGTGATGGTTATTTCCCTCAAAAATGTGGCTTTTAAAGCAAAATATAATTCAGAGACTGCACACAAAAAGCTTTTTTTGTGCAACAAGTCTGAAAAACTGAAAGGAGAATAAAGTAATTTCCACGTGCACTGTGAAGAACATACAGTATACAGTTACCATCTCTCACTACATGACATGTGACCTTGTCTCAGGCTGCTCATGTGAGTTTACACATGTCACTGCGCAACATGGTGAGGTGTATTGTGGACTGAGTGAGTGGCACCCAGTAGCTGCTGTTGCAGGAAGGTGCCAAAGCCGAACCCTGTCCTCGAACGGAATTTGTTCCCTCCTGCTTCCGCACATCACGTTGACTCTGCCTCTTTTGAACCCTTCACAGTTGACATTCAAGCATTCTTGTCATTTGTGAGGCTGCACCGAGTTGTATTTGGCTGATTTTGAGAAGCCACGTCTTACCTTCTAAAAGATCCACCCTTGTCATTGCTCCTCATTCTCTCCTGATCATCATCTACACTGTCGACTGCAGAGTCACTCTCAGAGATCACTCAGACTGAATAAATGGATTTTCCTTTGACTGGGAGATGGTGCTGAGAGCTGCACGTCTACTCAGACCTTTTTCCAGTTATCTCAGCGTTTTCACTCGTCTTAATTCTGTGGTGTGAGGAAGTGTCAGGCAGGAATTTAGTGTTCACGAAGTCCAAGTCCCAACTCAGATCCAGTTGTCATTGATGTTGCACATCTAGGTGTCATGAGAGTGGGGTTGCCATCAGGTTTGCCCGCTCTAGTTTTCCTGCAGGTGGGTCACGTTTCCAATTTGTGTTAGCGGAGGTGGAACCGAACCCCTGAGAAATCTCTCTGCAGAGAGAGTAACGGAGATGTGCATAAGATGATTTGTGAGGTGGCACCACCTGTTGACAGACTCACCCTGAATGATTGATAGGGCGGGGGTTGTTTTTGTGTAACATTAATACACCAAGAGGAAGAAAAATAACTTAGTTTGAGTAGATTTGCCTCAGGAAGAGTCAGGATGTGCAGTAACAGTAAAAGGTGCTCCACTGACCGTCCTGTGGGTTTGTCTTTTTAGTCTTCACTACAAATTTGATTGAGAGTGAGTTGCAGTATCCCCACTACCTCAAACATTACAGTAGATCCTTCTGTGGTGACAGTCTCTGCATAATTCTCCCTCCTCCGCTCTCTGCAACCTCACTCCTGCCCTGCCCGGGGTATAAATAACCATGTGGATGGAGCAAATCTCAACAAAGCCCGGCGCTGTGGTACATCAGCACTTTGGAGAGGGCCAGAGATTATTTGGTGCTGTTATCTTCCTCATCTCTCCGTTGATGTAGCTGCTACTGTCTTCGACTGTGGTCACTAGGTTGCCGCAGCAACAGAGTCCATACTTATCTCAGATGTTGGCACACATATATTAATATATATGTATATAATCTGTCTCCACGAATTCATGCAACAACTGTGCATCCTACTGAAACAGCAAATGTCTTGTGTTTGTAGGCCACTTTCTCAGTTTTAGCAAGATGTCACAGTTATTGTAGACTGAAACCAGACTGTGAATCACTGCCCACATCCCAGATTTCTTTTCTCTCTTTTTTTTTTTTTTGCATCGATTCAGATAAGTCTGGTGCTCTCATTGATTGCAAAAGCAGCCCAGCTGATCAGAGTTTTGTATGAGATTAGAAAAACAACACAGCACAACACATGCCGTATACTCACTTAACGACGGTATTACTGGAGGGTTTGGGGGCATTTTCTTTCCTACAAACAAACACGATGACATGGTGAAACTGAACCAATTCAGCCAAGTGGTGGGACATAAAATCAATAAAATCAGCTGAAAGATGCAAAAACGTCCCGCAAAGCTGAACTGCAGAGAAAAAATGTGTGTATTTATCACTAAAAGCTGTTCTTTTCATTTGAGTTTCGTTTAATTTGTTGTGCTGCTTTAAATGCTTTTAGAAACAGCTACTGCATCCATGTCAGCTGAACTCTGATGCATCATTTACTGCTGACTGATTAGAGCAAGATACAGCCCCCACCCCACCCCACCCAAACAAAGAGGAAATGGCTAATATAAACACTTTGTGGGAGTGAATAATGAAATGAAACAGACATGGTAATTCAGTCTGATTATTAGGCCACAGCTGTTGCCAGATTTGTACTGGTGCACTTCCTGTTTTGCTCTATGATTACTGTAACGCATTACATTTGTTTTTCAAAATGCGAGCGCTGTCAGTGCTACAGCTAAGAGCTAACCTTTATTTTAATGATCACCTGCTTATTGGCTTTTAGATGAATCAGTTCATCATTTGGTCTACTTGTATTTTCAAATTCAGTTCAAAACTCAAAGATTATTTGTCGCATAAAAAACTGAAAATAGAGAATCTGGCATTTTTGCTTGAAAACAACTTAAACAATGAATTGATAACTTTCTGTCAATCGTCTAAATTGATCAGTCAGTTTATTGTCTCATTTCAAGTCCAGATGTTTTCTTCCACTTAGTGATTAGGTCGTATTTGACGTTGCAGAAAAGCTGTTCATACCGTGGTTCAGTTCCTCTCTGCCGTATCTCTGACCACCTCGTGATGTGGTCTGACGGTAACACTTGTTTTCCAGAGTGTGGATCACTGTATCTGTTGTTTGATCACCAGCAGCGACCAGTGTGAAGGAAGGTGGAATCAGCGGCACCACAGCACGATCATGGCAACCATTTCAGAGCCAATGTGCGGGGTGATTGGCAACTGAGAGCGAGTCAGACAAACCGTGCCTGAATGGGGAGGGAGGAGGGTTGTTTTTTTAGCCTTTGAGCTTTTATTTATTTATTTTGGAAAGAGAAGCAGACCATGCTGAGGTGGCAAAGCTGTGATCAATAGGAGACGGAGTTGAAGGGATGGGTGAATTTCTTTATTTTACATTTACAAGGTGAAAATGAAGCAAGGCAACTCGAAACCTTTCCTTAGATCAGGTTTAATTTATAAAAACAGCATTTCTGTGTTTACTGAATACATGTTTTTCCATTTTCATGCAAACATTAGGCTGTTAAAATCAATAAAAACTGGGGCTGCAGCCTGTTTCATGCAGGAAGAGAATATCTTGAAGGGAAAATGAAAGGTTTGACAGGTGATGTTTAACATTTAAAGCAGTGGTTTCCCATCTTTATGCCTTGTGACCCGTTAAAACAAAGCAATTCATTAGAAAACTAGATTGAGGAAACAATCCGTTTTCCCATCGTGTTGAATAATACACAACCTCCTGGGAACCCAGAGGACTGGAACCACTGATTCAAACGATGAGGCGGTACAAATTTGTTCATTGGATCACAAAGCTGCCACCACGGTCTCCTTGTAACGTCAATGATGCAGGTGTATTTAAATTCACTTTCTTCCACTCGTGTTTTAGATTACAGCTTAATGAATGAGAAGACTCCCGGTCTGTCACTGCAGTCACTTTGCAGGTGACACCAGGTGAATTTTTTTCTTTCTTTCTGCAGGTTGAATTCCAGTTTAAAGCACTTGACCCGTGTGTCTTGTTAACCAGACTGAAAATGAAAGAAAAAGACCTGCCGGCCACACTGGTGCACATGGTGTGGATGACGCACGACAAGTGCAACAGCGTGTGCAGTAGTGCCCGGGGGCTGTGGGCTCTCTGCTGATAACTTCAGTATTAACGCAGGAGGCTATTTCCATCGTATACAGTGCAGCCACAAATGTCACATTACAGTTCCCATATTATCTTTTTCTGCGTCGTGCACCTCTTATGTTCATGTCACAGCTCATAAAGGAAAGATAATTTTAATCAGTCCTTTTGGAAAAAGACAATGGAATTAGATGACGAAACTTAAGAGAATTTCGCGCTTAAATGGAGTGTATTATCAGCACACTTTGGTATGATCATACAGTATATGATTACTTTCCACCCTGCTGTTTGGTGCAATCCAAAACGACATTAACGGCAGCAATAGCCAGAGAGACGAGAGATGTAATCTGTATGTGAGGGCTGTGGATGGATGAACATGAGATGAGGTGAGTGTGTGCCTCCAGGGGGGTCTGTGCTCACATGGCAGAGGGAGGCACGTCTCAGTGTGCAGCACAGAGGCCATTTGACCTGAATGTAGAGAAACATACAGTAGCGATAGAGTCTCTCTAGCTGAGACACTTTTGTCTGTGAATTCATGATAACCCTTTGATGTAATTGTAAAGTGAAGACTGAGGATCTGTGTGTCACAGCCTCACAGCAGCATGTTTCTGGATTTGAACAATTGTGACTAATCTTTTAATTGTTTTGTCTGTTTGGGGTTTATGAAGTCTAAAGAGCCAAACTCCAGAAAAACATTTCCTGTAAATGACTGTCTCAGCACAATGCAAGGATTTTAGTGCTCCTGTTTTGGAGTCTTTGCAAACAGCAGTGATGTTACTCATCCTTGTGAGGCGCTTGTGTGTTTGTCAGTCTGAGTGTTCAGCCTGCAGTGAAACAGAAAAATGTTTAATTTAGATTGAAGTGAAATCTGTTTGTGTGTTGCAGGAGCTGTCTGGCTGGTCCTGCTGCACTACTATGACCCTGAGCTCCTGAAGATTTTGCTTTTTCTAAAGGAAAAACCCAAATAACAATTTTTTTCCCTCACAGTTTAGGCCCACTTCACTTCTCGATGGGTTCCCGCAGTCAAGGCTTCTTCCACCATCACCACCACCACCGCAGCTCCATGGTGCCCACTGCGGTGCCGAGGCTGCTGCCTGAGAATGGCAGCCTCCTGGGGGGCATCGCACAGATCACCCCCAACCTCTTCCTCAGCAGGGGGAACGTGGCATCCAACCGCAGCCTGCTGTTGTCCAAAGGCATCACCTGTGTGGTCAACGCCACCATCGAGCTCCCCAACTTCAACTGGCCACACATGGAGTATGTAAAGGTCCCCTTGGCCGACATGCCCCACTCCCCAATCTCCTTGTACTTCGACAGTGTGGCTGATAAGATCCACAGCGTGGGACGAAAGCGAGGGGCGGTGCTGGTGCACTGCGCAGCGGGAGTGAGCCGCTCAGCCTCTCTGTGTCTGGCGTACCTCATGAAATACCACCGTGTGTCTCTGGCTGAGGCCCACGCCTGGGTCAAAGCCCGCCGTCCTGTCATCAGGCCCAACGGTGGCTTCTGGCGCCAACTTATCGAGTATGAGAGGAAGCTGTTTGGTAGAAACTCTGTTAAGATGGTGCAGACGCCCTATGGTGTCATTCCTGATGTTTACGACAGGGACCGCAGGAGCCTGGCTCCATACTGGGGCTTGTGAGAGAGGCTGTGCCAAACGTCCACAGTGAGGGATCGAGGAGGAAAGTGAAGATGAGCCCTCTTGCCCTCCTGGACTTCAGGTTCAGGACAGGCAAAGTGAGACGCGTTTTGAGTGTACATCTGTGTGAAGCTTATTTAATGAGTACTTGCAGACAGAGGGAGCCTAACCAGACACTGGTTGTTGATGGTGCTGCTGTTCGTCCAACCAGTTTCCTCCATTTAGTCTTTGAGTGGGAGCAAGGCGACTTCAAGCCCACAATCTTATGGACCAAAGTGTCAGTTTGGACCACGATGATGTCAGACACCAAAACAAGATGAAACGGTCAGAGTATGGAAGTCGGTGCTGTCTGTCTGCTGGTCTGTCTGTCCAGCTCCAGTGGAGGAGGAGCTCTGTGGAGGTGTTAGCTGGGACTCTGCAGCACTGACAGCGATGTGACTGAAGTTGTTCTCCTGACGTGATGTCATGTGGTGGTATTGTGCCTGTTTTGCAGTAGTCTTTAGTGTGAAGGGCAGCAGCATGCTCTTGATTTATGGTAGCATTTAAGATAAGTGTACAGAAAAAAATACATATATAAAAATTATTTTATTGGAATGTTCTGATAGTGAGCAAACAGTGATTATGGCAAACTTAAACTGAACATTTAAAGATGTTAGAATATCTACCTTTTTAAAGGTGTATATCCAGAAGATGTAAGGTGAAAGTCGAGGTTTAGGGAAAGTTCCTGTGTACCACAGGGTCGACTGTTCCATCCTGTGACCACACTATGTTATTGTAGTGCTATTTGATGCTGTATTAAAAAAAAATATATGTATATATATACATATATATATATATCTGATCTCCTCAAGGGAACTGGTAGCTATGATAGATGCTTGGATGGATATTTTCCATCCCACTGTTTTTGCCTTGTGTCCACATTCGGGAGAGGTTGCAGAAAGATCAGTGCAATACAGAAAACCTATTTTATTTCTCTGCGTGACCAAACCTACGTTTGTTGTTTGGCAGTCCTTAAAAGAGTGATCCTACTTTTGCTGTCGTCTGCTGGTTGAAATTATAACTTTGCTGTCCACGCTCCAATACTGTCAATACTACAATACTAAAACGTTAAAGGGTGAGACAAATAATTGCTGCCACTATAAATCACAATAGAGAGAATGAAGGAAACAATGCAGTGAATATATGGATTCCTGCTTGTTTTTTATGGTATATTTTCCACTTGTGCCCTGTGCCCTGTGGAGTTTTTTGCCAACAAAAGCTCCAGTTACATTGAGTGTTACTCACTGCACTGTGTGCAATCTAAAGTCTAACACATGCTTTAAATGCCTTCAAGCCCTCTTAAATCATGTCCAAAGCCAAGTATTTAAGTATTTTAAAACCAGCATTGTTTAGATCCATGCTTATCCGTGCCTAGAAGTGTTCACCTTTGCTGGCGTATGGCTGTGTTTCTTGGTATTTTACTGCCACCTAGATCAGTGCAAAAGTGTCATACCTTTGCCTCACCTTACCTTTATGTATCATGTTGCCTGTGTGTCCAGATGTGCGCTAAAACTTCAGAAGGTCACTTTTTCATTGATTCTTTAAAGCAGTTGAAAATAGTGAAAAATGCCTATCAAACACAAACTCACAGTAGATGACAAGAATTGAAAACACTTGCAGCCACTGTCTTCTACATAAACCTGCACGCCAGCAGCATATATGCAGGCGTATTGGATTGACACACTTCAACATGTCAGGAATTTGCATTGTTCAGTTTCCCAGTGATAAACACAAAGAAAGCTACAAGCTGCCTCTGAGATTTGTCATGCTATGGCTACCATACAATGATTTCCTCTGTCCCTGTGTGGCCCTGTGTGTGATATAGGAGCCAATTTGCACACCTGAGATGATGCAATACTACATGAAGTGGTTTCACTGTGCGTTGCATTTGAACTGATGCCTTCATAAAGATAAAATAACAATAATATAAAAATGAGAAAATGCAATCAGACCATTTTAAAACCAGAAATAAGTGTTGATCAAAATGAATCACAATTATAGTAATAATTCAATACAGGCTGCTGAATCACCTCGATTGTGAGATCATAGATATCATGGGCAGTTTATTATTGTGGTGTCTTTCTCACCTCTACAGTGTAATATCACTGCTGGTTTGGTCAGACATCTAACAGACCACATGCAGCAGCGATGCTGGATGTGGCCACAAGTGCAACAGAGTTGACATTTCAAACCCGCAGAGACCAGTGCAGCTGATGCTTTTTCAGCATTGCCATAACAGATTAAGTGTTCTTAAAATTAAAAAAGGCAAGAAGAAGAGTTGAGGGGTAAATGAAATAATTGTTAGAAGGAGAAAGATGCCTAATCTGTAATCTGACTCCAAATAATTTCATGCCCAGAGGCAGTCATATTAAAGTAATTTCAAAAAATGAAAGTTGCTGTTTGTGTTCATATTTAATAGAAAAACTACACCTCAAACACAAATTTTCAGGCTTCTGCTTGAATACTTAAAAGCAGCAAACTTTCAATTGTCCTTTTTTCATGAGATGTTTTCACATGAACAGGCTGCACAATTTCCTTTCTCCGAAGACCTCTTGATGTTCAGTCTGCGCAGCCATTTTCCCCAAGCGATGTCTTCAGATGCCAAAGAAATGTTCTGTCATTCATTTTCATTTGCTGTGGGTACAGAGCAGCAGGCAGATATTGATGAGCGCTATTTGTCTTGTACCCACACTTCTGAGGGACCTCCGAAGTGGTCTCCACAATGAATTCCATTACCCAGAGGGACCGGGCCCATCTGATGACAGGCCGACCACGGCGGAGATGCACAAGTGATGGGCCCAAATTATACACTGCGCACACTATTTTCTCACAGCAAAAAAGAAATCTTTTTCTTCTCCTGCCCCCCTCCCCCATCTTCGTGGCGTTAATGTGAGTACATGCGTGAGGTTTCCAGGGCATAGTCAAGCGCTAAAAGTAAACACATCCTTCACCAGCAGCAGGATATTATCATCTATCATTAAAGCAGTAAGCAGAGCCATTTGCATCATCCTGGGCACCAGAGGCAGGCCTGGCTCCAGCAGTGCAGACCATGCAGAACGAACAACGCTGATGAAGTTTGAGGTGATGACATTCAGGCTGCAGCAACTCAACAGGATGCACCAGACACTGGTGAACAAACTGCTGCGTGTTACTATTATTTTCTTTCCGTGATTTGTCACAACTTGAAGCCAGATGTGGCAGGTTCATACCTTGCTTTCAAACCTACAACTCAAAATTAAAATATACAAGGTTTACGAACATATAAAACAGAAAGATGCGTTAAATCATCACATAAGAATCTTGATCCTCCTAACATTTGCCCCATGTTTCCATGCTGGGGGCTGACATTTGGCTGTCAGTTGATTGTCCAATTTCAAACCAAAGTATCTCAACAGCTCTCATGTGGGTCGCCATGAAATTTTCAATAGATCATCATCTGGACATGATTGCCTGATTTACCTCAATTGTGTTTTTGAACAAAATGTCTAAAAGCAATACATATATTGCTTTGAAATTTGTTACAGAGAGGCCAAGAATCAAGAAGATAAATTATGCTAACTTCAAATCAAATAGAATAAATTTGTTTACAACTAAACTACCTGCAAATCTAGTGACATTCCCACTGACCTCAGCTGTACTTTGAATTTAGTGATTATGTAACAGAATTAGCTATTGTTAGCCTGCTAACAGACACAATTAAGCATTGTCACTTTAAGCAAAGCATGCTAACATTAGCATCTAGCTCAAAGCACCACTTTACCAAAGTACAGACTCACAGAGCTGTCAGTAAAATCCCTAAGACTTGCTGCGTTATAAACAATTTTATTCATTATTAAAATTAATCTTGCCATAAAATGTCAGGTTTAATTAAAATATAATGAAGGAAGTTTTTCCTTGCTGCCACAGTGCTTGCTCATGGTGGGAACTGCTGGATGTAATTAACCTAATAAGTTTGGTCTAGAAGTTCCCTGAGATAACCTTTGTTGTGATTTGGTGCTGTACAAATAAAATTGGATTGAAATTGACTTTTATTTTAAGTAATTTTCCCTCCTATTGCCATATTCTGACTGTGGAAACAACTGTGAAACAGCATTAAGGAAGCTAAAATATACCAAAAAAATCATTTAAATCATGAAATGAATAAAGTAGTCCTTTTTTGTTTAATTATTTTGTTTTTTGGTTGTTTTGTAGGCAGGTCAAAATATCTTTTTCTTTGGAGTAATCAGCCTGTTTATAAAATCCTGCATACTGCCTCATTTCACCACTACTTCCATGTTTTCTATCTATCTGTGCTCCTTTTATTTCAACCACCCAAAGCAAATATGAACATTAGCTGTAGCTGCGATGAATTACTGAATCATCGCTTCTCAAGGTTTCAAATTATACATCTATTAATAATTCACTATAATCGGCACGAGCTACATCACTACTCCTGTATAAGTAGGTGTAAATCTTGCATTTATATTTTAACCAGATTGTGCACCCAAGGCCAGTTATTAATATAAACATGCTGCTTTCATTGCTGCCTCAATTTCAGGCTTGCCACCCTCGTTACAGTCATAATTTGACAACCTGATTTAGCCACACAGCAACACAGGCTTTAACTGTTGGATGTGGTTCAAAGTGTGCATCATAGAACAGTTGCAACAATAGAGGGAACAGCCACATGGAGAATGCTGCTTATATGGCTGCCAATAGCTCATGGAAACCTCAGTTAAAGTCCCAGAGGACGGATTTTGAATGCTGTCAGTGCTTTATGTAAAGTTAATGAAAATGCAGAATTAAAGCAGTAAAATAAAGAATCCCTGATTTGGCTGACACAGTTCTCTGGTCTGTAGTGAAACACGTGATTCGTCCTCAGAGCAGCTGAATGAGTGTGTCGTCTCTTTGCCGTTACAGTGACTCATCCATCCGTCGCCTTCAAAGCCTCGACTGTCTGAACTGATTGATAGAACGGACACTGAGGCAAATGACTGTGAGCCGCGGAGCTGTATTCAATTTGCACTGAACATCTCAACACTGAAAATGACTCATATTTGTGTCCAGGCCATTTATGGTGAAACCGAAGCATCATAAATCTACCCAAGTGTCGCCTGTTCGTGCTTTCTTTTCACCAACGATGGTCCAGATTTCTATGAAAGACAGAACTACTGTTTCCTTCTGTCAACAAATCCTGTGGAAAGACCAAGACTTGACCAGTTTGTGTAGCTTAATCCTGACATATCTCATTCCTCTGTGTGATCAAACTCCTAAACCTATCAAACATGCAAAATGATATCGTCCTTTATTACAATGAATATAGGCACATCAGTTTGACTAAATCCTTCATATGCTGTTCTGTCACTGTATTTCACAAATGAGCATTTACTCCAATACACCCCTGTTCAGTTTAGGGACTGCAGTGCTGTGGAGCTGTATTGCCTCATGCTGAAAATCTTTTTAGTAACAATTGTTCCAAAACGTTTATCATTGATATTCATGATACACGCAAACTACAGTCAGTAGAATTACTGTAGAGTTGACATCTTATTGAGCTTTTCTAGTAAACTTTAGATGCGTATAATAGTTCAAATAATCTCAACTGTTTTTAGAATCGCACTGGTTAATGTGTGTCAATGTCTTATTATGGCCAGGCAGCCATGGTATGGCTTTGATGCACATTACACTACTACTTTACCACTGCATTCCTGTGGAACATCATATTTGATCACCTGGATAGGCAGGATCAAGCATGTGAATGTTTGTCATTTTTGTATGCTAAGTGACACTGACTATATGTTTACACTGACTATCCAAAGCGTTGCTGGTTAATTGATTAATCAATTAATCGACAGATAGTTTCAGTTCTAAATTCTTTGTAATATATAAAAAAAACAAAAACAACAATGACAAATAGATCATATTATTCAACTTTACACCGTTACTAAAATATTAGCCTCAAAAATCGAGAATTAGTATGTGAAGTTACTCATCATGGACAGAAGATGCTCTTAATAGTTTAAGCTCTTCCTCCACCATCACCACAGTGGGTCCAGGAAACTCTTAAAATGGCAGATTTTGCTTTATAAACCACCTTTTTTTTGACTGTCTGTGGATAAATGGAAATATTATCAGAAAGAAAGTGAAACAGGAAGCAACTCTATTCCCTCGGCTGAAGGCAATCAGTTGAACTTAACGTGCAGGAGCAGCTGTTTTTTAATCAATAATGTGATTGACTGTGGCCACGAAATACCAAAGAGCAGCAGCAGTCAATACAGCACAGCATCACCCCAATCTCTCTTCTCTCCCAGAGTGATCATTTCAGCACGGCCTTGCAGACAATAGGCGTGACGATGACAGGCGCAGGAATGAGAGAGACACTCTGCATTTTGAATTACACAGTCTTATTCAGTAATTGATTTCAGCGCTTGTAATTTTCTATAATCCCGGTGTTCACCGTGAGAGTAGAGGAATTCATTTTCTGCAGGAAATGAATTAGGGGACGGCAAGAGATAAAATGGATGTTGGAGAACACACCTGAACACAAGTGTGAGAATGATAATGAGACTGGTTTCACGGGGCCTCCAGACATCCCATTTGATTGGCTGAAGCTCATCCGCCAGCGGTGGCCCAGCAGGCTTGTTGTAGGAGAATTTATTCCATTTTGTGCAAAGTGATGGAGATGAGGCCTCTCTGGCTGGAGAGAAAGTACATTATTGAGGGAAATGGCGGCAACGTTCATGCATGTGGTAGAGGAAGCTTCGAGGGAAAGCAGGCGGAACAAGATCAAAGGCCATGTGAATTAAATGACCGTCTCATTTCAAAACTGTAATATGCTCATACGTAAACACAGATTTGGGATAAGTAAATGCAGAAAACCAACACTACTTATTCAAACACAAAGACAACACAAATATGAAGATATCACCAGCGGCCTGTTAGCTTAGCCTGACATAAAGACTAGGAGCAAACACATTACCCAGCTCCAACCAAAGAATAGAAAAACTAAACCAGCCAGTTTAACAGTCAATACATTATTTCTTGTTTCCTTAATCAATGATAAATGGTATTTTTTAAATAAAATAAACCTAAAATAAGCCTAAAAAAATATATTTTTGTTTACTGGTTTAACCAATCTTTAGTTAAATATATTAAAATAAGCAATTCAGAGATAGCTCGATCACATTAAATCATATGCTGACAACTCTGTGAAGTTTGGCATGTTAGCTTTTAGTCAGTTAGCTGTGACCATGACTAGTTTTGTGACTTTCTACTTTACATTTTTTTAAGTTTTCATCCAAGCGATGCTCAATAAGTGCATTCAATCACGCAGATATAACCCAACAACTGCATGAATCATGCAAGTACATCAAACTTAAATATGCTAAATTGCTTAAAGTGCTATTAATATTACGTTGGATTTATCTGCTGGTTTATTAATGGGGTAGAACAAACTCAAATGAATCAAATTAAATGTGGAAGCAACAAAATAGCTTATTCAATCACAGGGAACAGAAAAAAGTGGGGAAAGTGGGTTTAAATAAATAACGTCTATCTCACGAGCTGCAGTTCAGTCACTGCACTTCGGTTTTTACCTGCTGTTAGTTCTTCTTTTTAATCTAATACCCAACACTTTACATATCATTGACATCATTTCTATAGCAAGGTATAGAAAGTCTAATTCTTTTAACTTATTTTTTTTTTAATTAAAAAACACCCATTGGATGACCAATTTGAGTATTATTTGAGTCTAATTTATGTTTGATTGGCTGTCATTGTTGCAGTTTGGACAAAGCAAAAACAGAACAGGACCATCCTGTCATTAATGTAAACTCTGATATAATAGCACCTTAGCACTCACACTGCTCCAATGTAAATTAAATTAAATTAAATTGGTTGAAAAAGTCTTAATAGCTTAAGACTTTTTCAACCAATTTAATTCAAACAAATAAACTGATTTATGGGGAATTTGTTTTGTCTTATTAAATAATTGCAGGTTGGACTAAAGATAAGTAGTATAACTGTACAAAGGTGAGTTATTACAGCCTCATGTAAACTGTTTCACTGGATAATCGCTGTTCTCTGGGGTGAGATTTAGCCATTGGTCAATTAAAACTACCATTAACAACTCTACCATATATGTATAAACATTTGAGTAAAACAATAAAAACAATCAGACACTTAAACTGTATGCATATTTATTTACATTACATTCACATTACAGTTAGACAGAGACAATGCTACAGCGCGACACTGCAATATAGAAAAAGTGCTGCTGCCATTGTAGTTCGGAATCACAGTCAACTTCCTCCAGACTCTCAGCTGCAGTCGCACAAAACACCAAGACAGAAAAACAAAACCGTTAACATGGTTCCCTTCAAGTCCCCAGATCACGTCTTTTTCTATAAAATACACAATGTAAATACCCCAAGAGGTAATTAAATACCCCAATCTCCTTAACAGTGCAAGAAACATTCAAAGCATTTAACTGAACACAATTCATAAAGATGCAGACATCTGATTTCAAGGTTAAAGATTTTAGAAAGATATTACAACTATGACAGCCGCAGAGTTTCATCAAACAGACCCGACCAACAAATGTAATTCAAGTACAATAATGATTCAACAGCTCTGGTTCAGTGGGAACAAAGGAGTCATGAATAAAAGTCCTCTCAATCAGAAGCAAAGCAACAAGTGACATTAAAAACTCGATGTTTACAGACCTCTTCTCCCCGTGATTTTAATTATATTGCACAACTAATAATACAGTAATGACATTTTTCGGCAGTGACAATCAATGAAGATGATCTTAAAAGCTTCATTAGTAGCTGATTCAAATATGACCTATACAGGTGACCCATGTTTTTTTCTGTAATTAATGTAGAAGAACAAAATGAAAACAAAAACACTATAGAGTGTAATTGTTTTAAATTCTATTAACTGATAATTTATAGAAAGCTTTAAATTTGAACAAACTACCACATGATCTCAGCCTGAGTGACAGCTGAGCTCGCCAAAACTCTGACAAGAGGGAGACTGCAGGATAAGAAACTAATAAATATGGAGGAATCCAGTGAATTCAAACGTCCTTCCCTCACTCTGTCCAAGGTGAGAGGCCGTGCAGCGTGAGGTGCGTCTTTGCTCCACCTATCTGATGTTGATTAGCCTGTGCCCCATTGCCATGGCAGCCAAAGCCAAAGCTCAGAGCAGGTCAGGCAGTATGAGACCCGGGGGTTTGGGCTCCACACAGTTAATCCAGAAATTGGCACAGCTGGCGTGGTACTGGTGCCCCCCGTACAGCAGCTTGAAGTTGTCTGTCTCCGAGTTGAACGCCTGTCAAAGTGAAACGGGTGAATCATTACATACCTGAGTGACAGAGACAGTAAACAATGAATGCATCTGTGTACACAGAAAGAGAAGAGGGAGAAATATGTAGGACGTGGACAAGGAACAAGGACACTTCCTTATCCCTTTGTCTCTACCAACACATACCTAAAACTCCCTGAGCCACCTTTCAGCCATTCTGCCGTTTAGTTCTATTGCTAAAACAGAAAACTAACGTTCATTTACAGCAAGACTGACATATTTTTGTATGAGCATGACGGTGATACAGAGGTTGGCTTTGATGTATGTGACCCAGCTGTACATTGCAACCAAGTGACGGCCTCTGGCAGGAAAAGGACTTCGATACACACTTCTCAGTGGTTTAAAATGAGCTCTCGTGCAGGGAAAAGAAGGCTAAAAGAGGAGCATCAATAATAAATAACCTCAAATAGGTTCAACTTAAAAGCAAATCTGCATCCACAGGAAGATGCACGAGCCACACAGTCACATGTGGCAATGATGCTGAGGATGTGTGCATGCGTTGAAGCACTGGGGTGAGGCAGTTTTATTGAAAACATGATTGGTTCTAAACCTATCAAATGAGCTCATACATACAAGATGTAAGTGTTTAACCTGAAATTATAGGTCTTATATTACACATCTTTCAAAACATTAGAAGACATTTTTAAGAAGGTTTATTTCTCATTTTGTCCTCTTTGATTCTTCCAATCACGATGCACAAGCAAGAAGGCATTCTTTTGTAAGCATTGCCTTGAGGCTGCATGTCTCCTCAGATGATTACTTTTTACGGCAAATGCTGAAAAAAGGAAAAATGTTTAAACACACAAACACAAAAAAGAAATAGGCCACAATATTTTCACAAAAATAGCAGATGTTGCAAGATGCTGTGACAACAAAACCATTCTGAAGAAGCAGGAAGTTGATCGGGTTATGGCCGGTTTTTCTAGACATTTAATAAGCTAATGTGGCCTTCCAGTAAACAACTGAGGCCATGGTGACAGAGGCCGTTTGTTATTTCATCTATTTGACTCCAACTGTCAAGTTTGTCACTTAGCAACACTGTCTTTGAAACTTGTAAGGGTGCACTGACCCAAGAACCTGTGTATCATTACTCAAAGCTTTATTTATCTGCAGTCAGTGGTGACAGTATATGTTTAATATCTGGTTAACTTGTATCTTCAAACTGGCTCTGAAGATCTGCTAAGAAGTGAAACCCACATTTGACCAATGGATCAAATCGATTGTTTTTGTAACCAAACCTGTTGCTTCATACTGCAATTTGCTCTTTTTTGCCTAAAAAGATCAAAGGCGACTGAACTTATTGTTTAAACTCTAATGACTCTCACTGACTCACTGTAGCTGCTCAGTGAAGGAAGTGTGGCGATCTGCCACCCACTGGAGTGCTTCGACGTGCATTTGTATTTTCAATCGGCCCAGCTGTAGCACTGTATGTGCCATCAGGAGATGCTAATGTGTGTGATGTGCAGTTTAAGAGTTTGCGTCCCTGGTGAAATACCGGGAGCTGAAGCCGGAGAGAGGAATGAGTCATGTGCTGTGAATCATAGCCTCCCACGCAGAAGGAGAGGGGAAATGCATGCAGAAAGCAACAACTGCATACAAAGTACACCACGGCAACACACCATTAAGTCAGAGAGATCTCCACCTGCCCGAATGCAGTCTGCAGCACAGACGCCCCGTTGGATGAAGGGCTTTCTCACGCAAAACTGAATGACACATTTCTACTCCCTGCCTTTTTTTTCCTCACACACTCGTATTTCACAAGCGGAGCGATTTCCTTTCGGAGCTCTTTTGTGCCCTGGCCTACTTGTTTCCTCAAACCTGCACTTACGACTGCCAAAGCTGGAAATGTTGGAGGGAGAGGATGCAAAATAAAAGGGTGGTCACACAAAGTGCACACTGTAATACCTCCTCCTTTCAGTGCAGAGCCTCTCCCCTTCAAACCTGCACTTTTCTATTCACTCTTTCACACTGCAAATCCTCCTTATACTTCACCTGCACAGCAGTGAATGTAGGCCAATTGGGCCTGTTTTAAGCAGACAGATGCTGTACATGATTAAGCCTTTTAGGCTGGCAGCCTCTGGTAACTCTACTCTGAAGCAGGAATGAGAGTGTTCATGCTTTCAAACTGGAGCTGGTCAAATAAAACAGTGACTCTACTCATCTGACCTTTGTACTTGCATGTAACAGCAAATGGGACTCACGTGGAACCATTACCTGGTTAGATAATATTAAAATCTACCCTGTACCCACTGTCCGCTTATGAATAAAAACATGAGGCATAATTACCCTTAACTTCCTGTCAATGTCTTTAGTCACTGCCTGTAAGCACAAGAGGAGTCAGCATGTTGAGGCATATTCAGAGTAAAGAAGAGTGTGCACAGAGTGAGCAGCAAGCAAACACAGAGATCAGCTGTTTTACCAGGACAGAGCTCCCCTTTCCCTCCAAGTACATTAGTGAGTGGAAACATGAGAAAATCCAAGTTATTACCCCCAGGGCTCCTACACATTTTATATTTCAGAATTCCAGGGATTTTGCCTGGATTGATCTAAAATATTGACTGAAGATTTGAGTCAGTGCCCAGTATGCTGCAAGAGACAAACCAGCATTACTGTGTTGGGACCATAGTTGTTAACCCCTAGATGTTCTGTAAAATCAATTTAACTTCATAAATTTACATTAAAATATATTAAAATGTTCTGAAGTAGCTTAGTGATTGATGGGCCGACTAGGACCTTGTAGAGACCAAACTATGTGCCTACGCAGGCCAATGGCGAGCTGCAACACAGCACCTTTCTTGCTAGCTTGGTAGCTGTTACTACGTGACCTCAGATCCACTTTGACAATGTTATGTGTTCCAGCTTCTTATGAAATTGTGCATTTTTTTTCTCTTACAATAAAAGAAAATGTGCTGTTAGGTGATTTAAATCACAAGACACAGAGTACCTCCTGCTGGGTTTCATCAGCTCATGTGAGTCTACACAGCACAGCCCTGTCACATTCTGACTGTTGCGGTTGGACAGAAGCGATACGTTAATGTTATTTTTTCCCCAAAGCTTTTGTCATAACCAATTTCAGACTGGTGCTCTGCGGCTGAATAACTTCCACATTTGCACAAACTACCTTCATGGGGGGGGGGGGGGGGGGGCGTTAATGACTGTGATTAACCCAAACATCTCTGCTTTTACTGTCAGTGTAAATGTGCTCAGTTCCACGGCAGTAATGGTGGCGGCACATGAGATCGTGGGTTGGTCTGAAGCCAGAAAAATATTCTTTACAGTATTTACAGTTAAATCCACAAAGATCTGTGTTGTGATCCCTGTGTGGCACTGTTTAGAAATGTTCCAAACAGGAAGTTTGTCAATTCCCAACTTTATAGATCTGGTTTCATCCAAGTCATTTCCCTGATTTAACCCAGCTGTGCAGGAACCCTGCTAACCTGAGGCACAAAAGTGTTTCAGCTGATGGAACATCTGAGGACAGAGTTTGGATCCAAACTTCTGTTAGCACTGCTGTCAAACATACTCAAGTGAATGCTACACAGAAAAATCAATCCAAATCCTTGAGGCACTTCAGAAACCTGCATTAATATAAATAGCCTAAAATGCTAAATTATTCAACTTAAAATCCTTTCCAGTGCTTCTCCCCATAATTGCTCAAATTAGCATTTTATCATTTAGCAGAAATGCTGGAGCATCATTAAGTGAAAAGTATCACTTATGTTAAAACTTATAACTGCTGCTGTCTTTGACTAACAAGATGAGTTGAAGCTGCAGTAAGTTGCCCACCCTCCCTGCTGACCCGAAGAAGAAAAAAGGAGATGACACAACTGCAGCATCCCAAAATTACTGGTCCATTATCATGGACACTTTCAACTCTGACTAAATTTGACAAAATAATTTTTTGCTCTATTTATGTCAACAAACTGGATCAAAAAAATTACAGAATCTTTTAAAAGATTAAAATTCACAGCATGAATTTAGCAGAAGCCATGAAGCTCATCTGCTGTCAAGCATTTTTCACATTTCTTTGATGCCACATCAACATCTCCACCCTTCTGTACCTTTGGTTGAAAAACAAATCAGTACCTCTTCACTAAAGGACAATGCAACAATCAGTGCCGTCTGCTGTAGCCAAAGCCGTTCTTTCACTTCATTATACTCTGAGGGGTTGCTATTCTCTGCTTGGTTTTTATGCATTCTTACCAGTGTGGCTCTGCCAAAAATGTAATTAAAAGATGGGTTATTAATCTCATGCTAGTGGCACAGAGACAAAATAAAACTGCATTAATTTTCAGCCTGCCTCTATGCACACACGAGTGAGAGAGTGTGTCTGCCTGTGCAGGTCTATTATCAGCTGTACTCCCTGCTTATGACTAATGTGTGAGCCACATCTGCTCGCGTCCTAGATGCCTCTCAGTCAGGCATATCTTGCCCGGACCATCCATCTGGCTCCGGCTGAGCAGCAGAGGGAACGTGAGAAACAATCAGTGCCACCAACCTGCCCTCTAAACCACAGGGTCCCCGAATACCATTAATGGCCCATCGATGAAAATCACAACCACCGGCAGACATACAGCAATTCCCCACACAGAGCCCCAGTAGGAGTTAATAACTGAACAGTTATCAGAAACACCAATGCTTGTTAGATCAAAGTGGTGAGGTGAGTAGTTACCCCAGGATAAAGGCGACAGAATAGAAAATGAAACCCTTCCAAGACAAAGTGACGACCTTTGTGACCTTGAAGAACCAATCCCAGAGTGCAAAAACCCACCCTGAGGTGCCAAAGTGACAACTCTGCTCTCTCACTTATTTCAGGAGTGCACATTATTATCCCCAGACACTTTTTTTGGGTCATCATTCAGTATAAAAGCTGGGAGACAACCACGACCTACACTGACCGTTCGCTAAACCCTTTGTCCGAACAGTGATTATCCAATCATGGCTTAGCAACCGTAACTAGGCACTTAAGGTCTGTCAAGCACTGAATTTCTCCACATGTTGAAGTGCTGTACATGGGGTTCTAATAAAAGTGGCACCCAGCATTTAGAGTATGGAGGGCCATGTAATTTCTTTCCAGCCTCTCTGAAAGAATGACAAATAACAAATTGGAAATAAATGGATTTTGTGCTAATGTAAGATGCCATCATTACCATGTACCATGCTCACTAGCTTACCTCCTACAGTAGTAACTAAGCATTACCAGGGGTTATGTTCAGTTCATGTTAATGTAAAAAAAAGCCTCGTTCCACGTCCAATACTGCTGGTCCTTAATGCCGCAAGAGTCTGGGCTAACATTTGAGGCTCTTTCCTGCTCTTTATTGGGTTTGGATTGTTACAGTCCAGCACCAGCACCCAATGTTAGATGTGCTGGAATCATAGAGCTACAGCTAATGTAATCTGCTATATACTTTTACTGGTTGTCAGCCAATAAAACTGATGATCGAGCAGAAATGAAAAGTCTGCTCTGGTCTGCCACCGTCTGATTGTTGCAAAAATTAGAAGAAGTTTAAACAGTAAAGCACTGTAAACTGCTTCATGTGTGAGAAGCTTGACGAGTACCGACAGTAATTAAGGGGGGCGGGGCTTAGCAAACATGATTCTGGCTGATGCTGATCTGATCCGTTACACACGTGACTGGGACGGCAAATACTGTTTGCCTGCGAGAGAGGAGCAGCGGAGAGAAGTGAATCCTGTCACTTTGGCCCCCCTGCCGGGCTTGTCGGTAAGAGGAGAATCGGCCCCCTGAGGCCCCCAGTGGGAAATAGTGGAATAAAATTTGGTTGACAGTCGACTGTCTCATACTCGTTTAAACAGACGTCCAATAGTGCTTTCTTCTTTGTTCTGCAAAATGTTTCAAAGCCAAAGAAATGTCAGTGTTATCTGCTGTGGATGAGCACAACATTGATGTACAAATGTATACACCAACAGTTAGTGCGTGTGTGTGTGTGTGTGTGTGTGTGTGTGTGCGTGTGTGCAAACCTTGCTGCGAGCGTCGACATTGAGCAGACACACCCCACAGGCCAACTCCTTGGCATTCTTGATGCCGTGCCTCAGAATACAGGAGGAGAAATCGAGGGAGTTTTCATCAGGCTGCGCGGACAAAGAAAAAACACAAACAAACAAATTTCACTTCCTGCTGCAGGGCGAAATGTAGTCATTTCTATTCTTATAATAACAGCAGTGAGAACAAGTCTGCTTACAGTAAACATCTCCAAGCATCATCAACTTTTTGTAAAAACTCAGCTTGGCTTTAACTGTGTGGGGTAAAAAAACCATACAATATACATCTTTCTGCGTTGGAGGAAAATAAAAATCTACCTGTGCTCTTTAATTAAACATGAGTTCTATTCTGTTTTCTGTCTCTTCCTCATCGAGCTACTGTGTGTCAGCTCTGTGAAGTATGAAGAACAATATTCCTTCTCTGCTGACACAAGCAGACAGGCTGGATAAATAAATCTGTACAGTCCTTGTCATTCCCGTTGATCCGAACACCGGCCTACCAAAAAGCTCCAGCAACCAAATCAATGAATCATTGATTTTGACCTAATGGACAGACAATACTGGATTCACTAACATTTCATTATGATATTGGCAGACTTTTTATTGCAAATGGAGCCACAATGGTATATTATCACATGTATTTGTGACCCTTATGCATGGGTGATAATAGAAGGCACTAAAATCAGAGCTGCGTACATAAATCTGTATAACTGTGCTCTGCTTTATTAGTATTTATTGGAGCATCTTACAGCGAGCTTCGCCAGCGACATGAAGCCCATGAGGTTGTTCCACACACGGCTGATGTCCTTCAGCAGCTGCTGCAGCTTCTCTGAGCACACGGCTGTTGCCTTGATGCCCAGCTCCACGCGCCTAGTGACCCGATATACCTCCACCACACCTGATGGAGATAAAACGAAACACACGCAATTCACAGAAATATGTTTTGTTGCTATTTTTGTTCCATTTTCAAGAGGTGCACGATGGCTGGTCCCACTCTGTGACATGTTTGCCACTCACAGCTCATTTAGAGCAGAGAAACACAATAAAGGAGCAGGACCTTGTCAGACCAGGCAGAGATAAGCCATCACACCAGAGCTCGTTTTAATCTTGTCCTCTCTGTCTGCCTGTCCTTCAGAGGGTGTAAGGCCACACACAGGGTTCTTTAACAGTGTGTGCATGTGTCCATGTGTGTATGTGTTTGGTGTGTGTGTGTGTGTGTGTGGTTGGAGACTCCTCACCCAGCAGGTACTCCATGCCCTGAGCAGACTGGATGACCTCGGTGCAGACAGAGGAGCTGCTGATGCCGTTCAGGATGTTGTTAGCTTTGGTGATGACCTTAAAATGAGAAGACAGAAACTGGCGTTGTGACACACATACTGTTATTCCTCATCATTTTCATCATTATCATCCAAACGTTTCATCGTTACTCAAAGGGTTTTTGAGCTGGCCTGCTGAAAAAAAACCAACATTAAGATGGACACATATTCTGGGACACCGTAAGTGTTTTTTGTTTTAAAAACAAATTGAATTGAAATAATAATGACCATTATTCATTTCTTTTGTTTTGGTCTGTTCTGAGGGTTAAAAGGTCCAAAATGTTGAGAATTAATAGACTTTTCCAGCAGATCGGCCAAAGTAAACTGATTCTTATTGCTGGTAGGCCTGTGGAGCGGGGCTGTCTGTATGGACAGTCAAGTATTATTATGTCCCACCATTCCTGTTACAAGTAGTGATGGTGGAAAAGGGGTGAGGTTGTGAAGTCCAGTTCAGACAGTTTAATAGTGTAAAAAACTGGATCCCACCCATAACTACCTCTGACACACATGCCAACTGTCACATATTCAGGTGAGCTAAGTATGTGTATGCAAAAAAACTATTTATCTAAAAATGTCTGTGATAAGATAAATGTCAGCGAACTGAAAAACATTTCGGTGCCATTCGGTTATCTTAATTATTCTACCACATTTGTATAGCTGCTCCCACAATGGAAAGAAGGTCAGACGCAGGGCAAAAACAAATACAAACCTCCAGAGCATTTTCCAGACACCTTTGCCACTCGTATGCGTAGCGTTCACTCTCCTGCAACAACACAGCACAAAATTATCTCAAACAAACACAAAGGCGCAACAGAACAGATGGAAATGTCTGTATTATGTATTATGTAGTCTAAAACAGTCCTGAGCACCGTGTTCAAAATCTGTTAGTAACAGCACGGACACATGGTGAAGTTAACACTGGCCCTTCTCACCTCCACCTCCCCAGTCAGGTCCTTGTACTTGTCCCTGATGACAGGCAGGGCGGGCTTCTCGCTGAGGGTGTTCGATCGGTCTCTGAAGGGCTGCTCCGGAGCGGGAGACGGGGGCGAACGCCCAATCTCCTTGTCGCCTAAACTGTGACTGCGTTTGTGGGAGCCTGAAGCGAAGATGGGAGAGCAGAGGGAGTAGAATAATGTTTGTGAGAGCCACAAACACATACATAAACTTTTTTTTTTTTTTTTTGCTTTAGATCTATTCTGCAACCCGTGGCAATGACTCATTTTGAGATATGCACCTGTTTGTTTGCAATCATTATACTTCCATTGTGTTGCGGCTAATTCCTCCTGGACAAGGACAGCATGAGTAAATACTTAATTTGTGACAAACAATAATTACATACAAAGCAGAGGCACAAATATGCAGGTTTGAATTATTCATAGGGACTCACAGACGGACAAATCCTGGCAGGGTACCACAACAAACACATGCTAAACCCAGACTATTCCAGTGGGGCTGGCAGTTAGTGTGTGCATATGTGTGTGCGTGTCCGTGTGTGCACGTGGGCTGTCCAAACACAGGTAATCCAGCCCACCCCGACTCCTCCACCACCCACAGAGACATGCGTCATTCTCCCCACAACACAGAGACCCCACCATGATCAGATTACTGCTCCGCTGGGCGATGGGGAGAAAAGTAAAGCCCTCTTCTTCACACAAATTTAATCCAGCACAGAGAGATAAATCCACGGGGCAAATGAGCTTTTACCACAGCGCAGGAAACAATAATAAATTATTCGTGGAACATGACACCAGCAAACAGCAGTTAAAAAACGAAGAGCCTTTGAGTGGATACGGTTAATTTCGGCTCATGGATTTGCTGGCCTCTGCTAATCCATCTCACCAGTCACTGCCATTAGAGCAGAGCTGTCATCTCAACACTGCCATCTAATGTCTGACAGCTTTATTACAGATCAGATGGGCCTAACAAGTGGGGGTGGGGTGAGGAAAGATGCTGGAGGAAAGTGCTGTTGCGCCATTTTAGGGCCAAGGGCTTAGAGTTTGCCAGTAGACTCCCTGTTCTAATTAAAAATGTAATGATTGGTCAAAATTTTGACAATGACATCACGTTACAGCATTAAAGCAAATTAAAGTGATTAGTGATCTTATTAATTTCTCTAGCAAAAATGCATACACTCACATATTACAGTTTATCAAATGTGAGTATTTGCCGCTTTTATCTGTTTACCATCATTAACTAAGCAACCAATTCAAAGACATCATCTTGGGTTCTGATAAGTTGTGATTTCAGTATTTTTTAGACATTGTGACTCACCTTGAACAGATAAGTCAAAGGTTGCTAGTTCGTTTTTGATCATCTCTTCACTGGACTTGACGTTGGCCTGAGCGCTGGCTTTGAGGAAGTCAGACTTGCCAAACTTAGGCTTGTCCCCCTGGAAAGCTCCAAACTCATCAGAGGCTTCACTCTGATTTCCCTCGGAGCCTGCCTCAGCTGTGGCAGCGGGAGAGTCAGACTTTTCAGAGACAGTGCTTGCAAAATCCCCAAACTCATCCTCGGCATCTACACCAAGACCTCCCTGGTCACCGGAGCCAAAATCAGCAAAGGCTTCAAACTTGTCATCTGTCGATGTTTCGTCCTCGGCCGGAAAGGAGGTGGCGATCTTTGCCACAGAGCTGCCTGTGATGTTCTCGGTGCTGCCGAAGGTCAGCTCCTTCCTCTGTGTTGGTGCTAAAGATGGAAGAGAAGCTCCTTCCAAGCCCTGCAGCTTTCTGACCTCGCCGGGCAGACATTCCTCCCGGTCTGACCAGTCATAGCTGGATAGGCTGCTGAGGGCGGACGTCCCAAAGGGGTCAAATTTCATGTCGTCTCCTTCTGTAATGACAACACAGACATACCAGTGGTTCCTAGGAATAGCACAGATGCTGTCATGATAGGCGGTAGATTAATGAGCCTGGATGAGGGGCTAAAGATATTTGTTACATTATCACTACGTAACTTATCTACAGCACAGTAGATATCGCTTTTATTCTAACTGGAATAAGGTCTTCAGACAAACGCATGAATTTAAACAATCTTAAAGGGTCAGTTCACCAGCATACTGCCTCACTTGCCTCTAGTGGTGTCTAGCCATAGTTTTAGTTTTATTTGTGTACATTTTGATAGATTTCTGAAATTTCTGCCTCAATCCCAATACAATGAAGGTTGACGTGAATAAATTGTATGAAATTTCTGAAATGTAATTTTTCAAACATGTAGGCAACAGTTCAATCACCTCCACTGTATTGGGATGGAGACCAGATAAACACCTGGTATAAAAACACAGATAAAACCTAAACAATCTGCCACACAGTAAAACACCCCTACACCTAAGAGAGAAAACCTGTTTTTCCATTTGGGAGAACTGACCCTCTAACTTTAATGTGATCCTGAGCAGCATCAACTATACTACAATGTCAATAATGCAAGAATAAGATCATATGCATACTAAAAGGACCCCCTCGCCATGAATTCACTGATACACAGACAGTCACACACATTGTTATTCAGCCCAGTTGTGATGCAGAATTCTTCATTGTGGGACCAGCACTTGACTAATTCTTGTTGTTGTAACAGTAATTATACCTTCTATGTTGGAGTAATAAATCCTCTCACCCACATTTTTGAGAGTTCCGTTTAATAAATGATCTTGCAAAGCGCAAACAAGTTGTTTTGATGTCTGAGCTGAATCATGTTTATGAGGAGAAAATTACTGCCATCATTTTGCTGAAACACAATGAACACTAACAGTGCTTTTTTTTTTATAGTGGACAAATCCTCCACTCTGGCTGTGTTGACACATGCTGTTGTCAGTGGGGACAAACAGCTTCTTAACAGTAATCGGAGTTGATCTCTTTATACTAAATGCAACCTGAAGGATTTTGACAGTCGAACAGCATCAATAAAAGATCTTCCCTGTCACCACGTCTGCTCTGTTTCTTGCACTGTGTTGTGTTGACAGAATGCAGTTTGTGATCAGTTTCCTTTATGACTAATATGAAGTGACAGAGCTATGCAGCTCACACTCATTTGTCAGCGCTTTAGTATTCAAGTCTCCCTCTCTCCGTGTCTCTCACACACTCACAAACACAAATCGACCTTGCTGAACCCTTCCTATTTTGCAAGACAGAACCATCAGATGCAAAAAGCAATTTGTGAAATTGACAAGGACCTAGCACTGTAAGCCTCGTGTCATTAGATCAATTTATGGCTTCTCAAGAAAGGGAAAGAGAAAACAAGACGGTACGCATTTCAGCAATACCAACAGTAATATTTATTACGACAACATGAGTAGAGAGAAAGAGAGAAAGGTCACAAAGTACTGTGAAAGAGGTCTATCATTACAAGAGGTTTGTCAAACTAACACTTGTAAAATTAGATTTCAGTCATTTAGAGTACAAGGGCATGCAGAGTCAGGAGAAAAAGGAAGAAAACAAACAGCGAGAAGGTAAAACAAAGATAATCTGAGGATATAGAAGCAGAAACCAGAATGAGAAGGCACATTCACAGACTAAAATCAGTAACTCTGGGGAGATGACAAACCTTGTTTTTACTATAAGGATGTAAAGCAACAGGTGTTTTTTTCTTGGAAAAAATATGAATACAGAACATTTGAAAAGCCAGGTTGAAAAGATAATTCAAAGAACAAGCTCACGGCAGGAAGCATTAACCCTTTGAGGACCTGAGGGCGGCAAAATAGGGAAAGCATCACAAAAATCAATGCTTGTTTGGACAGGCTGTGTGCAAACTGCAAGCCACACTTCAAGAGGCTGCTTCAACATTTACAATTTTGAAATGAAATGTTTTAGTCCTGTTGTGTTTATTTTAGTTGCAAAGTAAGAGCACGTGTTGACAATATCTGCTTTTATCTAAAAATGTGGAGTGGTATTTATTCAAGCACTCAAAGGGTTACAGAAAACAAAGAGGGCCACCCTTACACCTGACATCCCAGAAAGGGCCTTAATTTACATCCAATCACAGATGCAGAAACAAATTTAAAGAGACAGTATCCTTTTTCTCTTGCTACAGTGATTGTTTGTCAAAGCAGGCTAATGTGCACAAACTCTAATGATCCCCTAAAGAATAGCACAGCATTATTACTCAAGACAACAATGTTTATCTTGGAACGTTAACCTAAAATATTTGAACATTTTAATCTTACTAAATACTGTCGGCTACATTTAATCTACATAGTTGGCAAATCACAACAAGATCAAGATCAAGGAGTCTTTCATAATAAGAGCTCATATTCCTGTAATAAAAATACACTATTAAATCTGTATGTATACATTTTTTTCCCTTGATAAAAACAACTTGCAATACTGTTATGCATAAAATTGTATCTTGTGTTATGTTCTTGTCAATTTCACAAATTGAAAAGGCAGGCACACTGCAGCAAAAAGCAAGGCAGGAAGGGTAATACTAACTTCATTATGTTCTCTGAGAGCCAGACCGTAGAGCCACACATGATAATTCATGCTGCAATATCACAGAAAACGGTTAAAAAATGAAAAAAAATAAAGAAAATCAGATTCCTTTTGTGCTCCAGACTCAAAAGGAACCTCACAAAAGAAATACTGTCTCTTTAAGATTACGTACATGTCTAGAAACACAGTGCAAAGCATGGTGAGGTGCTCAAACTGCAAGGCCTGCTACACTTTAACAACAGGTTAGTCCCAGAGCTCTCCAAGAACAAGAACACTGGATAATTAGGGGTGGATGGGACGCGTGGAGGAGCTGTTACACAGTTTACACAGTAGTGTAAAAGCTTCTTAGGAATGTATCGATGGTAAACTGGGCATCAGTTCTGCCCGATCAGCAGTAGTGTAATTGTGGACTGTTTGTTGCAACACATCATCATACTCTGTTAAGACAGAGGAGCCTGTTACAGGTTAAGCCAAAGTTTGACCACTGTACAGAAACTGAAATAAGGCAAAAGGGGATGTTTACATTTATGATGTCCTCCTGTAAGGAAGAGGAATGATCAATTCCTTGGATGAAATGACATGGCATACGTGTTTAACTAACAAATAAATTATGCGTTGAAATACTTAAAGCTTAGAAAAAACGGCTGTGTATGTGGAAAATTGAATGCATGAGTGAGAAAGTGTCACTGTTGTCAGGTGAAGATCTCAGCCAATAAAAACGTAAAAGATAGAAAACCATAAATGTTTGAGTGTCAAAGCTTTTCACTTGACAACAATTACACGTATGCTCCTATTACAATTAGAATTATTAGTCTTGAATGTTTTCGGTGAAACATGAGCCATGACATGGAAGGTGAGATGCTCTATGATTAAATGATGAGCAGTGGAGAGGAAGCGGAGATGACAGTGCTGACATGGACATTACCTGATTGTTAGGAATGGGTCGATTTGTTTTTAATAAATGACCCGACAACAACAAGTTAAAGGTAAACTTTAACTCCACTTTCATGTACATGAGGTAGGGGAAAAAAGCCAACAAGATATTAAAGGAAACGTCTCCCAGTTAGAGGGCCAACTGACCCAAATAATACTGCATGGTAAGTCTGAAATACTGCAGGGTAATGCATTAGCTGAAATACACAAATACATAAATACATGCACTCACATTCAAATACTCTGGCCTGAAAAACTGCATTTCTTCCAGCAGCTATGCTCAGCCAAACCTCTCAGCTGCTTTTGAGTCAAAATTCACTGTCGCTCCATTTCAAAATAGCTTTTTTCCTGTTCGCGTGCAAAATGTCCAATTTATGAAAAGATTTCATTTGCACCTAATCAAAATTAAATGATCTTGTACACGTTTGGCACCGACCAAATGTCACCAGTTAACAGTGTGAATGATGGCTTACAGATCATGCCTTTGGTAAACGGCAGCCTTTGGTGCGAAACCTGTGATTAGAATAAACAAAAAGGTCGTCTCTGCAACACCCTTCTGGACTGGTCTGTATTCAAGTCAACCTCTCTCTGTTTGCGTTGCACAATAAGTCAACAACAAGCACAGATGCACACACACTGTCTCTCTCTCATACGCACGCACACGCATGCACACACACACACACACACACACAGAGTTCAGCCTGTGGAGACAAAAGGTACACTGAAGGGAAGCGAGATGTCTGCCGAAGCAGCGTGGACACAACAAACAGGGACCTTATCCGAGTCACACAGACAGCAGCCGGGGACCTCGTCTATGAACTACGACTGCCAACACATCAAAAGCAGGCACTCATCATCATTTGTAAATAGAGATATGGGCCGGGACATTCTGTCAGTACAATAATAACATATGAAGGTAGCAAGGGAGTGGAATATGTAAATAAAAAGAGCAGGAAGGAAGGAACTAAGGATTCAAATAAATACATAAATAAATATATAAATAAATAAGTGAAATGATAAGTGATGAAATGTAGAATGAAAGATGCGATGTGTCTAATCTGATATGTTATTCGTGTAGTGTCTTATTTGAGCATATTTAACTTAATTAGTACCTCATTACTTTGCCCTTTGACCCCATATTTGGTGGTCACAAATGGGCACTGAGGAGATGAGGCCACTGCTGGCCTTGGAACAAATAGTGTGTGTGACTGAACGGGGCCTCACCAGAGCAATCGCACTAGTTCCTCACCTGTAGCGGGGGGCTGGTGGGCCGAGAGACCCGGCAAATCCAAAGAGCTGTCCGACATCACGTGTTTCAGGTCTCCGCCCATATCCGATAGCTTCATGTCCAGCTGCACTGAGAGTGCGTCCTCGGAGTCGTCCTTTCCTACACTGCTGCCCCCGATGGATGGGAGGTCGAGGGACTTTACAGAGGCGGAGTCCTCTTTGGCCTGTTTGAAAGCGGCTACCTTGTCCACAAGAGTCTTTTCAGAAGCCCCAAGTGCTGTGCAGAACTTCGAAGACTGAAAGTCGGCAAAGTCATCTGTGTCGCTCTTGAGAGAAGAGAAGGAGCCACCGCCGCTCTCCTTAGTGTCATCATAGGCCAGGCCTCCCTCCAGGGACAGCTGTTTGAATACGTCATACTTGTCTGAGCTTTGCTGTGGCCGCTGCTGAGTGGAGGCCTCCCCTTGGACACCCACGCTGCTCTCGCCTTTAGGCTCCCCTCCAGAACTGCCAAATGCCATGAAGTCTGCAAAGTCGTCCTGAGATGCCGCCACAGCTCCTCCCGCTGCTGATGCCTGAGCAGCATCAGAGGAGGAGCCAAAGAGGGCAAAATCACCAAAATCATCTGCACCTCCCCCCGGAGGTTTGGCTCCACCAGGTAGGAGCACTAGAGATGGGGGCACGGACACTGAGGGGAATGTGCTGGGTTTTGTCTCAGTGGGGGCAGGAACAGACGGAGCTATGGAAGAGAAAAGGTCGAGGTCGGCCATGTTGAGAGGATTTTTGGGCTGAGAAAGAGAGACTGCTGGCTGCTGCTGCTGCTGTGGTAGATGTTGTAGAGACTGAGAGCTTGGGAAAGCAGAAGAGAAGGCAGGTTGAAAGATCTTGGCCTGTTCTGAAGGGTCTAGTGGAGAGATGCTGTCGGCGGTTTTGAAGTCTGTGAAGCCATCATCAGCGCTGACAGACTTGAAATCTGCAAATCCTTCTCCTGCAAGCCAAAGAGAACAATTCAGTCATCATGGTTTAAAAATATTTATCGCAGCAGAGATAAATAACGTGAAACTGACATGAGCTGATAAAGCCACAGCCGCATCAGGCATGATTCTGTCATTTTACAGCCCTACAAGAGAGGAAGTGGGTGGATTAGTTCTGTCTTGCTGTGAATGTTCACTGAAAACTTCCAGTCTTTTGATGAATCGTGGGCTGCAGAGCCTCCAGATAACAGTGCACATCACTGCAAAAACCTGCTACATCATCAAAAGACATAAATCCCTGCACTATAATGCAAGGAACAGACAATGACGAAGCAATTCTGCAAAAAAATATCCATCTCAACAAGTTATTTTGTATTTTTGACAATGTTATTTTAGCATTTTTGTGTCAGCAGTATTCGAAAATTTTGCAGAATAAAAAAAATACAGTTGTCTCCAGCTATCAGGAACAGAAACATTTTCCCCAGGACAGTCCAGAAACACTATTTCCTGAAATGTCAGAACAGTTTGGAGAGGATACAAACACCACCAGTAATCCTGGTTGGTAGAGAAATATCATGGAAAAACTACAAATCATATTTCAAAAGTTATTTTACATTTTAAAACTCAATAGAAAATGAAGGTGCTAGTTAAGATGGGTATTTTTGCAAAGAGAAAATTCCTTATACTCTGCAAAAGAGCAGCTGAAACCATTTTGGAACTGAATCTGTGTCTCAGATTTTCTGAAATAGGTCACTTGTGCAAACCACACAGAAAAAAGAAAGAATGCATTCTTGAGTTTCAGATGTTGTTAATCCACTGCGGTCTAATATATGCATGGACTGAAACAGGAAATCTGCTCACACTGCTGGTGTACGGTGAAGAAGAGATAACTAATGGGCTCATTAAGGAGATGGAGCCTGACAATGCCAAGGAAAGGTCACCGCAAAGCACGACTTACTGGAGTTGTAAAAGCTGTCCCCATCGGAAACTGTTCTAATGAAACAGGGACGGGAAACACACTGGTATCAATGCTGAAGGCTCACAAAACAAGGTACAGTGTAAACATGAAACTCTGGCAATATGGCATTGTAGTGATCTGACATCTTTACCCAAGTTTAATAAGGATATTTATTTAGATGGAGTCAAAACCTAACACTCCCTTATCTACAAACTCTGACCAAAATAACCCAAGGATGTTTTCTGAGAAGGATCTGATTGCTGTTTTTCTGGACATGTCCCAGCTCACAAGGACCATATCAAAGCCCAATATGACTTCTTTGTTGTAAGCAAAAAGGCCAGGGGGAATCTGACATACTGAAATGTATAAAAAATACTCATGGATTTGAATGGATATGAATCTTACTATGTGGCATCAAAGTGTGGCTGAGTTTCTTACCGACTGGTTTCTTGTCAGCAGGTTGCTCAAGCTGTCTGAAGACACTGTATTTGTCTCCAATGTCTGGACAGGAACAAATAAACAAGAACGGGGACAGTGTAAACAGAAAATATAAAAACACATTAAACAAGCAGCAGTTTGCTGTGGTACTCTACATGTTGTCCAAGGACACTGAGCTTAAGAAATGTTACGTATTTCCATAAAACTGAAGGTGCCCTCATTTAAGCTGCTTTGGGGATAATTTCCTCTGCATTACAATTTAAGCAGACTTAAAGATGCAGCAGGTAACCTTCAGGGTTCAATATTATTTTAAAAAGTAATGAAAATGCTGTTTGGTGGATAGAAAAGAATTATATTTTAGAGCCTGAGGAAAAGATGAAACTGTACTATTTCACAGCTGTATCATGGTGAAGAGACATCTTAGTAGATGATTTCAGAGAGAGGTGGGGGTGTCATTATCTGTGTAAGTTTATATCTGAAGATGTGATTTTTCTCCTTCCCTAAACTACTTTAACTTTTCTTCCCATGGCAGAGCCAGACTAGAGCTTTTCATGGAGAGAAAACAATGCTTCTAACTGTTACCAAATATATTCTGTGAGCTATTAAAGGTGATACCTGAGGCTGGGGGTGTAGGCTCTGCAGGTTGATCCACAGACAGCTGCTTGAAGACAGCGTACTTATCAGAGGACGTGACGGAGGCAGAGGAGGACCCAGTGACTGGAGTCAGCATGGCAGGCGCACTGAGGGACACAATAGCTATAGTCATACATCAGGAGGAGTAAGCGTTCAATAGAGGAGTTTAATCCCCATAAGCTGCCTGAGCTGATTGAACATTTGCCCCAAACTCAAAAACTTTGGAGAGTGACAGTGGGGTTTTTTTCTGTTAAAAGCTTTTTCCATTCTACAAACCATTAAGGTGACTATAGCTGATGCAAGCCAAGGGTACTTTGATCAAAATCTTTGCTTTATTCCCTTTACAGCTGTAAAGGAACCAAATCACACTTGCAGAGAGTGCTACGGACGTGGTTTATGTCAGCATTTGTCTGCCTTCATACACTCTAAATGTCTGTTAGTTTTAACTGGCTTCTTGTCCAATTATCAGTGCAGTCTGTCAGTCTTTGGTATTGTGTTGTTATGAATCTGAGAAAGGTCTCCTTGACATATTAAACATCTGTGCTGTTTCTTAAAGCAAAGCCCTCCAATCTGGGCAAAGATGACTGGGCCTCTTTGAATATGTGCTGCTGCCAAATTAGCATTCTGTCGCAGTGTCTAAAGCCGCGCTTTTGTTTTTGTCAAATTTGAAGTCTTTTTCATAAAGTTTTTAACTTATCTTGCCTTAGATGGAGTTGGTTTTCGGAGACACACTTATTTGCTTTCTTCTCCATAGATAAATAAGAAGACTGATGCCTCTCTCTCTCTGTCATGGTCTGTTTGATAAATATGAAGCACCAGCCAGCAGACTGTTAGCTTAGCTTAACAAAAGAGTTGAAGCAGAGAAAACCTGCAGTAAATATAAGAACCAGAGATCAGCATCTCCAAAACTAGTACCAAATGTATCTTGTTATTCTGTGAGAGGTTATGTTGCCAGGCAACCACTGACGACTTCTGAAAGTCACTAGTCTCAGCCAAGAAATAACCCATAAACTCACACAAATGATTGTTTTTACACTTTGGTTTTTGTATAGTTTAGTTAAAAATGTTGTAAAGTAGCTACTGACTATTTCCAGCATTTGTGCTAAGCTAACTGCTGTCGGCAATTCTTTCATATTTGGTATACTGAAACAAATGCGGTTTCACAAACAAACACCCGTACTCACGCTATGTTTTAAAGTCTTTGCGAGTTACAAAAACAAAGCTGATAGTGTATAAAAATGTAACTTTACATTGCAAAAGGTTGGAAGCACAAATGAAAATCATTAAGCTCACTTTCCAGCGAATATTAGCCTCCTCTTTTCCTACTTTCTCTGCGAGACATCTGACAGTAAGTTATGCCTGCCAGTTCAGGCTGGCAAACCAACATGAGCTTTTCAGCCTCTCGCTTAATCAGACAGCGATCGCAGACTGTAGGGAATACTTGTTACATTTCTGAAACAGTCGGGAGTTTATGTTTCCAGGGCAGAAATTGGGGGGAGTCATAAAACGTCTCAGCCACTTAGATGTGAGATACTTTCGTTCTGCTTTCTCTTTGTCTTTTAACAGATAATTGCCTTTCAGCTTCCGCTCTGTGAAAGGACGATCTCTCCATATGAGTTTGGAAAGTAATATAAAGAAATGAGCTTATCTACTGTCCACTGAAATGAATTCATTAAGAGATGACCCAAACTCATTGTTATTCTGGGGAGGTGATTATGAGATATTAAGACAGTGTGTCGGATTGTATGGTTTCCAAGATAGACGCGCATGGCACAAATATTATGCAGATTATCTCAGCTATAAATAACCAACAAAAGCTGAATATTAGACCCTCATCATGGCAAAGATTTCTCCAAAAACTAGGAGCAGTTTGGGTGAAAGGAGACAGAAATAATGACGAAAACTCAAGACATGTATTTCTTGTAATGCAAACTCAGCAAGAGGGTCACATCAGCCAGTGAAAAATCAGTGAGCTACAACTTTCTGGTTTTTATCACTAATTGTGTAGGCAAGAATTAAACTTGCATTTCTCTGCTGCACTGTACCTGCTTTGGTGCTGAGGTGCGACGGTGGTGGGGAAACTTCCACCTGAGTCCCCCTGGAACTCAGTGAAGGCCTGGTCTCCGGCTCCTGCCTTTGGAGCCTCCTGAAAGTCCTGGAAGTCATCGTCGTCGGCTTTGGTCGTCTGAGTCAACAACATGTTAGTGAGTAAAATCTGAACTTTTAGCAGCTAAAGGTAAATTAAGAACTAAAGGTATCGTTACCTGTGCAGGAGGAAAACTGGCAATGAAGTTAGTGTTTGTGGGTGCCTGACCCGGTGCAGTGGGTGTCATGCCCATGACCTGTGGTGCTGGTGTTGGCATGGCCATGGAGACTGGGGGCTTGGTCATCATAGCCTGCTGGTGCTGGGGCATGACAGGGGTCATGGCCATAGCCAGGGCTGGCAGGTTGGGCACTGGTGGAGAAGGGAACTGACTGATGATTTCCACATTCATGGCTGGGAGGCCGCTCTGACAGAAAGAAACAGGTTTAAAAGAAACAAATATTATAATGTTTTTCTTATTGTGAACAAATCCAATGAAAAGACCAAAGCCAATAGTTGATTTGTCTGAGCCACAGAGTCCAAAAACTATTACTGAAGATTACTTTTTAAATATTTTAAATATTTAATTTAGAGGGCGAAAAGAGTCACAACAATGAATAACTGAAAAAAAACAAATTATTATTATTATTTTCATTTTCTTCAAATACTGCACTTAAAATACAGTTTGTGATTTCAGTCATGGGTGTCAGGACACAGTGGCTACTCTAAACCTATTGTATTTCATGCCATCATGCATTCACTGAAGAAAAAGAAAAAAGAAAAAGAGAATGATGTTTGCATATAAAATATTCAATAAAGTCAAGTTCCTTTTGAACAGATGTCACCGGCAAACTCAAACTTTCTTCCCCTCGTGAGAGAATGCACCTTGTTGTGCTTGTGTTTTAACGCTCTTGAAGATTTACATCACCAAAGGTGTCTTATTATTCTGTGCATGGAAGCAGTGGCATGCAGTGTTTCGTGAGCTGCCTGCAGATTTGCATCCTCCCAGGGGTGGTGGTGACAGGCCCAGGCTAAGGATGATAAGAAGTCTCCTGCCAAACTCTGCTGATGGGGACTCAGACATATATTCGGCTTACAATGCTTCACAAGCCCTGGGCTGATTCACAGCGCTGCCTCTTTCTCTCTATTTCTAGCTAAGCCTAGTTTCAGTGTGGCGTTTATTGCGGGGCTCTGTGGAAGCCATGGGGGATGATTAGCAAAGTCGTTCTAAGTGGATAATTTGTCTTGACTTCAGTGTTTACCTGCGCCACACCAATTAGTGCAAGTACAGTATAGAGCTCCTCCTTGGTCAGCATGCCAGGTGTTGTGCGGTTGGCTGATGCCCAGATTTGCCCCAGTGCTTCCCTGGGAAGACCTGATGACATTAGTATCGGGTAGAGTTTGGCTGTGTCTATTCCTGCCGGGGTCATGGTGAATTCAAGAACCTTCTTGAACATTTCTAAGGGAAGAAAAACAGAAAATTATTCATGTACATCAGAAAAAGAGAGGCAAACATCTTAATTCTCAATTAAGCTGGAGGTTTAAAAGGATGTTCTTTTACCTTTTACAATCACAGACAATGTCAAATACAAACATCCGAAACATTAAACTGGCAACATTCATGTATGAATGTTTACCTGGGACAAGGCTGTCATTGTAAACCCAGGCTGGCAACATGGGCTGGATGTGCTCTTGTTGTGGGTACACGCCAACACCTGCTGTCACAAGCAGAGACACACACACACACACACACACACACACACACACACACACACACACACACACACACACACACACACACAGTTAGTTGTTATAGCAAGCCTTGTCCGGGCTTACGATTTGCCAAGCCTCTTGGCAGCTGAGCCCTGCTTGTATCGAACTCAACAAAATCATACACCTGATGTCTGGAAGGCTCAGTGCAGATGTAATGCTCCCCTGCACTGAATCACAAGCGTCCTGCCACATCAGACATCTATAAATCAGTCTGTGAGCCATTTCTGGCCTCAAGGAGAGGGGAGAGAGGAGACTGCCTAGCAAGAAAAAATAACGTATAATCTAATTTAACTGCTGACACTGACCTAGACAAACTTTTTTTGGCAAACAGACTAACAAACATTTTGGAAAAAAGAAGCTATGGCTCGTTTTGTGTCACGCTCAGTCTGCAAGGCGTCTGTTTACTCAGGCACCCACTTTGCACATACTCTCATCAGTCTTGGGCAGTTAAATGAATCTTATTACAAATCTCCCCGGTCTTCATGATGAGCTTCTATATTTCCCTCGATGACACAGACACAGACAAACAAATAACAGCACAAAGGAGTAGCCGAATGGCATGCACAATCAGCCTCGGATTATGTTTGGGCCCCAGCGGCACCTGCCAATCCATGCACATCCCTGTTAAACCAAAGCAGTCAGCATGCACCAGAGGTCATTCTCTGTGAGGGTGTTACACAGCAAGGGAACAGACGGCAGCTTATTGAGTCAGCAGGTATTACCCCAGGACCGCGACAGACACAGTCCATTTCCACAATGTGTGCAGAGAGCGCCGACATGAGAAGGCCCTCTAATGAGATTTGGCTTGAAGTGACAGAGGAATAAAGCGGGTGGAGAAAAGGAGCAGAGACTTGGCTTAGGAGAAGATGTAAAGACACCAGGGAGGATACCTCAAAGACACCGCCACTCCATAATAATCTCAGAAGTGAAGAAAATGTCAGGAAGATTTTATTTAACAGCACGTAGGCTAAAGGATTATAACGCCCAGTCAGGAACCAGGTATAAACCAATTATGAGCCAAAGAGATAGGAGAGATTAAGATGTTATAATAGATGAAGAGTGAAAATGTTTCCCCAGGAGAGAAAGTTAACTACTGCTTTGATTATGTGTTAATTCTGCAGCAAAGCAAGGGAGAGAAGAGGAAGCTATAGAGTCTAATAAACAGGCACTTCTCTCACCACTGTCAATACTGGTTTGAGGAGATGAGTCAGCAGCTGATGGGGCGACGCCGGGTGCTGACACCGGGGCCTCGGGTAGATTTTCTGTGACGAAGACAGAACTCAAGTCCTCAGGGGCCTCAGCCCAGTTCCTGGATTTAGTGCTGGATTGAAACTGGGTTGAAACTTTAGCTCTTGGACCCATTTGGGACAAACTCTGCTTGGGCTTAAAGCTAACCTGGGCCATCTTATCGGTGGTAAGGTCGCATGAGGAGAATAGCTTCTCTTCCAGGGACGGGCCTAGAGGGGTGAATGAGGAACAGGTTTCTATATAAAACACTTGCTATATAACACACAAGTTCCCTATTTCTCTGGTTTGGTCACATGTAATGTCTTTAAAGGTGCTGCTGTTCAGAGTCACAAAATATGGGAGATGGGAATGAAAATTTTGCAGCTGCTACACCTGATTTATCACTGCAGCAGAGGAAATTACATCTGGTATGTAGGGTGTGGGAGATGCAGGTGTGTCTGTTTATTGTTTTATCAGACACATATGGAGAGAGAAACAAGGTTATAGCCTGGTCCTACTATTGACTGACAGAGAAAGACAGAAACACAAAGCTTGTTTTTCCAGACCAGTCCGATGTCTGACAGTTTTCTGCCAGTAATTATTATGAAATAGACTATGATATTATTTTCTTATCTGATGTGCATAAATAACCATTAAAGAAGTTTAAAAGCCTAAAAAAAAAACATCCAACACTTATTTTTTTATAACCCTGTCCCTGGTCACTATGGTGAGGTAACATCATGCTAATCAACTGATATTTCCTCTTGTCCTCCTGTGGAATAAGTGCAGGTTTTTTCTTTAAACCACTTCTTTGTTCAGCAACAGATGTAAACTTTCTTTGGTGGTCTTTTTTCACGGCAGCTTGAAAACAGCTGGCATCAAATCTTATTTAGCTTTACTTTATGAAAATCTGAAGAAATGTGGCTGGGCTCATTTAAATCTGTGGTCTTAGTAAACACCAATAAATGGAACAAATTTCCAACCATGAAGAAACTTAGGCTCAGGCTTAGTCAGGGCTGACGTCAAAATTCTTGCAATTTTGATTCTACATGATCTGAACAAGATGAATGTGTTTTCCATATTAAGCTGAAAAGAATAGTCCAACAGTCTCGCTTCTGTTCCATCAACGGCAACTGTGAGGCCATCTAATCTGCTTATTCCAGATGCTAAACAACTAGGTCAGAAATGTCTCAGAGGATTTGGGGATGACACTCGACGGAGGGCTAGCTGTTGCTTTTCTCTGGACAGAAGGTGATCTCTCTGTCCTGTCATTCATAGTCTTGAGACTGAGAGCTGTCACACAGCAGCTGCTCATCCAAGAGATTAGATGGCAGATGACACATGAGAGTCAGTCATCCATCAGTGCACAAACCATAATGGAATACAATATCAATGATGAATTCAGCTGCGATATGGTTAACACCTAATGAGAAACTGTTTGTCTCTTAAATTGACTCAAAGTGGATTTCTTTTTTATTCCACATCCTTGTTTGCCTAGTTTGGAATGTCTGGTAGCTTTAAAGGTAATGAGGCCAGGCCATCTGCTGTGCTAGCTGCATGCTCTCACACTGCAAGGCAGGCCAAAACCAGCCCAAAATCCTGACGTCCCAGTGAACAGATTCGGCATCAGCAATAAAAGCAGCACTACAAGTAAAAAAAACAAAACAAAACAAAACCCTAGATTCACTGAAAGAGTAAATTGTTGGAGTATAAATTATAAGGATGGGAGGGCAGGTGCCAACAAAGCAAAAGAAGAGTTACCTTGAAATGTAGATTGGGAGCTGGTGTTGGCAGCAGAGTGTTGGGTGACAGTAGGGGTGGACACAGAGGCAGGGAGGGGCTGTGAGAGGGAGGAGGAAGAGGAGGACAGACCTGCCCTCAGGGAAGGGGATGAAGGTTGAATTTGGGCCTGAGAGGAGAGGTGAAGGTCGGAGGAAGGGAAAGCATTTACGGGACCCTGAACAAAGTCACTAAAGTCGTCATCATCCTCAGAGAAATGTGTTTTAGGGGCAGAGGACGAAGGCTGCACGAGAGCCTGAGAGGGAAAGCCGAAGGTGGAGGAAGTGGTGGAGGATGAGGAGGGCGGAGGGAAGGAGGTGGGGGCGTCTAAAGGCCCCTGAAAGTCACTAAACTCGTCATTGTCCTTGGAAAAAGCTGGGGGGAGGGATTGAATGGTGACAGACGGGTGTGATGGCGATGAGTCTGCAAAAATGAAGAAATAATGATGATGGCACAACACTTGACACACACTACAATGGAGAATGAATTAAGGGCTGCACATTGCAAGAATGAGATAAGACCATTTTGCGCAAGACCAGAAATTGTAGAACTGCAAATTCAGCCAAAATCTCTTGACATGCAGCATTTAATTAATATTTAGATTCAATACAATGCTTGCTGAACTATTAATAATCAACTTTTAAAACTGCAACGTTTATATAATAGAATGATTGTAAAGCCCCAAACCTCTCCAATGCACCATAAGATAAATCTAAAATGATAAAGAACAAAAAACATTGTTCTGCAACATTAATTTCATTTTTTTTCCAGATGTTTCCACATTCTCTTCTGGGACATTAAACCTGTCAAATCAAACAATTTGACAGGTTTAAACCTTTAAAACCTTTAGTGCAACTGCTAACAACTCAAAAACATGTTAAACTTGTGACAAGAAGCTGCTAGCAGATAGTTTTCTATTTTAAGATTTAAGAAAACAAAAAGGTTGAGAACATCTGCTGTAAAGCATTACTTCAGGAAGGTTTTTAAATTCAAAGTTTTTATTTTCTGAAATGCACATGAATACGTTCAATGAGGTAAATCTACAGTCCTGTAGAACCCTGTACAGATTCAGAACATGACACTGATAATAGTAACAGGTTTACAGATCAAGTGACAGACGGGGGAAATAATGTGATAAAAGAAATGTGATTAAGAATCTGTGTTGCATATCATATACTCTGACAGAAAATCCCAATTTTGGCTCGTCTGGCTGCCAGCTGGGCAGTCGTCATGCTGATCTGCCTCTGATTGAGCCATTATTCTCACACGGAGGCATTTCAACAGAGCAACAGGGAGCATGTCTGCTGATGGAGACGAACAACAGGAAGAAGAAACGGATTCTATCTAAAAGCATTGAGGTGAAGGTACCTGGCTTCTTGGTCTGTGATGATGGAGTGGGGTGCATCTTTGCGTCTCTGCTGAAGCCATCCAGGTTACCTTTGATTGCCTCCAAGGCATCATCACGGCTCTTTTCTCCTGTCTGAGTACAGAACAATAGAGTATCAAGGGCCCAGAGGGTTACAGAGATGAGCAGTGGACATGCCATAAAAAGTAAAATAAACAGGCTTTGGAGAGAGACTCACCTTGGGTTTGACACTGCTGAGGAGCCTCAGCTTCTGTTTCTGCTCTTCAAATTGTCTCCTTTTCCTGTCCTCCTCCAGCATCTTCTGCTGCTGCTCCAGACGTTTTCTAAAGAGCAGACAGAGGACAGACACTATTTGGAGAGCAAGTAAATAATATTCTTCAACAGGCTGGGAACAGGACAAGACAGGTCCACAAAATCTTTGCTCCAGTCTGACGTGCAGACATGAAAAGACCAAAAATATCTTAATAAATGAAATCTTAACAAAGGGGGTTTTGAGGACTGAACACGAGTGACAGACAAGAAAAACTATATGCAGTCTCATCATAAAATATATAAATTAAATGTAAAAACAACAGGAAAAGAAACAATTAACTGTTTGCATTAAACACAATAATAAAGACCCATGTTCAATAACTAAAATGAAAATGTCTTCTTTATCTTTGGCTTTAGCTTTCTGTATCTTTTTCCAACTGTATCATTTTGGCTGCAAAAATGAAGATATAATGGCTCAGAGGTAGAGCGAGTCGTCCACTAATCACTGAAGATTGGCGGTTCTATTCCCAGCTCCTCACTCCCATGTTAAGTGTCTAGCTGTCCCATCAGAGTATGAATGCTTACTTTCTGTTCTGATGAGCCGCAACCATCTGCCATCTGCCAGCGTTTCAATGTGTGAATGCTGACATGTAGTATACGGCGCTTTGAGTGGTTTAGGCTAGAAAAGCTGTATACATGCATTTGCGCAAAATAATGAAGACTGGAATTGGCAGAGGGTATAAATCGGACATTTCAGCAAGATTGGCAAGATTGGCAGAGTTCACAAATGGTATTTCCTAAGCAGTCAATATTAGGGTTTCAATAAAACAGCTGTAGCCACTCAAGCCAATATATGAAAATCATGTCTAAATATCAATCGCTTAGTGTATCATATCACTGTATGGTATCAAGTATCATTCTATCAAGTACACTGGGGGCATTTTAGACTTTGTTAGAGAGTAGCACCGCAAGCACCGCAATGCAACTGTATTTCATTTAAAACAAAGATAAGGTATAATACTTGGATGCAATTATGAAGAAAAGATATATGGATGGAAACCACCCTAAAGAGAAATCTGCTTATATAAAAAAAGAAATAAGGTAGCAATAAACCTTGGAAGGCAAAGGGACTTAATGAAGGACCATGAATTTACCAAATCAGTGGTAAACCTAGAGCAGCAGCGCTGGAGTTTAAAGTGAATTATTGTCTCAGCAGAGCATTAATTCTGGGAGGATAGGTGTAACATTATGCTTCTCCTCTTTTCAAAATCTAGTGTGGAGTTACTCAGCTGGTCACATTGTATACATACAGATGCAAACATGCTTACAAGCAGATTCAACATAAACAAACACGATAGTGTGTGTAAAGACGTCTTACTGGTGCTCTTCAGCCATTTGTTTCTGAATGTCAGCAGTGTACTGAGGTCCAGCAGGTCTCATACCCATAAACTGTGGCTGACCCAAGAACTGCATCCCAGGGGTCTGCATCCCAATAGCCATCCCACCCTGTCAAACACACGCACACACACACACACAAAAATGATACAAACAGCAGCTGGGTAATCACATTAGCATTCCCACTGTCACACTCATTTCACTTGATATTAAATGCTCAAACCAAGGGACAGCAAAGCAATTCAAAATGATGTTAATGAACTCAAGTTAAAAATCACAAGGCTGCAATAAATTTCTGTTAATGTGCTGATGTTTTAAACAATTTGCAACTAGATTGATTTGGAAGCAAACAGGGTTAAGAGGACCCGGGCCTCCACTAATGGAATCAGTCAAATCAATACAGCTCTGTTGCACTATTACGTATTCATAGATGGAAACCCACATTAGCAAGTTTGCTTGCAGATGGCAAAAAGCCCTAAAGGTCCTATTACAAGAACAATTCCCCCTAAAAAAGCAATCAAACAGACAAACACAGAGTCAAGAAGATAAATAAAAACCCTGAGGTAACTATATGCCCTATGTCTCACTCAAAACAAATACACAAGCTCACCTGCATTGGCATTGCTCCTGGAGGCATCTGTCCCCCAAAGTTCATTCCCATCATGCCCTGCATATTCGGCTGCATGACAGGAACCATGGGGAAGCCCTGCTGTTGCTGTTGCTGTTGCTGCTGCATGGGTACCATGCCTGCAGGAACAAACACAAAGAGTTACGATTAACTGTAGACATGACAAAGAATGGGGTATTCAATTACTATTTGAAGCATGAAAGTAAGCCCAATTTAAAGTGGACTGGAGAAAACTTAATACAAGTCTGGAGTTAGGAAAAAAAAAAAGCCTCCAGAGTCTGGACATGATTCAGTATTGCAAATCAATTTCCAGGACAGCTGGAAAAAGACCCAGGCTCAGCAACAACCAAATCTGTTTTTCTGGTGACTACTGTGACAGCTTGGAGCAAAACAAGAGGAGTGAGGAGGGGGAAAAAAAATGGAAAAGTGTCTGTCTGTTTTCACAGATGCTGTTTGAGCTGACAGCCAGAGCTGAGCAGCCGGCTCCGACTGCAGCCTCCAGATGATTCACCATGTTAGGGCCCAACAGGGCTGAATAAGTGGCTTGTTTAGGAGGCTGCACACAATCTACTTTGTCTAAAATGACATGGCTAATGGGAGCATGTAATGACCCCTCAGAGACGCTTATCCCAGTGGTGTGCGGATGGTTTATCAGGAGTGCTACTGCAAAGTCAACAGCCTAAATATGACAAGAAGATACAGCTGAAAGGCCTACAATGCACTACTCTAGGAATGGTGACAAAGGTATGAGCTCCAGTGTGCTGAATCCTTGCTGCTATTTACTTCTGCCTAATGACTTATGGTCGACTGAAATGGCAAGGACCAATTATTAACAAGAAAGACTAATGAGAAGCAAAGCACAAACAATCTCACTGGAGCTTTTCTGATGTATATTCTTAAACTGCTAACGAGTGAACCCAGTGCTCTGTCATTTGTTACATCCAACAGCTGAACATGTTCTGCTCCAAATAAAGTGTAGAGACGTCATTTTGTTTTGTCATTCTGTTTTAAAAGTTTTTTTTATTCTTAGTCCAAATATACTGAGATAGTGTGCTGGATGATCAACGGGTCACCTTTAAAATGTGAAATTCTATGTGACCGATTGAATTCAAATTGAGACCAATAAGAAATCTGCTCCTTTAATGAAAAGACTATATTTCATAGCAATAGTTTGGAGGAACAGACTGATAAGACTGACTGCTGAATGACTCACCTTGTGGCGGTCCCAGACCCCCTCCGACAGGATACATAAAACTAAAGGGAGAAAAAAAAAGAAGAAATGCAGGTTTTGAGATTTGATCTAAGGCTAAAGTAAAGAAACATACAGATTATGATACTTTAGCTCAGCTGTGACTTTTTCTATGGGGCAAGTGTGATGGGGCATCATCACCATCACAGCTAAACAATGCAAAGTATGAACCTTTAACTGTGCTTTGCCACATCCTCTGCATAGGATATTCAAGATTCAAACATGATACATCAGTGGATGATGAATGTGCATCAACAAAGATGAAGGTAAGACGACTACAGAGAAACACATCTAGACAGATTAAGCAGACAGACAGTATTCATAATTGTGACATTACATTGCTAGATTTGTGTACTTGAGACTGACTTGTTCAGTGCACTAAATGTGTGAACAAGTCTTGTAAGCTTTGCTGAGTCAGACCACATCTGAATTCAGGGTGTATCCTATCATGCTACTGCTGTCATTCCACACACATCATGAATAAAATCTGCTTTTATTACCGGCACTAAATCTGACAGGTACAAGTAACAATTGATTCTATACAAGTTTACTGTTGGCATCCACTGATCAGCAAAAAACTGCAGATACACAAGCCTTTGTCTGCAAACTAAAAGTAGCTTCAGTTTATTCACATAGATCAGATTCCAGATGAATTTACCTAACACATATGCCAAAAAGCAGCAGACTCGGTGCACTTTAATTTCCACTGGTGGATTGGACTGTCACTGGCTCTGTGCTGAGAAACAGGCCTTTAAGAAATAATCAGAGGAAGCTTCCCCAAGTCGGCCAAGTCCCTCCTCACCAGAGCCAACTCACACAGGCCTTCAGCTATTTGTCAAATAACTAATTATTCAGTTTTTCAGGCTGGAACTGATGATGCAGAGACAAACACAAGAAAGAGCAAGCCGGATCTCTGCTTCCCCGACTGACTCTAAGCTAAATTTGGGCATCTAACAGCATCTATCTAATCCAATGGTTGAGTGACATTATCATACTGATAACTTAAGTACCAAATGTGCTAACAAAGGGGAGGCAGGGAGCTCATGTTAACACAGTTTAAGCATTTGCCAATGCAATTATCAACTCCCCTTGGCAAATAGGGAATAATTCTGACTTGAATTTGACTTTTACAAGCAAAATTAACTTCAGAACCTTTTTCTAATTCATCATTAGAGAGAAAATGTGTAGTTTTGTATAGCACATGTGTTGAAAACTGCACACTAGGGCTCAATATTTTAAGATTAACAATGGATGAAATGACTTTAATGCGAAAGGAGTGATGCAATATGATGAACCCACAGAGAATTATTACCAGACTCTGCAGTTCCTCTCTGCTCTACAGAGCCTTGTGGTGTAAATTGTGACAGTGTAAATGTTTTTACTTATTTTTTCGATTTTCCAGCAAGCATCTTTACTGTTTTGGTTCAGTCTCAACACTCTCATTAGCACTGTTTTGGAGCAGGTGGCAGCTGTTTTCAGTGCAAAAGCTTTTAACACCCACTGTACACTACCTGCTTAACAACAAACAGAATTAGCAATTAGCTGGTGAGGTTAAAGAGCCGGATATTTCTCTCAGAAATTGGTTGAGAGTAAAAAAGAGCTAAAAGGAGAGCAAAAATTGGACTTTATGAGGTAGACACATTCCCTATTTACTCTATTCATGAATTTAATCAGCACTAATGTTACTCCATGTCAGCTAGGTGTGCACACAGGCAACTGTTTCCTAAAAATATCATCTTTATTATGGAACAATATAGGAGTGTTGTGTTCACAGCTTGTTTCTGCTGCTCTCAAGTGGCAAAAACAGCTAATGCGAGTTTGTTTTCAGTGAGAAAGGGGGGAACATTTTAAAGACAGTGTAATGATGCCATCACAGAGACAAAGTAAGACTTTGATACATAGACCTATCATACTATATTCTATTGTTGATTGTCTGATTTTAATTTTAACATGTCCTGGGTCTGCTCATAAAAACAAGCCTCTTGATGTAAGTTTATGTGTCCTGTTGGTGGTAAACCACTAAAGCTTTCTGGTATTAGATCGATATAAGACTTTGTTTATCAGATGATGATATATGAAAGCCTGTTAGATGTGGCTTGTCTAAATCAAGGAAATACTGATAGCATTTGTACTGTTAATTCATAAATTCTAAAATATTTGACATACAGACAAAGAAAAATGGATGCCCTTCGTATAGTTCAGAAGTAATATGACTGGGTGTTATCTTCTGTGATGATACTTGATTTGGAGGGTTTCAGACTCTCACAGCTGCTCCCTGTAAGATTTGCAGCTTAAAAAGCTTTTATAGGAGCACTACAGCACTGCTGCCCACCATCCTGCAGCAAATAACAGGTCATGGCTGGGCAGATTAACATAGAGGGAGATAAGCAGTAATAGCAGCTGTGGATGCAGGGCAGCCCAGTGCCTTGTAAAAGGCCTGTAATCATCCAACAGCTATCATCAAACTGTTTTCAAAGCTGGGATACAGAAGGCAGGGTCAGGAGTTTCAATCAATGTCATCATCACTGAGGAGACTGAAACTGAAATCATTTCAGCTTGGTCAGAAACTGTTCATATAGTGAAATATAGAAGACATGAAACCACTAAAAAATATAGACTGAACCTGTTCTTTCTCTGCAATAATAAACAATACAATCAAAGCTTACAAGATTAGTTGATTTAATGGCGTGAACCTCAGTTAATTTCCTGTTTGTTAAGTTATTTATCATACTAAGCTACTAATCACAACAAAACATGCAACAAAGTCTCTGTGTCCTATTTCTTAAATGCAATTATTTGTTGTTTAAATCAGTATACTGTGAAATCCTTGTATCAGAGTTCTGAAAAACTGTTCTTTTTTCTGACTTATTTTCTGCCTTTTAATAAGTTATTAATTTGATTAGACGATCACAATAAAAATTCATCAGCTGCCACTTCAACTATTGTTGTATGATTTGGAGTTTTCAAAAAAAAAAAAAGTCACATTTTCTAGGTCCACTGTCTAAGATAAAAGGATCTGCTGTATCTCTTTGTCATTTATAATGTTTTTACTATTTATTGTTTATAATAATGAGTATTTTTCCTCTTTTTTTCTGAAAATTACTCAAAGAAACAATGCACAGATGGATTGATAATAAAATTATTCTTGAGATAACTGGTAATTAAAATAGTTATGTGCAGCCTTAAACATCATTCACTATCTGCTTCAGATTCTATTAATATCTTATGTGGCCAGATTCAGTCCAGGGACCAGCTGAGTTGAGTGAAACACTTTATATATTTGTGTTTTTACCAGTCCATCATCTGCACTAGATTCAAAGATGCCTGCCTTTGGAAAGACAAACTAATTCACCAAAAACACTGCTGCCCAACATACATTGAAGTCAAGGTTTCATAAATGACAAAAATTGCATTAGTCATGTTCTCCACAATTTTAAAACCAACAATGGACAGACTATATTCCATGTTATATATCATAGCTGTTAACAGTTAAAAAACAAAACCCACAATAATACAGTTAGTAGGCAACAAATACATTATAACAACAGGAAATCATCTGATACTCATGAGGTCAAATGTCTGACATGCGGTGTGATCACATGGCCCACTGAAGACAGAGAAATCTGCATGGAGGAATCATCACCTAATCATCACCTTGCACTATTACTCCACCTCCTGGATATGATAAACCAGGCTTCATATGTGGCTGCTTAATGGATGTAGCAAACAGTTATCTAACAAATTATCTGCAACTACCAAGACATTCTTCTGTAGGCAACTGAGCCATTATTAAGAAAAACAGACTGACACCTTACATACTGGCTTCAAATGGACATAACACAAGTAAACTAAAATGACTTTGGCGAGGAGGAGACACGATAGTACAGCCAATAGCTGCCTATCAAATGTCAGCAGAATGAGAAGCATGCAGAAGAGAACTGCAATTACCTCCTGGTCTTCACATTATATCTGCTTTCTCCAACTGCCCACACTCATTTACAGTCTTGAAGGTTTAGGTTTCACCTGTCAGATCAGTATCACCTGGCTGGTCGAGGTGCTTGTAACCAGGCCATATTCATTATTCAAGCTGCTCCAGTTCATCTTATAAAAGAATCATGAGTCTGGCCTTTTCATCTCCTCTACAGACCATCATCAAACTACTCTAATAAGATGCCCGAGGACGTCTTAAACATTTGCAAGTACTTCATGGGTAGAGATGTGGAATTGTTATTGCTGCAGCTGTCGTGTTGGAAGTGACAAATATTCACTAATTTACCAGCTTTTAGTCAGCTCTTCCCTTCCCATCCACCTCACTTGCTCAGCAGTGTACTAACAGGATACTAAATAACTCCTAGAAAGATAATAAAGCAGCCAGAAAGTTAAAAATGGATATTAAGACTGTCAACAGCCCACAGGCCCGTCTGCACAGGTGCTAGCTAGTTTCTATGAAGCCTTCAAGACAGTGATGGGCATTTCCCTTCAATAATTATTATACTATATGACTGGATGCACTGAGCTGCTGGCAGAACGCTTACAGACGACGTGACATGTGAAATATGTTTATATGTGAATACTGTGGCGTTATTTGGGTCCGCTTTGAGCACGGACAGGCAGTAGAAACAGCTAGCTAACGCTTAGCTTCCCCAGTAACCTAACGTTAGCTTTGACACCTGACAACCAGCCATCTCATCTCATCACCCTGCCCCGACAACAAAACCAGCTTTTGCCGCTGTCTCTGGTGCCCTTCTGTGTCATTAATGTACAGTTTAGCGGTGCTCAGGTGCAAATATGTAATAAATATGTGTACACTTCGGAGACAGAGTTTATTTAAAAAGGCTAAAATACCTGCTGCCTCCCCCAGATCCTGGCCGTAGCGCCATCTTGATAACAGCAGTCACTATTAGGGAGATGACGTTAGCAGTGACGGAGGTGATCCAGCACAGCGCGGCCCTGAGTTCGGTTTGTCAGGCACAGCTCACCTCCTGCTCCCGGGCTCAACCTCCACCTAACCAAATGATTGTACACATTGATGAGATGATTTACTTCTACTTTTAAGATTACAGTTTTTCATACACTCCTTGTCAAATGATAAACATGAAATGTGATGATTTTGGGTTTTAGTTCTGATTCGTTGAAGGAAAATCCTCCTCCTTCCTAACTTAATAAACGATTTGAAAAGCTCATATAAATATAAAGAATGAAGATTACAGTTAATAATAGATCATGTCATATCTATTATTATTATATCTATTATTATATCTATCTATGATCTGTCATATCTTACTTTTACACTATTCGCAATTATACGAGGTTAAAATAAGGTTAATTCTGACCAGCTACAGCATCAAATGCTACACAATAATACATGCTGAGTAATAATTCAATGCTGGGATAGCAGGGGTAATACTGCTGCTAAAAATAGTTTTCTCTTACGATACTTGAGACTAATTTTGCAAGAAAAACTTCTCCTAGTGGTGGAGTAATTTTACCCTAAAATTCAGCTACGTTTTCGTCATTAAAACATCGGAAGATCTGAATACTTCTTGCACCAGGACAGACACGCTAACTAACGCTTAGAAGAGAAATACCTTAAGATCGGAGCACAGGGCTACAATTTCCCAATAAACATGTCAGTTGCTGCAATAAGTATTGTGCTCCCGCAGGTGTCAGTGTTAGGTAGCTTGTTTGTCACATTGGCATATGTGCACAGAAGTTGGGCAAGCTGAGTATTTAAGATTTGTCAGCTAATAAGTTGCCCTTTGATTGGCTGAATGAGAGTCACCTTTTGTTTGAGACAGATTTAACTGGATGAATAACTTTGCACTTCAAAAGGCCACAAGTTCACAGAACTGGTTACAAATTGAGCAAAGCAAGTGAATGACAATGACTAGATCAGCTTTCCATTGAGGACCACTGGACTGTGGAGAAGTGACCCCAGCACAATTGTATAATTTCTGTGATGCAAATGAAGAGGCTATGGAGTAGCTGCTTACTTACTGCCACAGAATACAGACTCATGAGCACACAGAGCCTTTGCCACGACTCTGTTAACATCCACCATATGGAACTCATTGCCACCACCATGGCAAGTTGCTCTGATGCCTTTTGAAAGAAAGAGCCGCATGCATCTTCAGGACTCTGTGGTTTGGACAGGCAAGCCTCTGTACTCAAATACATCAGAGAAGATTCAGACATCAGATACATCAGATTCAGAGTCCAAATTTCAGAAATTCCCAAGGCTGCACAGCTGTCTCAGTGGAGTTACATTTGACCTGCAAGTAACCCAGCTGATATTGCCTCCACAAGACCAATAAGAGTTGTCAGGACCCCATTTTCTCTTAAAATGTGAGGATGTTTATGCTAATGATGTTCATTAACCTACATTAGACGACCCCACGGTCAAGAAAGGTGCTGCAGTAAATCCTGTACAGGAAAAAGAGGAGGGTAATGTGGTGACTCACGTGATGTATTAATTCAACTCTTGGACCCATATGAGAAAGTCTGTTGCTTGGATCTCCAAACATCCCATAATATTCACCAAGAATTTACATATTTTACCATTCTTCTAAAGCACATCCATCGAGAGGTGGGACATAGTGGTTGTAACCACATGCTATCCAAACTGCCTGAGAGATATTTGATCACTGGCACTAGCACAGTGAGAAGGAAAGTTCTTTCAAAGTTTGTTATCTTTCGACGGTTGAAATTTCAGTCAATGGCTAAGCAGATGGTGGACTTGCATTTTGAAATAGCAACCTCGCATGAACTTTTGTTTACTCATGTCGGAGTAGACTATTTTAGACTTTTTGAAACAAAGAGCAGAAGGAGCATAGTGAAGAAATACATAGACATTTTTATTTGCCTAACCATATGTGTAATCCATATTGAAGTGGAACCTTCACTGGGCACAGACTCTCTCATAAAGGCATTCAGATGCTTTATAGCAAGATGTAGTCAACTCAGGAATTGTACTCTGGCAATGAAAAAAACATCACTACCATTGATTACAATTCCATGAGACACCACACAGTGTAGTGCACTAGAAGTGTCTCTGAAACAATGCAAACATGTGATCTAAGCACAACAGATTGACCAAACCCCAGACTGCTTATGGAGCTCAGAGGTTTCTTATTTTGGCTTACTTGGCTATTTCCATAAAAAATTAGAGTATGGCATGATGCATGAACTCTAATGTATGTATTCAGTGGACTGCATGATCTGGAAGTAAACCAGCAGCCACAAAATATTTTTGATGTATGGGCATTAAGAATGTATAATGAGCACTGGATGCTGGACCACTCCTCAGACACGCAACTCATTTCTCACAGTGGCTACTCGTGGTATTGCAAATCAAAATGTCCTGCAGTCCAAAAACAAACAACAACCCATAAACCACAAAAGTAAAACCAACCTAGGCACCTCCATGGTGATTGCATAGTGATCGTGCTTCTACTGGAGAAGAACGGAGGCAACAGTATGGCCTTGTTTGGTATTGTAATGATGGTGTTGCAGGAGATTATTTGAAGTGTTGGTCTACATCAAAACTGGTCTAAAAAGTCTTGAGATGGTGACAATACTGTATTGTGAGGCTTGTGACTTTTCATTAAGCATGTTTCCTTTGGTGATGTATTATTCCCCATAAATGGGAAGTCATTGTACCTTGTGTCTACATTGTGTAAAAGACTGAAGAGCTACATGACAATTAAAGGTCATAGTTTACTTCCTTGACAACAGGAAGTAAAACTTTAGATTTGCATGAAATTTTCATGGTGTGGTCTATACATTCATAAATTTGAACTTAACCCATAAATTTTGAGTCCCAGGCCACATAGTGGACACAGGAAGTGACAGTGAACTCCTTTGTGCAGTTTCTAGAACAGGTAAAACTCATAGCAGTGCTGACGGATCAATGTAGAGACACTGGGTCACCCCTACACCTCAAGGCACATTGGGGGTTTGGGGGCTTGATCATCACTCCTTGCAGTTTTAACTGAATATGTTTTTGTCTACTTGTGAGCCAAAACAATTCTAAGATTATAATCTATTAAAAATACAACAGCAAGTAGATTGTATTCACTAAATATCACCTGTTTACTCTCTGCTGCATTTTTTTTAATTCTCTGAGTGATTTTGTATGAAATGTGCCATTGGATTTCTATCTCTGATTTGAAACATTAGAGGTATGCTGCATCTATTCCGTAATGTCTTGTCTAACATTTTTACTGGCTGCTTGAAGTATTGAGGCCATTGTGGGTCCCGACAAAGTGATTCAGTCGTCAGTTTCATTGTTACACCAATGACAAGGTGGGGCAACAAGGAGAAACCTCTCTGGCATTGTCTTAGTGGGTGTCATGCAAGATTTACAGCTTAATGAGAGTAATGTAAGGCAGTAGATGACAAGCCTCACTGCTATCCATCACCTGGTCTGCCCTCAACCTTTCCAATACCCCATGTCTATTCAGCAGCAATGATTCAGAGTCCATATACATAACAGAGGGACAAATGCAACCATTTAGGCTTCAGAGTGACTGAGACCTTAAGGAAAAAAACTGCAGTTTCAGTTCCAGTGAAAGTAAAACATGCTTTTACAGTATTGTTTTTGCATGCATCTTTCAGCATCTAACAGGAAATTATTCCTAATTGCCTCATATAAAGACACTGCCAGTTTCACAGGACTGCAACTGTTAGTGGGAACGCTGCAATGAAAACTCTACATGGTGCATATTTTATTTATAGAGCCTTAAAAGTCTGATTTCAGCATGTTTATTTCACTAGAAAATTAATAAAGAACTAGTGGTTTATTTTGAGCTTTGCTTCCATATGTGCAGGACCATATTTCTAAGTCAAGTCACACCATTGGTATTTTCTGAGGGAATCTGACTGAAGGCAGATTCAGAATTTTTTTTTACTTGTTTTGAATGAAAGAGATTTAGGTGAAAAATGAAAATGAATGAATGAATACACGTGTATTTAGTATTTCTCCAATAATTATACATCATGAAACAACTCAAAGACCAACATGTAAAGGGATACAATTTTGATAAAATAAAATAAATAGAATTTGGGGGAGAAAAAAAACGTAAATGAACAGTCCTGCATAATAATAATAATATCATACCAGCATATTATCAGAATAATCTGTGATACACACCAGACATCATTGTTCATGTTGGAGGTCAAACATTCAAATTAACCAATTTTTAATTTTTTAATATTTTTTTTTTTTTTTTTTAGCAAAAGGGTACTTTAATTACCACCTATGTGGTTTGTTTGTTGTTTGTATATGTGATCTTATTCCAACAGGTTGGATTATTTTCTGTTGCTTTATTGCTTCTATTGAGACTCATTAAAAAGACGATTAGGCCTCGTCAGTCTCCCAACCGCTTCTCTTCTCTGGACCCATTCACAGGCCTCAGAGAGCAGAGCGTGGGCTCCCTCCCTGCTGTGCATGCCGGGTTTAGCTGGAGGCCGGTCAAGTCAGTCGCCCTCGATGTTTGGATCTGGACTGGCTGTGGGGAGCCCCCCCAGGGAGGTGGTCCAGTGAGAAAATGTGAACATTAACCCAGGTTCCATTCTGGGCATCCCACTATTCCTCATAAATCATTAATCTATCCAGCATCAAGCCTGTGACAGCGTCAGCATGACAACATCAATCAGTCAGGATTCCTCTAAACCAAGGGTACTAAGGTTTTTAGCCTCTGATGCTGAATTTGGACTCATTCTGGTGAAAACAGACTTGCACTTTTGCCCTGCAGAGACTCATCTTAACCACCTCACGTGCCCCAAATATTTAGTCTAAGGCTTTTTTTTATGGGATGTGATTGCTTTCATGTAAAATCCCACTTAGAGAAACATAAACAACCCTAATTTCTCAGGGACTTCATCCTGTTCTATTATTGTTGTTGTCATAAATAGAATTTCAAAATATTATAAAAGATTATTGAACAGAATATGGGTCAGGATTCAATGACAGAATCATATGTTGTCATACTTTGGTTCTTCATTTGAGGTTGTGCTTGGCAAATTAAAAAACTTTCAGGAGAAACATTATTTGATTTGTCAGGTGTATAGAGTCCTATTTCACTTTACACTTTATTACTTATGATGATTTTAGAGTGTCAGTTTTCCATGAAATAGATCAACAAACTAACTTATAGTAACATATCCTGAAAATAGGGGAAAATGGGCTACTAAGTCAGCATTAATGTGAATTCTCAGTTGTTTTTTTCTGTATGCGTGTTAAGGGCACGTAATATCACTAATTCCTCTAGATTTTATAAAAATTGTTAAAATCCTGTTATTTTTCCACTGCCTTCTAATGTTGTGTTTATTACTTTTATATTTAGCTTGTGTTTATTTTAATTTTTATATCACTATTGCCTCCAACTTTCCACATATTAACAAGCTGAAGATGATGAATAATAGATTACAGATTCAGGTAAACTAAACATGCATCTCCTCACAGAGAGCTTGTGTCTCATTTTTCACATCAAAGCTTAAAAAGCAAATGTAAATCAGCTTCAGTGAACTGAATGAAATTACTTGAGATCAAAAGCCACCAAACTTTTCCCGAGTCCAGCCTAGCTATCACTGTAGGTGGTGCTTTTGGGGATGTACGGTGAAGGCTACTGTTTGTTGCTGTGGAGGCCTGCCTGATCTCCATGACTGTGCAGGAGCACAACAGAGGCCTCCTTGATCAGGCAGCTTTTGATGGAAGACTGCTGTCAGAGCAGGTCCATACATGTGTATGTATTTCTCCATAGAAATGTTGGCGTTAACTCTGGTCGCAGTGACCAATTAGCCCTGGCAGAGAGTGGCCTCCTGACCCTTGACCCCTGCTGGGTAGTCTTATCCATTAACCCCTTGGGGCTCAGCTGGAGTTGATGTAGTATCCTTTCTTCTGGCCCTGCTAAACACACGGCCACATTCACCCTGCAGCTTCCACTTTCTGTCTCTTTGCCCCTCTCCGCAGTTCCCTGGGTGTTAGCTCAGTCCTCATGTTGACCTCTCGAGTCCCTGGCCACACTGAATCCATTGGTCCATCATCACCACACAGAAGCAGATGCTGATGTCACTTTGTGTAATGGAACAACCTGGGATGTTTTCCATATCATCATAGAGAACTATTAAAACTTGCATAATTGTAGCGATACAAGCACCATTAGTGGCAGTGATACTTGTCCTATTATAGCAACAGGATCAATGATAGTAACCGTATTTATAGTTTTATTGCAGTAAGTTTTACAGTGGTTTGAACTTGGCTGGAGTGCAAATGTGTGTAGCACAGCTTCAGAGTCAAGTTTATTAACATTGTAAATCATACAGTGATGAAGAGTTTGGACTATGGATGAAGGAATGAAAATCTTCACGAGCACATCATGTTTTGACTGATAACATTTGCCTATGTCTCGGGCCAAAGATGGGCAGCATCAGTCATGACCTTCCCTTTAACGCTCTGTTGCCTGGGAGTCATGCTGGAGGTGAAGGGAGAGTCCATGATCCACTGCTCCCTGGACGTTTTGTGCTTTGATAAGACAGATGCAGCGCTGAACCAGATGGTTATGGAGGAGGTGACGATCATCTTGTAAAACAGAATCAGTGCTGTCCTGCAGACTGAAGCCAGCCAGGTCAACTTCCTGGATGATGACAACTGCTCAGCATGTGGACAAATTAACTTTTTAACAAACTGACTTTTCAGGGCATAGGTCAAAAATTAAGTAAGTAGTTTGTATAAAACGTTTTAGGGGATAAATTGCTACTATGCAAGAGCTGCAGAGTTGACAATAATTTCCAACGTACCAAAACAAATAATATTTTTTAGGCTATGGTAATAATGATGCTATGCTTAAAATAGCTTGGTATCATTTTTAAACCCATATTGCTGCTGGAATTCCTTATTGAGTTATGCTGCCATCTGCTGAAAGACAGAGCAAAAAGTAGCTCTTTAAAATTTTTTCTTAAAACATTTTTGGGTTAACTGTAATTTTTTCAGGGAATTTATTGTCTCAGTGGATTATACTGAAGAGAACATGGACATTTGTACAACTTACCTTAAGATTCAGCTTGTGTATTGTATAAAAACACTTAAACTAATGACTGTGATTATGTGAATAAATCATATCTAATCATAGAATCATATGGATAAGATGATAAAATGAAATGTTGATTGTCTTTCATACAAAGTTGGCATTGACCTGTAAGATCATAATAAAATGATCAAGCCCATCACATTTAATGCCATTATTTCCTGATTGAGCCTATCCTTCAAGACAAACAATGCAGCACTTAAGGTAATAATGCCCAACTTTTACAATAAGACAGACATTACAATAAACGTACTATTACCACTAATTGGTGAGCAAATAGACGGTGCTTGTAGCAAGAAATTTCTTTGGCACACACAGAACTGAATTTGTGTTTAAACCCTACAGTAAATCACAGCTGACCTAAATGCCATGTTTAGAGAGTTTAGTGTTCTATTTAAGACTCTAACAGATGCTAATGAGCCTCCCAGTATTTCAGTTTCTTTTAGAGAAGAGAGTAAAGGGGACATGGTCAGATCTTTAGAGGCTTCCTGGGTCTGAAAATCAAAGACCTCATTGAAAACCAAATAGAGCAACATCAGTGGATTACAAGGCCTCCCTCAGCAGGGCGCCGTGATGGAGGCTGCAGGTCAACTGAGGGATAGAATGTTCAAGAAGTGTAAATCACATTGTTGCAAGCAAACATTTTAGTTGTAAAGTTTATGTTTTTAAAGGGATACATTTTTAATAATGTAGCAAGTAAAATTGTGTAATGTGAAAGGTCTCCTGTGGCCTTTCAGAGCTTTAAGTGGCGTTCAACTCATTGTTTATCAGTCTGTCTGAAAATTCATTGTTTAGATTCACTAATGCTACTCTCATAGGGCTGTTTTAGCTGCAATAGACACCTGTTTTCAACTAAAAAACTAGCAGATGAACATAATGGAGATTTTAGCAGCTAAAGGTCCAGATAATTATCTTTAAAGTTGGTGGAAGGCAAGAATGGAGCTAAAAGAAATGCGAATACAGGCCTTACATTCATCAGGGTGGCCTGGGTGGAAAACAGATGATTGATGCTGTTGCTCCATAACTTCTATATGTTTAACAAAAAATAACTGTTGATTAGAAAGCTCACCTTAAAGAGTGGTAATGTGCCAGTGTTGTGTTTACAGTTAGTAAACTAGAGAGAAAGACTAGAGAAATCTTTTACTCTAAATCAGACCAGAGAGCGTGTAAAATGATTACATTACACTTCAAATGCAAGACTATCTCCACTCAGCCACTCAGTGCTCTCACCAAACCATTTGCCTCTCCTTAAGTTTGTTTTCTTTTGTAAAATCAAAATTCATAATTCATCCTTAAATATGCATTCAAATATTTACAGAAGTTACAAATCATGCCTAGGGACATCCTGAGCAAAATGTTATCTATGATTTTAAATCGTGCATGTGAGTATTGCATTGTGATACTACTTGAATTATTTAATGTGTTCTTTTAAATGTGACCTCTTTTTTTCAAACCTCATTAAGCTGCATTTCTTTTGAGAAGAAAAACTATAATGACAGCTATATATTTTACAGTGCAATTGTATGTCAGTAGCAGATAAAGGCTGAAATGAATTATGCTGCCATAAGATGTTGGGTTCAGTGAACCTTTTGAGATGCATTTTGCACTTTAGATCTATGAACTTCAAAGAGGCTATTTACTTATCACACAGCAACACCACAACATCTCTGTGAAGGCCATAAAGAAACTCAATGCACTGAGCTGCTCCTTCCTCCCACTGCTTCTTGAGTTTTTTTATAGTGTTGGAAAGTAATTAAGTACTATATTTAAGTACATATTGGGATTACTTCTATTTTAAATTACTCTATCTATCTATCCATCTATCTACATTGCACACAAAATGACAAAAAGCACGTATTCATTTTGGAAAAAAAACTTTTACTTGAAATATCAATATTTTCTCAGAAAGTATAAATAATGATTTATGATTGATTTCAATTTTATACAAAAATAATACATTAGGAGGGGGAAAAAAATCATGTCCTGCCACACATAGTATGAGTGCCCTCTGATCAGATGGCAGTAAATGTGCCTATAACAGTCACAAACCAACCAACATAATAACAATGTAATGACCTAATATTGAACAAGAGACTGGATCTACCACACTCATGACATGCAGGCGCTAATAGTAAAAATGGTCTTTTGGTCTAATAGAAAAATGTGTAGTTACAGTTACAGTTATATATTATTTATGGCAAATTTGGTCCTCTTGTTAATCTTTCCTGTCCTTGTCCAGCTGGCTAAACTGTGAGTGTGTGCTCAACCGGACAGAAGACTTCGGTTGAACGATACTAGACGACAGTTGGCTTCACTTTCTGTCTGAACACACCTTGACAGAGTTCACGTGGGCGTGTGTGCCCGCAGCAGCTGCTCCTCCTCCCTACATTTCTCAGTCTCTGTGGATTCCTGTATGATTAGAGCAGCTGCTGTCACAACTCTTTTCTGTCTCTCCCCTTCACAAAATACCAGACTGTTATGATTCTGAATACTTGTCTGTGTTTTCATTCTACCCTGGTGGGAGGTCCTGCGCCTCACTTATGATGAGGAGTTATTAACAATATTTGTCCTATTTTGGTATTTCTTCACATTGCAGCAGGAAGTAGGAGAGGGAGCAGGAGGTGGAGGGTGAGTCCCATTCCTGAAATTCACCTGAACCTGTGTGCAAACAACGTGGAGGGAGGGGAAGGGCCACATTTAAAGCATGTGAGTCAGCCCCCCCACAACCACCCCCAAAAGGCAGACCTGGTTTATAGATATTGCAGGCTAACTTTTGAGACATGAGGACAAATAGAAGCCGTACCTACACTCAACTATGCTCTTAGTCTTTGGCGTATTCGTCACACACACACACACACACGCACACACACATCTGCTTTTGTGTCATTTTACGCAAAAGCTTCGGTATACAATAATAGTTGGTGACTTCACTGATAGTGCATATTCATTTCCAGCCTCAAGTGTGTGGAGTTCTGTGCAGAATCCAGTCATACAAAGCATACACCTATAGACGCGTTGCATAGTCCTTTCAAGATTGTCAAAGTCTTTTCAATCACAGTATACACATTGAACAACTCGACATGATGAATCCGCGGAGCAACAGAGGGCATTCACCGCCTGCACTAATGCTAGTACAGTAAACTGAGTGTGAAAGAATAACATGGAAGACTCTTTTAAAGCCTGGTAAGAGGATCAATACAGGTTATTGTGATTGTCACACAGTTCTGCTCGTGCACAAGGCAATTTGTGTAGCATACAAGGCATCCAGGAACTTGCTGTGAGTGAGTCGCCTTCATTGAGTCTTTCAGCCTTCACAGAGGCCGACTAGTGTCTCTGTTAGTTTGAGTGTATCTTCATATTTCCACCTGAAATCACAGTGTAAGATAACTGGTTCCAGAGCCTTCATTCAGGTCCATACTGCACAGGCAGTTGATGAGCAGTTTTTTTGGGTGCTTGGTTTTTGTTCCTATTATACAGGGGCATAAAAAAACTGAATACTGTTTTCAAAGATTGTGTTAAAATCATACATCCTTGTTGATCATTGGTGTGCGACCGAGAGGAATCCAGTCTCCTCACTTTCAGTTCTTCTTCAACTTCTTCTTCTTCTTTTTTTCTTTTTGTCGTTCCTCTTACCCCAGTTTCTCATTTCTGGCGGCCCACCATCGTCACTCCTCTCGTTTGTTGACTGACTCATCATCCAGCCGCACCGTTGCCGGTTATTAAGAGCTGTCATGGTTACCACAGTGAGAGGGTGGAAAAATGTGCTCCTGGTTGCCGGGCACCGAGGAAGTCAGGTGGACACTCTCACCAGGCTTGAAGAGGACACTGAAAGCAGGAGAGGGAGAGAAATGTCAGGCCTGCATTACATAAAACAATAAATACAATCTGTCCAGTAACACATATATAAATAAATAAATAAATAATAAATAATGTTCATCATTAGCAACATTACATACATACATTTGTTAACTAAGTAAAGTTGTGATGTACTTCACTTGTATTATACTTATATTGCACCTTTTGAAATTGAAATATCACTATTCACTCCATTACATTTACTTAAAAACTAAAGTTAGTTGTTACTTTTCAGAGTAAGACTACAAAGAAAAAAAATTATATGTTTATAAAATATGATTGTATATTAGACTGTTACATGTAGAAATTAGAATTAGCTCCGACAGATCACCTGCACTGTTAAAGTACCGCTTACATATTAATAAATCAAAAATAACAATCCAGTAATATGGTTCCTGGATCCAATGTTACATTTTGTTGCTGATGTTTCTTTACTTTATGTTTGTAAAATTAAAAATGCATTGATTTTATTTGTAATGCAGAATTTTTTATAGTGTGTTATTGCTGCTTTTACTCAAGGAGATGGCTTAAATTACTTCTTCCAACACTGGTAAATACATCACCCCTGCACCTTCATGTGCCACACCTTACCAAATACATTCCTCATCCCTCTTCTCCTGGCTCTGAAAAGCCTGGTTGCCATTGAAATCCTGTCTTTTTTGGATTGTTTGTGGAATTTATTTTTGTCTTGCCCCTCCAGGGGTGGAGGCAGGTGACCCTGGTGTGACCCTGCGGCCCGCAAACAGCTTTACCTGATAAAGCTGATCCGCAGCTGAGACTTGAGTCATTAGACGCCGGGCTCTGAGCTGAGGTGAGTTTTAAACAGACCCAGGTATAATGGAGGGTTCACGGTAAACAATGTGTTATGAGGCCTGAGCATGTTGGTTGAGTCAGCCCCGTCCAAATAAAGTGCTGATAAGAAAATACCTGAGAGAGCCCGCTGGCTAATTGCTCTCTAAATACGTGGGTTTGTGAAATGCAACAAGGTGATGATGCCAGTGGTGGAAAGTAAAAAACAGTACATTTACTCAAGTACTGTACTCAAGTAGAATTTGAAAGTACTTGTGCTTTAGTTGAGCAATTTGTATTTATGCTACTTTACTTTATGGCACTGCAAAACTAGGAAATATTGTATTAGTTATTCTGCAGTGTTAGTCAAAGTATTGAGTAGGTGCTATGAAGATTAAAATGTAACAAAGTAACACATCAAATGATAACCTGTTTGAGGTTATCAGAAGAAAAAATTTGCTCAAACTATAGTAACTTAAATATTTTGGGCTGTTGGTCAGAGAAAACGTGACGTGATGAACCTGTAATTTTTTTATAGACTGAACAGTTAATTGAGAAAATTAACTGAAAACAAAAATAATGGTTTGGTTTAGCCATACAATAAATGTTTAAAGATTAAACCAGTGGTTTCCAACTTTTTGTCATGTGACTCCGTACAAAAAAACATTGTCTAGGTGAGGCTCCTTGTTGCACCAATCTTTAATTCACATAAACTGAAACTTTTGATTTACATCTTATTCATTATATTTATTTATTCATAATATTAACATTTCAATCTAATTAGTAGTGTATTTGCCCAGTAGTTTTTAGTATGTAACTGTAAATTAAAATGAATAAAAAAGAGGCGTTTCAATAAAAATTAAAAAGAAAATTTTATAATTTTAATAATAATTTTCAAAATACGAGTTTGCTCAAGCTATTCAGGCAGATTCATTTGATGTATGTGTGAATATTCAATATAAAGAATTTTTTAGCTTAACATATATCATCCTTGCTTGCATCCAACAGTTGATTGTCCCTTATTGTCCCTGCCAAAAGGCACTCATTTCACAGTCTCGTAGAGATTTGTTTTACTTCCTTCCTGCATAGAAGATACACCATGCTCTGAACTATCACCCCATCAACCCATCAGTCTGTCAGTAGCAGCGCAGCGGTACAAGTGCTCTGCCTCAGCGTGGGAAATTGAGCGTGTGAAAGCACCGTGGACAACATTTCAGGCTAGAGCGATCACCGAGAGCAGGGAGAAGTAGGAAAGAGGAAGAGGTGTAATTAACCAAAAAAAAAAAAAAAAAGTTCTCCACCCCCACCCAGCCCATCTCATGTCCAGCCTCACTGTAGCATGGAGGAGAGTGGAAGGACCCAGGGCCTGAGAACTTTGATTAACAGTGGGGCTCATTTCCTGATCGCGGAGGCATCTCTCACCAGGGAGAGGAAAGTAAAAGGAGGCAGCGTTAATCAAGAAGCGTTCAGGCTGAGGGATCAGGTGATTGATTAGACAGCTGTTTGAGAGGAAATAGGAATTCTGAGGAGTATACTATCCATGTATCCTTCTCATATATTAGTTTGAAGCCATATGAAAGCTTTTGAACGTTGCAAGCAGCCAAAAAAAAGTAGAAGGACTTAAAAGATTTGACTTGTGTGCGATTTTGGTGATTTCTACTCATTTACGACTGAACTGATAAAATTGTATTTACCCAGGAGAGACCCCCGAGTTGCACCATCTTGTTTACAGGAGCCTCCTAATATGACAGGAATCAAACAAGTCAACACACAATCATAACACACACACAGTCATACTCTAGCTCCTAGCTGTCAGTGTGTGCTTCGATTGTGTTGTTTCTCTAAAGGACAGGGTGAGGGTGATTTTTGTGTACCAGTGGGGAATAAGTGATCTGATCCAAGTGATACAATATTTTTAAAAACAGAGATTTGGTGACATGATAGTGCTATATCCTGCAACATGAAAGAATGACTGCATTAACACCTTAAATTTACTGCTGATCATCATGCAAATACACCCATAGATATTGAGTTTTCCACTCTAAACCCACAGTGGCAGGCAGAGGTGAGTGCATGCATATTACTAAAGATGTAATAAGATGCTGGATAAGACTCACCGTCTTGCTTGAGGACATGGAGCTGAGGGTGCTGATGCTGTTGGCGTCTGTGACCACCATGGCCGAGGGGAAACGTGACGAGTGGGAATATTGCGGGGGCTCTTGCTTGTGAGGATACACTGCAAAGGACAGTCAGACACACACGTGAATTATTTTTTGAGATACTCAGTCTCAAGGTTTGTATCGGGTTTCAAGCAGGACATTTTCTGCAAAGTATCACATTCAAGTGCTCACACACAGCATGTTCATCATGTTCAGGTTTAGCAGTCTAGTCATCTTTAATCCTGAAGGTACCAGGCGACTAGATTTTTTAGAAAGTTTGGAAAAATTTTGCACTGGAAAATATTTGACTCTTCTCATCAAGCATGACACCCAAACAAAATATTTAAAGACCTTGGCCATTTGAACTACTTCTGAAGTTTACATCTAAAGAGCTGGTATACCCCACTGGTTCCCAGTCTGGAAGTCTGCCAATTCAGTGGGTCCCCACATTGAAAGTAAGAGGTCCCTAGATGACAACCAGATATTTTTCCACTAATTGTTGTTTTTTGTTTTGTTTTTTTTTAAATCTGGGCACTTTTGCTCTTTCAGGCCTCTAAAATTATTCAAATTAAACTATTTTTAAAGAAAAATCACTTTTTCTAACACCTCACAATTTACACGGGATAACACATAGACTGAAGCTTCTAAAGGGACACAAGATGCAAACTGATTGACTAAGCATACTAGAGGCTTCTGTTCAAAGAAGATGAGAGTGGGACTGAGTGTTACTGACTGTGCGAGTGTGTGACCGTAGCCATGAACGGCTGCTGGCTCATGTGGCTGGGGGACTGCTGCATCAGGCTCTGCTGGTGGGGGCTGTGGAGCTGCTGGGAAAACTGCACCGGCTGCAGCGCCGCAAGGCTGCCCGCTACGCTGTTGATCACGGGCACCGTCTGAGACTGCGATGTGTTTAAACCTAGTAAGACACAGCAAAACCTCAGTCAAACCACATTAAGGAAAAAAACTAATTTTCTGTGTTGGTCATGAGAAGCGATTAAGGACTTACTCTGTGCAATGGCCATGACTCCAGATAGAGGCATGATGAGGTTCTGTGTCTGCTGATGGCTGTGATGGGAACTGTGGATGTTAGTCAGCGTGCTGACAGGAGGAAGTCCTCCACCTGAACCTGAAATCTGGGGGAAGGATGAAGGAAATAAATAACATTACAGCACCATTTAATCGCTATAATATTCATTATAATAGACTACAACCCTCAAAGCTATGAGCGCTCAAGTATCTACTATGTAAATTCACACAAATGTATTTTCAAAGTGAAACAGATGTTGGCTGCTAAACAAACAAAGGACATAAATGTTGACTTAGTTCAGATTCTTTTGTATGGCACCATGCTTGTGTAACTGCACTTACACATGGCACACAAGCAAATACTGATAAGAAAGAAAAGCTGGAGAAAAGAATTATAGTGAAAATGTCAGCGTAGAGGTGTGTGTATGAGTTTGTGTAGCACACTGACAGCATTAAGCATGTTGGTCTATCAAATGCTTAAAAGCCAAGTGTTCAAAGCAACATCAGTGCATGTATAGTAATGGCTATTTGGATTGGATCCTCCCACCCAGAGGGGCTGTGTCTATTTGACTACACTGCCAGCTGCCCACAGAGGACAGAGCAGCCAGACACACATCTGCAGATAAGAACTGCCTGCCCTCGATGTGGACAGTTCCCATAATGCTGCTCCAAAAGGCAGAAGTAATTTGATCCAGCGGGGAAGTTAGTAATGAATATTTCTCTTACATGGCTTCATATTTGAAACTGAATAAAATAGAAAGCTTAAATGTTTGAATTTTGTGTTCTTTGGCAATTTCATTTTGGCACCCGGAAAACATATTTTGAAACTAAATCCCATATCATAAATCAAAATCTATTGTTGCACCACTTTTCAAAAGCCATGGGTCCATGCACAGATTTCCTTGTCGCTGATCAAATATTAGACTAGGGCAGAAGGGAGAAACTCTGAAGTAGAAAAAAAAAAAAACATTAGGTGCAATCAAATGTTGGCGTCATCTCTCTGGCAGAACAAGTAACACTCCACCTGTGGCTCCTCTTTGTGAGGCATTTAATCAATAAGAGCAGAATGTTTCTTTGTCAGGTTTATTGGCTGAACGATGAGCACGCTGGTGCACTCTGGTGAAGGCTGCGTGCTCAGGCCAGCCGTGGCCTGCCACCCAGGCTCCACCTTCCAAACAGGGCAGCACAATGTGCTAATTGTTGGCTCTTGCCAGTGGGTCCATGGGAGAGGAGGGTCAGGAACCTGCTTTGTACGTTTATGCTAAACGCAGGCTGGGTCTTATCTAATCTGAGGCCATGAGGACCCAGGTGTGTTCACTCACCATCTTGGCATCAGGTGACAGTAGACTGTGGCTGTGGTCCAATCCTCCCGGAGACACCTGCTGGAGCACCGACTGGCTGGTCGGCATCGCATTGCTACTGTGGTGATTGATGGTTGTGGAGGAGGTGACCTCACCGGGGCCTTGGCTGTAACGCACTGAGAGATAGAGATACACAGACAGTTAGTTACCAGAGAGGCTATGTTTTCAGTTCAGCTTGTTGGCTTGTTGGTGTGGTAGTCTGTTTGTCAAAAGGATTATGGAAAAACAACTAGCCCGATTTTCATGAAACTTAGTAGAAAGATGTAAAGATGTAATTTTTCATTTTTGCTAACATAGTGAGATGGAGTATTTGGCCCTGACAGAATAAATGCCATACATCTTAAAACCCAATACACTGTAGTAGAGTTAATACAATGACTTCATATCAAAATCCACATTCATGTTGTTAAAATCATTAATTAGTACCAGTAAATTTCAAGGCAGTTGCTCAAACAACAATCTGAAAGCAGTCATTATTGAGCGCTTAAGGACAGTGGTTTAATGAGAATTGTAATTGTAAAACTGCCATATTTATAAGATCACTGAGTTTTCTCAAACTCTGTTCTGGCGTTGGAAGTGTGAACGCACATAAATCATGCCATTAATAACATTCCTGCTTACATCTAAATGTAAATAGTCTACAATAAACTCCAGCAGCTATACAAGAACAAGCAATGATGCTGCCCATGAAAAAAATTACCCCTTACATGCAGTTTTTTTAAAACAAACTGCCATGTTCCTGTTTAGAGCTAAGCTTACCTAGGAGGCATATTAACCATATGTTGACCTAACCCTAATAGTATTGGAGATATAGCCAGACATATATAACAGTGGTGCTTTCAGATTTGCATATTATAAAGAAGTGGTGTATTGGCCCAGACAGAGGTCTGCACTCACTTCACTTGTTTTGGCTCTCAGCTGCCATGTCCTACAACTGTACCAGTTAAATAGGGCAGGGAGATAGTAAGCGTCAGCCTACACCGCTCCCACTCCAACCAACCGGGCTCACCTGCTCTTTGACTCAGACAGGGGTGGATAGAGCAAACAAACACACTGCCCCGTCCACTGCTGCTATCTGCTTAGCTCAGTCAAGGCCATGAACTGTGTACACGCACTCACTGCGGCAAAACTCCCATCGGGCTCGCTGATCAGCACACAGATTCTAAGGACGATGGTCGCAATTACGTCAGTGTGAAGTTCAGCAGTGATGGAAAAGTATTGTTAACAAAATACAGGCTACTTATAGTAGAGAAGATAGATACTGTGCGGGCAGCATTTTATTGTTGTATTGTATATAAGATTTGATCGTTTTTAGTGACGTATTGGATAATTGTGCATCTTTTGCCCTTAATAAAACCATCAACCAGGTTAATTTTGTGAGCTTGTTTAATGTTTTTTAATATAAAATATTTTGACATTTTCTAACTAGCTAGAATCTAAAGTGTAGTGGAGTGAAAAGTACACGAAGCCCCACCAAGTGACGAAAACAAACTTTGTCTTTTAATGCCATCACTTAACCCTCTGTCTAGACTTCTTCTGTCCTTCACTTGAAGCCAAAAGGAATGCTTCACCCCATCACAACCGACAATCAAATGCCTGTTTGCTGATGCAGGCCCCCTCTGATACCAACAGAGTAAACATTACACAATTACAAACAATGTCAAACACATTCTTATCCTGTGGTCTCAGCCTCACACAGACACAGAGAGCGTCCCTCCCTCAGTGACAGTGTAGAGACAGACTCTGTTTGCGCTCAGATCTCCCATCTTCCCTGAGCCCTCCGTCCCTGACCTAGGTATGTCAGCCCCAGTGCCCTGCCAAAGTCGGTCAGACATGACAGGAAGCATTGATATACAGCCATTTTGAGATAAAGGAGGGAGAGGCACTGACACTAAATGTGACCAATGAGGAGGGCATTGATTTCTTGTCAGTGCTGGAAACTGTAGCAGGATGTGTTTGCAGATCTGAAAGTTTACATTTAAAGCCACAGTTTGACATTTTAGGAGAGTCAGTTGAGTTGATTGACCTCTCTCATGTCTTTGCATTACATATGAAGCTATAGCCAGGAGACAGTTAGCTTAGCCTAGCATAAACAGGAAATCAGTGGACAGTCATTAGAGTAATAAATTTTGTCATGTAACTCTCAGAAAGAAAGCAAAAACACCAATATTTGCGATGTTAAACTATTGCTTAAGATACAGTTAGTTAAAATACAGATGTCACAATGTCTGAAGCAAAGCCACAGAGCCATATTTCATCCTCTAAAGTACCTGTCCTCCATTTTGTTCAGCCCACAGACTTCATATTGTCCTCTGCAACACAGAAGCAACCCTGCAACTCTGCACCATGCCTTGTAAACACTACCACAGAACAATAAAGCACTCCATTGGACTCATGACCCCCATTGCCACACAATGGAAGAGGACTCATAAAAAGGCAGTTATCTCGGTGCTGGGCGACCTCTTAAAGTCTCAGAGAGAGAAAAGGATGCTATTCAGGCTAGTTTTGTTTCGTTGGGTTCAGTAGTAATTCTTACTGCAGGGGACCTTGGGGTAAGTAAGGAGGTCCACAATGTGAAGAAATAAAGGAAAACCCTGGGTTTCTGGCAAGGTCAGATTTTCTAGAGACAGTGGAGACATGGCTTTAACCAAGACTTTATGCACTAAGATTATTTTGTTTAGAGAATCTATAAAGCTAAAAATAATAGAAAACTGGAAAGGTCCTTTTTTTTGCAGAACTTGGGGAGGGCGAGAACTTCAGAAGGGGAGTGGTAGCAAGGAACTTCAGCAGGTTTAAAAGGCTTTTGTCAGTGCTGGAAACTGTAGCAGGATGTGTTTGCAGATCTGAAAGTTTACATTTAAAGCCACAGTTTGACATTTTAGGAGAGTCAGTTGAGTTGATTGACCTCTCTCATGTCTTTGCATTACATATGAAGCTATAGCCAGGAGACAGTTAGCTTAGCCTAGCATAAACAGGAAATCAGTGAACAGTCATTAGAGTAATACATTTCAGACGGGGAGTGGTAGCAAGGAACTTCAGCAGGTTTAAAAGGCTTGAGCTCCCTGTGTGACCCATGTAATATCAAAGCCTGCCTCCCCAACCCCAGGCACTGCTCATTGTAGTGCCACTGCATATGATAGACCTCCTGGGTCTCTGCAGGACGTATCCACTCTCCTCTTTGTAGCTATCTGGGAGACACAAGGGAGTGGAAAGTGCAGAGCTAGGGCATCCTTTTCTGTGTGGGTGTATGTGTGTCCTGTTTCAAGCTAGCCTGAGGTGGCTGAAAGCAACGCAATCCACAGATGATCCCCCCTACTGCTGTATCTGATCTGGAACTTCTGAGTCTGCAAGTTTTGTAACATGCAGAACGATGCAGTACAGCTTGCACAGCAGTGAATCAATTTTATGCCTTCAGCTGCCAAATTACGGGGGGGAAGTATTGAGATTATCTACTTAAAGTTTAGCACCAATAATGTCCTACATAAGTGTTAAATGTTGTTAAAGTTTGAAGGTAAAAGTCACTACCATGCAGAAAAATGGCCTCTGTGACCGAAATATGATTCAATTTACCATTTTTGTGAATTGTTACCAATGAGTCAATGTGTTTGCAGCATTTTACTGTTGTAGCTGGTCAAAGTGAAGCTAGCTTTAAATACTTCACATACATTTAGAAAGTTTAGTGCAGTGCAACCTAGAGAGAGTACATATACGTATTTGAGAGTAAATTTGTGCAAATCTATTTAAAAGGTGGAATTGCAAACAACTCAACTCAACATTTTCTTTGAGTGAATATGTAATCTAACAAGTACAGTTGTAAGTTATTATCCAGTCGACATATTAATGCCTTAAACTAACTTGTCCGTGGAGATGAATGCTTCAGAGGAAAATGCCGTAAAAAGATGGATGACTTGAGCTCAGTAAACATTATTAGCAGATGAACAGCAGGTAAATATTCCATTAGAAAACACAGGTGCGTGCTCACATATGCCAGCAAACAAACATTGTAATCTGCCTGAGATCAGTTTCATATCTGAAAGTAAAAAAGGTCACCACCAAAACTACACGACACACTGTTCGACTGTCTATCCAGATGTGACCAACTGGCCAACGAAGTGTAACAAAATCAATAAAAACTCCCAAAGTAAGAGGAGTGTCTTTGATCCGACCCAGCAGTGACCTTTCTCATATGACTGAAGGTGAGGAGGCAGCTTAAAGAGGGGGGCGACTAGTTTTCTCTATAGGCGAAGAAGGGGTCATCAGTCCTGTCTGGCCAGAAAAGAGCCAATACCCCAGTGGACAGCTCCTGCTGCTCCAAGTCTGCACCCAGGCTCAGCAACTATACTACTGCCTATAAAGGTGATGGGGGAGGCTTTAAAATCAGTCCTCCTCAAGGCCCAGCAGAGATAAATGAACCTAGGTTACAGTCACTGCAGTCTTCTAATACACCACAGACAATGGGACCTCCTGCTGAGGTAGAGTATAGAGAGTAGAAGTCAGAGGAGCCCCTTATCAAAGGCCTGGGAGATGTAGTAGCAAAGGATTTTAATTGTCCATTAAGCATGCATAATACAGGCCGTGCCCTAGCAACGCAATGAGACGCCCCGCTGGGATATTATTGTCAGGCCAGGGGCTGACACTGAAAAACAGCTGATGCCGTCGGCAGGATGCCAGCAGGACACCTTGTAAGCAGCCAGCTGAGGGGTTTTTTAGGGGAACAAAGTGCTTTCCGCCATGCACCGAGCCTTCTCTTCAGCAACCTTATCACTGACCCCTTTGGCTTTGCAACCAGAGGTCAGTGCCTGGTCAGGTGTTCTGAGCAACAACAAAAAAAAACCTCAGGAAAACAGACAATCCACAAGTGGGACCAGTTTATCCAGAGGTAAAAGAGCAAGCCAAGGTAAACAGTTTGTTTTCCCTTCAAAGCTCACCTCGTGTTCGAACATGAGAGGACAACAATAGGCTCTGAGTGAGTCTCTCAAATCACAGTTTTATGGAGGGTGAGTGATGGCGCGGAGGGTAATGCTCCGCGAGGCCTATCAGCTTTGTTTTTATGTCGTATACACCAGGTAAACTCAGTCAATACTAATTACTCCAAATGCAAACATCAGGTCAGGGTTAAATGGTCAGAGCAATAACACACAGCATTTCCTTGTTGTGGCAACTCTCTGACCGGAGTCATTAGCAACCTGCATGGGAGGAGGAAATGATGGCGTTATGCCCAGGTAATCTGGATGTGTATGTCCCCCCTCCCTGACCCTGCACTGACCCTGGCCTGTCACAGGACTGCTGCCCTTTGTGTCATGCTTCTCCATGCTGACTTTCGAGTGGAGATTGCAGGTACAATGTGGATTGTTCTCAGTGTGTTTTCAAAGATCAGAATAACAATGGCATTTGCTCAGCTCACTCACTCACGCTCATTGATCACTTGTCCCCTCTTTCTCTGCCTCTCTGATCACATCAACTATGCTTCAAACCATTTCTGACAGCAGTTTCACACTGAGAGCCTCTTAATTGTGTACTTTTTTACACTATTAAGCGACACCTTAAATTTTCTCTGTAAACTTAGTTAAGTATGTATTTTTGTTGGCATTTTGTCACTATCTATATTGAATTGTCCAACATAAGAAGCATCTCTGCACACATAACATTTACAGGAGAACTGTACTGATTATAGATGTTTAAGTCTCTTAACAAATCTTGTTTAAAAGCCTTTTGAGCTGCATGACATGTGATCAGTGCCTCAAGTGATGTCACCCGGGTCATTGTTGGGTTAGGTTGAATTCTACAAGTTGTAAAATGAAATGCATCTGAAGATGTCACGCTTGAAAGAAGTGAGCTTTCAATACATCTTCGTCCTCAGCTTGAGGTTAGCATCTAAAGGCTAAATTAGCAGCTACCAGCATTACATGCACAAATCTCTGACCCAAGTATCAGTGGTCAAGTTGCATTGTGGGTGATATGGGCTCCAGAAGGTATCTTTATCCACAGTGAGTCTGACAATAATACAGGAGTGCAAAACTAAATCTGTGGATAACTCTTTGAAGCAATGAAAAATGTATTATCAAGACTGTTGAACTGTTGAACTGCATGCAAAGCAATGCATCTTACTGGGAGGAGAAGCGCTGGTCTGGCGATGATGTGGCGAGCCGTGTGACAGCAGAGGATTGATGCTGTGGGGCGGTGCAGTGATGGCGTCCATTGCCAGCTTCTGCCTGAAGGCTTCTTCTTTACGTCGGTTGGCAAACCAATTATAGACTCGCACTTCGGTGACCAGATTGGAGCCAAGGCCCTGAGCCTTGGAGGGGGAGACACCTCTCTGAAGACACTCGGCTCTGCAGGAAACAGATGATACAAGGTGAAAAATTGGGATTGATATTGTTTAGGTGAATTTTTTTGGTCGGTAAAGGTGTGGGAAGGCGTTACGGTTTTCTACCTGTTGCACTCTTCTACCAAAGCTTCACGCTCTTCCTTGCTTGGATTCTTCTGTCGTTCGTAGGCCTGGTACAGGATTTGCTGAGACGCGGGCCCCCACTTGAAACGGTTACGTCTCATTTTCTTGCTGGAGGGTTCGCTGCCCACCTCGTCACCAGGAACCATGCCCTGACCGGACGGGTTGAACTCTGGGAAAAAAAATACCGGATCCTGATTGCCTTTGTCTGTCATATTGCTGCCAGAACCTTGCACTGCCTGGTTGAACTCTGCAAAATAAGAAGAGGTACATTCAATAAAACTTTTACTACCAAAAAACAAAATGAAACGTTATTTAGACACATGATACTGGTGTTTTCTATTAATTGACAACATTTCAACAAATTATGAAGATACAGTTTGGTCTGTAGGTGTTTATATCATCCAGCATGATGAGGAAATGTCCATTCCAACTTGATATCTATACAGGTATGAAACCCAAGTAAAGCACTGTGCTGCTGCCAACTACACATTACGGGCCGGGGCCAAGCTGTGAGAAACTCAAATATTAACTTACGTCGGAGAATTTCCCGCTGTTTCCTGACATACCAGGTGTAGAGGGCGGCTCGCTTCTGTGTTTTCATGGGCGTGCCTTTGTTGAGGTGCTGGGAGAGGTGAGACTGGTTCAGGCCCGTGATGTCCACCACCTCCCGTTGGGGGATGTTGTGCTGCTGCATGTAACCTTTGATCATGCGGGCAGCACGCCATGGATCCTCTCTGGGTTCAGATTAAACAGAGGAGCAGAAAAGACCTCTTATTTCACCACCAAACTACATAAAGCTGTCAGAGGAAAGTAGTAAAGAGCAAAAAAACACCTTTACTCAGATGTTTTGGTTGGAGAGCCATGTCTTTTTATTAAATTAATGTAAATGAAGAAATGTTTGATTTAATAGTGACTCCTGAGGGGTAAGATATTCAGAAGTTGGTAGTTTTGTTAATATCAGGAGTTGTGTATTTATACCTAGTACTCTAGAAATACTCTAATCAAACATGAACTTGTTCCTTTTTCTTTAACTTCGCTTTTTTAAGGCCTCAAGTTTAAAGGGGCTGTACCGATAATTCCCCTCACAGTCCCCTCACAGACGACCGGTTTATCATTGTTTCCCGTTCAATAGGCTGTAAATATTTTCAAAGGTTAGTTCAAGTGGATCCGGGCAGGTTGAGAAACTTGGACTTAGTATTTGTCATGATTCCAGCCTGGAAACAGAATAGGTTTGTGTAAGTTTAAAGCCAGCACATAAAATGAAAATCTCCCTTAAAAGGACGCAAAACGCTGTAAAGAAGGTTCTGGCAATACTCGAGTAAAAAGACATTGGTTATATATTTTTATATATATATAGTATTTGGGTACATTTAGGTTTTTTCGCTATAAAACGATATTTATGGATATATTTTAAAAGACAACATTTTTTAAAAAATAACTTAAACGTCACATTAAGTAAAAAATGAAAATATAGATTCTTCATGGTGCGATAAGGGATGGCAGGATAATCTGAGCTCAGCATTAGTAACGATATAGTCATATACTTGTTAGGATAAATAGAGAAAAAGCGAACGACGAAGCTCTGTGAAAAATAATTTATATATTTTTTTAGAAATTACATTCACTCTTATCCATATAGACTCTAACTGCGCATATAAATTGTTTACATTAAAAACGTGTATTTTCTTACCTCTAGTTTTGTCCCTTCATATAATTCATTACCCGTCCAGTTTATTTGCAGCAGCAGCAAAGTGTTAAAATACATAGTCGGATCTAAAACTGAGCCTACAATCACTGACATCGGTAATTATAGGAAAATCTACACACGTCTGTTTGTTTTGGAGAATGTGGAGGCCTGCATCTAAGTCTGCGGGTTAAGTGGGAGATGTTAGTTTATAACTTTTGACAATGAATAACCAGATCTCCATTCACTCTAATCACACGCCACTGTGTATCTTTCAGTTGATGATTTATAGAATAAAATTAATAATAACTTAACTACACGTGGGTTAGTTTTGATATTCTTCCGGTCCTGTTCGAGCCTCAAATATTAGTTTTACAGTGAATCAAGTGGTTTGAGTGGAGATGATTAGAAATAAATGGATTAGCGGGATTATGTTTTTGTCACGATGGGTTTAATCACGTGAATAAATTGGATAAAATAAAACGTTTCATTTTAACTGTTAAGAAAATAATGTAATTAATGTTATTATTATGTATTTAGTGTCATTTTTATAAAAAAGTATTTTCTAAATCCTAATTTCTAAGCAAGAAGTCACTTTCTCCTCCTGTAGCCCCGGATTTTTATCGTTGAGAGGAGGAGTACCTATAGTTAATAATAAATAAGTTCAGCTGATATTTTGCAAAGGTAAAGAAATAATAATCTATGTGGATAATTAGTAACCAGGTGTGAAAACCGAGCCGTGGCGGGTTATTTTAAAATTGTAAACAAAGAAGGGAAAGTACTTTGAAAGGTGGATTTATTTTATTTAATGTTTAGTTGGTTTTGGAAGTTTTTAAAGGCCGCAAATGGAGAGCACCTGAGTACGCAAACAGCCCTATGAGCGCGTATTTTGACTTTCTCCGATAATGCGACTTAACTACGTTTTAATTACGTTTATTATATTTAGATTTTAAAGAACGTCAGATTCAGAAGAAAAACTTACGCCAGCATGCGCTCCACCTCCGCCCTCTGCTCGGCGGCCTCCTCCGTGTTGAGCGACTGGAGCTCCTTCAGTATCGGCGGCGTGTCGTAGTCGTCCCCGTCCTCGGAGCCTTCGTCCCCGGACAGTTTGCCCTTGTTGTGGCCGTTGGTGAGCGTGTGGAAGACGGGTTTGGAGTCGGCGTCCGCTCCGTTCATCTTGCCGCTCTGAGGTGGAGCTGGCGACAAGGGAAGGCTCTCCAGTTTTACTCCAAAACCCGGCGGGCTGGGGTCCATATCATCCAGGGCTTGGATCAGGACATCTTTGGTAACTCCTGAGTCCAGCAGGGCGCTGAGGAGCTCCTGCTGCAGGGATGTCAGCTTGGATACCATTTTAGAGAACATTAAAAACACAACATATAGGCCTGTTGGGTGCGCGCTGCAGCAGAGGGAGAAAAGGGGGAAGATTAGCAGGGGGGTGGTTTAAAAAAGTAAAAATAAAGTTGCTCTAGTCCAGTGTTTGTGGGGAGGTTACGGCTGCTGACACCTGCTCCGAGAAGCTGCTTCACTTCCCTGTTGGAGGGGAGGATGGAGCTACTTTGCCATGATGCTTTCTGAGCTCAGGGGGATATAAAACATGATAATGAGTGGGCCGGCTGATGGGAGCCTTATGTAAATCCACAGAATAAGGCCCGCACTGGGCCGAGGTAGACATGTGTTTACACTGCTGCACTGCTGCTTTTATTGGCTCCCCTTATCAGCAAAACTTTCATGGACTTTGGACCCTGTTGTATATGCCATAAAGACTTTGAAGAAAGGCGAGCTGCGCATATTCGCATCGCTGGATCTAAATCTCTCAACAGTGGTTTTATTGTAGTTTTATTATTAGACCAAGGAGTAGCTCTGCAAGTAGAAGTGACACTGTTTTCTATGTATTCACTTAATTCCATGTCTATTGTAGCATGTTAATTTTACATGAATTTATATTGTTCTTTAGGTTTTCAAGTGCTTTCGTGATTACTTAATGTGATGTATGCGTATAGGTGTTCATGAGGTGTTACTGTGCTCATTAATTCAACTGTTTGCTGCCTTTAATGAGGCCAGATGCTGTCAGTAGTTATAGGCAAATACTCCCCCATTACCACAGTTTCAGTGTTTGTGCATTTACATTTTAATACAGTGAGAAGAAATACAGTGTTTGTTTGTTTGTTTTCCAAAAAATCAGCCAATTATTAGAGTACAAGTTTCTATAAATCTACAGAAATCAAGCAGGCTTCTTCACCAGAAATACATTTTGTAATTTAAATTATAAGCCATATTGTAGCTACAGCGTGTTATAATAGTCTATAAATATTGAAACCTGGGACATAAATCCTTTTAAAAGTTAAATTGCCCCAATCGTCTCTTATCTGCGCACAACGACATGACACAACAGCAACTATTTGGGTCCCTTCAATCTCTAAATGAAACGCCTCGGTTTTATCGGACTTTGCAAATTGAGAAAAAACATTCATAAACCGTCAATTCACGCAGGAGTTAAACAAACCCTCAATCATTAATGTGGGAGCACAGTGGGTCTATAAGGAATCACACTCTTTGTGGAGTCTCACCTTTGTTTCCTCGTGGGACTCTTCCTTAAATCAAACTATAACAAAGTTGAATTTAGCAGTTTGCCCTGGTTTAAACACAAATGTACCTGTGAAGGAAAGACGGGGCGATGAACCCACACAGGCAGGTGCAGCGCGACTTAGACGTTCAGGCAAACTTCTTTAAATTTGAATATGGAAACTTGATTTAACAGTTTTGTTGCCAACTTTAAATCAGAAGTTATCTGTTTGAATATAGTCGAAACTCTCATTCGAAACGGGAGTATTTAGAGGAATTAAATCCAGAAAATAAGAATATAATTCGTGATTTGTCTCATTTGACTGCTGATTGAGGCTGCTGAGGAAGTTTGGAGTTTTTCTCTGGAGTTGCTGGAGGATCTTTCACCGTCAATCTGCAAAACTGTTGGATTTTTCGCCGTGAGCTGCACCATCGACTCTTTTTTATATTCATTCTCATTTTTATACTTATTTGTATTCACTGCAGAAAATGTCAAAATAAAACCTACTTTGTTTCCAGGTTTGAGTCCTTCAAAGACTGATGCTGTGCGGAAGGGCTAAGGTTATGAACACCGCAGTTAAGCCTGTGCTGTTTCTGAGTTTTGTGTGTGTGTTTTTGTCGTTTGTACTTGTTTTCCTGTATTAATGTTTCCTTAAAAAGTAAATAAATAAGTACCAAAATACACAATAAAGCCTTAATTTAGGTAGGCAACTCAAGTTAGTATGTTTCGATGTTCACGACCCCACGGAGAAAAATGTGCTATGAGGTGAGAATGAAAATAAAAAAACAATATAAAAACATTATCACAGTATTTGTGATTATTATAAAGACTGAAGCATGACTGGAGCATGTTGCATCATTATATGAGCCTGATTTACACCAATGTCTGCATAAAGAAGTCATTTAGATTAAATAAACAACGTCAAAGGTTATTAAGTAGAGCAGAACCGGACAGTTTCTAAAGGGGAGAATGTTTTCTTGCAAGGACTCTGCAGCTATTTACTGCAGTGCAACAGTTTAATACAGGAAAATCCCGTTCAAACAACCTAAAGACTGAGTTCGAATGGCTGTTGACATTTCAAATGAGACTTGCTGGTGAAAATGCTGCTTTCACAACCAAAAAATATCTTTATAACATTACCAAAAAAATTTAACTCATGTTTCAATATCAACTGAAACTATTAAGTACTGAAATGCATGATGAGTATTAATGGACTAATGTAAACTTTACGTTATTACATTTACATTTTTAATATTTGTATGAAGATCACAAACTGTATTGCTGCATCAAAAATATTTATATACTCTGAGTTACTGCGTTTGTTGTTGTTTGATTGTTGTTTAAGTCAGATTCATTACATTTAAGTTCTAAAGCTGATGGTTGGAGCTTAAAGACTGACCGGGAGTTGGGATCAGTTTGCAGCAAACTTGGAGTTATTTTTCTTTACTTGCAACTTGAGCTTTTCCATTGTATCCAACTTTAAATTTCTACATGAGACCTTTTACAACTTTTACAGGGAAATATTGAATTTATTTATTTTTTGCTCCCTTTGTCTGACAGCTTTAGCTTCTTACACTTTCTGTGCAGTTCTGTGTCTCCATATATGGTGATTGTGAAGTTGAATGTTTGTGATAAATGGAGGGATGAAGGGCTCCTTTACAGGTTGAGAATGTGTTCATTCTCATCTTCATACTCCCAAATGCAAACCTAAAAAAGCGTTTTTTAGAGACACAGGGTTCTTACAGGACAGAGATGTAACAAATGTATTATGATGTTTTAGATTATGCTGCACTGTTGTAGATTAAACTACCCAATAGTATATTATACACTCATTTTAAGTGTATAATATACCCAATAGTATATTATACACTTAAAATGAGGTCAACCTTAAACAACTACAACATTAAAATACACAGTAATACACCAGTAACAATAACCAAAGAACACCAGATATAAAAACAAAACACTGACCATTTTACTGCAGCATGAAAATTTAGTATAATTTACTAAACAATACAACAACAACACAATACAATACTAAACAATAAACTAAATGCAGAGCTTTTATTTCCGCTGTGAGGTATTTATATCTTTACTGAAGTGAATGACCTGAAATTTGGTCACAGAAACAGGAAACTTATAATTCATTAGTCAGAGAAGTATAAGAGAAGGAAATCAGTGGAAATCAAACCTGGTGAACTAACCTGCTTTTGTTGTAAACAAATACAGCATGACCACAGAAGCCACTGAACTCCTCTGTGAATATGTATGATGGTTTACAACAAGATACTTAGCCAATTATTGGTTAGACATGTAATCTGGCAGTGTAGTATCAACATGGTTGATCATTAGTAATGCGCAGGATTGCCCTAAACCTATTATTACTAGAGCCAATATGATGCTCTGACACTTTCTTCAACACAACATGTGTTGTCTTGCAAAGGGTGATTGTACTGATCCTAATGACTTTTATATGATTATAAGAACAGAAAGTCCCAGTTTCAATACAGGAACGGATATAAACACCAAGTCCCAGGGTTGGATTGTTAACCCTGGGGTTGGATTGTTGATGACCTTATCCCCCCAAAGCCTTTGTGGGAATGTTAATGATTTTTATCTTAGTGGCGTCTCATTAAAGGTACTTCTTGTTCTATTGGGACACATAACTAAGACCCGAAATTTGTTTCTGTCATCTGAAAGTCTGCTGCTGCTTTGGGTGTCTTAACACAGATTCCACTGCTCTCTTATCTCCAGCTACTACTGCTGTATAAAGTTTCCCTGATGTACACCTTAGCTGCCCGTCGCTCCAGTGTGTAAAGTGCCAGTCGCTGTGTTATGTGGGTAAAGTTAATAACCCAGTGGAAACAGATCAATTACAGTCTGTCTGCAGTTCCGTCATCTCCGGTGACAAGTTAATGACTCCACTGTCAGTTTTTAGGGCCCAGAGAAACTGATTGATTCTCTTAATAGCAGAATAAATGGGGCAATTTGTTGTCTGACACCAAACAGTTTTACACAACCACATGGGAATGGAGGGTTACTGTAAAAGATAAAACTGAAGATTGTTGGATTGAATGTTTTGAAAGAAAGATCTAAGTTACATTTGAAGCAATAAAAAGTCACGTTAACGATACCAGTTTGAGAAAAGATGCCAACATTACATACTTGTCTAAATTTAATTAAACTGTAGAAATCTAACCACAAAATATTTAAAAACATATATTTTGTGGAAAGCCCTCCTCTGACAAGACAACATTAGTATTAACAAAACAGCAGTGCCTTTTGCCACTTCTGGGCGACAACACTTGAGAGATAACATTTTTTCAGATGCTTTCACAAGTCTACATTTAAAATCAGTCAACCATTAACAACAAATAATAACAGGCAGCAAAAACAGTTTATCCAGTACACAGATCATCACCACTGTTGTGAAAGCAGCCTGTGCACTGAAGTGCAGCGTGGAACACGGGCTGCCGGACACGCTTTCACATAGATTGCAGTGGCAAGGGGTGGGGGGAGACACGCATGCACGTTGAGCAACCATGGACTGGGGCCTTCTAGAGCTGAGACAGTTTACCTTTACCTGTTCATCCACCTGCCATTATATTGAGCACAGACCAGAAGTGCAAGACTTTAAGAGTGTATAGTCAATCAAAAGATCAAGACGGGGGTGTTAAATGTTTGAAATTAAATACCATGAAAAGATCAAAACCAACAATTTAATTATCCAAATGACAGGTACTGTGTGCAACCAACCCAAAGGGCCATAGAGCTCTTTTGGGCATTAATCTAAACTGAAAATAGTCTCCAACAAATACACTATTTACTCCTGGTTCAGTAATGTAACAAAACTACAGAACCAAGCTGTTTAAGTGAATTATTCATTTCATTCATCATATATATTAGATCATATATATGTGGTTATATTTCTTTCAGGATGGAAAAGTCAGCACCGTGGTCATTTTTGTGAGAAGGACTAACGCATTAACGTTTTCATTTGTGTGAAAATGAAAAAAAAGAAACACATCCAAACTTTTCAACAAAGGGCTGCGTGGCGGCAGGTTTTTGTTCCAGGCCATTGAGAGTGCACATGATTTGACTAATCACCTGTTTGAAGGCTGAAATCATTTGATTAAGTGAGTCGCACCTGATGTGTTCTTACTTGTTTAAAATAAAAACATGGGGCAGCTCCTTACAGAAAAGTTTAATGCTTGAAATACAACAAGTCCAGCATGATAATGCAGCATCATAATGCAACTGGGACCATCAAAAAGGATGGCAAGGTAAACGTGTGTTGTCAAAAAGATAGGGAAGAATAAGAAAAATATCTGCAACCCGAAACTGTGTTTAGCTCTTCTGACTTTTCTCAAATCTTTGCTTTTTGTTGTTTTTATACAGGATGGTTTTACCTCATCAATATATAAAAAGCGAATGCGAACTGAGTCACTGCCTAAAATAATTAGGAGAATCTCACAGTGGACACCCAAATTAATTAAAAACGTGAAGTGTGAGGATATCTCCTTTTTCTTTTTTGTACTTATATTTACATACATATAATCATATTTTCATTTACTTTTCATTCGATTGACACTATAAAGGCCACATTTGGTTTGACTGACAAAACAATGTGGTGCAAAGATAACAAAGTTTATCTACTGCCATTGAATTTGTTTCTACAATATACTGCATTAACATGTGTGATTTTATTTTTTTATTGGATGGGATGTGATCACACTCTGAACCTGGATCCTGCCAGTGAACACCTGCTCTCTTGGTCATTTTGAGACTTTTAAGTGAAGCTTCAGGAACACACCGTGAGTACCAATGTTGTCTTAAGGTGTGCTTGGCTGCTCTCGGTGTCATCACTCGCCTTTCATGACCTCCTGCTCCTCACCCTGCAGCCCGGCCGGTGCACAAGAGCGGAACATTTGGAAAGTGACTGAAATAAATAGGGCAAGGGCAACATGGTGCGTGCATGTGATTCAGGAACCAGTGGTCATGTACCGTTCCACAGACTGAGCTGGACCTTAGCCTCAACCTGAACCCTCCGACCGCTCATCTCTTCTCCCCAGAGAATAGAGATGACAGTCTGCTGTTACCTGCGTGAAGAGGCAGACGTGTAAAAGTCCTTTCTTGATGTTGACAGTTTTAAAGTTTTGACTTAAAAGATGTATGAGGAAATATACTTATTTGCTCTCTTATCTGGAGTTAGATGAGAAGAAGAATACCACTCTCACTTCAGTACGTTTAATTTGAAGCTTTAGTCTGCAGCAGGTTAGTTTAGCTTAGCACGAAGACTGGAAACAGGGAGGAACAGGTTGTCAGTGAAAAGATAACATAAAGTAATCCACCCAGTAGCACCTCAGCTTACCAATTATCATGCAGGTTTCCCAATTTAAAGAAATTAGGTGTAAACATAACTTATTGTGGATTTAGGACTACTTCTTGGCCGGGTGAAGTTACTCAGTGAAATATCTTTCGGTTGCAGGTGTTGCAATTACTTATTTTGTCTTGTATGATGTAACAGCTGTGGCATTTTTGTCTCTAATCCACGCTTTTTTGTGATAACGAACAAGTTGAAATGAGATTCCCCAAAGCCAATATAATGATTACGTGCTCTAGCTACTACTAAAAAAAAAACAGAAATAATTTGTAAATGTATGTAATTATACTGTAGTGGTTTCTAATGAAACTACATGAAAACAATCAAGCTAAATGATAAAAAACTAGAACATTGATGATTATCACAGTTATAGTGGTAACCTGACAGACCCTTGGATGGAGCCAGATGTGCTGTTTCCCTCTCTTTCCAGTCTGTATGCAAAGCTATGCTAGTTATCTTCTGGATTTAGCTTCATATAGTATACAGACATAAGAGTGGTATCTTCCTACTCGTTTGAATAGCGCAAGGCTAGCTGTTGCTACGATGAGCTGACAGGCTGCCGGCTCTTGTTTCATATTTAACAGACAAATGAGAGTTTTTCTCATCCAATTCTCAAAAATAACACATAAGCTTCATTTGTTTCCCACAATGTTAAAGTATTTTTTCTCGAAGTGAGCAGCATTGAGAAGATACACACCAAACTAAGCACTCAAATATAAAATGAGAACAAGAGACGAGGTCTTTACTTTTTGTCTCACATGAGGCATCCTTGAGAAGTCAAATGAAACATTTATAGAATAAAAAGATAATAGTCTAAAGATGCTAAACTTCCATCTGTTTTTATCAACTCCCCATACAAAACCTTATTAATCATGCAAATCCTCTGGCTATCTTGGCAATAACAGGTTGTTTTTATGTTGCCCTTCAAAAGCTTATCTGTTATAAATGCATCAGTGATCAGACTTTTCCTCAAGTGCTTTGATTGCATCACAGTTTCTCCTCATTGCAGCAGCTTTGATCAGTGCAATAAGATTTCATCAATATATCCATGAATCACAGGAAGATGAACTGTAGCAAACAAGGGGAAGGACAGCGAGAGAACACTTGTGTTTGCGACTGACTGGTACAGGTGAGGATAAGGAAGAAGAAAGTGATGGAAGACGCTGGCATCCATCCACTCCTCCCAATTCATAAACATGACCTGTGGATGATCCTGGGAAGGCCTGAGGTTGCCAGTTTTGTAGCGTGTGTCACATAGACAGTGTTGGCTCTGTCAACACAAGCTGGAGCACGCTGGGGTGTGTATGTGTGTGTGTGTGTGTGTGTGTGGGTGACAGAGTGTTTCTGTGGATGTGAATTGAGCCAAAGACTTGAAAGTCTCTCGACCGTGTTTGCTCTTCATGCACGAGGTGTGTGTGTAGCCAGGGATTGAGCTTTTCCTCCTCCTTTCTTTTGTTAAATCATGTCAGATCAGAGCAGCTTTGAGGTTTGGCTGTTAGTCAAGTCACGGCAAATTGGTTTCTGTCTCACTGTTATTTGATTACGCCTTCTCTCTTGTGTAGTAAGTTTTCTTATTTTCTTGCAGTGACAAAGCAGCTGATAAGGAACACCAAAACGACACAACGGATTTGGGATTTTCCATGTTCCTGTGAAGTTACAAAGGCTCAGATATGAGAGGAAATGCTGTGATGCAGTGGTTCATTTGTCGGGGCAACACGACCCCTTGCATCATTTATGTGCTCCTCTCCCAAACAGTTTGATACTCCTACGTTTTTGTTGTACCTGAGCCAAGCTGCCCCAGGATACATCTGATACAGACTGTCAGAGCACTTGGTTTTACTTTGAATTGCACAAGTGGCAAAAACAGTCTGGCTTTACAGCTACTGTGGTCTCACAAACAGGAAGAAGATATTTTATGGCAAAGGTCATGAACCCTCTGCAGTTCAATTACAGAAACACTGGGGTCATACCTGTCAAGCCTCTCAGGGCCATAACCCTGGACTTATAGCACTTTGCCTTCATTGTATCCTACGTCCTTAACCTCACATGCATAACATTTAATAAAAATATTTTTTTTCATTGTAATTTACCCAAATAGTACAAATATGGTCATATTATCACAACCTGCCCAAAACTACTACTACCACAGCTACTAAATTAAGAAATAGCAAAACAAGATATTTCACTTATTTTTGTGTATTTATGTTTAAATCTTTTTTTCTTCCTGATGATTTGAATCAGGTAATGGGGTAAATTTCATATCCAATGTGACAACATTGATTTCATATGAAATTAATACTTTACTTACTTTTACAAATGTTTAAATTTCCCATAACTTTCACAAGTCAATTGTTAACTCACTTGTTTCTTGACAAAGCAAATGGACCAGAACTAAACCTAGCACTAACAAGTCTCTTAAATGATATAATATATAAAACATATCTCATCCTCAGGATACGACAAGAAAGGATAATTAGTCAAGAACCACATCATATTAACAGTGTACTCCTTTTTTATGCTTTTATAAGTGTGAATTAGTGTGTGTGTGTGTGTGTGTGTGTGTGTGTGTGTGTGTGTGTGTGTGTGTGTGTGTGTGTGTAGCTGATGATGATCTCTTGGCTGTCTTCCCCTTCCTCCTCCTCCTCCCAGGTGCTGCTGCTGCTCCTCTCTCGTGCTGACTGGTGGTCAATATTGACTCAGGGATTGAAGCAACAGCCACTTTGTCAGGGCACACAGGGGGCAGACCTGCCATCTCTATGGCATCAGGTAAAGGACAGAAAAAGGCTGCTAATCAAAGTACTAAAGAAAGTACTACAAAGCACGCACTGTTCAATCAATGCAATATGCTTGAATCACAGCAATGTTTTAACATTTTCTGTATTTTTGGATTTTTTTTTCTTTAAAAAAAACAAAACTTGTTGGAGATACATGGTGATAAAAGTTGCTTTCAATGCCAGTAGGCCTTATTCACAGCAGGAAACGCTCAGGTGTCTCAGCAATGACAGCATGACAGTGAGCCAACATGAACATACCAGTTACCTAATGGCAGCTCTGTGGAATTCAGCCCCGTTAGTTTTATTGTGTACACCTGTGGTCTACTGTATTTTCCATAAAGAACCTACTGAATACCAACAGTCAGCACAGGAAATGTGGTTATCTGTATGGACATAATTCTAGTTTTGTATAAGGAAACATTTAAGAAATAAGCTTTCAAAAAACTTCCTTCAGGTTAAGTCTACCATATAAATATTAGTACATTACATAAATATAATACTGTAATATTACTGAAATTTTGATATTGATTCTACGGACTACAAAATATTTTGTTGTGTTAGAAAAAAACCCAAACACCCAAAAAGCTCTCAATAACAGTTTTCCTGAGTGCTAACACAGGCAAAGACGTTGACAGCAGCGTCACAGTCAGACAGATTGACTCGGAGCGAGTAAATGAGCCAAAAAACACACGCAGGCACACTGAGGCATGAAAAGAGAACTGCCGTCCAACGACAGGACAAACACACCGTTGTATATGTGTCGTCGCCAATGTTAGTCAATAGAAGTGTTGGATAAATGTCTAATGTGAGCCTGTGACTGTGACAGAAAGACATTAGTTGATTTTGCTCATTTATTTGGAGTGAACTCCTACTCAAAATGTGTCGAGGAAAGCTGCTCAGTGTCTAAGCCAGCCTCAGCAGGTCCCGACAGACAAAAGTGTTTTGTTGTTCATTTCACTTTTCTGAAATAAACTTCTATTTTTTACAGCTATCCTTTCTGAAAGCACAACTGTACCCAAACAGTGTGCAAAGTATGAAGATTTTTCATCTCGCTGCACCGATATCCCCCTAGTTATCTATTAGTGACTGTTGAACTGGTCAACTCTGGGGAGATTTGCATGACTCGGACACCGGCTCATGAGCTCCATACACTCTGACACTGGCCAACAGTTTTCATACCAGTGGTTCATTTTGCATAGTTCTGTGGTGAAGGCATAGAAACATAGGACTCCTTTTGTTTAAGCTAAAAGGTTAACTAGGATGTGAAGCTGTGGCTTTCCCCTGATTCTCCTATTCTTGTTGAACTCACTGCTGCCACCTAGTGATCATCAGTACAAACAGCTCCCTGCATCATGCAGGTAAGACTGAACATGCATGCCTCCAGGTTGATGTATGCACCTACAAATCTGATGTTGTTCATGTCTTTTTCTGTCACATTATGTTCAATTTGTCAACTTAGATTTGTTTTTCTTTTATTTGAGAGATTTATCACACTGGGTACAGTGTGTAGCCCTCCTGTAGCATATAACAGTAATGTTGAAACACACATGCACACACATCCATGCACAGTATCACCCATGACCTTATTTTGAGCAGAAAAACTGTGCCAGGTCCATTTAAGGTGTGTCTCTAAGCAATAAATCTCCTGAGAAAAGAACATGAGTGAATCAGATCCAAGCTGTTAGCTGCTATACTCAGCGGGAAGTCAAACACACGCCTACAAGGAAGAGTTTGTGACAAATTAGGACACGATAAGAAGTCTCTTTATTTGGAAACGAGACTGGAATGCAGTTATCAGATATTTACTTTGTTCTCGTTAACATCCAAATGCTGAGTGAACTCTTTGTTGTGCTTTGCAAGAGGAAAAAATGTACTAATTGTCATTTATGCAATAAATTAATAAGACAATGGACCCAAAGTTGTTTGGATTGTGACATTCAGCTCTCTTACTGGAGTAAAAGTAACAATACAACAGTATGTAAATACTCCATTACAAGTAAAAGTCCTGCATTCTGCAATCTTACTTCAGCAAGAGTACCTAAGCATCAATATCAGTACAGTGAATGTATTAAATTATCAAAAGTTAAGTCAATATTACCAAACTGGTAAGTTTATTCAACCCTTTGGAGTAAATCATACATGATTCTTAATCTTAATACACTGAATATGTCTAATTTACAGTAACATAAATTGAATTCTAAAACATTCATAAAACAATTGAAAATCAGTTTTTAAATATAAACTAGTCATCATGAATACATAGATTTTCAATGAAATACGCAAAAAAAACCAAGTTGTGCTAATATCACTGTTCATTCAAATAGACTGTATTTTAGTTTTATTTGTTTGTGTTCTGCTGGTCTTTGTATGTTTTTACAACCTTGAAGTGCTCTTTAATCTTATTTCAGGGGATTTGAATGTGGGTTAGATGGCATGCACGTGGGGTAAGGACGTCTTAAAAAGTGCCAAACATAAAGTGAAGCATAGAAAGTTAAAAATTAAACAAAATCCACCTAAATGAAGAGTTAATGTTGCAGTAGTAGATTAATGTTGATATTTTTTGTCTAAGTTACAATACAACACTATCAAAAAACTGTAGAAATTGGCTCTTTAGGGGGCATTGTATTATATTTATTGTAGGATTACTGCTAATTGGTCTGTAAGCATCATTATAATGTTGAGGTTGAGTGATATAGATATATCTCCCTTATAATTATTAAGTGGATCAGGTCAGCAATACACATTAAACACTATTTCTTTGTCTTGTTTCTGCTATAAGTCACATTCATTCAGTCAGAATTGGCTGCAGACACATTTTATCCCAATCAGTCGATTCAAACTTCACAGAAGTGCATTTCAACTTTAATATTAAGTAGTTAAACAACAATGTGTCATATTTTATAGGATGATCAGGTGTTTGTACATAAATGCTTCACCTGTAAATAGCACTCAGATACATTTAGTAAAGCAAAACGTGCAATGTTTGCTTCTGTGCTGTATTGGAGTTAAAGAAATAAAACTTTAAGTATTTGAGTGAATGTACTTCATTACTTCCCACTAGTGATTATACCATTCACAAAGGTATGATTTTCTGCAGCAGCATTGTTGTATTTGACTGCATTAGTTTAGTAAAGTGTATCTAATAAACTGGCAACAATCTTTCTTTAAAGTTGTACATCATCAAACTAATTGCCGAATGAAAGAAACAAGTATATTTAATCAGAACTAAAAAAAAATGGAAATGAAATGCCAAAAAGTATCCTGGTGCTCTAACCCAGCTCAGTGGGACACTCAGGGACAGAGTTGTACCCAGGACTAAGCTGTAGGCTACATGTGATCTCCATCCATGGCCGCCTCCCTGCCTGGTGTTTTTCTTTCTTTTTTTTCTTTTTTTTTTGTCCGCGCAATTAGAGATTCAAAAGCAATTACCTGCTCGGCTTCCTCTGCGATTCAACGGCAGGTTCACAGCACCCTGATTAATGCAGAGGCATGCACACCTGCCATTAGCAGCCATGAGACGTGGAACTTTCTACTGAAACCCTGCAGAACAAACACACTGCTGTTCAAACCTGCATAACACAGAATTACACAACATGAGCAAAAATGCGTAGTGTAGATGTTATAAGGTTGGTGTTTTCTGATTGAGCAACCTGTTTTCAGTGGTGGAAAGTAACAGATTACCTAATTTACTTTAGTACAACTTTAAGGTACTCTTACTCTATATGAGTATCCATTGTATTCAGCTTCTAGCTTCACTCAACAATATTTTAGAGAGGCCATAGTGTCATTTTTACTTTACAGAAAAATACTTATACATACAAACAATATCATGATATCTTTAAGCATAAACTTCACAACAATGGTCTGTAATATAGCTCAAATTAACAACATTAAAATGTTGAATATCACTTTCGAACCACTTTACAGTTGCATTGTTAATTAACTATATATATATTAAATTATAGCTATTACATAAACAATCAAAAGTGAGAATTTGAAAGGAATAAAAGATTAACTGATCTGTTGTGTATCTTCTTTTGTAAGAATTTCCACTAATTTTTCATTAATTTCCATTAATATTTTTGATACCATAACCCTGGACCTATTTGGGTCCTATAGACACTGTACTTTCTTTAACAGCCAAAAAATACACTTAACATTGTTAATTTTGTGAGAATGGTTTAGAAACATCAAACAGTTTGAGCTGATGACATGTTTTAAAGGTCTGCAATAGGAAAATTACTGATTTTATATCTGTGATTAGTGTCAAAAGTATTGAAAACCTCACAGGCACTGACATGAGACATTGTCCTTATTTATTCTTTAAGGTCATGCCTTTGTCATCTGTATCTAATTACATAATGCCAATGTCTACAAAACAGATGGATACAATTTTGAGTACATTTTTGAAAATACAAACCATATAGTGATTTTAAATGTGCATTTTATAGAATAAATTGCCCAACGCAGTTAAATGAGCTGTACTCTGGCTAGTGGTGTGTACAGACATTTTTGCCTGGGGTGGACCAGTTGTGCAGGGCCACTCACACACGCCACAATACAAATATCATGAGATAACACTTCCTTAAACTTCAGTACTTTTTTCTTTTAGTCCACAAAAAGAAAGTAATTCAAAAACACTTCTTACAAAACTTCTGGCTCTCACTGGGGTGGTAGCCAATCATATTTTAGGATAATGGAGTAGCTACTCTTGGCCACCCCAGTCACACCCTTGAGTCTGACGGGCTATAACATTGAAATGCTAGACTTACTACGTGCACATTTTTTTAGTACATTTTGTTGCTAATACATATGTATTTCTTCTTCAGTACTATGACTTCTGTTTGTATTAGAGTATTTTTACTCTGTGGCATTGCTATTTGTACTTTAGTAAAAGATCAGAGCACATATATCCATAAAACCATGATTGTAACCATGAAAAGAACCTCTGAACTGCCAATAGTCCTACTGGAATTCAAAAACAAAACTATATGAGATAAAACATGGGCTATTGAAAACCCCCTCTTTCTCCTCAAAAAGGTATTTTAAAGACATTTAAATTTATGAGTGGGATCTCCTCTCTCTCTCCTACTATCAGACTACTATCAGACACCAATAGATTTTTATTTTGGCCATAAACACACCAATAACATGAAAATGCAACAGTAGCAACAATGACCTTTAGTGTCATGATTATTTTTTCTGTCAGCAATTTATTTGCCTGGTCCTACAGATGCAGTAGCGGGTTATCTGTCCGAGTCTATGAGCTCTTTTTATTTCTTTTTTGTTAACAGTTAATGGGTAACTTGAGTGTGCGAGGAATCAGCACATTTCCTTTTACCTCATACACAGATCAATGTTGGTGTAGCTCTGCTGCAAGGGAGCTAAATGGGATCATTGTCAAGGCAGCTACAGTGACTCATATGACAGATGCAGTGTCACTGGGTGTTTTAAACCGTAAACTTTGGAGGAATAACAAACTGGAAAAAACTAAAACTTATGATGAACACTTGTCACCCACCAGTGATATGAGAGTCTCAGGTTCATCTGTGGTCACATCTGTGAACTTGTCATGATAAGAGCAAATCTTAGTGTATAACCTGTTTTTAATGTAAACATGAACTTTGATAACAAAGGTCTCACAGGAGTTCTTCTGAATCCACTTTGCTTTTTTAAGTCAGCTTTTGAACAATTAAGAGTCTGGCCCTGTGCCACCTAATGTTGGAACCCAAGTTATCTATTATTTCATGAGTAAAGAGAAAAGCTTCACACTCAGTCAACCATGATGTCTATCTTGTCCCCTTGTGATTGCTTAAAGCACCTAAAGTTACCTTCCTTGTATAGTCATCGGACACAACTCTATTCCAGTAACCCCCCCCCCCCCCAAAAAAGAGCTGCTTTATATCCTGTTTATTTTATTTTATTTAATTTTTTTCTTTTAATCAGATTTGGCTAATTATTCTACAGAGGATAGATAATGTACTTCAGTGGTTCCCAGTCTGGGGTTAGGACCCCCTGAGAGATTAATTAAATGTCTACAAAAGATTAAATAATAGTAAGACATAAGTTAAAGTTAATATCGCTCAATATTTTATTTTTACTTTTGTGAAATAAAACATATTTTAGCTTTTAAAAAATGCTTCATTGGAAAAAAATTCAAAATGATTCAAGACTACAGTGTACAGCCATGCTAGCAGCTGTATGAAGCTGTCCTGTGGAGTGGTGCTTTCAACTAAGTACTAAAATTGGCAATTTAGCACTGAACACAATATATAGCTACAGCTGGGGGGATTATCAGTAGTTTTCCAACAGTAGTCAGGGCATTTCACTCAGGAACACACATATAAATCTAAAGGAAAATTCATGGGATGATGAAGGTCAAAGGTACATCTCCTGGTAACCATGAATGAAAACTTTGTGCCAATTCATCAAATAGATGTTCAAATGTTTCACAAGAATAAGCAAACTTTGACCTGCTGGTGAGACATTAAAAAGCCTTGGATTACTAACTTTGTGAAAATTCATCTTTTCGGGACCATGATTACATACCAAATTTCATATCAATACACTGAAGAATTGTTGAGATGTTTCACTAGCCAAAAATGGCAACCTTATGTTGATGATAGAGGAAATGTTGGGTGATCACCAAAGTCAAAGGGGTTTATCGTCTGGGGACAATGAATAACTTGTACATTTCAAGTCAATACCTCTAATAGGTGATTAGACCCAGACAGGACCAGTGTAATGAACAGAGGGAAGGACATTGCTTTCTCTTAAGCCACTAACAAAAAATACATAGTAAAAATAAACTCTTTAACTTTAACTGCTCACAGCTCTGTAGGTTATCTGTGATCTCAACAGGACAGGGGAAGTTTGGAAAGCACAAATCTACTTCATATGGAAATACTCAAGCCTTGCACAAGTGGTTTATTTTGAAAAACTAAACTTAAAATCTGATTTTTGATTTAGATCTGCTCTCTGAAAACCTATTTTCCAAAGCCACCCCTTTCCTCTTCCCAACACTAGTGGACTCTGGACCTCTGTCTCCACGCTCCTCTGCTCATCCCTAAAATTAATTCATCTGCACATCTCTGTCCCTCCAACACCACATTAACCCCGACCACAGGAGGCATCCTGTTGGAAAAAAATGTCCCTCTCTGGCTTCACGGTGAAACATCAGTTTGACCTCTTCACCTCAGACTCTCTCTCTCTGCTCTTTTCCCACCCTCATCTTGATTTCACCATACACTGCAGGCTCATGCAGCTGAATCATCTTGACGACTGAACAGAAACCACCCCAATAGATTTAAGACTAGAATCAGTGTGTGTCAAAAACATTTCCTTCTCCGTCTGGGATATAAAAATTAACATAAAATTGACTCATCTTCCCCTCTAAACATGCCAGTTGTAGGCATCCATTTGTGAGGAAGACTCATTTAAGAGGGTCACGCCACACTGGCTGCTTTCTGGAGGACAGAGAAACTGTAATTGGGGACCATTAGCTGTTGCCCAAGACCAGTCATGCAGGGTTGGGTTGTAGATTGAGACATGGTGACTGCACAGTCCCACAGCCTATATCAGTGTCCCCTACCTGTGTGACTTCCACACCCCCTGACCTTCCTTACCAAACCCCCTGCATGACCCCCTCAGTCTCAACAATCCCCCACCCGAACACCCACACACGAGCAGACATACGGTACTTCCCCATGTCCTGCGTTTTTTGCGTTGTCTTCACACAGGCCTTGAATGGAGTTAGAGTAGAGCCAATAGATAAAAAGTCTTCTTTAAATCAGCTTTAAAATGCAGTACGGCAATATAAACTCATCACTTACCTGTCTGACAGCACCTGCTCTGCTGTGTTGTGAGCAGGATCAGCTCCATCTCACCTCTGATTCAAACCTTTACTGCATCCATAGCTGTGAAACATTTATGTTGAAAAGGATTTAATTAGAAAGTCATCAATAAAAAGAATAAATATCACTTATAAATTATTTTAAAATAGTTAGTTTATAAGCATTTTTTGCCAAATAAACAACTTAACCAAGTACAATTTAGGTAAACTAAAGTAAAAAAAAAAAAAAAAAAAACTCACATGATGCAATTAAAGCTAGCTATCCAACACAACAATCATAAAACAAATAAACAAACCAACAATGAATAGAAATTGTTTTATAAATAGCTCTGAATCTGCATAGTAAATGCAAAAAAATCCTCTATTCTGCATAAAATGTTAAATATTGTTATCTTAGGTAGGTCTACTGAGACAAAATGATAAACAATTGAGTAATTAAAGATTTGTTACCTCAGTATTATCTGAAGATTTCAAGCAAAATGTAAATAGACTCTGTGCTTGTTATTAAACTCAGTAAGCATATTGCAAAACATATGTGCACTAAAAACAATTTTAAAAATCAAATCTTAACATATTGTGAGTCTTTCTGACTTCAGCTTTAAGGTTAGTGGGGAAAATGTCTGATATATAATTTTTAGTAATTATCTTAGTCTGGCTCATTCTGTTCTGCCTGAATATACAGATTTTTGCCCCAACAAAACATAGACAAAGCTGAAAAGATGAAGAAAGGTGAAAAAATGACAGAATCTCCAGTGACAGAAAGTCCCACCTGAAGATTTTAATACAATGTTATCAAGCAAACTTTTTTTTCTGCAGAAGCCCCCTGCAGCCATACAGCCAAATCAGTGAAGCCAGAGTTTCACAGTCCCTCTCATAAAGAGTTGCCCCGCTTTATGGCCCTATTGCCCAACATCACATGCCTTCAGTGCTGGGATATGATCTGAGATAAGGCAAGAAAGTACCGAAACAAGTCTCGCTCTCCTCCTTCCTGACTGCTCATTCAGGTAAATCAAGAAGATGGGAGAACATGTTAAAGTTTGGTTTTCAAGCTGTTGTGACAGTACAATCTACTAAATGAAAGAAAGTCTCTGTGTCACATTCTTTGCGTGAGGTGAGAAGAGCTGAGATCGCTTCTTTAGAAGATATCAAAGAAGGTCTGAATCACTAAGATGCCCTTATTGCATACAAGTTTTATAAATCATGTCTTTATGATAAGCTGATTACCTTATCCTTGACAGCAGCACACACCGAGGGCAGTAAAGGTGCAGGATTACGAGGTGATGGTCCATAAAGGGTTTGGCTCAGATAAGGTGGTTTGTGGGAGTGAGAGACTGGTGACTTTAGGTCAATAGAAACCAGGTTTTCTTAGTGACAATGAGGCTGACTCCACCACATATTGCCACTAAACAGCTGAATATGTGGTCCCTTTTTTAAAATTGAGAAACTGCAAAGTTCAGCTTTTTCAAGGGGCAACCTTTTGTTCATATGTTTCTACAAGTGCATGTGCAGACAAGGTCATAAAAATATAGCGGCCCATGAAAGGCAGCCAATTCAACCTTTAACCTGTTCCTCACTTAGTCATGCAGGATGTTTGCTAAGATCTGGTGACTTTAAGACCAAATGTTATGTACTTGTTTGCATGTTGTTTTTATGTTTGCTTTGTCATCATGTCTTACCTTCTCCTGCAGTTATAGACACTCTGATGAACTTCATGTCTACACTGTAATGCCAACAATCTCCATGAGTTACCCCCTCACAGATGAATGGCTCTATTAATAAGCCTAATGGCATTTGAGCGATACCTGAGTGAAACCACACAGGGTGACTGCTTCAGCAGTTTCCCGTATTGCAATGCAAACCTCCATGGACGCACTCCATTCAGAGGAAACCATTAGAACAAACTGTTCTCGGGTGCAGCAAAGCAGACCGGACACCATCATTTATGAACCAATTCACCTCTAGGTGCCCTGTGCAAGGACAAAGCGCAGGCTGTCTGCATGCAAGCTCTTACATAGCAACATTCACAAGGTCTGAAAACATGGAGGAATAAAAATGTTATTTCATCCGCTTATTCACAGTCAGTAACTATTAATAGAAGAATTGTTTTCCCTTAATGTAGTTATTGGAAATTCCCCTTTCACAAAACTTCCTGTTGAATTTCACAGTAGTAATTTATTGTGATTAATTGCACAACAATAACGTGGATATGGAAGAAGAAGTGCAGTCACGTAAGCTGTATGTATATAGGGATATGTCATCACTGTAACTAGGTATAATGTTTACAAGAACCTAACCCTAACCCGAAAGTAAAACAAGCCTTGAAAGATGAAAGACTCTACATTCACTACTGTAGCATGAATATACATACTCCTTCTGAGCAAAGCCAAACATCATTTTAATATGAATGTCTCTTCATTTTCATTCTCATTCTCTAAATTCTCATTTGTGTTCAATTAATCAAGCGTGTGATTATTGTCATTTTATGACTCATTTGAGCTCTACTTCTAATTTTAGAAAGTACTGTCAAGCTTTTGACTGAGGTTTTAACCTGAACACTGATCCAGCTGGCTCTTAACTTCACATCATCAACAAAAAGAGGGCCACAAACCAAGACCATGATCTTCCATAAAGAGAAAGGTTTCCCTCTTGTGGTCAAATGCAGAAGTGCATTAAAAGCCAAACGATCTCTGAATAGTCAAATATTCGAATATACTCATTGATTGGCTTTATTGTCTCTCAAACAATATAAGTTTAATAATAGCAAATTGAAAATTGAATTTAAATTAAAAATAGGTCTAAAATGCAATTGATCTTACACTAAGAATGAAATTAGAGCAGGTAGTTTGAATATCTATCTATCTATCTATCTATCTATCTATCTAGCTCTCGACATGCAACCTTTTACTTTAGCTCATCTCAAGACTGTACGCATGTGCAAACTGTTATGTAACACTCTTTAATGGTTACAATTTACATTGGAGTGGAAAAAGATGTGTCATTCAGATTTGTTTACTAATGTTTTTATCTCTTTGTATGCCCTCAAGCAGTGGAGATGACATATAGCTTAATATTAAATATGATAATAGGTATGAGCTCAAATTGTCTATGTTTGTCTATGTGTCAGGGAAACCTCTAGCTCCATAATTATGTCCAAACACACCTCATTGTCTTTATGAATATGTAGCTAAAACAAAAATGTATGGAGGTTTTATATTTTGTGTCAGTGGGTAAGCTGTATTTCTATGGCTGTGAAGCATTTACATTTCCAATACGAATCAACATTGAACAATATATAAACAGAAGAAAGTACAGATAGGTAAAGCAAGGATGTGTTCATTCTCACGTCTGTACTGTACTGTTATCAGGTGCTCACCGATGTCCTAGCTGCAGACACCTCATTTCTTTTTTAATCACTATACATACAGCCCTCATGAGTGTAGAAGAACATACCTTCATTCCCAGGGATTTTTATGCAGTGACGCAGTCAAAGTTGATCTGCCCAGACAACAAAAACATGTACTTCAACCTACACACCATGTCATTCTTGCCCATGTGTCCAGTATTAACATATTCATGTGACACTCTTTCCCCCCTTTTTATAAACATCCCTGATGTTTAAGTCTGAGTCATTTACCTCCTTGTTATGCCAATGTTAAGTCCGCCCACTGGTCATCTCACAGTCTGCGAGGCATCTGCAGAGCACAAACATTCACCACATCAATGAGAGCTACGCTCTGAACAAAACAGACAACAGCCTGTTTGGTGCTTGTTCATCAGGTTATTCAAATGTTTTTCAGGGCAACCGTGGAAGGAGCTGAATAGAGCCATTTAAGAGCATGTAGATGGAAATATGTGAAGCTAAAAGGATCTTTAGACGACCACTCAGAGATCTGGATGTTAATACTTAATGTCTGTTTGCTGTAAATTGAGTATTGTGAAACATATCTAGATATGATACTGTCTTTCTCTATGTGATGTATCCATCTGCTTGTCAGTTATAAGTTCATGGGCACAGTTCAGACACATACACTGAATCTTTATCATCTAAAAGATTAAATCTGAGAATATATAAAGATTAAAACCACATTAAAAATGTAAGATGCAGGGGCTAATTTCTTCACCCAGTCAATTATCTCTGCAGTCTATATGTGAATATGCTCTGGCCATGAATTGCAGCTCCGTGTGGGAAGATGGATGAAGGCAGCCAGAGGCTACAGTGAGAAAGAGAGGCAGGCAGGTATGTGGGGGGAGGAGACGCTGATGGGAAAAACAAGAGTGTATAACATCAGTGGAGGTTTGCTGAAAAAGCTGACAAGCCTCTGACGCACTTTGGTTTAGAATGAGTGAATACAAATGTGAGACCAGTCCCTTGTTTTTTGGACTTTTCAGTATGCCTGTGAAAGACGCACATGAGGCAACATCATAAAAGCATTCATTCCCTATTTATTTCTCATTCACTAAAGGGAGATATAGGTAACATGCAGGACATTAATGTGTTAAATTTTTTGAAAAGAATTGCTTCAAAGCTATGTAGAGATACAAATTACGAATTGTATTCTTCAATATTTTGGCAAAAAATTCCAATTACATCTACAGACTATCTTATTTCACACACTTTGACCTCAGTCTGTCTCTAGAAATTATTCATTAGTCACTTGTCCTTTAATTTGTCCTCTTTCTCAGCTCTGCTGCCTCTGCATGCTCTTGTTTCTACAGATTTGCACTTACAGACATGACGTAACTCCAGGACAAACTGCAAACATGACACAAAGAGACACTTAATACTACTTCTGCCTTTGTCAGTAAAACTTGTCACATTTAAACAGTATAAAATAATTCCACGTGTTGCTTATGGAGTAGGTTGTACAGGTAGGTTTTTCTACAAACACATCACATTGTAATTCATACCACTGCATCAGCCCTGATCCTGACACATAATCTCTGGAGTGAAGCTGTGGTCCAACTTCTGTTTCTGATTGTCGTCTGCAGCCATGAGCCACATGTACACACGTGTGCGTGCCAACCAAACAGCACCAGCTCCACTGCTTACTGTCGTCACTCTGACTGAAGGTTTACTTATCAATGAAATCAGCTGATGCAGGATTTAAACATAGCTCTAATGGCACATTGTTGGACGTCACTAGTTTCTGCAGCACTAATGGAAAAACTGAACTGGGGATTCTTACAGGAATTGTGAGCTGATAATGCTGATTTGTAATTTTCTGGACTGGAAGACGCTTCTGTAACTTACATTATTGTAATTGATAGGTAATTATTAGTATTTCATTTCCATACTGTTGGGGGCAGATGTTTTAAAAACAATAGTGTAATTTGAATTCCTCATGTATGAAAGACTTTGCTTTCTGTTTAAAAGTTGAAGCCACAGAGCTCATGTTGAGACAGCTGGGGTGACATAATCCCTGTAATTTTCTTGATTTTGATGATTTTTTTTCCTAGCCCTAACTCTTAGTCAACAAAGGAGGGCACTCATCAGGGTCATTCTGTTTCTCCGTTCCTTATCCGCATGATGGATGTAACACTTAGAAATAACTAAAACGTTGGTTATTCTAATTTGTCATTACCATGAGGTTTACTAACGAATGTATTTTCATGATTAAGTCTGACATGACTTGAGAGCAGCATCAGTGTTATCACACAGATGAGTGTCTTGGCAAAGCCATATGGGTAACCAGCACAACACGACAGCAACTGATGTCACAGTTACGTGGTTTGTGCTCCTCATCTCTGAGTGAAGGTCTCACACTTGTTGCCATGGTCTGTTTTGCACACAAGACCACTTGAGCCTCAGTTGTGTAAGTAAATACATAAAAAATTCAACACTACAGACAAACGGTTGGCCTTGCAGCTTAAAAACATGAACATGGAAATCTATGTTTTCCCCTTCAGTATTCATTTTCCCCAGTCATCTCACTCAATATGGATTTCTATTGTCCCATTCTTTTGTACTGTGTTGTGTTTGATTGTAGACTGGGCATGTTTCTTTTCTTTTTCTTACAGGTTTTTCCTTCTACAGGATAATGCAATAAACTGCACAAAAAGCATATTTTTTTTAAATGAACCACTCAATCACCATATGCAGGAAATTGTCAAAAGCTGCTCTTTCGTTCTTCAGTTCCAGTGAGAAAAAGTATCTGTGGTGAATTTGACAAACTACAAGCCTAACCCTAACCCCACATAACTTATGTTGCCAAACCTCAATTACCAGTCACAATAAATCAAAAAGAGATAACCCTTATTTCGCCAGATATTCAAGTTCCCAATAAATTCTGTTGACTACATTTTCAGAAAATCTTGCTTTTTAGTTAAATACACTCAAGAACATTTTGTTTTTTTCTCAAAATAACAAAATAATTGACTTGTGGTCACAAGATAATAGCATCAAAAGAATGACTCACTCTAAACTACTTGCTTGTGGTGGCAAGATATTTCTAGATATTTCCATGTAATTAGCATGACTGGGCCTCATGCTTACCTTTGCTAGTGATGCGCTATCGTTTAGCTCTAGTTTATTTACCACTAAACCACAATTACTGTATGTGGGCCACAGCTGCTGTTTAGCATGTTACACAGCCTTGCTTTAAAGGAGAATGTGGGAAAAACAACTCTTGTGTCCCTATATACAGCCAGCACCAACAGCATGTTAGCCTAGCTTAGCGCAAAACACAGATATGGGAAAACAGCTTAAGATAATTAGAATTAAATTTACTATGTTGATTATTATGCTTTAATGCTAGTATAGTCAGATAACTTTAACCACGTAACCATTAAAGCAGTTTAACCTTTTTGAATCTTAATGATAACCTAAGATAAACGGGTTCTTTTGTTAGCTTCATATTCAATGTACGAGTGATATAAATCTACGCTTTTAACAAGAAAACAAAACTTCTTTTAAGTAAATAACTAATTCTCAAAATTGTAGATTTTCTGTCCCTCAAATAATAATTTAATGTTCTCAAGCACAAAAGAAAAGGCCACAGTGTAATAAGTCAACAATTAATTTTTTATTTTATCGAGTTCATCCGATTTTGGTTCTGTAGCAACCTACTGGATAATTCTAATGAAGTGCAATTGTACTCAAGCCAGTTACAGTTGAGAGCAATGACAGGCACACGTTTTGTGCAAATTCAACAGCATTGGAACGGCTCCTACATATACACAGCAAAAATACATGCCAGAGGAAATCAATACTAAATTAGTTTACATTGACAATAGTTAGGAAGACTTCCCGAGAACACAATGTCTATCCAAGCTAACACTTGAGAGACACACATTTCACCCATTGTTCTATTATGGGAGAGAAAAACTGAGTAAACACTCAGTATTTGCACACAGCGAAAAAATGTGTGGTGTTATCCAGTTCTATGGACTTAATCCCTCCAATCTGTCCTCCCAAAGAACACATTTCATCAGAATCCCAACATTGTGCATTGCCATTTCAAACTAATTATACTGACATGACAAAACGAAAACCCAAAATGAAAACCTTGCAGTTGCTTTAAGAAGTCCCAACTCCAAATGCTTTGTCTTTCCCCATGTCTGGCAGTACGCTGGCAAAGCAAAAACAAAAAAGAAATTAAGGTTGGGATTAATGCATTTGAAGTTATCACAAGCCACACAAGACGACACAACCATCTGAAACACAGGGGTGTTGGTAGCCTCGGTAGAGTTGACTGTAGGTGGGTTTTTTTTAATCTAAATCACCTTCCTGACGTTGCTTTATAGCAATCACTGGGACAAGACACACATCGGCTCAGTCCAATATCTACACTAAAAAGTTACAGTTGAATAAATTATTTAGCTTCAAGATTAGCTTATGTTTGTGTCTGTTGAGAATTAAAAGAAACTGTGGTTATTATCTTCCAAACGTGCAAAACACAGGATCATAAGACAGAAATCTAGGTGGGTGATTTGGGAGATTTTGGTAACCAGACTGTAGTGTTATTACTGTGACATTACAGGCTAAGGTCTGTATATGTGAGCTTTATTCGCTCTATCGTCCCTCACAGTGAAAATTTAAGAGCTGACAAACTAGACATCCCTGGAAATGCTTGCACTGGCTTTTGTTGGTTCCAAAATGTCAAGTGTGTCGGATGTTGACATCTTTACAGAAAGCGGCTGCTAAAATTTCACGCCTGTTGGGGATATTATTTTAAATCCAAGCTGAAAATTATAAAGGTTTCATTCGCGCCTATTGAAAACATAACTCCTTTACATTGGTAAGACAGCAGTAATACACTGAACTCATGCTGTATGTTCTCCAGGAAACCAAGGAGGCCGTAAAGTAACCCAATCAATGATTTTGTCCCATTAACCAACTTCTTTTCATGATTGCAGGTTAAAAATCTAGATAATGACTTGTTAAACTGGTGCACACAGTATGATTTTACCACCTAAACCGACAGATGGAGTCTCATAACAGGGTCTGGCAATGCCACTTGTGAAGGAAAGCAGATGCACCACTACATTCTACAGCTTTCCTTTGTTATACAATCAAGGGCCACGTTAAAATCTTTTACAACCTAGAATTTAACTGCATCAACAAAAACTACTTCAGTTGCAATCAAATGGCAACTATCGAAAAGTAAACTTACTGTAACATACATATTAAATAGTGTATAGTCCATGCAATTGCGCACGGCCGGTTTTGCATCATTATGGTATGTCGTTATTAGTGTATGGGAGACATCAGCCACCAGTGCATTTCCGATTGAGGTTCAGGGAGAAAAACTCCTCGACACCCATCAGAAACTTCTCAGCCAGACTTGAAGAGCAAGATGGCCACTTGGCCCAAGTAGAAGTAAATGAAATGCTTTGTCTCGTGGGTGACATAGCTGCCGAAGTTCCTCCCAACGATGCAGTGCCAGGTAGGGTTATATTTCTTGTCAAACTCCTAAAAAAAAGGTTAAACAAAGACAATTATTGAACTAATCACAATAATGAACCAATGTCTACCATGAAGCACCAAAGATACGTTTTATTTCAGCAGAAATCAATCCACAGATGATTTTCTATAAGCAGTTCCTTATATTGGTATAGAATGTTGGAGTACACTGAAAAACACTTAAATATACAGTATTTAGAATTGGAAAATGACTGAAACAACTGATGAATTACCAAAAAGTTGCTTATAACTATATGTTAACTGACTAGGCCTGACTGATTACCAGTCACTTCCATTCTGGTCCTTGGATATTTGGGGTGTTAACTACTTTTGGACCAGTTAAAAAACAAACAAACAAAAAAACCCAACAACAACTGGCTTAGACTGGCTTTTGCTAAAGATGTTTAGGGTGGTTGTTTGATTATTTTCTATTATTTAAAAAAATGTGAACCTTTTTAAATCTAGTGTGCCTTTTTCATCGCCTTCTTTCTGTTTCATTGTTTTTATTTCGATTTTATAATTTGTTTTGTTTTTGTATGCTCTTGTCTTTACCTGACATATTTACACTGCCTACTTGGCTTGCTGTGTACCTATAAAGCACTTTGAATGGTGCTAACCTGTACAAACGATGCTGTACAAATAATGCCTTGATTTATTTAGATCGTCAGTTGGGAAAATTGGGGTGTGCAAATACTAAAACATCCAGGGTGCATTTGGGGGGGGGGGGGGGGACCTGTAGCCTCATGACCTCAGTGATTTAAAAAAGTTCTGGCTATGGCCCTGATCATATGAGCACTGTCTACACACTGACCAAAAATAGATCACACACTTAAAAAAGGCTCTGAATTTGCAGATTATGTGCCAATGATACAAGCTCAGAGAATCCACTTGGATCTGTCTATGCACCGTCCTGTCTCACCTTCTTGATGTAGGCTGCGATGTCCTTCTCTATGTTGTACTTCTCCATGGCCTGGGTGGCACAGTCCACCGCGTCCTGCTGCATGTCCTCGGACATGTCTGCGTTCTTGATCACAGCTTTCCTGTCAGTCATGGTTGAGAATGATGATGTTGATGCTGATGCCTGGCGAGAAAGAAAAGGAGCTCGTTCACTCAGGACAGCACTGCACTGAAAATGAACACCGCACGTGGTGATGGGGATGGTTTAGGCCGGTCAGATCATTGCAAACATCATTCATACGCAGAAGATTGGCCGTTTGTTACCGCGTTGTTAAACATCTGCACTGATTCATAACCATAACTCTTGCTCATGTGTTTCTATCTATACTCTTAACTACACGATGGACTTGAGCGTTGCATAGATTGGCTGCGAAACTTGATACAGGTGGAGTTAAATTACTTGGCAAAATCACTTTCCGATAAAAGCAGCTTCTGCATCAGGGGAACAAAAGTATCAAAATGTATCATACTAATAATAGGCTCAGGATTGATAAACCTGTAGTTATCCAAATACATATGTCTAAACGGTCGAAATGAATAAAGACATACAGTAAAAGCTCACCATGATGAGAGAAACTCGAATCAGAAATATGTCAAGACATGCAAGTCAATGTTTTTTATAGGAAATCTGCAACTCACCTTTACTTGAACCGACTGGACACAGATCTTTTTTTAGAAAAAGAATATGTATTTCACCCAGCCAAGGGGAAGATTTAGATGATGCTGCAGCTAATTGCTTTTTAAAGATTTACACAATAAGCATGTAGGTAGGATGGCTCTCTGCTGTGCTGCTCCAACAGCTCCCCGCCCCTCTGCTGCATGCTGCACCCTGCCATTGGCTGAGCCGCAGCCTCCCCGTGTGTTGCAAGCGTTTTTCTCCAGCTCCTGTCTGCCGGCATCTTATTTCATCCCACAATGCATCATTCACAGTATACACCACTGACTGTGGGCTAAAAGGAAACGAGACCTTGGCTGAAGGTAGGTATCATCTGGCTGTGAGTGTGGGGTTTTTCATCAGTCACCGTCACAGATGAGACAAACTGGAGCATTGAATACTGAACATATGAAATGATGTCATGTAGGTGTGTTTTCTATCGTATCAGCTGCAGCCTTGGTTTTCAGAGGAAAAACAGCTAAATATCCTGCTTCAGGGCTCAGCTGGTTGCAGTTTTACAAATACTTCATCTGTGGTTATAAATTAATGTAGCACCAATGCAGCAGGCTACAGGTTTATTTAAATGAATAAAAAATACTTATACATTTATATATACAAGTACATTGACTGGGATTGTTTCAAATTACAACAAACTCGTGACTTTGTTTGAAAATGTTTTATTGAAAATGCTAAGAGAAAAAGAAAGATTAAGCAAAATAAAACATACAAACTACTCCCAAATAAAACCCTCTCCCAACCACCCCAATTTTTAATTCCTTCATACCAGGCATCTACGATTCCATCCTTTGATCCAACTTCCTGGTCTTCAGTTTCGTTTTCTTGTAAAATAAAGCCATTACCACTGAAAAACTTTAAATAGGCATGGGAGGGCCTAATAGAAAAAAAAGTTGCTCTGGGACTCCCGTTAATTAGTTCTGAATTCAACTCTCATTTGAATCCTGGAAAACTGATCCCGTTCCGAGCATCCATCCTTGCCTATCCCTTCCCTAATCGATCCACTCATCCAGCTCCAAGGATTGGGATCCACTGAGCCACTCCTCCAATCAAAACCTTGAAATACCAGGAAGAAAATCAGAGGCAGACTGTTAGAATAAAATGTCAAGATTTTTGGGCCTAATTCTTTTTCCATTTTGAGCACTCATTTCAGATCAAGAAAAAAAATGCCACTGAGCACAAAAAACTATCACTCCCTGAAGTTAACACATTTTAACCAATGAGGACATTTAAGTTAAAAGTGGGACGCTTTTGTAACAAAGTAGTGATTCAGATTTTTTTCTTTTAAACATTTGACAGCAAAGATGTTACACTTACATCACAACACTTGAGCTAGGACTGCTTATTCTGTCACAAGCCAGAGTAGCATGTTAAAAATTGTATGTATATATATATATATATATATATATATATAAAACAAAGTACAGCACATATGGCTTTGTTAAATGACATGCATGATATGGTAACCTATCAAAACGTTCAATTTATGGAATATGAAGCGTACCATTGCCTCGACCTGATTGCTCCTCAATTAGATGTCCTATCCTGACCATACAAATGAAATGTGCTCCACAATGGTTTTATTCCAAATCACTTTAATCCTTCTCTTCAGATGTCTAAAGGAAGACACAAGGGTAAAATACAGTTAAGTATTGGGCTCCCCGTCCAAACAGCCCACCCCACAAATCCAATGAAGCTATTTTTTTAAAAAGATAAACAAAAACAAAACTCAATTTTCCATACTTGCAAAAACATTGAGGTTGTGAAAACTCAACATTTTTGAAGTTCAACACAGCACAATTTCTACTTTTGCAAAAATTGAGGACAGAAAGAGGAGAGAGGGAAAAAACAAAAGGACGAAGCAGCTGGAGAGGGTGGGGGGAAAAGGATGGGGGAATACATCTACATACCAAGATCATCCACAAGGACATCGGGACATGAAATGCAAAAAATTAAAAATCAATTGCTGACATCTGGAGAAACTCATAAGTGGTAAAAACAGGAGGGTATACATCAAAATGGCAAAACATCGGTGGTAGAAAGGTTTAGGAACGGGAGCGAGAGCGGCTGTGACGAGGCGAGTAGCGGGGGGATCCTCTGCCACGGCCACGGGAATTGCTGCGGCTGCGACTGGCACTGCGACTGCGGCTCCTGCTCCGGCTGCCACGGCTTCGGGAGCGTGATCTTCCGTAACTTGGGCTGCGGGGACCATCTAATTTCACACGAATGTAAGCAGTCTCTCCCTGGCGGACACAAGAGAACTTGACATTGAAAAGACAACATTCCTTCCTATGGTTGACATACCATAGATGGAAAAGAGGGCCAGGTGTGCTTGAAAGTACTCACCTCGCCACAGCAAAGAAACATTATCCATGACAATCAATCAAATCAGTACACATACCTCATGTGAGCGGAATTTGGTGTTGTCCAGTTTTCGAACGGCATAGGTCATGTCTTCTTTGCGCACAAATTCTACAACCCCGGTTCCATCTCTGAAAACATCCGCGTAGCACACGTCGCCTGCTTCACGCATGTGGTCCTTTAGGTCCTGCCAGCTGCCACTCTGGGGGAGCCCTGAAACACAAAATCAAATGATACCAGCTCACATTATTTGACTGGTGGGCAAAAACTTCACTTGATTGAATTGAACAAATTTGTCACCCCAATTGCAGTACTACATAATACAGTGGGTTTCATTTCATTTGAAGGTCTAGACTAGTGCAGCTCCACAACAAAAACTGTTCCTAACTAGTCTTGTATGCGTGCCCAAGTCATTTAAAATGAATTGCCACAAACAACCACATGCCATCAATTTGGAATATACACTGTTATTATGTGCATTTGCATTATACATTGTTTAATCTATTTAGAAAGTGCTTTCTATGAATTTGGTCAGGGTTATGATCACTGCCCCATTAACCAATTCACTAAAAAATTGCATCTAAAATGATTTAGAGAAATATAGTCTTACATCCACAACAGAAACTAATGGCAGAAATTAATATTTTCATGGAAATAATTTTACTTTTGAGATATACCAAAATTTCAATTTATTTTAAAAATGTAATTATTTAACAATTTAATTATCCAACATGATTATTAAAATAATCCTAAAATGGTCAGCCATGCATTTAACACTTACATAATCCAAATTCAACATACTGTATTGTTAAAAATGTAAAGCACACAAAGCAACACAACAAACGAACTCAGAACTATCTTGTTTGTTGTGAAGTTGTTTTACAGCTGCACTGGCCAAAATATCACACTCTGGAAAGATGCATTCAGCAACTCAATCCTTCAGACAGCAGTCCAGGGGACAAGCTGCTATAACAACCTGTATAAACAGACAAATAAATGACTGACTAGTTTGCATGCTCACCCGACACAATGACCCTGTACTCTGAGCGTCTGGATGGAGGCCCGTATCTGCCTCTGGGAGCTCCGCCGATCCCACCGAACCCGCCTCTTGAGCCCCGGCCGCTCCGTGGGAACTCCACACGCAGTCTGTAGCCGTCGTAGTCATAACCATCGCGTCCATAGACCGCATCATCGGCGTCCCTGTTCACAAAACGAAACGGTTCAAACAATAACACGCGAGATTTAAATGAACACATGCAGCGAAATGCAGTCATGGATACGGTCAGCCATGTTAGCAGCTAGCTTGAGCTGCTTTACGTTTGCCAATCCGCTTCGCACACATGCAGGCAACTGCAGTAATATGGTTTCGATCTGATAACAGAGAAATAACGTGCGTACATTCGTCGGAGAGAAAGTCAGTGGACACTGTTAACACGCCGTGTATTGAAGTGTTTTGAGTGCAGAAAGTCAATAACAAACCAGTAACCAGGCAAAGTGTGTGTTTGTGCAAACTGCATGGGTATAGAGTTAAGGACGCAGCACAAACATTGGAACATAATCGTTGTTTTTAGGCGCAAAAGCTTACTTTATAGTTATGGCCAAGTAGAAACTGAAAGAACATAGCCCCATGAAGTAGGTATGCGAGGAGCAAGGAACAGTCCAAGCCCGCGAGTACCCTGCTAACACGCGAGCGGGTTAGCCACACAATGGGGCTGCCTCTGGCCTAACAAGCTAGCAAGTTAGCTTAGCTCCTCACCTGGGGTCTTCGAATTCAATGAAGGCGAAAGGTGGCCCTCCTCTCCGGTTCTTCAGGTCGATATCTCGAATGGTTCCGTATTTGTAGAACACATCCTCCACATCCTTTGTGCGAATATCAGGAGGAAGATTTCCCACATAAATTCGGCAGTCGTTGTTCCCAGCAGGGCCTCGCACAACACCCGACATCGCTGCTAACGATTAGCTCGCTTCTTAAACCAACAGCTTGTTGTTTGCCAGATCCTAAACGGTTGGCGGAGCCACACCGAGATTAGTCCCTGAGCGCTTGCAGATCGTCGAACGGAAAAGAGATAGCAATCAAATTGGAGCAGTTTAAAGCTGCAATCTGCACGATTTTTGCTAGGGGGACAATACAGTCAACGAGGCGCCCTCTAGTCCGATTTTCTTCAGGAACCGCGCTCCTTTACCGAGGCATTCATGAATACCGGAAACACTGCAGCCAGAGTTGACACATCCGCCTTACAAAATAGTCCGCCAATTTACCAGGTGTATTGACAACGATCAATCATTACTTTAATAGTAGCTTCACTGACCAAAAAAATGACAGACCACTCTCACTGTCATTTATTTAATGGTATATCAATGCATCGAGTTAACTTTAAAAATGCGTTAAATGCACAAATTGTGTGTTTTCCCACCCCATTAGGCACCCCAGAGGAAATATAACAGGGCAAACACAGAAATCACGTGTTCTCAGACAATGTGTTTGTAGGCTATTAATGTATGATAAACACTTCATTTATATTGGTGTCAAAATGTATGCAAAGGTTTGTCTTTTAATATTATATCATTAACAATCACTTTGATTGACCTTGATCAATCACCTTGATTAATATTGAAGGTTTTTACTTTACATACAATAATATTACATTACATGTCATTCTCCTCAAATATACAGAACATTCTTTCACTGATCCCAATCTTAATTACATATTATAACATCAGGCAGAGTTAAATATGAAATCGAAAACTCCCTCTGTGTTACAACAAAGATACTGTGAATAGTCCAGCTGAATGCAGAAGTGCTGCGTTTATAATATGCCTGTTTGTAAAATGTTGTACAGTTTGAATGAACAATTATTGTAAATATAAATCCATCTTAGATGTCCTGGTATCTTTTTCATATTTTATATGAATAATAAACTTATTGTTTTGTACCAACTCCCTAACGTTTTCTTATAGCTTTAGCCATCTTACCCTATGGCAATTCTTTCAGAATACAGGTATCCAGGTGTGTTCAACAACACCTATATAGTGTCCCCTGAAAACAGTTTCCCATTAGTTTTTAAGTGCTGTATTGACATAAAACAAAATGTCCACACCAGGCTTAACCTGAACATAGGTTTATTCTTTGAATACTTACATTTGAACTAAGTTACCAAACTACTAGAGACTCAGACTACTAAAGAATACCATTCACAATGACACACAAAATCAAGTCATGATTGTAGTTTCTGGATGCAAAGTAGCTGGAAGCTAATTCTGGTGCAATATTTCTAATCGTGCATGGCCACTAAGAAACCTAAGCTACACAATCTCATTCACAGATAAGCTTTGCACAACTTGAAGATACTTCCAGACAGATGGGGAATTGTAAGCTATAAATTTGGAAATTTTCACTAAATTTAATTTACTTGCTGTATTGTCAACGCTCTGCAGCCAAAATTTAATGTACTTACAGCACATTGCAAGTCAGTATTTGTTATACTAAGTCGTAGATGCAGGGTTTTAAAGCTTTAGTTATGAACCTGTCACAAGAGCATACTGTACATCCATGACGAAAGTAATGCAAGCATCTTTCATTCAATACATGCATTTGAATTACCTAAGGCCATATTCTGATTGTCCTTATTTGTCAAGGCAGGAAAACATTGCTGTCACTTGTTTTCATGTAACATCATGATGAGTGTCCGAATTCTGAAATAACCTAATAATTAATCCTTGTTATGGCAATGAGATAACACATTATTCATTGACATGTGGCTTCTCAGACTATTCAGTATGCATAACAGGAACCATAGTTGCGCTGGCCAACTTCACCGTAGTTATCACAGCCAGTGTACTTTCCCTGACACGCCAGACTGTTTGCCTGCGAACAGAGAGGACATTAAACGCTGGTTAGTAAAGTAAGTTAAGGACCAGATCAACACCATTGTGATTTATCTGCAGAGAATAAGGAGTCAATAGACCTCTGCTCTCTTGATGAACTGTTCAGTGGCAGCTTTCTCGTTCTCTTTATGTCCTCTCCAGGCTCTAAGTGCAGACGCTTGCAGGGCTCGGCCAAAGGAAAAAGTTAGGATCCAGGGTTTGGCCAGAGGGCAGTTGTTGATGGCATTGAGATGGACAGAGGCTTCCTCTTCACTCTGACCACCAGAAAGGAAAGCCACTCCTTTAGGAAACAGAAAACATAATTTGACTTTCATCTTCTGCAATCATACATATCTATGTAACGTCATCTCCAGACAACCTGGTGTGCTTTACCTGGAACTGCTGGGGGAACAGTGCGGCGCAAGGTGGTGACAGTTGCCATAGCAACCTCCTCTGGGCTGTACTTTGTGGGGCAGCTGTGTCCAGCAGTGACCATGTTGGGTTTGAGGAGAGTGCCTTCCAAGTACACATGGTGGTCTGACATGGCCTTGTACACCGCAGCCAGGACCTGCAATACATAGATTGGTTCACCAAAGGAACAAAATATGTAATATGTAATGTAATAATAATAACAAAATGCTCTTGTAATACTTATGCACATGTAGCACATAAGAAAAAAACATGCCTTCTCCGTGATGTATTGGCTGCGTTTCAGGTCATGATCTCCATCAGGCAAAATCTCTGGCTCTATGATAGGCACAATGCCATGCTGGCGGGGAAAAGATAGACTATCAGCACAGTACAGAGATGTACAGGCAAGCTACTACTCTATATTATTGTTTTCTGACCTGCTGGCAGATACTGGAGCACCGTGCAAGAACATTTGCATTCTCAGCAATGGCCAGTCTTGATGGATTGGTGTCGCTGATTTTGAGCACACAGCGCCACTTTGCAAAGACGGCTCCATCCTTTTTATACTGTGCGCAGCGCTCTGACAATCCATCAAGACCTATGGAAGAAGTTTAAAAAAAGATCTTTTAACTGTCTTGTAATATATGGACCTATGGGTAGTATAAGAGAATTAGAGATGCTCTAGTCCGACCCTGTGTGGTGGTTTCTCCAGAAGTTCCAGCCAAGGGAACAACACCCTTGTCAACCTGAGGAAGAAGGAACAACAAAGCAACAATCATGATAAATTCCAAGATACTGAAACAATCAGTCCAGATTGCATTTATATTAAAATAAAAATATTCAATTGGAAAATCAAGCTAAAGGTTAAATGCTTGGCAAAATTTGATAGTCAGTATTTATATCATATTGAACTAAACTGTCACCTTGATGCCGACTAGGATGCCCCTGTCCCTAATCATCTTGACAAAAGACACGCCATTGTCAGAGTGCTGGTACAATGTCTCATGGAAGAAGATGACCCCTCCGATGCAGCTGTTGATGCGATCGTCTGCACTGAAGAGAATCTGCCTGTACTGTCTGCGGTTCTCCTCTGTGTTCTCCACTCCGACTTGGGCAAGCCGCTTAGCCATGCTGCCTGTGTTGAGCACATGTGATACCAGATATTAATATCTGTAGTATGCACTCATTGGACTGGACAGGCTCAAACAATGTGAGGCTGTTGTAGGTATACATGTTTTCCACAGTTAGAGAAGAAAGAGTGCTACAGACCCACAGATTCATCTGCAGCCAGGATGCCCTTCCCTGGAGAAACTATGCGTAGAGCCGTCTCATGTAGCTCCCTCTTCTGAGCCTCAGAGAGTGTGGGGGTCTGGTGCGTCATCCTGAGTGACTGATTGTCCTACAGCCTCTGGTAGAAGATGTAACCTTACATTAACAATCCAAAAAGGGCAGATATCATCGATCCATCAAGACAGAAAATGTTAAGTCTTTCAGATCAGCTTCCAGAGATACATTTCTAAAAACATGTACACCGACCAAGCGTCTGGGTTTTGCAAGCCAAGCATAAAACTGTGAGTGCTCAAATGAAATAAAAGATTATTTAATTCATGTTGATTCATGTAGATCGTAGAAAATAAACACTGATAATTCACCAAATACCACATAAAGATAAGATAATATTTTAATCTTGGAAGAGCCCAGCAACCAGGCAAAAGGCAAAAGAGGTCAGAAAAAGATGCAACATAGGCATCGAAAGTGAAAATCTAAAAAGTATTAACTAAACAACTTCCTTTAGTGTCAAAGATAGTATATAGGTATAGAGGTTGTATAGCTGCTGCATGTAAAAACATAAAAAAGCACCTGGAGAGCTTTTCTGTAACAACAGAATTAATATTACGTTCATTTTTAAATGCTCCTGAATTAATGCGTCCAGTTGTCCATATTGCAGTTCTGTTTATATTAACTTGCTCACAGCAGCAAATTATTAACTTCTTACAGGTGCATATAAATGTAGAGAGAGAAAATTTAAAAGGTTTGTAAAGAGAAAAAGATCAAAAACGTTTTTAAAAATACAGCCAAAGTAAGTCTACAAAAGAGGTGAACAGTGAAAGTGCTTACCTGACAGAAAGGGAAATCAAATGTGTCTCGTCCTCTGATGAGATGAGCACTGATTGAGGATCTCCGTCAGCTCTAGTTTGTATCCAGCTCAAGTGTGTCACACCTCATAAGCCAACACCCCTGGGCGGCGCTTGCACACCCACCTTTGCCCCACATAATTCATAAGATTTTTGATGAATCATTGTTCTATTTAAATAAAGAACCTTTTTTTGTCATGTAGCTGCTCAATTTTTCATGCTGATATGCCAATTTTAGCATCTTCTCAGTCACTTTCCTTTTAATAACTTAAAATAATGATTCTAAATTCACATGCAGTGTTGGTGTACATTGCATGTCCATATCCATGGTTATTTTACACCTTAAAGTTTAACATAAACTCTTTAGTGTTTTAACTCCAACCTTTATGGTTGTCACTCCATATTCAGGCAGAAGGTGAAATAATAAATAATGTAATCTGTCAGCACCCTCTACCCCTATAGCAACCTAATTTAAACGTTTAACCAGACCCCCATGGCGTGCTATTTTTATTTTAATTAGTAAAAATGTGCCCTGAGGAAAGTTTCAAGTCTCCTGATAATTCAGTCTTCACCCTCGAATTCACTGGGGTTTTTCAGTCTCAGAGCAATTCATGCTCTCAGTGGCTTCTTTTCATGAGCTTTAAACTGTAAAAAATATGAGGAAATGTGTCCGAAATAGAAATCATTTCCAGGTTCCACTCAATGTAAATGAACATGGTAATACGGCCCAAATTAGACCAAAAATTAGGTCAGCTAAATTATTTCTGAAGAAGGAATTTTCAACGTTTTCCCCTCCATGTATTACTGGCCTCTGTTTGAACATCTACAATTATGGAAAATAAGTATCTTATGTGCTGCATGACACAACAATTCTTTTTTTAATTCTAAGAAAAAAAAACCCAAATCATTCCAAGCTGAAGATAATTTACATTATTTTAATTTCGGTGTGATAAGTTGCATCATGTTCATCTGCGTCAGTCAAAGCTACGTTCAGTTTGGGAAACTATATGTTTTCTGTTGTGTGGTCTGTTATATAATGTCACTATTTGGTGAGACTCAGTGGGACATCTCGCCTGCATTTCAGGGGACTCCTCTCTTCACTATTGTGGGTCAGTGTGCCTCTGAAACTAGAAATGGGTCACTGGACTGCCTGCCATTATACAGCCACAACAGAGACATGGTGGACCTGTCTAAGACAAGGGCCTGAGAGGGAATTCAATGTCAGGAGGCAGCGGGAGGAGGAGCTGGTACACTCCCATTCAGGAGATACAGATTTAAATAGATACATGGCTTCAAGAAGTACAGCAATTATACATGACTGCCTCCTTTGGGACACTGGATTTTTTTTTCTCTGTTACCTAATTAAAAGCATTTAATGATGATACTTTATCTGGTCCTTAATTTTCTGTCCTATTAAGGCTGTCCTCGATGGGTTTGTGAGTGCTCCTCTAAATAGGTCGACCCAAGGCTGAAAGTTGGCCATAACGTATCCAGGTAGAAGGTTGATATGATAACTGACTTAGAAAGGAACACTTGGTTTGTTTCACAACAGTAAAACTAATCTACGTAATGCCTGTGCCACTGTTTAAAACAGACATCATAAGGACAGTTTAATCCTTGGAGGTTGTGAATTTATGATGGTTAGGGATGATTGTCTAGAACTTAAGAAGGACAAGGCCTTAATATGTGTTCCTCCTCTTACCTAGTTTACCTTCCTTTTGCATACTTTGGTGAACTGAACTTGTGTTGGCTACAATATTCAGACTGAAGGTTCATTTTCCACCTCCAGAGCAGTTTTTGAGTGGACCTTGAGGTAAGATTGATAAGTTAACTATCACCTCTGAGGTTAAGAAGGACCTTTCTGTCTCAGCTTATAAACTGACATGGACAAGACAAGCTCATGAACAGCTGTTTAGTGGACCTTACGGTGAGACTGTTTTGTCAGTCAATACAACTTATTTATCTGTCTTTTTGTATCATCAGTATTGAACAGGTAGTCACATAAATATACTGGTCATATACTGTATGTATACATCATCAGCCAAGGAAGACTGTGAAATGCAACTGAAAGCTCTGGAAAAAGCCAAGATGAGGACCTTGAGCCACGACTCGTAATCAATGCCTCTCGGTCAACACAGGATAAATATTTGTAAATGTGTAAGAGTAGTAGATCTACTCGTCTACTGATAAGAAACATATGCTGTTGACACAATTATGATCATGGTGATTGCTGGACCCAAAAATTAAAAACCGTGTAACAAAGATTTGTCTGTCTGTCTGACATTGTCTGTATCCACTTATCGCTTTCAGGGTTGCGGGGGTCCTGGAGCCTATCCCAGCAGCAGTCTTTGGGCAGGTGCATTCAGGACAGGTCACCAGTCTATCGCTGAGCTGACACAGAGAGACAAACTCACTCGCACTCACATTTATTCCTACGGTCAATTTAGAGTTCCCATTTCACCTGTCGGGCGAGTTTTCAGGTGGCGGGAGGAAGCCAGAGTATCCAGAGGGAACCAACGCGAACACGCAGACTCAACACAGAAAGGATCCAATTGTGACTCAAACCTGGGACCTGCTGCCGTCTTCATTATGCTAACTCACATTTATGAATACAAGAATGTCATCCCCCTTGTTAGCAAAATGGCCAAAATGCTTCCCTCTTGTTAACCTGTGCATCCGCCATACTCCAGATCTCCTGGGGGCAGAAAGGGTGCAGGGGCAGAAGGGTTGTTTAGTTGATGCTTTATCTGACTGAGGTGGATGAAGCTATGGTGCTGTCTGCGATGCTGAAGTAGCAGACAGATTTGTAGTGTTTCCTATGGTATCCCCTTCTGTCAGTTTCATATTAGATACTATATATATGGTTAAAGTATCAAGTATCATTATAATAAACAATAAACACTGTATACTACACTTGTTTGTGTCTCTAACTTGATATCTCTCCATTTCTCTCTCATTCATAGATAAATCTATACATATATGGGGAGAGGATCATAGAGACACAGCTGCCTGTAATATTCCTGTAAGATTCCTTGAGTTAGGGTTTGTGTCTTCCGCACTGTTAAAAATGAACAAGTGTGACATTGACTGACGACACTTAACAAAGATGCACAGAAATATCCAAAATGATCTTGTTTATATTGAAAAGCCTATACTCTAATATCTGACTACTTTGGTAAGGAAGTAATATTCAAATAATGAATACAGACACGTGAGAGCAGGGAAATCCAAGATGCTTACAGCTCATAGACCTCAACTACACCAAGATATACACAATGTTTGTTTTCAAAACCAAATATTCTTTTCAAAATTTAAAAATAAAAAGTTGATGTGATTTTACAGAATTGCAATGCTTTATATAAACAGGAATTAATGAAAATAGCTTTAAAACATCCAAAACCATAGCTTTAATATATACTGATAGCAATTGCAAACATGGCAGAACATTGTCTGCTGGACAACTGTACAGTAGGCCTATTAAAGCTGTGTTTACAGAGGAAAAGGCAACAAACACTAAAAATACAGAAATGTTTATTTTCTGCAGAGTTTTTTAATTTCAGTCTGCTTCTGTGTCTGGGCACAGACACACAGTCCAGTATTAAGCTTTACACGTCTGCTCCGTTGCTGGGCTCAGGTCCACATTGGCCAAAGTAGGAGACAGTTCAGTGGGAGTTGTAGGAGAACGAAGGATCTGATCACAGTCAAAGCTATCAAAATAGTCCAGTGAAAGACCTCTCCTTGCTTTGGCTGCCCAATCAGGGTGAGCCCTGAGTTGGAGGATGACTTCAACAGGTGTCTTTTGAAGGATGAAAGAGTCAAATGAGGAGCCACGAAAGAAGGCCTGCATCTTGAAATATTCCAGGTTACGAAGCCGATTTGCTGGATTCTTGTTCAGGAGCTGCATCGATAAAGTGAAATTTAAATGGTTATAATGACGAATGGGACGAATAATAGTGTGTCAGTCAGAGAATAGAGAATCGCAATTACAAACCTGAGTGAGCAACAAGTTCAGAGCAGAGCTGAAGGTCTTGGGTAGGACATAAGGAAAATCCCTGACCTTGTTCAACATGGTACCGTGATCTGGCTCTGCAGCTACTGGAAACTGCAAAACACAAAACCAATAACTGACACAGATGCACTTGTATAACAAATTAAAATAGAGCTCATGTGCCCTCACCTCTCCTGACACCAGTGAGAACAACATTACACCAAGGGACCACCAGTCAGCAGCGTGGTTGTATGGACCCCCACCTAAAACTTCAGGAGCTGCTCCGGCAAAACAGGGGGAAAAAAAAAAATCAAGATGGCTCAATATCACTCAGAATATGAAAAGGAGGAATCATCAAGACAAAAACTGACATAGACAACCAAAAGCAACAATATGTAAAGTGCATCACAGGTGCGTGACATTCATATTTGGGTCAACTTAGTCCAATGGGAGCAATACGCAGGTGGTGCTCTGATGTTCCTTTAATGCAGTGCAGCAGTACACTGACACTCAAACAGCCACAAACACAAACGTTGCCTCCTTTCAAGTGAGAATATTCTGCTGTCAGATATATTTCATTTATAGGAGATTAAAATGAAAATCTCACCCATATATTGGATTGTCCCGCATATCGTGAACGCTCTGCCTCCTCGTTTCAGCCGCCGCGAGAGCCCAAAATCAGACAAACGAAGGTGACCTGAATCAAACCACATGCAAGACTCATGGACTGCACACTGTTTTTATGTGTTTTCATGAAAATTATAAATCCAAGAGTATCGAATTATCATATTTTGGTTTGTATTTATTTGTGAGGTTTTTGTGTGCCACATTTACTGTCAGCATTTTTCCTATAAATAGATCAATTGTATTGTCTTTTTTTTTAAATTGGTATGTGTATCCTTGTCCTTGTTGTGTTGCCTGCTGCAACCTGTACTTTCTCCTTGGGGGATGAATGAAGTTCAATATTTGAATGTAATCACATGACTACATAGTAAAACATACATAAGCATTACCTTGATCACTTATAAGAATGTTCTCCATCTGAAAGAGTGAAAAAAGAGTGAAATTATTATCATACAAAGGTCAGAAATACTGGATAAGTACATTATATATAAAATATTCCTACCTTTACGTCTCGATGTATGATCCCTAAGTCATGCAAGAATCCTAAAAAGAACAAACACAAAGTTAGAATATGCAACATAATTTCAAAGTAAGGAGGAGTTCCACGCTCAAAACCCCTCTTTAACACATTCAAGCATAGCACTGGTGTAAATACGGTAAATGTCAATATGAACAAACACTAACCCAGCGCACTGCCCAGCTCTGCAGCAAACAGCCGAACCTCTTCCTCGTCAAACTGGCCCTTAAGTAACCAGTAGGTGTACAAGTCTCCAGCACCGCAGTAGTCGCACACTGCAGAGGATGAGACACGCGGATGCTTCTTACATCTTTGAAAGAGGTTACTGAGTTAACACGGGTCAACGTTTTCTGAAATAAAATATCACAAATTGGGGGAACAAAGACAAGACCAAAGGAGGCATGTTGCAAGGAAAAAGAAGAAAGGAGGAAGGTGGGGTCCAGTCAAAAACACACATGCTTCTGCCTATCTGCCTATTAGCTGGTTCAATGCCATTATGACTTAACACTTGAGCTTATCCTGCTTATATCACTTAAGAAACCTGTACTTTAAACTGGATATAAATACATATATGATCGTGGTTGATAAAAGTGGGATCTCATGGAGGCAGTACAGCGGCTGCTGAGCTTTACCCAGCACTCTCATTAGATGGCAGTGTACCTCCTCAGCATCACACACTGAGATTTATAAGGATGCAGCAGTTAAGGCTGCATGGTTGTCAGTTTACTTTGTGGGACCTCAAGAGGAAAAGAACTCAAAGAGAAGAAGGGTAGCAGAAGGGAAGATCGAACTGTGCCATCGTTTCTATACTTATTAACTCACTAATGAAGAGGTGGCGCTGTGTCTGCCAGCAGTCCTGCAGATTGTGGATAAATGGGTGTTTGAGCTGGCGCTGCAATGCAACAGTCGACACACACACACACACACACAGAGTGAGAGTGATAACAGTGAGAGATGGACAGGAGACTTCCTATAGTCCTGAAGATGCTCTATAATAGAGTGAGGAGGATGTGTTTATGCTGTGAACAAAAACTCACATATCACATATTCATTGCTGATTGAAGCCCTAAAAACACTGAAAACACATGCATCCACTGGATCTACAAATAAAGTCGGTAATTACGTACTTTGCGCTACCCCCAAAGTTCACGGACGAGCCATGAGTTTGCCAGCATACGTTGCACAACTTAAAAATGGTCAATTAAGGAGCCATTTGAAGAAAACTGAAGACGAGAAGACTAATTTAGTTTTTTAACTCTTTAATTTTAAAAGAACAAGCATAACATTTCCTGTGAATGTTTGATTTGTAAGAGTTTCTTATTTGTACTCTACGTAGGTCTATTTAAACAGAGCATTTTAGATGTTCAATTAAATGTTTTCATTGTCAAGTATTACTTTTACTTACTTAGAAGTTGGTCTGTGACTACAGTTCTTTTGATTGTTGATTTATAGATAGTAAACTGTTGAATATTTTACTTATTGATCAAAAAGTAATGGAAAAACACCCACCAGAAGTTACTGAGCCCAAATATCCTTAAAGCTCCTTACAAGAGTCCACCCCCACCCCCAAAAAACAGTTTACTTTAACCAGCAAAAGTTGCCTTTTGTGCTCAAAAAAATGTATATATGCACTATAAAAACTAGTTCTTTCAACTGACCATCCAGTTAATGTACTAATCTCTGCAGCTCTAACTTCGTACAGAGCAGTAAATTGCTCTTTTTCCCCCAGCTGATAACTGTACACGGTGATACCTGAATGATGACTTCTTCTTTGGACTGCTCTGCTACTCCATGCTTCAATATATCAGACTTTGGTAAAACCTGTACAACAATTAAAATTGTTACATAATGATCTTTTACGATGCCGCTATCATGCTGGTTATTATGGCTGAACAAACCTTAATAGCAAAGGTCTTCTCTCTCAAAATGTCCTTCACTTTCACAATGGGTCCATATGAGCCTTTGGCAATGAAGCCCAGGATCTGCGAGCATAGAACAGAACTACAAGTATCTGAATGTTTCCACTGCTTCGCTCATTATTTCTGTTGAACAGTCTGGTGTCGCTACCTGGAAATGGTCCTGTCCAGGAAATTTACGCAGTGGGAACTCAGGTAGGAAGACAGAGATGAAAGCTGTCCTCCCCTTGTCCGAAGTCTCCTGGCTGACCTCTGGAGGCAGCAGGAGTTTGGGGATGGGGGGTCTGCTGTCCGGCTCCACAGGCCGAGAAAAAACAGCTGAGTGTCCGAGTCTGTGAGTGATCGAGACCCCCATGTTTGACAGGAAGCCATGACTGAGTCGACGCTGAGCAGCTGGTCTGTCTCTCTACATAATTAAAGACAATACTGCTTTATGATCTTGTGAGTATACTCACGTATACTCCAGCAGAGAAAAATACTCAATTACAGTCATTTCACAGGAACAGTTACTTTGCAGATTGAAATTTTACATAGAAAACCTGCTATGTCATTAAAGATTAAACTGGCTAAAGATATATTTGAAAACTTTAAAATGCTGCAAGTGGCAATACAGTTGTCAGTTATTTAATTAACATATAATATAACAATTGCCATACAATGCTGAATAGTCTTTGAGCATAATTTGCTGCTAAATATAATAGTTTTACCTTTTAAGGCTTACATTTCTCTAGATCACAACTTACTTTCACTGCTGCTTGTAATGATTATTTCATTAGATGCTTCCTTGTCGACATAGCAAAACACTTTTAATCATCAATTTAATATAAAACATTCATTTCCAACTTATCTGCCAAGATGTATTAACAAAATTGAGGTGAAAGTGCGAAATGTTAAAACATCAGCAAATAAGACCGATTTTCCAGGGTTCATGGTCTCTGAAGCTGCAGCCACTTCTATCAGCGCTGCGCACAATCAAAGCAAACAGCTATTGACGGTCACGGTCGGAAGAAAGGTCACGAATCGCTTAAGAGCCAATCAATATCTCTATTTTTAAAGACTTTACTTCCATGGAGTGGACAGCAGCTGGAAAGACATCTTGTATAATGGATTTTACGCACTCTTCACGCACTTCGCCACAACACGGATTTATTCAAACCCCACTACCTTTATTTCAAAAACCCAGAGAAATTAAATTGTATATATTTTCACTATATAGTCCTATGCACGAAGATTGCTTATCCGACACTATTGCAAACATCTTTCTATTCGGTGTTTGATCGTTTAGGTCATCAGCCTATTTGGTATCAACTTGTAGCCTTAACATCTCTAAAGCTGCGACTCATCAGACAGTCTCAGGCACTCACCTTACTGTGTCTGCTGATGTCCCCGCCCATAAATAAACCAAAGCATCTCACACAATTATGACTTATAAGGAGACTAATTTTGCTCTTCTTCTCGCGTCCTCTCGCAGTCCCATCGTCTCGGCCACTGCAGCGCCTTCAATCCACGTGCTCGTGTGTTTGGAGGGAAGAGAAATGTTTGCAGCGTGTTTGCAGAGAGTCACCCAGAGCGGGAAGAGCTCGATTCCGCTCCAGTTGAAGCTGTCAGATCGATGATCAATCAGTCCTCTGCTCCTGCGACTCACAGACCTGCCCCTTTACTTTCTCTTCCGCACAAAAAACACCCCACATACAAACGCACCTCTGAGAGACAATTACACTTTTTATTGACACAAACAATAAGCCACAGAGCGGATGGGAATGGGAGTACATATGTTTTTGCGATATGATCCGTTTTAATTGAAATGTTCAGGGCATTTTTTCTCCTTCTTGATAGAAATGGGGCTGAAATAACAGGCTTAGCAGCACAGTTATACAAGAAATCCAACAGAAAACAACCCTGGTTACAAAAATATCAAAATACTTTGAATAAAAAAGTGCTTTAGTAATAAAATTACAAAACATACACTCGGCAAAAAGCTGCAACATTTTTTTTTTTTGCCACAATACCATCAAACCTAGTGTCACATTATACAACACATTAAAATGTTTTGGCTGCTCTTTTCTTGATATATTGCACTGGGGTGAGGTACGGCAAGCCGAGGGGCGCAGGGGCCCAGGTAAAATATAAAATAGCATCTTTTGTGGTCACTTGTGAGAAAACAGCCTTCCTGTCAAAGTGACAGTCATACAGCCATGTTCTTTAAGCTTTCATTGATAAAACACATCTGATATATTTATTTAGGACATGTCAAAAACAGTTTTTTTTTTTTACAGCTGGCAGCATTGAAGGTGCTTTCAGTTGAGTCTTATTTATTCTAGCAGACTTTAACACGTTCGACGTACAGTGTTCCTGAGCCGGCAGGAAAAGGTGCTCTCAGTTTTGCATTTGTAGGAGCAGAGGAAGCGGTAACAGTGAAGTGCTAGCTACATACTGTGAATCTTCCTCGCTACATTCAATGCAACCCTAAGTGGTCGTTGTTTTGAAAGTTGCAGAGTGTTTGAAATACAGAGTGAACTTTTAAATGGCACACAAATAAACAAGACAATACAGAACTATATTTGGTCAAAATGGCACCCTAGTGATCCTGGAGCTGTTTGAAATGCCTGCAGGGACTTGGGTCTTAACCTCAATAAACTCAAAGACACATTGGGAACAGTAAAAATAATAATAATAATTAAAAAAAACAAACCCTCCATATTTTTTCTTAAGTTCAGCAGGCTCATATGATACAGTAAGGTATCTCCTGAAACTGTTTGAAATGCTCCACCTTCTCCCTTTTTCATTGAGATTCACAAAGCCTGACTGATATTCTGACCTCTAAGAGGCAGAATTGCATTTTCCCTGATCCCCAGACTGAGGGAGTGTGGCGGCTTCTGCGGTGGATCATCCAGTCAAGTTGTGATGCAGTGTGAATGTGAGAGTGTCTGCTGCTTTACTTGCGTCGGCTGAAAATGCTCTTCTTGCTGGAGCTCTTGTCTGCGCTGCTGAGGCCGATGAGGAGCCGCGCCTTCTCATCTTCCTCCTGCTGCTGCAGGCTGTTGTCAGACTTCCCTTCAGCCGCTTTGCCCCGCAGGTCTGAGCCTGAGGCCGGTTTGAGACGGAGTTTCTCCTTTATCATCTGAGGAGTGAAAAGTAAGAAGAGCAAGTTCAGATATAAAGAACCTTTCAATGTCAGTGTGAATTTCAATTATGTCATGGCACTGATAAATAATAGATTGATTACAAACCATACAGAGGGGCACATTCTCTGACGTATGGAGTTTTATGTGGGTTTTCATGTTAAATGTTGTGTACCTGTGCTACAAGGGCTTTCCTGCTGTCCCTTTTCACAGCCATAGCAAAGTCGAGCCACGTCCAGGTGTTGTTATGGTACTCCAAACAAGGCAAAACCAAATTCAGGTCCTTCCAGTCCACGCTACTCTTTTCTCCCTGAAGACAAAGTATTTTTTAAACGTTAGTTCAGCAACTAGACACTTTGACGACAGGAAATACTGCCTTAATTGGTTAAAAAGTGAATTAAAACTAAATTCTCTTTAATATTTCATATTTTTTATTCCAACTCTTATTTTTGCTCTTGATCTAACTGTTGTTTATGGCAGATCCTTAATTCCCCTGGTTCTGCGGTTAGTCTTTGATCTCCATACTGTGGAGTTTAAACTTATGCTAATCAAACACACTCAAAGCCAAACATATGAATGTTAATACACAAAAGACCAAAAATCCATCAAGGTGAGACAGTTTTGTATAAATAATCTGAGATATCCTTGATAAAACTGAATAATCCTTTTCAGACTTACTTCTATGGTTCAAGCTCAATACTATAGTAATAAACTGGTTGAATTACAAATAACAGTTCATGTAGCACTCATTGAACCAACCTTATAGCTCACACACAGGGGCACTTGGGGAATCTTGATGTAGATGAAGGAGTTGTTCATGGCAGCTCGCTCCTTCATCTTATCGATGTCGTCAACAGGATGCTGGTGGCAGGAAATTAGAAGATTCAATTACATTTCTTTACTTTGTTGTGTTCTTTGTATCACCGCACAGTCGATGAAAAAGCACAAATACCTCTGGAGGTTTTCTGAATGACCTCCTGACCCCCGCTGTGCGGTTCAGTCCCTGGGCGACACCTTTGCTGGGGCCCATAGCACCCATGGTGTCCTCTGATGACTGTCGAGGCTTAACAGGGATACCTGTGACACAGACCACATTAGAATCAGCACTGTGGCCTCTGGATGACTCTGCGCCCTACACCATACACTCCCTATGAGTCTCTCTCTCTCTCTCTCTCTCTCTCTCTCTCTCTCTCTCTCACACTCACACACCTACTTCAAGGTCATATCTAAAGTGACAGAGCCTTTTAATAGCTCAGAGGGATTACATAACACAGTAATGGGTTATTCAATACCACACACACACACACACACACACATCTGGCAGACAGAATGGAAACTATTATTGATCATTAGCTGGTATAGATTACAGGCTGGTGATCCTACAGGCAGACTAAGTGCTACTCATCTCAGTGCTGTCACATTGCCACTGTTGCCAAAAACACACCCGTGGTAACCAATCTGAACTTGTCCTCTTCATCTGTGACCTCCTCCTCCTCAACATTTCGTCCTGGGAAGAAAAATCCCATCATCCTCTTGAAGAACTGGTACATCAGCTGGATGGTGAGAGGCACCACGTTTACCTGACGATGGGAACAACAAATCCAATTAAACACCAGTCCAAATGTTTCAGCGAATGTGGCTGCGTGCAGTGTTCCTCACCTCAAAGTGTTCCTTGACGGAGATCCCTCCCACAGGGGGGCGCACTTTACTGAAGATACGCAAAGCAAACTGGCGTCCAGACTGACAATTACTCTGAGGACGCAGGACAACCTGTAAAGAAAGTTAATTTGAACCTGAGCAACATCATAAAAGCAAGCTCTAGCTGCATTTCATGTAATAGTCCTATTTTTAACAACAGCATTCATTGGTAACTTTGATGATATGATCACAGTATAGACGACAACATAAGGTTAAGTGAACTTGTAATGAGTCCTTGATCAAACATGCATCAATGAATCCTGGAGTGTGTGCATGCAACATTGAATATGAAACTCTGAAGAGCCACTGAGTGATTCCATCTAAACAAAACAAGATGGAGTCAACACAGACACTGAGTCTGGTCAGCGTGCCAGCACTGTACATACCCTCAGACGCTGCATAGAGGAAACCAGGCAGAGATTCATTAATATTTCATACTGAAGGTGACTTGTTGACAGCTACTCCCAGAATAGTCAGCATCAATCTGGATCTTACTGTATCTTGTCTCATTTGTATACGTTTTGTAAAATAAAAGTCTAATTAAATGAAGTTCACTGAAACAAAAGAGTTAAAGGTACCTTGTATGCTGCATTGGGCAGTAGGTTGTTCATCGTGAACCATCCTAACTCCAAAAGATGCTCTGCTGTGTCATCAGACTTGTTCAGCTGTGGGAGGAAAGTATTCAGAGTCATTAATATGTAAACTCTAGTTGTGATTAAGGAAAATATTGGATGTGTAAGGAGTGGGACAGTGTATGACACTGTAGTGGGAACTGGGCTTTTAAGCAATTATCTGACACAAACCTACAACAAATACAAATACATGTTATGTTTAATACTCTTATTATAGTATGATTGTTCTTGAAATGCAGAATACTGTAAAATGCTGCCAAGTTTTGAACCCTGGTTACAGTAAGAAGTAATTCAACTGTTCTGTCTGCAGTACGTCCATCACCCAGCTGTTTCAGCTCCGGACTGTTCCAGCTGCCCTAATGTGCTCACCTTACTATACATGAACCTCTTCAGCTCCAACTCAGCAATGCCGAGCTGGCCATCCTCTTCAGTCAAGCACCAGCGGGCCTGGGCAAAGTAGATCTCAGTCCTCCTCGCCACACTAACGTCCTCCGGGGGCTTACGCAGCTCCAGCTTGTTTGCCCGTTGTAGCTGAAAGTCCTTAAAACACCTGAAAGAAAGAGGTTAGTTTTTCACTTGTGTTTCAGAGCTTCTGGGTATTGGATGTGAGTTAGTATTGATGTGAGACCTGATGAGAATGTTGAGTTCTTCACTCTTCATCTGCATGTCATTCTTCTCCTGGTTTAGCTGGTTCTGCAGTCTTGTGTTGATCTCCATCAGTTCATCGCCACTTAGTTCGTCGGGTTGCGCCTGAAAGATAATAAAGAAACCAAATGTTTTAAGATACTCCACGATCAAAAAAATAACAAGTGATGCTGCAGAACCAGAGATATCATCTTCAATCAATTTACTCTTTTGCATTGCAAACTATATAACCATACTGTTAACATGAAACCACACATTCTGTTAATTCACTCGTTCACTACACTGTTCATTTAACTTGAAAACACCACAAACAAACATTTTTCCCTAATTCTCAGTTTTAAATAACAGTGACAGTTTGACGAATGATGTGTTACACTATTCAAGCATGATGTGACTCACTCTGATGTTGGAGTAAATCTGTTTCTCAAGGCGTCTAATCTGAGCAAGGTGCTGCCTGACCGCCTCCTGCAGGTGCAGGATGCTGCTGCGCTGCTCCTCAGGGTTACTAGAAATCTCCAGCTGGAAACGCACACGCTGCTTTTTCTCACTGTGCTCCTGCCAGTCCAGAAAATAAAATGCACAGAATAAACAAGACTGATTCATCAGTGGGGGCATGGAAATCTTTTGTGCACTGGGCCTGAAGTGAGTCTCCCGCCTACCTTGCGTCTGGGCTCCACATGTAACAACAAGTTGTTGACAATGTCCAGGATCATAGCGTACTGAACAGGGTTAGTGGATATCTCCAGATCATGGTGAATGAGGGTAAAAGTGTCCACAGCCCCTGTTAAAACAACATAATTGTCATCTATAAAGCTTATATGTGGTGGCTTGGTAAAAATAATAAAGGCTGACAAAGCAATAAGAATGATGATGCAGGCTGAAGATGTTCAGCAGGTCCGTAAACAGACATACCAGCCTGTTTTTTCAGCAGGTCCTCTTTCTCATGGTTATTCCTCAGCTCTGGTGGTTTGATCTGAGTAGCCACCTCTGGGTTTATGTCGTGACTGTAGCTGATGTAGTGCATCCGGCAGCTACAACGTGAGATGATACGCTGAACCTGCTGAGACTCGTTCACCTGTGCCGGCTGGTTCCAGTCTACGAACAGAGAAGAGAAAAGTTCATTATCCTTAAAACAGCAGAGATAATCAGAGTCCCTAAACAGGAGTCATGTTTGTGCATTTAGGAAAGTGTTTTTACACCCATGAAGCCAGAGCGGTCATTGTCCCACAGTGCATGACGTAGGGACAGGGTAAGGACTTGTCTGCTATGTGGTGAAGGAGAACAATGCTGTGTGGGGAGTTATTTACCTGTGGTGGTGCTAACCATTCCTCCCACAGCCTGGCCACTCTCCATCAGCTCCAGCACCGAGTCGATGTTCCGCTGCCTGTGCTCCTCTATGTTTTTCACCTACACACAACCCAATACAAGAGTCATGAGTGACAGAACAGGAAATCTCGTGAAGTTGCATTTGTGTGCTGAATGTAAACTAGTTATTTCTCTAAAATCACTTTTATGGCTCTTTAGATTGTCAGTGTGACAACATCATTCATTAAGTTTAATTATGGTTTTAAGCGTGCTCCACTTCAAGTTGAAATGGGTTCAAATCTGTTCCCACTTCAGAACCAACTTGAGTTCTACAGGACAAAACTCGTTCTCACTCATTTGTGCAATTAAGCCCCCTGATTTAAAAACCAGGTGTGAGCTGTACTTTACCTCCAGCCACAACTGTCTGTCCTCTTGTTCAGATGGGTTCGGCTCCATGGTGGCAAAGTACTGCATGCCATCCAGCAGACAGGTCCAGGTGGTTTTTTGCTTCAGGGTGTCGTTGTACCAGGCAGGGTGGTGCTCACACTGCAGCAGCTGAGCCTTCGCTGCAGACACCAACACACAGCCTGCAGTCTCTGTGCCCCGCAGCATCATCTGGTTAATACAAAGTTTGGGGAGGGTTAAAATATGGAACCGCCAAATAAATTAATAAAAGCAAGTACAAATGCTACTATCAACCACCTGACAGTTGACCAGCTCTATAAACCAGTTGCGGTTGTAGACATCATCGGTCTGACAGGCTGCAATGCCACACAGCTGGTCACTGACCCCCGAGTCCTCCTCTGAAAACACCACAAACTTGTCTGTTTCCTCAATCAGTTTCTGCAACATTGATGTTCCTGCACAGTGAAGGAAGGGAAATTAAGGTAAAAAAAGAAGTTAGGGCATCTTTAAAGACTCGGCTGATGTCTGTTTTATGGCTGAACTATTTCCTCACCTTCATTTTGACTTTTTTCTGCTCGACTGACAGTGGCCACAACTGGTGTGGTAGGGGCTGTCGGGGAGTAGTTGGAGGGAGAGCGTTTGAGCTTTTTGGTCTGCAACTGTGTGTCGATCCTCAGACCCTTCAAAGCTTCAGTGGAAAGGTTTCTCTTCAGTACAGATGCCTTTTTATAACCATCATACAGCCCAAAGGCTATATTCCTGTTAGTGGTGGTCCAAGAAGCACGCAAGTCCACCAGGCGCAGTTTGTGAGTGTAAGAGGCATTTGTCTCATCCTTCTGATTCACCTCCTGTCAGAAATATTTCAAAGAAGATCTGGATTATGGAGCCGCTGTGAAAAAAGGTTCAAACTACATCTATCTCTGGGGTTTTACCTCCTCCATGCGGTTGCTCTGTCGTTGGTAGCTCAGGGAGGAGAGGCTGAGCAGGTGAGTCTTCTTCACCTGAGCGTTGATCTGGTGGTCAGCTGTCTCATCCCAGGTGGAGGCCATCAGGTGAACGGTCACCTGTGAGAGCTCACTGACCATCTGAGTCACATTCCATTCAGAGATGAGCCTCCTCATCACAGTGCCAGCTGAAAGACAACAGAACATAAATGCTTCCATGACAAAAAATACACCCTCTTCTTGTTCTGCTTGGAGACAAAATCAAGACATCTGTTAGTTGTTAGTTTTTCTTCAATAGCATCATGCTAACGGCTTTACCCTGTGGAATAAGTCTCTGTGCCCCTCGAGTGAAGACGTGGCCTTTGTTGCACTCCACTTGGATACCTCTCTGCTGAGCGAAGGAGGCCCAGTAATGCACCTAAAGCAAGCACAATTTGTAGAAATATAAACATATGGTTCATATCATGTTTAAAGAAATAAAAAGGAGAGGACTCAGTCAATTACCTGTTAAAGTACATACTGTACTGTTTAAGTGACTGCAAATAGAAATTTCATGGTAAAAATGTGAAGCAGATAGCGGACTGTTGCTGGAAGGCAGCCTAGAAAAACACTTACTTGTAGTTGTGGGAAGGCAGCTGTGTAGGACATCTGTTTGTAGTGCTGACCCAGCTTCTTACGGACAGGCCTGAGGCAGTGGAAGAGCTTCCCTCTGCAGATTGGTCGAGATACTCCCGTCCATGTCGCCCAGAAGTTTTGCATCCAGCGCAGTGTGCTGCTGTACAGCAGGATTCTAGGCTGGGGGGCTTCTACAGAAAATATATATATGGTTATATTTTGCAAAATACATAATACTGGTTTTTACGTGAAGATAAAATAACCAACAAAGTTGCACTTACCTGTGCCACAGTGCTGGTTAAGGTCCATGGTGATGGAGAGGTTGAGGTTCTCTGAGCGAAACGCTCTGTAGGAGTCATGCGGTTGTCCTGAGGTAACATCTGCAACGTTCTCCGCACAGCAGAGTATTACAGCATGGTGGTCGTGGGGATTGCCATGGCAAAGCCATTGGAGGTCAAGGGTCATACACAGGTTGGGCAAGTGTAGAAAACAGATATCATCATACCTAATACGAAAAGAGACACTTGTGTTACTGACCTATCCTCTATAAATACAGATAAAAGTTGTAGTTATCCACTACTTCACCTCTGATGCCTCCACTTACTTTGATGCTGTCCTGACATTTACATCCAAATCTCCCTTAAAAACAAACTGCCCAGGGTTCCAGTCAAAGTTCAGCTTATTCCACTCCCAGTGCAGGTTTTCTGTCGTGTTGTAAGGGTCCTGTAAGATCCAACATTTAGCTTCACACATTCAAAACGTTTTGCATCAGTTTACTTAAGACCATAAATTAAAACATAAAAACCAATCAATGTTTTCATTTTGATTTTACTTTTACTTTTTAATATTTTCATGTTTATCAAATTCAGTTCTTGGTGACATTATCAGAAATGTGTAATTTTATGTTTTTATTGTTGACGTCATAGATACAGTCAACAACCCTATGACAGTGCAGAAAATAGACCCTGAATATTAAAGGCATTGTAAGAATTGACTTTACATAAGAACAGCTGTTTTTGGTTGCATTAGCTCTGACAGGCACCTAATACAACAAAGTTGCCTCTGAGTGTAAATTCAGTGAAGACACACAACAGTTGAGTTTGTAAGCACATTGTTTTACCTCTGTGGCCAGCTGATGGAGATTGGCTTGATCAATGTCCATGACCCAACGTCCATGCAGAAGGAGGCGACTTTTGTCCCACCAGGCCAGGGGAGGTGAAGGATCGACTGTCGGTTTGGTCAGCAGGTCAACGGACTGACCAATTAAAGTCCAGGCAGGGTCCCAACATGGCCCCCACACAATAGTGTACATGTTTATGTTGGCTGCACAAAGACAATATTTGGTGAGAGGAACAAACGTTGACTGTTTTTGCTTCAATTATCTGTTGATTGTTTTTTTTAAATTTTCTCATTCTTTTCTCTCTAATGTTGAGCCTGCTCATTTTACTATGTTTATTATAGCCACGAGCAGTGTTATTCTCTTCCTGTGCCTCTGCAGATGCTGGCCTCTGCTTTTTACCTCCTGTTTAGCATTCAAAAGTTGAGTCTGAATGGGCAGAATGAAGAGCTGGGTATAGCAGATGGGAACAAAACAATCAGACTGGAGATAATATCATGGTGACAGCGTGATTCACAAATCTCACATTTGAAATCATAGTAGAACTTGAGTGGTGGCATATTCCTGTGGACAGTCACATCTCCCCATGGTGGACCAAGTGGGACGACCTCTTTGCGATGAGCCCTGGCCTGTCCGTCCTGCTCGGTTCCAATCAGACGTCCTGACAGCCTCCAGTCCCGGATCTCAAACAGGTAGCGAGGATAATCCCGAATTCTCACTGGCATATCGGAAAGAGAGGAAAGACATTATTTTGGTATATGTAAAAATACAATTTAAACTTTGAGGCTTTTATTGTATTTCATTTCTTATCTGATCAGGAAGTACATTTTTTATAATTTACCCAAAAATGCAGCCAGTTTAAACTTGACAGCGCGACACCACTGGACCACCAGGGGGAGTCCATCTCTGGGGAAGGGACTGATGCCGTCGATGTCCCTCAGCTGCTCTCTCACCCTCTCTGGCCCATGTAGAGACTGATCAGCCAGGGCTACTAGCTCTAAATCTGACACCGTCCACGTCAACAGGGACTTCCTCATTGGTGTGTTGGCATAAAGGCGGCGTGAGCGCTGGATGTAGATCTCAATGTGCTTTTTCTCCAGTGAACTATACAGTTCTTCAATCTTTCTGGCTGGGAGAAGTTCTCCATGCTGCTTGCGCAGATCTGCCACCTTCTTATCCAGAAGCTGAAGACGCTTTGCACTTTCCTTACTCTCATCCTTCATTAGTTCGTAGTTGTCTCGCAGCTTGATTTCAAAGACGTCATCCAGGAAGACAAACGAAAACTGGCTGATTTTGAACACGAGGTCAGGAGGCAGACGTTGGACAGTGGTGGTGTGACTCGGGGAGCGATGCAGAGTCTTAAGCCACTTCTGTACACTGATGGCCATGTCAAAGGTGTTTGAGAAGTTGTATTGGTAGGGGAACTCGACAGCCATGGAGGGGCAAGTGAGGACCCAGACTCGATTGTGAGGAGTAGTGAGGAAGGGGAAGGTGTCTCGGTGCAGCTGCATCTCAGTAAGCTCTGCATGCGTTTCAACATCCAGATCTTTAAAGGAGACGATGTTGTTGCCATCAAAGTTAAAGATCATGGTGGGAGATCTCATGCGAATGGAACCAGCATGCTTTGAGACTGAGAGGGCGTCTGTGTGCAGGAGAATATAGTTCTGTTCACTAACGTGGGCTGTCAACTGAGTGTTGCCCAATTCAACTCGCACACATAGCTCTCTTCTGTGGCCTGAAATGAGTTCACTGTCCTTGGGTTTGACCTGACTGTCCTCTCCTTGTTCTCCACAAAGCATATGCCAACAAGCCTGAGCCTCAGTCAGGTGCTGATAAAGGACCATATGCTCCGATGGCGTCCATTCGACAGTGAGCTCCTCTTCACATTGCATCTGATTCAAGACATGACAATATAAGTTATAAATACTGACAAAGAGATTCATTCAGTCCATAAAAAGCGCTTTGATTACCTGTAAGGTGTGGGTGGTGATGTGGTAGGTAAAGGCCGTTGTGGTGAGCTTGAGCATGGGGTTGGGTGTTTGGGATGCAGGGCAACATGACTCCATGTTCTCTGTGAGAGTTTTGATCGCTGACAAGCAAACACCTTGAAGAGACACTGTGGAGCTCTCTGCAGAGCTCAGGACTCTGACAGCGTCCATCCGCAAAGACACAGCTCCTAAAGAGAAGACAGGTAAATAAAAGATGATAATCAAAGGTGAAAGACAAGCAGAGCAGATCAGTTTAGGAATCCTGCGTTAATCCACAAGATAATGAAGACGCAGAGAGACACTCATTACAGGAAGGGCTTTTACTTATTCTCTTGGGCCTACTGTAACACTTCAGTACTTTGCCATTTGTTTTCTCCTCTCTGACAAATGTATTTGACATTGTAAGTGATAAATGACACTGTAACAAAGTACCAAAGCTTTAACTAACATTTATTTTAACTATCAATTAATCTGACGATAGTTTTTTTTTATTGTTTAATCTATCAAGTGTCAGTCAACAGTGAAAAACGAGAGGAGTAACAGTTTCCTGCTGACTGACGACAGGGCTTCAAATGGCTTATTTTGACCAAGAGAAAAAGCAAAAGAGACTCAGTTTAGCCTCGCACAAGACAAAGTAGACGAGCAAATGCTTTACAATGTTTGACAAATTTGGTTTACAAATAAGATCAACTGAGTAAAATACCTGAATATGAATTTGCTGGAAATTTGTTAACTGACTGTTTGAGAGATCCCATTTGTATGGGTGGTAGAATTACAACCTGTTTTTTCAGTTAAATGAACGACTATGGAGGCAGACAATGAATTAAACCTAAACCCTGTACTGTTAATGTCCCAAGTAGTGAATTTCTGAGCCAGCAGAGAGACCAGACACCACTTTTTCACTGTGCTACATGCTTAAATATTGTGGGATAACTTACCTGCCAGATTTGACAGTGTGAACACATTTACATCCTCCAGACAACAATCCAGTTTAAACAACAGGTGTAACTGTGAGGAGGTGGCTGGCTGGACAGCATCGTCACTAGGGGGGGACAGTGAGGCCATATTTGACAGCTGTGGCCCCGTGTCACAAGGAACACAGATGAGGGACAGCAGGCGAGACAGACACAGTGCACATGTCTCGGAAAGCTCCACTTGGAGCCCTTTCAGACTGGACTCCATGCTCAAACTCGGAGACTGGCTACTTGACTCCATGTGGGGTCGGTTTAAGCTGCCCTGGAGGGATGAGATTAGAAATACAAGAAAATTAGCAATGAAGATTGCCAACAAATCCACTGACTAAGTAGGTTACTAAACATTAAAACTTGAAACTGAGTTATCAGCTTTGATCTAGTTTGCAGTTGGAAAAACTGAGGGATCTGAAGATTTATCAACAAAGAAAAGAGAGGAAGAGCTGGAACTTCAGAAGAGGTTGATAAAAAGTATTAAGGAGTTATTGTTTTTTATATATGCACAATAAAAAAAGTTTGTTCTGTATGCTCATACCTGAAGACTGAGCGAGTCTAAAATTAGCGCTTCTCCCCACACGTGTTTGCCAGGAGGGTGGGGTGCTTGTTGGATATGAGAGCCCTGACCCACTCTCCACCAGAAGTTGTCCAGGGACAGCGAGGCACGCTGGTGCACATTCTGGGACTCTGGGCTCTCTGTGTCATCTTTGATGTCAAGAAGATGCTGCAGTTCTACAGACATAGGACAAAAAAGCCAACAGTTATTTTGAACCTGACATATGTTCAAAGGTGCAACAACATAGGGATTCAAGTTGTTTAAATAACAAACAAAAGCCATTTAAGGCTAAGAAATGTGTGCAAGTTAATGTGTAACATTTAAAGGGCGTTCTAAGAAAGGAAAGACCTTATCTAATCTTGTTTGGCATGTTTGAAAAAGGGTGACCTAAATCTTTCCAACAGAATAAAAAGCATGAAGGAAAATTTGTTGCAGCAATAGTAAGACTTGCACATGATGTGCAACTGCTTACCACAGGATGTCAAAGTTATACTTTAACATAACAATGCCATTAATGCCAATGCAGTGTAGCAATAACATCATATGACATCCACCTCCCTCTGTCTATGTGTATGATCACATGTGCTGCATGTGAAAGACCTGCAGTACCTGCACTGGCAGAGAGGAAACCTAGAGCAAAAGGCGTTGTGTCTCCAAGCTGAACGGACACGTTAACGTTGGATACAGAAGTGGTGACCATCACGGGGGCATCTAGGTGAGGGAGACGCCTGAGGACAAGGAGGGTGGGCAAATAATCTAATGGACTACACAACACAATAACATCATGGGACATCACAGTATAGGATGAGTGATGTGCAAACAGAAACATGGATAACAAAGAGAAGATAATAAAGAAGGTGTTAGATGAGTATTGTCACTGCAGTAAGAGATTTTAAGACAACTGTTGACTTTCATACAACAGTTCAAATCTTCTGGTTTCTCTTTTGCTGCTTGCCTTTTTCTATGTGCTGCCTTCCGGTGGATAAGCTGTTCCCATGGAAATAGATTCAGCCAATGTGAGAACTCCTGATGACGATAGTGAATGATGCAAGTGTTGACTGTGAACGACCCTGAGATGTCCATGGATTTAACCTAAATGTAGAAAAACATAGGAGTCAACAAAAAATGTCAAATATGAGTCTGATTTCTGTGACGTGACAGTGAAGCATGTTGGTCACCTGCAGGGTCGTCTTGAGAGTGTTCACACAAAGGATTCTTTGCCGGCTTTGTGAGAGGAGAAGTCCATCTGCCAGTTAAAAAAAAAGACACAAGTGTGTTATTCATAGCTTTTTTTTCTTTCATCCAACTCTCTCTGCATTGCGTCTGGCACCCAGCTGTCCACTAACCCTCTAGAAGGAGCTCCAGGCTGCTCTGGGGAAAGCTCAGCTCGGGAGTGAAGCTTTTAAGTGGAAGCTGCTCATCATCACGTCCATAGCACACTTTTAAAGACTTCAGGGTCCAGTTCAGGTGTCTGTGGAAGCACAGTAAAGATGTTTAAATCAATAGGTAATCAAATTGTGCTCAACAAGAAATGCATGCAGCTAAAATGTTGACTCACCTTTTCTGGCTGTGCATGGACAGGGTTACGTTTGTGTTATCAAATTCCACATTGACCTTGTGGGGAATCAGCCGATGAAAGCGTTCCACAGCCTCAGTCTGGATAAACTCAGTGATTTCACACTCTGAAAGAAAACAGTATAAATACTGTGAAATCTAAATATTATGTTTATATTACCATGGTATTATCTAAGGATGCCAAAATAATGTTTTTGTTGCAGGTCATCTGTGAACCAAACTGAATGATACTTTCTTTGTCAGCAGAGCAAACAAATCCAAATACATTTAAATAGCTATGTAACAAAGTATTTCACTTAACTACTTAGCTGTCTATACACACATAAAGCAGGTTCTGAATATTACAACTGTGCCCAATGTAAAGCATCTGAAAAAATATTGGTCATAAGTTAAACCAGTAACAACATCACTTTAATGCTTTGCTTTCCGATGCTGATCTAAAAATGTGTCACAATGTGGCTGTATTTATATCGACACCCTAACTGTGTCTGTGCTACTGGTGTTTGATTTTAACAACATATTTTTTAATAATTTTGCATTCACTCTGTACATTATGACTCAAAAGACTGGCAGATAAATAGATGATAATGACTTAAGTAAACTTGTTATGATTTTCCCAGCGTTTTTTTAAATGTATGCTCTGTTGCACTGGGGAGCTAAGTGTGTGCATGTAAAAGTAACTACACAGGCCAATAAAGCTGTGTGAAATGATCTTGTCCCCATTTTCTTGCTGCCTGCTGACCAGCTAAAAATATCACAGGCTATGGTACACATTTAAACATTTTAGAGGAAGCTGATGATCACTAATGTTAAGTGGAAAACTACTATTAGCGCATCATGGTTATAAATATGCATGGGGGAATGTGCTTACACAGTTAACCCACAAACATTCTGATTACATGTTATGTGAATTGTGAAGCTTTTTGATGGTCTTCTAGATTTAAAGCACCTGATGTCCTCTACTTAACTTCTTAAGGCTAGACTGTCACTTGCCCTGAATTACAGCATGATGGACTGTTACATCATATCCAGTGTGAAACCACAACACGACAAAAATGGACAACATTTCAGATACTATTCGTTTGCTCACCAGATGCATCTTGAATGCTCTTTTTGGGGGATGGGGGCAGCAGGAGTTGGCTGAGAAACAGTCCTTCATGCAGCTCTGCTATAAGTGTCCTAACGTTCAGGGACAAACTGCCTGGCTTCATATCTGGTAGGCTCACATCTCCAGACAGCAGCAGGCTCAGGGCCACTTCAGCCAAACATATGTCCTAGAACAAGGAGAATTTAAGTTAAACACATTCAATTACAAGTTTCCATTTCAATGAAAATAGAAGAACTTACCAACTGACTGCTTTTTAACACTTTACTGCTTAGCTGGCTGACTGAGAAGTCCCATGCAAGCCTGTGATGAAAGACAAAGTAATACTGTATTATGATCCTTGTTCGGGATATTCTCTCTTTCTATTAAATTTAAATAAATGACCAAGTGTGATTGACAAAGTTACCTTTTACTCTGATGGTCAAGTAACAAGGTGATGCCTGTAATAGTCATGTGCCATAGAGACTCTGACAGTGCTATGTTCAGTACCATAACATTGATCGAGCTGATGTGGATTGACAGAAGCTGAAAACACAGGATAAGAGGTGAGATATTGCCTACAAAATCTGTTTATCAAAAAAATAAACAAAAAGAAAAGACCCATGGCACCATACTTGGGACAGAAAGCGTAGTGTTGTGGGGCTGACTGAGATCTTGCCACTCTTTTTCTCATGGCTCTCCTTCACCAAAGGTTTGAGTGGTGCTTGCAAGTCAAATCTTATTCTGGTTTCGCCAACACACAGCGCCAGGTATCTCCTGAAACACAAGTAGGCGGTAAAAGTCTCAAATTGCAACTGAATGCTGGAAGATTTAGTTTAACTGAAAAAAAAACCCCCAACTCACGGCAAATCCTGGTTCAGAAGTTTACTTGAAATCCATATTCTGTCAATTTCCTACCATAACAAGAGACACTGTTAAGGTACATTAAATCAAAAAGATACCTCTGATATATTTTGGAATGGTGGAAATCAACACAAAACATTTTCATTACTGAGCCCAGCATCGACCTCCAACATAAGAGCAGCTGCCCTAAATAAACTCACTACATGAATGTCATGTAAACAGTGTGTCTTACCAGAGTATGCTGGGGGTGAAACTGGATACTGACTCCTTGGACAGAAAACAGCCCTACTGATTTGATCTTTAGATCAGCATTTAGTGCTGTGTGAAAGAACCGCACAGCCAGGGTGGATATGAGCCATCTGAAACCAGGACACAACACCAGAAGTCTTTGATCATTTATAATACAATAACTGAATATTTTACTTCTAATATAAGGCAACATCTGTGTTAAATCAGGGTAGCTTTCAGATAATCATCGGTGATCATAGATATACTGCAGACACTAACACACTTCTTACCTGAAAATGACACATAACAACACAATCCCAAGCAGGACGATTAGAAGGAAGAATATCAGCAAGTGAGACATTATGTCCCAAGTTGTTCACACCCAAATCTTGGACATGGGTCTGGCTGCTCCTCTGTCTGCTATCAGCTGCTGTCAAAGAGGAAGAGGTGCACTTTAACAGCTTTAACACACCGCGCACTCAGGTGCCTCTGTCTAGGTGACCACCACAATAGTACTCGATAACGTGTGTATTGCCACAACTGTCTCAGGCAACATTTGTTTTGCAAATGCATGAACGTTAGTTGTGTTATTCAGCTAACGATAACAGCTGGCCTCACAGTGCTAACATTGCTAATTAACTACACTGTAGTTACAAACCGAAGACGAAATAGCTCAACTTTATCGCCCAACAGTGTGTAAAACCGTCAGCCAAACACGGCCCTTGTTCAAATCCCACCGGTGGCAAAACAGTGACTTATTACCAGCGGGTAGCAACGTTAACCCAACCCGACCAAACATGAAATAGTTAAAGATATTTGCCGCCGCGTCATCCAGAAATCAGTAGCAAATCTGTGCTAGCATGCTAATAGCTAACTTAGCATAGCCGCGAGACTGGTACACAACTTAGCACTCATTTTTCAAACTACGATGCATATTTTTAGCTTCCGCCGGCTAAAGTTAAATATCTAGCGTACTTACCCTGACATATTCAAAGTATTGGCCTTTCGTTTCACAACATTGTGCTGCAAAGAGCAGTTTCATCTGACAGTTAACTCTCAGCTCAGGCAGAGTAAACACTCTGCTCCGGTCCGCCCGGCTGCTCAGCTGTCTGCTCATTTGACTCGCAGCCGAGGACTGTGACTGGTGGGAGAGGAGCTGGAGCACCGCCAACAATAGTGTTCCAGCAAATATTAACTTATGCATAAAGTTATTCTGCAGTTCACACTTTGTATACATTCCCACCAAAAGCAACCTGTCACATTGGTAAAACACGCAATGTCATGAACTGTTTAACAAGGTGAAAAGTTAAAGAGACATTTATTTGGACCAGCTGGGTCACATTATATCATTTTACAAGTGATTTGTTTCAGTGTAACTCAGCCACCTGAAGTTACTCATGCTACAGCATAATAATGTATGCATTTAAACCGTGAACAGAATCCTTTTACATTGTGATTCTGCATTTCACTGCATAATGTAATGGTTGGTACCCAAAGGTGAATTTCCAAAATGGATTATAGGTTCATGTAATAGGGTTTTAGTCCTTTAATTAGCTGCAAATTTGTGGAATTTGGATTATAGAAAGAACAATATCAGCATAAAGCTGCTTCTGCATCATTATGCCATGGTGTTGCCCATGGTCTAAATATAAAAATAAGACTGTTTATTATTTTGGTTTATGTTTTGCTTGAATGATACAGTCACACAGATTAATTTCCTTTTACATACTAACTGACCACAGAAATCTTGTAGCCAGACAGCAGTATAAGTTCATGATAAAGAGCACTAATTGGGACATACACAATGCACAGAAGGTAGTTGGTGAAGGGTCAACAGGGGTCCAAATGTTTGGGCTCATAATTTTTTACAAATAGGCTGCATTAAACAGTTTTTTTGCCCATTCCTCTGCCTTACTGTAAGAACAATAATAATGTTTATTGGAAAAATGTTCAAACTGAACAAGTGGTCCTTCAACAAAGTGCTGTCAATGCAATTGTGCCTAATGAAATAGTGCCAGGGAAAAATATCATACTGCCAGTGTAAGGATGACTGAGTTGCTGTTACAAGAAGATTTAAACTACATGTGCCTTGTAAAGCAACTCTTCATCAAATGAACGGCTGATAAATTGATGGTGCACGTTTCCAGGCCAGCCTCTTCATCTCATGCAGCAGCTTTTTGTCTGTTGTGTTTGGCAAACCACTCGTCACTTTTATCTTCAGCCATTGCCTAAAACAAACACATAAAAGCATAAAGAGCACAGGCACGGTGAATATCCAACACATGTTGTATATTTAACGGTGAGAGGAAAATATTGGAGCGACACCAACCTTATCAAGCAAGTCATTTCCTTTGGGGTCCACCTTGGACAGTTGCCTGAAAGCCTCATCTCCCACAAAGCAGATCTCATGGCCATCCTAACACAAACATTGTTGAGTTAACATTTTCAACTGATAATTTCATTTGATTTCAACATTATATTAGCAATGCACTTACTGGATCAGCCAAAATAACCACTTCTACTGTGGCTTTTCCAGGAGTGTCCAGGCTGACTAATGGAGTGAGAATTTTCTGATTTTCTTTTTTCATCAAGGCTTCGAGGTCAGGCAGCTGGAGAATGCAATAAAATATCAGTGATAAAAATGCCGAGAATGACAATAATCTTTCTCTAATATTAACAAACAGAAGGATGTGTCCATGAAATAATATTTTACTTGTTCCCGTGGGCATGAAAATGCTATTCTTCCAAAGGCTGTTCCATGATCAACTGTCCCACCAATATCATGAAGTTCCAGTTTACACTGCATGAAGATAAAAAAAATATATAATGAAAACATTCAGACTAAAATACATTCCTGATTTACACAAAATAGAAAAAAAACATAATCTACTTCTTACTCACTTGAGTGTCAGCAAATCCCATTAGCACAGTTTTCTTTTCCTCATTCTTTTCCATCACCTTCATTCCCAAGAGTGTGGTCCAGTAGTGGGTAGATCTCTGGAGGTCTGATACTCCAAGACAAACCTTCTGCACAGGGTCTGAGAACAAATCAAAGAGTACAGATGATCAGTAACTGAGTAAAAAAAAAAACAAAACAAAACCCAACAACAATATGATATACTTAAAAATCCTAAATGATCAGAGAGCCCATTCCCCCTTCCTGAACTTATGTCTATGTCTGCTGCTCTGTGCTGCATGAAGAATACAGTCATATGCAAATTTTCATGCTTGTTGTGTCATAAAACAAGACATTAAGTCCTTGAGAAAATAATGACAATGAGTCTTACTTTAGGAAACTAAACTGTGCAGTGGAGGCATTAAGAAAAGTCAGAATATGGCTGTTTTACAACACTTTTTGCTCAAGTAGACTTAAAAGTCTTTATACTCTGGATTAAAATTGTTTTTCATTTGATATTATTAGTATAGCATAGTATTTGTATTAGTATCGTACATATATAGTATAAATCAATGCAACAAAATACACAGAGGTTAGGTCACATAGGTTAACTGACCCTTAAATAAAATGAAAGATGATAACTCCATCACAGTGATGAATAAAAATTACATATGCATAATGGTGTGAAACACAGTTTGTGATTTGTGAGTCTCATTTTCATGCAGAGACAAAAACACAGAATTAAGACCTGTGACCCTCACCATTGGGAGGCTGCTCTTTGTCCACAAGGTAGAAGGGATATCCTCCTGGAGCCTGGGTCAGGTACAGAGCCTCCCCCACCTCAGTAAGAGGCCATCCCAGACGTTTGGCATTGCTTATAGCTTGGCTGGACTGCAGGGTGAGTCCCTACAGTGAAAACATAACAATACCCCTTAACAAGGCTGTTGTTCTGTATTTAACACAACTTGTTATCTCCGTAAATTGCACGAATGAACTCTCACCCACCAAAAAGTCATTGCCAAGCTGATACTCTCCCACCCCATAATTGTATGTCAATTCAGCAACAAAATGGTCATCTTCTGGACCAAAGCCAACCATCGTTTTGCTCCATTTTCCATCGTAGGGGCTGTATGGATGCAGGAGGAGGGCAGCAGTCAGGATTAGGACATTAACAACTCTGTTATGACCCCTTGTTATAACGTAGCAGCTTTGTGAGGACAAAGTTCAGTTAGTCTAAGAAGTCCTAGTCTGAGATGTATCTACCCATTGCAGGTTGCTTTGCAGCCTTCCTCAAACTCTTCATGGCGTAAAATCTAAAATGGACGAGAAATGATGACGGGCATGTTTATTAAAGTACGCGAGTTTCGCCCACATAAAAAAATAGGAATTAGCTGTACTTTTGTTAGCTATGTAACGTTGTGCAACACTTTGGATGAGATTAGCCTATCATCAACAAAAGTTTATCAAAGGTTTCAGTCATATTTAGCCATTAAATTCAGCACAGAAACAGTACCTTCATGCCCAGAACATCTCGATAAAACGTGGCTGTCTTAGCCCTGTCGCCAACTTTAAAAACAAAATGCAGGGCTCGTCTCAAAGCCATATTTCTTGACAAATATATGGTCCGCTTTAAAGATCGGCGTGCTGTAAGCGACTAAGCTCCCTTGACGATCGATTATTCTGTAGTCGATTGGTTGAATCTGGAGCGTTACTATATGTGAGCAAACGGCCGGTATTTACAACTGTAAATACAAAACCCGCGTAATAATTTCACGTTTTGTTGGTTCATATCCACTATCGTATACTTTTGTAAACATGTAACTAGTTTGTGCCGAATAAAAGATCAATGAAAATACGTTTGCTACCCATAGCCATTCAGGTAATGGTATCACCCATATTGTATACTCTCGCGAGATTACAGTCGGGCAGTAACTTTGACGCTGCATTGAAAAGAAATTCAAAAATAACATGCATTGAAAAGGGTCTGAAGAAACTTTTAAGAGAAATGTTTTTGGTTTGTAGCGTCTGTTAGGCAATATGTCCCTACGCAGAGAATTATTGACATGACGCGGTAACCTTAATTTCAGATGAGTAATGTTAACTGTCAACCACAGGTGGCGGTAGGCAGGTTAGATTGTGTTGCTACACCATTCTGTTAAACAAGCGAAGAAGAAACGGGACAAACATGGCAGCGTACATGAGAAGCGTGATGTGTCTTGTGTCCTTAGAGCGAAATGTTTTTCTAACACGGGGAAGAGATTTTGTTGTTGAATCAAAACGGTATGTACGCGGACTGAGGAGGAAACCTGTCAGAGTATTGTTTCCTGAAAACGAGACGCACAAAGTCCTCAAGCCGACGCCACAGTCTCAGTCAGCAGAGCAAGACGCAAAGAAGCAAAGGGAGCTAAAATCAGCTGCAACAAGGAATCACGAAGAAAGCGGATTTGTCGCAGCGAAGAGTAATGTGCAGCCAGCTATAAAGGATGTCCGTGTCACTGTTACAAAGAATCAGATTGAAGGACTGCGCTTCGAGAGGGCTTTTCCTGGGGATAAAAGACTAGCGTAAGTCACTGCATAGAGGTAGCAGCTCACAACACAGACATTCAAGGGAAAACTGCTCTAATTAGTTGATAATTAGATTTTATAACCTTTGTCTGTCTTAGATTAGGTGACAGGGAAGAGGATCGAGTCACCTTAAGTCATGTTCTTAGAGAGTAGTGGAGAAGTGTAACTGAACACAGTGCGTGTTTGAAGTACCTGAACTGTACTTGGGTGTTTCCAATTGATGCTACTGTATATTTTAGCCCCTCTACATCTTAAACATTAATATTTTACTTTTTAATCCATATACCCGTGTATATATATCTTTTAAATCAAAAATTGTTTGAGAGATCATTATTTTACTTAAAAATGTGGTCAGGTTATGAAATATGATTTATTGTTTTAAATTAATATGTATCTAGCAGCATGTAACGTAGTTAAATCAGCGCCAGCTTGACCAACTACAGCATTAAAACGATGCTTACACATTAATGCGTCCATCATAATAATCATAATAAATGATGTAGTAAACACTGACTGGGTGTTGAATTCCTTTTTGGTACTGACCCAAATTTGCCTCTAGATCAATACATTTTCAAAGGGTTTCTGTAGAAAGTTTGTTGTTAATTCTAAGTATCAGATATGTTATTTTTATGGAAAAGCTTCTAATAATTCACAGGATTTACAAATACTATTTATAATTATTCATGGTCACATTGCCTGAAATCTATTTCTGCTGCCGTATTACTGTCCTTTAGGAGGTTAGCGAGTGTTGCTCGCTCCAGGACGTTCCGAGAGCACCAGGGTAAAATTCTCCTGGAGGGCAGGCGTTTGATCTGTGATGCCCTGGATGCCGGTGCCAACCCACAGATTGTGTTTTTCAGTACCGTGGATCGGCTCCAAGAGCTGCCCGTTGACAAGCTGAAAAGGGCCACACTAGTTAAAGTCAAGTTTGAGGACATAAAGATCTGGTCTGACCTTGTGGCCCCACAAGGAGTGATAGGTGAGGGCCACATATCTTATTTTGTTTCATTATGAAGCAAAGATGCTGATGAGTTGCCACTGACTTCAACCTCCTCTTCTGCAGCCATATTTTCTCGCCCAGATCCGTCACGGTTGGACTTTGCAAAAAATGGTCAGTCAGTGCCGTTGTCCCTGATATGCGACAACATCCGAGACCCTGGCAACCTTGGGACTATGTTGCGATGTGCTGCTGCTGCTGGCTGCCATAATGTCCTGGTCACTAAAGGTATGTTATTTTATAGATGTGAGCAAGTGAGTCTTTAAAAAGGCCTTTTCTTCTTTGCTTATGGTTTTTCAAATCTGTTTAATTTTTTCCAACAACAGGTTGTGTTGATGTATGGGAGCCTAAAGTTCTTCGTGGAGCGATGGGTGCACATTTCCGCCTTCCCATCTATTCCAACTTGAGTTGGAATGATATTGAGAATCACCTCCCTAAACCTGTGACGGTCCATGTGGCAGACAGCAGCTGTGGCACTGACACAAATAAAGAAACAGAGGATTCAGAAGTTAATGTGTCTCACAAACCTTCCAAAGCAGGAGACTATGGCTGGGTCAGCACAAGACGTACTCGCAATAACCAATACGAGGACTATGATTCAGACTCAGACTCGGACTCAGACATTGAATTTGAAGGACTTTCACTTCCCAGAGTTGACACAAAGGTGTACCATGAGAGCTGGGCTCAGAGTCAGGCTGCTCTTGTGATCGGCGGAGAGACACATGGTCTGAGTCTAGAAGCGGTCCAGTTGGCTGAGAAAACTGCAGGTCACAGGCTCTTTATCCCTGTTGTCCCCAATGTGGACAGCTTGAATTCAGCCATGGCTGCCAGTATCCTTCTGTTTGAGGGCAGGAAGCAACTGTTGAGAATGATGCAGACATCTGGGAGAAAATTGAAATCTAAAGCAGAGCAGCAGTTTTCATGATGTTAGCTCTAAATATAAATGCATGACTTCTGGTGTACGTATGCTCTCGTACCATCAGACTGAAAAAGGTAACTTTCCATTCTACATCCTGTTCTGCTAATAGTAAAACACTGAACATCATCAATAGCTTTGTAGAATGTTTTTTTCATGCAGTTATGAATCATTTTCATTCAGTTCCTCAAAACTCCTTAAAAACAGGCCACCAACTTCTCCACAGCCAAAAAACAGTTGATCTATGTCCAGATTCATGAAAACAGCATACACGTTTGAAATAAAATGTCCATGGTTCAAACTGAGCTGGTTATCCTTTTTTCCTCAGTTGTTGTAGGTGAACGTTACAGAGATAACCCCAGCACCAATTTTCACTGTTGCTGTTTTTACCTATATATTGTCCCATTAATATCCAGCCAAATAGGATCCTAAACTCTGTGGCCAAGGTACAGTAGAAAAATTTAGAAAAACACATTTCACATGTAAATCTATTTTATGTAAACAATTTGTGTTTGATTTATACAATAAACCTCACTTTATAAATATTTAATAATATAATTATGGGATAAAGATTAAAAGTTCACGAACAATGCACATAAACCTCCTTCATTCCCTCCAAATAGTTTTATACAAGAACCTCAAATAGACTTTAACAGCAGGACTAGACCTACTGTTATAGTCTTGTCAGTTCTTTGTTTGCTGCCACAGCATCTATGCAAATGTGTAGAACTCAATACACTTTCATTACACCTGAAGTTTGCGCATGAACAAAATGATCTGCATACTGTCTGCTGTAAAAGTCTTTAGCTCATGAGTCTCATTTGAATACTTCCAACAAAGGAACCAGTGAGTCATTCCACTTGTGCATTTTACATATCCAAGAGCCAACTTTATTGATAAAATGTAAGAAGGAACAAAACGTTGTGCTTGCCAGTGAATTTTTAATGGGTGTGAGAAGTCGTGACTGATGTAACAGAATACAGGTATTTTTATACATTCAACACTTTTCCTATGCCATTTTTGTGCCTTCAGAAAGAGCCTGGCCTTTTCATTAGGGGACCTTCACAGAAAATCCTCATAATGACTTTGAGATGAGAACCACCATAAACAACTGGCAAGAGATGACTTTCACTCACATCGAAACACACACAACAAGACACAGAGGGGTTTAAAACATCAGTCATTGGTCTGTTACAAGCAAGCATAATGTGATCTTTACTGTATGTGAACCTGTCATATTGGTTTGGTTTTTTTTCTTTAAATAGGGCCATGAAGGCTTACGGCTACATCCAAACGAGGTTTTAGCACATTTGCACTACATGTGAATTACAACTGTAAAAATGCATTTTATTCTTTCTCAGCATCATTCAGAAACCAAAAAGTAACAAGGATCTTGCAGACAAACACAAAGCAAAGAATCAGCTGAATAAGTAGGTCCATCGGGTAAATCTCTGGTTTTCTATAGAGTTCAAAAAAAGCTATTGAGTGGAAAAAAAAAAACTTTTCTTGAGGCCAAAACAAACAAACAAAAAGAACCAACAGAATCTCCATATATATTACTGTAGGGCTATCATCAATGCAAGGCACCACAGGAGAAAGAGGACTCCATGAAAAGAGGAACATGTTTAAAAAAATGTTAAAATGTCAGTAAAAAGTGAGACATCTCTCTAACAGTCTGACAAAGTCAGGGGGCAGGTGGGAGAGATAGTGGGAGGCTGGGAAGGGTGAGGGGCATAGCAACAGGTCAGGGGTTTGAAGATGGAGTGAGTCCCATATTGTCTGTCCAATATATATCTGGACTTCCTTTTCAGATGGGCTCTGGTTTGAGCTTTTCAGCCAGGAAGTCGCTGACAAATTGTTCCACTACGGCCGGCGTGATCTCCTCTACGTCACGAACATACTTGGCACGGGCCGACATGTCCAGGATAGTGAGCAGAGGTGCTGCTTCTGGGAGGTTCGTATAGTCCCGCAGAGAGTCAGTCATGTCATCCTGTGATGTAGTAGGAAAAAAATTCAGAGATTAATGTGATATTACAGGGGTACATTCCTCACATGCATGGATGGATCACCTTCGACTGGGTACAGGCCCAAACAACCAGAGCATCTGTTTGATGCGAATTATTTACATGTTTTGTTGGAAAGTCAGTCAATAGAAGGGATGACTGAGTCACAGTTCAAAGCCTATTCAAGAAACTACAATGCAGCTGCAAAATAATATTCACCACGTCATAGTTTCCTATAGTATTATATACAGTTTTCTGTCACCTCTAAACTTATGGAATGCCATTACAACTACTGAAAATGTAACGTTACCGTGTGAACAGTGTGCAGGAACGCAACATTTTTTGTATGATTTTACTTTCTCTTACGCCAGTTGATGAGGAGTGCATTGGATAGCTCTTTGTTTGGGCTTGTTATCTCATAAATGAATTGGCAGTGAACAGGCACTTTGCCCTCTTTAGACTTTTAAAATATTAAAATAAATTTATGTTGAGCTGAATTGGCCACAACCCTGTGACCAGTGCAAACTTCATCTACAGCTCCAACAACCTGAAGTTAAGGTGCAGCAAGGCACCACAGGAGAAAGTGCTTAGAAATGTCACTGAAAAACACAACAGGATGGTGTTTTGGTTTGTTTTGTTAGTGTGGGTGTGACTTCACTCCTAATCCCTCCATGCTCTCATAGCAATTGAATGACTGACACATATGCAAGTCAAACAACTGGATATGCTCCAGGAGAGAAAGTACACCCTAAATTACCCATTTCTCTGCTGCTCATCAGTTCAGACTTGCTTATAGCAAAAAGAAAAAAAAAAAAAAACAACCTAGGGCGACACCCATAACGTGAACTATGCAACATTAAGATTAGACTGTAAAATTCAGAGCTGCCTGGTACAATCTTTATTAATTCACACTTCTTGAAAGAGAATATGAAACTCCCATCTTCCTGCAGGCAGCCTGCCCAGAGAGACTGGAGAGTTAGAGCTTAGTCACGCATCCTGCTGTGTGGAAAGACAGGAAGGAACCACGTGGGGGTCCAACAACATCCCTCCTTTCTCAAAGGCTCAGTCACATCAGCCATAAATCTGAGTAACACACGTGGGCAAAAGAGAGCAGTGCAGAGTTGTGAAGGAATGCGTTAGAAATGGATTGCTGCTGGGTTTTGTTGGGGATTTCAGTTTTATTTCCTTGCAGTTACACTGAAAGAGATTCACTCATGTTCTGCCTGAGGCTTGATGTCACCTTTCACCCTTGAACAAGTCAGAATTTCAACTCCTGTAGCCACAGGTAACAGAAATGAGAAGGCAGGCAAGCAGCAACTTTCAAACAAGCTTGAAAGGGCCATTAATTATTGAGACTGAATAAGAAATCACACCCTTTCGTAATTCAGCTTTAGTTCCAGCTGGGAGTGCTTCTGGAAATCAGCATTCCTGCCTATCCTGCCTTGACAGAGATCCATTATTCCAGTCAAATCTTCTGTAAGTCAAATGGATTTCATGTGTTATGCTTTGTAAGGTCACATAGTTCACTTATTAGATGTGTGCAGCTACTATCATTTGAGGCATTCGCCTTTCCACATGACAGCATGACCTGATTTCCCCTCAGCTTAGTTTGCTGGCGCAGAGGGAGACTCGCAGAGATTAAAGATCAATTTCATATGGAAAAGATTATGTTGAAAATGCAGAACTAACAAGAAAGGGCCAGAGGGTGGCACTGCAACAAAGAGTTGGACTACTCATAGACTCAGCCCCTCTGATGTTAATACTGTTACTGATTTATGTGCCAATGTGAGTTTTGTCAAAACAAAGTCAAAGATAAAGCGACTCTGAATGGATTTCCTGCGACATAACACTCAAGCATTTGCTCCTTTTGGGCCTCTTTGTTGTGTCTTCCCTGTTATCAGAAAATCCGCAGCTATTCTTGCTAAATGGATCAAACCGCACAATCAGCTCTCAGACTTCTCATTGAATATCTTGGCTGCGCTGCTACCTAAAAAGGATAAGTATGCCAAAATGAAGTCTGTGACCTCTACTTTGCAAAACTGCTAACAGATGGAACAGATGAGTTGCAGTGTGGTATTTTGTTGTAGGCAGCTAACTTCCTCCGAACGGAGCCCATTTTATTACGCTGCAAATCACCATACATTGACCACTTAATACTCACAGATGTAAGCTGTCACTAAGGACAATGTTGTTACGAGTGAAATACTGCTTGATCCTCCTACTACAAATAAAAGCATGCTCTCTCTCTTGCAGCACTGGCTGTAGATTATAGATCATTGGGGCACACGGTGTAAGGAAACCACAGAGAGAGAACTTCCACAATCTGTCACTGTGGCCTTTGCAGCCTCTCCAATATGAGAAGATGTAATCTCTGCATCAGTCCTCGCCCCTGTAGGAAGTCATGCATCTTCTTTTGTTTGGCTTCTCCGCCTGTGTAAACTGCTTCGAGTGAGGTGCAGCCATTCCAGAGGCCCCCCACCCTCTGCAGCTCAGCTCAGAACAAAAAAAGACAAAGGGCCTCTCTGCTGTAGCCCGCACTCACAGCTGTGATAAGGCTCAGTATGTGTTTACCGTGTGGAAACCTGCTGGGCCATGTCAGGCTTATTCTGATTATTGATGCACTGTGACATTTCACAGACGATGACCATCAGATAAGGCCTGAACTGAGAATGATAAACCTTCCCACTGGTCTCTGAGCTGGGCCTGTGTCCATCTTGCTGGCCAGCTTTGATGTCTTGAGGGGGGAAAAAAAAAAATCATCATTGTGAAATTTCGGATATTCTCAACGCTATTGCTCATCAGTTTATAAGACTAAAAGTGAAAACATCTTTTCCTGGTGTGTGCAGATATGGGATGGGAGAGTTAAGGGACAAAGATTTCAGCCTGAGATGGAAAATAGAGTGGCAAAAACACAAAAAGAGATTAAAAAAAGAGAGACTTCCCATGCATCAATGAAATAAATAATATCAGCTGTATTGAGCTTCAATGATAAGACTAGCTTATAGTCACTGTATAGTCATTTCCTTTTTGATTAAAGAATTAAGAAACTATCATTTTACATGCCCTGCAAATGCTAACTGCACTAAGCTACGAGCTAACATCAGCATGCTAACATACTCTCAATGCTAACTAGCTGGTGTAACGTTTACTCTCATTTACCATCTTAGTTTGGGGCGCTACCATGCTAACATTTATGAGAGGCCGTTAAAAGTAATTCTGAATAATGTTTCTAACGTAAATATACATTTCTTCTCACATACGCATATAAAAACAAACTCACTTTTTATAGTGAAAAACATTTGAATGCTTTATATTCATAGGTTTTCACTACATATTACTCTGTTTACTCTATGTTTACTCTGTGTAAATGCTTTAATTAGTTTTAATGGAAGCTTTTTAGTTGAATGTGTGAGAGTATATACATATATGTTCAAACCGTTGGAGTTTCAGCTGTGTTTATCAAAGAATTTCACTTGCATGTGTGTGTGGTTTTCAATATTGTATGTGAATGAGTTTGCTTTCATATGTGTATGTTAGAGGAAAAGCACTTGTGTGGTAATTATGAATATTGTCCTCAACAGCCCCTCATGAACATTTGCTAATTACCACACACATCATTAGTTTTGTGGGCGATAAGTCATAAAAAGTATTAAGAGCTAAAACTTTGACCTGATGATGGCGCCAGATAACCCACACTGATCACTACCAGCTTATTTAAATTTATCCTAACAGGGAATATGAGTGTTTGTAGGACATTTCATACTAATTTCATAGCTGTTTAGAAATATGATTAAAAGCCACAAATGTGAGGAGAGCTACAACTAAAACTGTGTGTATATTAAATGTCTTTGTAATCCATCCATTTAGCTCAAACCTAAAAATATGAACTCACGGTGACGCTAGAGGAAAATGGGCGGGGGATCACCAAAGACAACTGACGTCATCCTCTGGGGACTATGTATACGTTCAGGGAATCCATTTGATAGTTGAGATCATTCAGTCTAAACCAAAGTGGTGGACTGACTGAGCAACCAAAAGATGTTGGTTTGCATAATTTCTGTCCAGCCACGTCGCCAGCAGAGCTACGAGTATGAGAGCATCACACACAAAAATCAAGCATGGGAAAACAAAGAGAATAATCGTCACAGTCACTGCTGCTCGCCACAAAATCAATTAAATTCTTATGTGACTGAATAAACCACTAGAGTTCATTTTGCATGCAGCAGCCATTTCACAGCAGAAAAGAAAGAACAAAAGATCTTTGATTCTGCATTTATAAATCAGTATACTACTGTGGCGTATGGCTTTTTCAGTTGGGTAACAAGATCCTGTACCATTCTGCTCAGCCTCCCCCTGAGAGGCTGCCAACATACTGCTGTCTCATGGACACAGAAAACCCAGCAGCTGGCCTGGCAGGGAGTGTGCGACTACTAGGGCTAAGCCCGGCCAAGGTGCAGAAGTCTGAGCCCAGAGCCTGGAAGCTTACCCTCCCTGAAAGCCTGAAACGGGAAGTGATATCTGACCGTGAACCCAATCTGGAAATGAAACCTGGTGATTTCATAGCTGGTTTGAACAAGAGCCAGAAAATTATACCTGCTCTGCATGGATGTAAGAATATCTGCCTGAGCATGTGTGCCACAAGGGAAACAAAGCAAACTTAGACTGCAGCTATAACACAAGACACTTCTGGATCACTACAAGCACCAGTGCAACAATGTTTCATTGTGTTAGGTCAAATAAATATTGGCACACTGACAATGAACACGAAACACAACACTTAAGCAGCTCTGGTTCTGTATATGTGTGTCAGTGACATTTCAAGGCTGACATCAGGGTGGAGCGGCCTCGGAAGGACCCAGGGTCAAACAGTTAGCACATGTGCGAGCCCCTCGGCCGAAACCTGAGCTTGCCCTTGGTGTGCAACACAAGAAACCAGCGCAGTCGTCCCAGACTGTTGGGCAGAGAGCACTGGGAGAAATGGGAGCTGGAGGGCAGAGAGCAGGAGGAACTGGGGAGAGGTAGCTAATCTGGTAATTATGTCTGCTGCTGCTAACTCCACTGGCTCTGGAAAGGTCGAGACAGAACAACATGAGATAACAAGAGTTATGAAAACTCAAGCGTCCATCCCACACAGGGAAGACGTGGGAGGAGATAAAGTCAGAGATGGAGGGATTATTTGGACACAGTCTGAGGGAGTAAAGAACGTTCACTGGCATGCTCTGGGTCCACTCATCATGATAAGGGCACCCAAGTGAATTCCCGCTCATGGTTAGGAATGAGTGTCACTTTTGCAAGTTCAAGAGGCTCAAAGAGGTCTCTAATGCTGCCATTTCAACAAAGGCCGCCAGTGGGTACAGATATAAACCAGGGACCTACAATGTGTGATTAGAGCCTGGCTGATGAATTAGCTTAACTTGCTATTAGCCTTCTACTGATATATCTGTGTACCAGATGTAGGCTGATGATGAACAGCAAATCGCAACACATAATTACACCAGATATGTTGGAGTTTTTTGGCAGTTTCTGTTTTGCTGGAACCAATTTTTTTCATGAAATAGTTTTTTTATTTCTCAATGTATCTTTTAAAAAATAACCAAATTTAAAGTTGCTGTAATCAATATTTTATATTGGAAACTGATCATTTGACTATGAGTAACATGAATGGGTTACTTATAGTTGACAAATCCACTTAAAATGATCACCTGAACGCAGTTTCCTCCCAGTTCCACAGAATATTTCAGCGTCCATTGTTTTAGTTTCATGCAACAATACCTTGTTGTCTCTTATTGCTGTTTTCAGCAAACACACTGTCAAAAACACTACTCTACACCAAACAGTACATAGACAAAGTAAGCTAATAGCTTGCGGACATTAAGGGAAACTTTGGCAGCTAACAAAGGAAATACTTTAATCTTTGGAGTTGGTGGAGAATGATAACCGGACTTACATTAATCCACCAGAACTGTCCACCAGACAGCACTGACAAATTCATTTTTAAGCTGATAAATGCCCCTGCTTTGTCAATATTTCATATTTTTGTCAGTGTTTATACTGCATGTATTAAGCATCATCACCGCCACCACAGTGCAACTTCTCTTGTATATGTCACACAAGAGAAGATCTAACCATAGCCATGTGAGTTTGTGTGAAATGGCATTTCAAACTGGCTTGAGTGGCCTCGAGTAGCTTATCTCACCTCTCCAGCCACAAAGAACAGCAGCGGCGTCTCCTCCTCCTTGGCTTTGTACTTGGCCATAAGTTTCTCTGCTATTGGCTGAATCAGCTCCTTGGCTGGCTCCAATTCACCTTCCTCCTCAGCATCTGAGCAAACCAGGAACGAGACACAGACAGATGTTAAAAGTATGAAAAAAAAGACACCTGGGAAAGGAAAAAAAATGCAAGATGAGTGAACTGAGGCAAGGAAAGATAACTGGTGGAAAGATATGTGAGCACATGAAAGGAACACCACAGATGGTTTCTGTCTTGTATTTTTAAATCCAGTTTGACCTGAGGAGACACCAGAAAGGTCTCATTTTTTGAGGGTCCACACTATTCTTAGCATGCTATTACTGTTAGCCCTTCCCAGTTCTCACAAATCTTGTAGCAAACTATCCTTCTTCTGCGCTATGACAAACCTCCAGCATTTTGCTTCTCTGCAACTTCTCTATTAGCATATAAATAGACAGATAAATACTAGAGCACTTCCCACAGACCTCTGGACCTTTTAACACTGGAAGAATTTTCTGACATTCAATATGCCACGCATAAATGCCACTTCATTCACACACAAGGGGCTCCGTGCAGAGCCCCACGTGGAAGTGCCAAGGCTGCACCACATATGCAGGCCCACTCACCCACAAACAGGACGAGGCAGGGACCCTCGTGGAGCTGCACAGCATTGGACTCGCTGAGCTCAAGCACGGGTCTGGGGTGCCAAGGAAAGAGACGGCACTCTGGATCGTTCAGCACCTCCACGCGGCCCTGTCGTGTGATCATGTGCCCCTCTGCATCCAGCAGAATCAGCGTGGGAATACCTGGGTGAGGCAGAGAGAGCGGGTGATGATGGTGTGAGAGGAAAACAAATTGACGAGGGCAGGAAATGGGCAAGAGTGTGGGAGGTAGTTAGGTCATTTCCGTCCATTATCGCCTGAGGACGCAGCCTGCTCCCTCTTCCACTCATGATTTTCCTTGCGGGGATGTTTTTTAAAAAGCCACTTTTTGCCTCTTTAGTAACGTTCACCTTTTTCCAGCTCTATCTGCTCCTCATCTTTTCTTCTCTTTTTTCAGATGAGATTGGCTCCAACCGTCCTCCTGATTACAATCTCCTTGCCTTATTAACGGCCTTATCAGAAACAGACTCCATCCAGGAGCAAGCAATGTACCAGAGCGAGTGTGTTCCTGTCTGTGCATGTGAACTGAAGTCAACAGAGGTGGGGGCCCATCATGAACTGCATGGGTCTGTGTTTGGGAGGCGGGCAGCACTGACTCTTTCCCTCATTGCATTCTTCACATTCTTTGCAGGAGAGACCGAGAGAAAAGGAGAAAGAGACAGCTCTCGCTAACTTCATCCACAGTCCTCTGCACACATACACACACTCACAGGAGGAAGTCAGGAGAAAAGAGCGAGGCGCAGAAGGAGAAGCACAGCACTTCCGTGGTGAACAAGCCTGTGAACTTGATAACCAGCCCACATTCCTCAGGCTGCAGGGCAATCTGTGTTGCTGTTTGCCTGCCCAGCACAGAGAGCTGTCAGCCACTGTGCCAGTGTTTCAGCTTGTGACATAACCAAGTTTGGCAGCAGCAACAAAAACATTCAGAGCTTGAAGATCTGATGCAATATTTATATGAAGGAAGTGGCAGTAAAATACCTTGTATTCCATAGAGTCTGTTGAGTCGCGATCGTCTGGCCTCATCTGGATATGGCACCGCCAACCATGGCATCTCGCTGAAGTACTGCTTAAAGGACTCCTCGGACCTGCAGGTGGTTGGAAAGCAGCAAACAGCAACGCAACAGATGGTGATTTGGTGGTCTCAATTAACAGCAGAGTGGAGAAGGCTGATTATTTATGTCCTTGATGGACAGAGACAGATGTAAGCGTCAATCGTACCTGTCAGCGCTGACAAACACGATCTCAAACTTCTGACCCGACTCTTTGACTGTTCGATATGATTCCACCAAGACCCTGGTTAGACTGCGGCATGGCGGGCACTAACAGAGAGAGAAAGGGAGGAAAAAGGACACGAATGACACAAATGTGATTGGTTGCTTCAGCAGCTTCCATTGCTTTGGTGATGTGGAAATGCCCAAACACGGTCTCACAAACTAGTAATTCTCTTTTGTTTTGTATCCAGCCTCTTTCAAATATAGTCCGGACCTCTTAAAACATTAATCCTGCTGTAATACTCCAGGCCTGAGAGAGTGTTTGTAGCTCTCTAAAGTGTGTATGTGTGTGCGTTTGTGCTTAGAGAGCCCACACTCTCTCCAGGCAGGGGGAGCAGTGGTATGGCTGGCATTAAGATGACATCAGAGTGCCATGGCAGCGGGAAGGAAAACAGACCGGTCTTAACATCCAACTTCTCGCTCTCTCCCTTGCTCTCATGCTCCCTGTGTCCTCACAAAGAGTTATAGTGTTTTACTATACATCTCCAGCTGGTAAGATAAATAGTCAAATACAACACATACTGAGGTTTTTTTTAATATCAGTCTGGGGGAAAAAAAAAACAGTCACTCTGGTAAAATAGAAATGGTGTGAAACGTCTCTTTCCACTGTGTTTCAGAGACATTAGAGTTGTTTATTTTGGTCATTTTAATATCATAAATAAGCTTAAATATGGTCATTTTCTACTGTTAGGATGTGTTTTATTCAAATGCACAATGTTATGATATCTAATAATAATATATAGAGATTATTATACATTCTTATTATTACTTTACTACTTACTTTATTACTAGGCCTTACACGCTTGTACACAGGCTTTTATTTTGAAGTCATGTGGATGTTCATAAATAGTAAAAGGTGTAAGTGTTTCTGTGTATTTGGAAATGGAAATGTATGTTTTTTTATAGTCCCACTCTTAAAGTGGGGACAAATAAAAATAAGTATTGAGTTTATTATATATTCCAGTTCATCGAGTGGATGCAGGTTTTATTGACATTCACGCTGATATTACTAGATACAGTATGTCAGTATCTGCTCACAGAAGTAAACATCATAAATTGCGCTCTATGCTCATAACAGTTTGCACAATGTGGCGTGAACACTGATGTGTCATAAATCCATCTTTTGTTCACATTTGTTTGCAGATGTTTGAGCCTGAAATAGAATTTAATCTAAAGTTTTACAGTAATGAGTTAAAAGAAACATTTCCTCACACTGCAGGTAAACGAAAGCAAATGCACAGTAAAATATAGGTCATGTTTCTCTGCCACGGGACATTTCAGGTCCCTAGAACATTAAGGGGGAAAAATACGTATTACATACTTCTGTGTAAACTGATGCCATGGCCAGGTGTTGGCATTTCATGTTTGTAAAATTACTTTAATAGCGGATAGATTTACACGAGTAACCGGGGGAAAAAGACCGCAAATAAACTCCCGTAATGGCTTTTGTGACTTGTCCTTTTCAATTCTGCATAGGTCTGGGGTTTGAGCCAGCCTTCAGGCGTCACCGTTCTGAAGAGTTGGTCTCTGAGGCTGCGGCTCTGGCAGCTGCTGGGCTTACTGGCCTCGAAAGAGCCTTCGCTGCATCTCATCAGGAGACGTCCACTGATGATATAACGCCTTTCATGCATCAGTGAGTCATGACCTTTCCTGGATATCAGCAGGTCCAGCAGAGAAAGAGACAATAGTGATGATGTCAGTGGGGCGTGGTTACCGATGCTGACTTTAAAAAAGGTCCAGAGGTGGCGGTGACAGGACTGACAGGGATAGTTAATCACTGTTAATGTAAACACACACACACACACACAAAATGGAGTCACCTCCACCGTCCTGCACTTCTCTCTTATCTGCCTCGACTAACTGCTGTCTCTTCCTGCTCCACTCTGCTGGCAATGCCCTTTCTTCTCACCCAGAGACGGAGTTAGGAGGCCAGAAAAGACAAAATCTAAAAACCTTTGTCCTCCTTCTCTCCTTTCTGCACTCACCCAGTGTGCTGAGAAGTACACTCCCACATAGTGTCCCTCCAGAGAGCTGCTGTCTGTTGTCTGCCTGTTGTTCCTGAGCAGAGGCCCTGCCACCACCTCCGCAAATGGCTTCGGGCCCCAGGGGAACTCCAGGCCTGGGAGAGGGTAGGAAAGTGGAGCGGGGCAATGGAAAGGGATAAATGGGGAGGAATAAAGAAAAAAAAACACAAAAAAGATGAGAAAACAAGACGAGGAGCCTACAGCCACGCTACAAGCTCTGTGAGGCTGCACGTAAGCGTAACAGTACATTGAGCTAAATGCTAGCACGCTCACATTTAGCAGGTAAATATACCATTTTCATTTTCAAATTTAGATGCTGACAAAATGAGAGAAAAAGTGGAGGTTATCCTGAGGGGAACATGAATACGGGTACCAAATTTCATGACAATTCATCAGATAGGTGTTAAGGCATTTCACTAAAACGCAATAAATGTCAACTTCAAGGTGGCGCTGGGGAAACAGTCTTCAGTGTCATTAACGTTCATCCTGCAGAAGATTTCATGTCAATCAGCCTGGCCAATAGTTGTTGAGATCTGTCACCTGCATCCATCTATCATGCAGTTAAAAAACATGTTTTGAGGCAAGTTGTTCATTTTTGTTGTTGATTCAACTGTCAATTATCGCTCTCGGTTAATCAAATAATCATCATTCAGGTTTCCCAGAATTCAAGCTAACATCTTTAGTTTTTAGGGATTTTCAGTTTCGCATTATTGTTGCTCCAAATTCCAAACACTTTTTCAGTCTGTGTTATGGCTGTTTAATATCAAAAAGTCATGTGTACTTGTCATGTGTACATGACTTACTGTCTTTTTTTGCGACATCTGCTCTTTGAAAAGTAGATGCCAGATTTAAAATATGGTTTCAATGATGACTGAAAGCGTTGTCTCTCTCAAGCAAATCAAGGTTGCCAGAAATCCTTCCTTTCCGCTTTCTTCCACGCTTTTTCATTTCCTTTTCAAGCTGTCTTCATTGTTACTGTCTCTGCTCTGGAGATGCATTTGGTGCTGGCGAATTAAAAAGGAGGTAATCATAAATAAAACCTTGTGTGGCTGGTTCACAATGGCCTCTTTATGCGAGCATGGTTGTCTAGGGCTTCATTAGGCAGGAATGACACGTCTGCACTGTGCCGCCGCGGCCTTTTATTGTTGTCCTGATTGTAAAAGTGCACTCCATCTTTGCGCTGCAGGCTAGTGTGCCGCCACTCAAGTCAGGCCTTTCATCGAGAGTGAAAGGCAGTGGGTCCTGAATCGTTCGCCCACCCCTCCCAGTCTTGATGTACAGCAAACTTTTAGTGCCCTTTTCCTCTCCAGGCTGTAGCTGAATTGATTTGGCACATCAGAAACTCCTCTCAGTCCCTCAAATGTGAACATGAAAATATATCAAAATGTACATTAAAACAAAGCTGTGGAACAAGCAGGGTTCAATATTTAAGATATAATCTGACCTGTGTGTTCCACTGGGGCCTGAGATTTGTCTCTTCTGCAGTCATGTCTAGTTTGGAAGAACACTTAATGAATCGTGGATAATACTGCAAGCTTGGACTGGCTTTCATTAACCAGGCTGCAAAAGCTGTCACAATCATGTGAAATCCATTCTGCTTTACCGCTGTGCTGCCATAGTGCTGCTATTCTCCTTTCTCACATGAGTAATGGCGCTTTTTCTTTTTTCATGCTGACCTAACAGGGTCTGGAGAGGCAATGTTTTAAAATATTGATATCTTCGCAGCCACAGAGGACGTCCTCCGTACAGAAATGGAATGCAGGCCCACTCTTGTTAATTCTCTGCCTCCACTTCAAAGTGCAGAAATTATAGGGTTTGCAGATGAGGGAGTGAGACATGGACACGCTATAATATTCATGCAGCACCATAATTACGGCAGCATCAACACAAATGAGGGGGGAAAAAGTTATTGCAAAATGTTTAAGCCAAATGCTGAATGATGTGGCACTGCAGTGATCTTCACAGGCAACACCAACTGGTTATGTGGTAAACATCATCACAGAGAATGACTGTTGTGTCTGTGTGTACACAGGTGTGACTGTACTAAGTATATTTTGGGTTACTTACATTTCTGAAGTTTGTCTTACTCACTTAAAATGCACAATATGCAGTTTCTGTCGCTAGGTACCTCTCAATCAAAACGAAAACAAAAAGATGTAGTTTGATGATGTTGTGAGGTCGATTGGGGTCATTGGAGTCACTAAATACCACAACTGCAAACGATCTGAGCTAAATAAAAGGACACGATAAACGGCATGTGAAACGACATTGGCAGGAAACACACCACTGCTTTGAATTTTGTTTTTTCTAACATTGTTTGAAATCTTTTGTGAAACTGTAAGTACACAACTCAACTCATTATAGGTCAAGTCATCTTCTAGGCATTTTACATTTTTTACACAGCACAGTATGCAAATTGGTGAGATACAATAAAAAAAAAAAATCCCCTTTGCATTTTCCACATATAAACTTATAAATGTACACATTATATTAGAAATGCATGTAAAACCTCCAACAAATAATTGCAAAGATCAGTCATTACTCTTTGTATATTGAATATTAAATCCATGATTGTTTTATTTATGTAAAAGATTCCCAGAGCCTGGAAAAATGTGTGTGATGTCATCACAATGTAAAGTCTGTGGGCGGTAAAGAAACAGTGATGCGTGACATGTGAGTCTGGTATGCGTGTAATACCAGACTGTAATGTTCCTCAGATTAATACAAACAAAACAGAAATGTCCTGTTTCCATTGAATGGTTTTCCACCATTTGAGATCTGATTGGAGTTTGTTTACAACATTTACATCATTCTTCTGCAGTGGTTCAATTGCAGCCGACTGGAGAACTAATACTACCAGCTGTTTATCTGACCAACTCCTAATATTCATATAGCAGCATTACTGCACATTTCATATTACATTTAAGTTGCTCATCCACGCCACATTGCCTCAGGAGAAGTTTACTTCCTACCCGCTGCTGTGCTATGGGAGGCAGGTGTAGGAGACAAACAGATTGTGAACCCAGAATGAGTGAATTTGGGCGGGTTACTCTCTTGCTGAGTGAAGAGCTCAGAATGCATTATACAGGTACAACCGATGAAGTGTTTGAGAAATTACTGTGTGTTCTTCTGTCCTTTTGACCCTCAAATATCATCTGACCTCATTAAAACAGCTGTGTTTTTAGGGTTTTGTGGTTGGTGGTTTGGGCAGAGGTTAACCATTCAGTAAAGAAGATTAAGGTCATAGCTTGAGGTCGGAATAGAAATAAATCAGTGTGATGTATCTGCTAATAATACACTGCAAGCGTGTGTGTGTGTATGCGGCTGCCAGGCTCACCTTTCGGGTCATCTCTGACCACCAGCAGACCATTTCGACACACCACCTTCCCCGTAGCTGCATCCACAAAGACCAGAGATGGGATACTGGTTACTTTGTACTTGTTCCACAGCTTCATCTGTAGAGAAAAAAAAAAAAAAGAATTACTGAAATGTGTCTGAAATAATATCTTCAGTGCACCTTCAGTGTGTTATTCTGAAATAAGGTAGAATAAACAAAACAAATGTCAACTGAGCACCATATATATTTTATGGGACAAACACACTCTGTCGTTTAAAAGAGACTCAGGAGACTAGAAGTAGAATTTAAAAATACAGGAGTGCAGTCAGCCCTGGGGTGAATTAGCAGAGGGTGAGAAGCACACTGCTGCATGTTAAAGAGACTGAACTGGAGCAAACTCACACTGTCCCTGCTGTGTCATGAATAAGAGTAAAAGGGGGTGTGCAGCTGAGAACAGAACTACTTTTGCTCTGCACTAAAGATGAAATTTGAGCTCTGTGAATTACAGCAGCCTCTTGGATATACGATTCCTACTTTCATAGACATTTATGGGTGCCCACTGGCCTCGAATTTAATCACAATACCGCCAGCATGATGAGTTGATATTAATACAGCCTCATAAAGTCAGAGAAGAAGCTTTATAGCCTAAAATTTGTGCATGAAACCAACGCTATTTATAGAGTTCAACGATCAGTGTAGTCCTCAACATCAAAGAGCAGATCAAGCATTTCACATATCTGAGACTCGCTTTCCATATCAGAGGGAAGAGTCCGATGCTGGGAATAGAAAATAGTCGTGTCTTGTAAAGAGCGGCAATCTGCAATGTGCAAGGTTGCTGCCTCAGCAAGTGGAGAAGAAGAAGGGGATCCCTCGCATGAAATCCCTCACCAGCTCAGAAAACTCAGGCAAGAGAATGAATGTGAGACAATGTCTCCAGAAAAGTGTCAGTGTGCATTTCTCCGCCTTTTACTTTAATCTACATACTTCTGGTTCTTACTGGTTTATTTAATCCAACAAATGCCAGAAATAACTTTGCATGTATTTATATTTGAAAAGGAGACGGATTACAAAACAGTTAAGAGTTAAAAAACAAAAAAAAAAAACCTCAAAGTAAACACATTTACTATCGTACTATCTAATTTAGTACCTGCTGTACCAAGCCAAATGCTTAAATACCCATATAACATGAGGATTTGTGCTGTCTGGATACAGCAGTTGTTCTAACAGGTCGCGTTCCAAATGAAGTGAGCACTGCTTTTATTGAGAGTCGGTGAAGTCAGCTTGGAGTTGGGTTACCCTTAAGCTGGTCGTTGCTCTTTCTGTGAAAACACTGAATCTGTGACTCAGTGTGTGCTTCACTCATATTGTGTCTCTCCTCTTTGCACAAGTTACACATATGTTGTCACACAATTGCCACAGGTCAACCACAGGCCCTCTCTGACAGCAGAGGTCAGACGGTATGTCCCATGGACAAGACGACCCGGAGCCTTCCGACAATGTTGGTCTGGAAGTCCGTCAAAAGCTAAACTTCAGCGTCTGCCACAGTCAACAGTTTTACCACACGCTCCGTGCAGCTCTGGAAACTCAATCTCAGCTCACAAATTGATGGGGTTAGGGGCATTAACTGTGACTGTCTCCGAAAAACTAACATGCGCGACACCATTTCACTTGGTTGCCTGCTGTCATCCCAGTTGATGATGTGAGACTGAGAGCCGGATTTAGCCGAAAGAGAGTGCAAGAGGGACTTGAGGGAAAAGAAAAAAAGAGCAGAATGATAGGGTGATTGGTTCTGCACTAGCACTGATATGTCAGGAAATGTACTGCATGTCAAGCCCCAGTGGCATCCACACAGACATGTGACAGCATAACATGATTTTTAAAAAAGACAGGTGTTCAAAGAATGACAACTAAAATGAAAAACATCTGCTTTTCCACTAGATCACTCTTAAAATAAACTGCTTTTAGCTAAAAACCCTCTCAGAGGTTTATACTAAGGTGTTCTGGAGCATAATGACAAGATCAAGCGAGCAGCTGAGAGATTTGTGTAGCAACCTCAGAGGCAGAACCGATTCCTCCTCTTTGTCTTGCTACTAATTTACTGCATCCTTGAATCACGTCTGCCTGGTGATTTGGCTGCAGATCAGAGTAGGCTCGGATGGATGCTGAGTCCTTCGAGGGTTTAGATCTGCCTTAAAATGAAAGGGCTGTTATGATTTCAGAGGGTATAACTGACCTTGTAACTACAAAAGCAACATGTCCTGGAGTCTGTCACAAACAAACATATGGATTTCAGCACTGTGAAAGACAAGAATTCACTATGCATGGGTGGAGCAGAAAAAGGGGGGGGTCATGGTCATGGTCGAGTTTTCATTGTCATCTACGTGTAAATCCTACATCTTCCTCTGAAGGTACTGAAGACAATAACTCTCACAATAGCAGAGCACTCTTTCCTCTTCTGTGCTCCTCTTGAATAGAAAACATGAGGTTCATACGCCAAAGCGATCCATTTCCAAAAACACTGTTTCATTGTCAAGAGCCGCATGCTGTCGATTATGGCTGAGACAATAAAAACAGAATGTGACATGATATGCAGTACTAGGAAACACACATCAATCATAATGTCACCTGCCCTCATTCCTTGGCGGGAGAAGCAGCTTGAACCTTGTAGGAGTTAAGGGTATTTTTGTCAGCATTATTATTAGGTCTGTAATGAAACTCATTTGATCATAGGATTTTGTCTTCTTTATAATGCGCTGATATATGTGGTGCTGAGAATGTTATAGTTTTTGGAAATATGCATTTGCTTTCTTGCTTGGAGTTGGAATGAGGAGACTGATTCCATTCTCATCTAGCAGATAGATAGCTTAGCTAACAGCTAACCTGGCTCTGTTATGTCTTTTTATATATTACCACAACATGTAATTTTTACACTTTTGTAAGATACAATATGTTAATAAGCCAATTTAATTTGTAACCATTACAGAACCAAATTAGTGATTTCCCTGGTCCAATTCTTTATGCTAAGCTAAGCTAAATGCGTCCTGGGTGCAGCTTCATATTTGCTGATTTATTTCACTAGATAGCAGTCTATTCTGAGTTTATAATTCAAGTAACTTTGCTTTTCTCCTCTGTTTATGTATATGACTGTAAACTGAAATAGTTTTTTGGTCTGACTCTTGGCTTGGCTCTTTCTATATGAAACAGATATTTTTCAGAGTTTTCTAACATTTGATTAACAAAAAGACAAACTGAGAAAATATTTGTTAATAAATCAATTATGAAAACAATTGTTGGTTGCTGAGCTGCTCTCTTTCTGTTTGTTTGAGAAATACAAAAAAAAAAAAAAAAAGATCCAGCAGAGCAGTGAGTAACAGTCAGTAGCTAATTAGCATGCAAACTCCTTGCTGACTGTGTTCACTGCATCAAGATTACACATTGCCATTCCAGGCTTTCTCCAAGGGCGCCTCTATTCATTATCAATATCAACAGAGTGTGTAACTATATAGGAGGGCAGGAGGCTTGGCTATATAGTTACACACTGGTTTAAGGATGCCAATAACTCCTGTAGAGAGCCCACCAACTCTAGGGAGAGCTTGAAATCCATACTAACAATCCATTTACTCTCTTGGACATGCAGACATTAGCCCCACACTACGCCTGGTGCTCATCATGCTAATTGGATCACGCATGGCTGCGGATCCATATCCAGAAGAGGAGCAAATCAGCCCAGTGGGGGCCAGCAGATCAGTGTGCATGAACATGCCGGGGTTGAAAATCTTATCGGCCCACTGATGAAAGAAAACGCTGATTCTTTTAAGATGTAGCCAAATTTGTTTAATGGGATCAATGCCAGCATTAATTTCCTACCTGTACCCATTCATAACTTTCAAAAAAGGCGGGAAACAAACCTCCTCCCAAGATATCCACAGTTCCATGTTAAATGTGCCAAAATGTACTTTCATGCTGTTTAGCACTGATGCACTTTATGACAACATTCTGCTCTATAAAGACTTTAGTTTATGCAGAGAACCCCCGACGGATGTGAGGGATAACAGTTTTACATCCGCTTAGGTTTTGAAACCCATTGCAGCATTGTGTTGCAGTGATATTTGGCCTCTGTCACTAACCGGTGGGTCCCTGCAGTGGCTCTGGTGTGTTGAGACAACTAGAGTGGAAGAAATTTCATCACTCAATGTACCCAATTCACCCATCATTGTTCGAGTCCTATCTCCTCACAGATCTGCTTTCACAGGGCCGGTCAGGCCTGAGGCATCTGCCAGACGTTCCCATCGCTGCTTCATTACTACAGTGCCACTACAAAGGAGAATCGGTCCTTGACAACAGAGGACATGAGAGGTATCCTGCCGTGATGCTGATAGCAGCACACAGCCCTTTATCTTTGAGTGTTATATGAGGGACAAATGGTGATAATCCAATGATATCTTGGAAAAAACAGGGGGGTTGAAAATAAATTTGGATTATTCAACCAGATTAACCTACAGTATTCATAATTCATAACTGCACAGAGCAGATTTTTTGGGGAATTTAATTTAACCTACTCTTAACCTATTTAACTTACCATTCATGAACTCAATGGCATTTATTATCAGACAAAAGTGCTCCTCATTTAATCTTCTCCTTTGTGTCAAGGGGAATTTCTTTGGCACAGTTTATAGTGCAAAAACAAGAGAAGTGTTGCAGACTATTCAGAGAGAGAACAGAGGAGCCCATGTTCCAGTATGATTTGATCTAAATCTTCAAATAGGGAGAGTTTTTCAAAATAAAATTAAAGGTTTCAATTCATAGAATGATCTCCTGCACAGAAAGAGATAACTGTCAGGAGACTGGTGGCTTCGGGTCTTCCCATAGATCTTGGTTGTTAGTGTGTGAAAGCCATCTGTTACAAGAGGGAGGTTGTCTGCCTGACCAGTCACCTCAAGACATGTTCAACAAAAGCATTTGTCTTTTACTGGCACTTTTTTATGAGTGCCTGCAGGCGGTGTGATCTCTCATAAAGATTTACTGTAGTACATCGGGGAGAGCGGGCGATATTGGACCTCTTGGTTTGCCTCTTGGCAGGCGCTAACACAAGCTTCTTTAGAAATCGAACTTATCACCTGTGCCACAGGGACAACTTCATCTGCTAATGGCTTGAAAGTAGCTTACTGGTGCACAGCAGCATCAACAGTTCATATGTCATGCGTCAGGCAGCGTTTAGGTTAAAATCTAAAACATGCAGTATTTTCTGCTCACTCCTGGGCTGAAGACAGATGAGAAACAACATTTTCCTGAATACATTGTTGTAACTCCCTTTTGGTTGGGCCCCTGCAGCCAGCTTTGACTTTACATTCCTCCATGCTGCACCCCACCTCTGCTCAATCTGCTCTCAGTAACTGCCTGTATCCACTTCAAAACCCTGTTGCTGCTCTTCATGCCTACAAAGGGACCCCCCCCCCCCCCCCACACACACACACACACACACACACCTCTTAGCCATACTTCAGCCAACACTATGCAGGCTAGTGTGTGTTACTTTGCGCTTCCATCTGTGCTGCTCTGACCCAACTATCGCTTTACCCGGTCAAGAGTCTTCACCACCGTCGCTCCCCCCCGGTGGTGAAATACACATCTCAAAGACCGTGACAGCTGCACAGTCGCCGCCCTTTCTCTGAACTAGACTGACGACCTATATCTTAATATGTTTCAGCTTCATCTCATTTTGCATGTGTGTGTACTTTTCTTTTACATAAACCACCATGAGAAATGAACAATGCTTTCATTTTTAGGGCTTTGCTTTCACTGATTTCTGCACCACTGGTGCCGATTTTAAAAAATGTAACTCAATTTTACTATTTTCCAACCATGTCCATTTTTTTCCTGGAGTGTCATCTATATTCCTAAAAAGGAAAAAGTGCAGGCCGCTCACTCCAGCCTACTTCACTGTACTCATTACCGAGACTCATCCAGCACTACACATCCATTGTGATGGCCAAACGCTTTTCCCAAGCTGAAAGGAACACAGCAGGCTTCGCAACATCCCTCTTAAATGTAAGATGCTGCTGCTATCTCATGTATTTTATTAATCCTATGACATTCTCTGGCAGAGCCATTTTGGTGGTGGATCCTCCAGATCGCAGACGAGAGACGCTGGCGAAATTGCTTTTTCGATTCAGGCCCCCCGTTGCCAAGGAAACAGCACCCCCCCACACTAAGTCAGGCCATGTCACCGAGTGCCAGACACATTGTGAGCTCTTAGTTAATAATTCAGTGATAAATTAACGGTTTTGTGAGGAAAACAGGTGCCAGAATGTCAGAGGGCTTAGGGTAAATAACGCAGCAGAAGAGAGAGAGGGAGAGAGAGCGCAAGAGTGGGAGAGAAAGAGAGAGACAGAGACTGTGGGTGTTTCCCCCTTTCTAGCCTTGTGTGGAGGCACAAAAGCGACCCCCTGAATACAGGCTCTAAATCCAAACTTGGACCCTGTATGGAGAGAAGTTTTTATGTAGTGAAGAACGAGGCATAAAAAAGCAGGGGGGATTGTAAAGGAGTAAAAAGCCAGGGCTCAATAGGTATCTGCAGCATTGTCTCTCAACAGGCGTGGGCTGCCCCTGAGGCCTACATTCGGTAAGGCCAAAGGTCAAGACGGCAGGGGGTGCATTCTTCACTCCCAGTGGTGTTTAGACCAGTCTGCCTGTCTCCCTGCTCCCCCTTTACATTATACTGTTCTTTATTTCTCACTCTGGCTACCCCCCATATTTTATGATACATTACACAGAGCAAAGTGTAAACCTATTACACACAAACACACACACACACACACACACACACACGGAGGCCATATCCACACTAATGTGGAAAAAATTTAAATTGCATCCTTTTCTCTCCGCTTCAGTCTTCCATCCATGCTAAACTGACATTTTCAACCACAAAAACGCATCTTTTTGAAAACACTCTCCATCCGAAGAGAATAAAATTAAAAACCAGTGCTCTAGACACTGATGTACGATTATCATGTGATTTGGGGCATGTCTGTCATGTGATCCATTTTTGAGAATCCTGGTCCACTGTTGCACTCATTTCCCTTTCTAGCTGTATTTTTATCAATAACAATCCAGGCTTTGGTAAAGAGTGAAAAGCAGCTTGGTAGAAACTGGGTTGAAACTGCTATTTTGTGCCAACTATTCTCTAGAAAACACCAGTAACTGACAGAGTGGACCCAACCAAATAAAGATAGTGTAGATAGAACAGCACTGTTGTTTGTTGTACTGTAGTCTAACGCCAACTAGGCACAGTATTATAGGATTAAATGATGAAGAAAATTAATGAGAAATCAGCCTTATTTCAGTCTAATGCAACCTTGTTTGGCAGCTTCACTTACAACTTTGCAAAAGCAAGACAGCTAGAGATTTATCCTTTAATTGTTTTTAAAAAAAAAAGTATGTTTCAATTTTATTGTTACAAGAAAAAAAGTATTTTAGGGTGAGAACATATATGTTTGCAAAACTTTACCACAGATTTTCTTTATTTTGCTGTGCGTTATCTTCCCCATATCCAGAAAAGAGCATAGCTGCATACATGACTAGTAGCATTCAAGAACAGCTTCCAGACAGCTTAAAAATACTATGAGCGATTTCTATAACTTGTATCCTCATAAATGCTAAGCTCATTACTCATTATACTCATTATCTAGAAATCAAAATGATCTTTCCAACAGCAACTTTTCAAAAAAAAAAAAAAAGAAAAAAGTTAAGAATGCAAAATGGCCCTTTTACACAAACAATAAAAGCAATGTGTAACATCAGCCATGTTATTTTTCAGGTCAGCCTCAGGTAAATCATTAAGTTCTGCTGAAAGCACAACTGGAGTCAGCAGTAATGATTTACCCCGTCACTGTTCACAGGGAGACGGAAGCTTGTTGTGTGAACATTGTGTCATGATTTCTCGTTTGTTTGTACTCCCAACCATCTACCATCAGCCTGCATTTCATCAAGTCAGGGCCTGCAGGGTCTGACAGAGAGACAGATAGAGACGATATGGAAGCTGGTCTGGCTCTGGACCAGCTGGACCTGCTCTATCAGTTACCTTAATGTGACCCTCTGAGACTAGCATTACACATTTCCAGTGAATGGCCAACTCGTGACCTGAAAAGCCTGTAGCATTTTTGTATTTGTTTTTTGTTTTTTTTAAAATCACAATGAATGCCATAAAGTAATATAACACACACTAACGCTCAACTGTAATCCAGTGCATGTGGAATGATTCTGGTACAGTCAGATATGCAAAAAAACTGTAAACATCACAAAAGCACTTTGAATAGCCTCATTAGGTTTTTGCACTTGGGGAATCTCAGTCCATTACATATTAATAATGAGACAAAACACACATTAGAATAAGCCTTTCAGCACAACTTGATTTTTTACGCATGTGCTTTTTACGCTTGCTGCTCAATTAGCTACACTTGGCAAACAGACCCACAGCAAACATGCATTAATTCTACCCATAAGCCTCCACATTACTGTTTCCCTGGTACCCTAGTTTCCTGGAGTGCTGGTGCAGAAGGGGGGTTTGGGTGTCGGGTTTAGATAGCTTCCCTGTTGTGACCTCTGTTTGACCCCACATTTATCTCCCACCACTCCTCCTCGTGGAGGCACCCTGGGAAGTCTCCCAGAGCCACAGCTCATTCCCTGATCCCATCACAACACGACATTAATATTTATGGAAATTTAAGGGAACATTTCAGACACATTGTCAGCGTTTAGTGCATAATCATGGCAGTCCTGAATCTGACATACAACAATCTACCAAACACATCTTTAGATTTAGGTGGCTGGTTAAAACAAATTTTTTTTCTGTACTTACATGTTTGGTCAATCATAGTGACAAAAATTGCATGCATGTAATTCCAGTATTAAAGAACAACTTACAATGCCATTAAAATTCTACTCATCATTGCATCCAGGCATTACTGAACAGAAGCCAACCAGACGACCATTGAAGACAAGGAACCAAAAACTAAAAGTCAAAATAAAGGTACCTTAAAATGCAAACAACAATGGAACATTTCCATTGCATGTCAAAGTGGGTATGCTTAGGTTTTAGGCTAATGTTTTGAATACTTAACTATTCATTAAACAAGGTTTAACTGTATTCCTGGATAACCTTTGTTTTAAAAATGCCAAAGACAAGAAAAGGATGAATGTAATGAAAATTTTGGTTACAGGTAAATTTATGGGTTAGAGCAGCAGTTACATTGTATTTAGGTCCTAGTCTTATCAGGATTTTTCTTTGCAGCCGGTTGCTGAAGCTCTAAATTGGATGTCAATCTAGGAGCCATTTTTGACTAAAAACTGAGGCCAGAACACTACTGGGATTTTACTGTCATCCTTAAAAGAGCATTTTAGTCTATTTAGATCTTGAATAATGTGCTGAACACATTTAGTAAAGCGTATTATACACAAGAAGTGCCATGATGTTGAGACACTGTGTACTTGGCAGGGTACCATATATTTTTGGTCCAATTGTACCCTCCACAGGCAGCGAGGAGCCTCATAAATCACAATGACACCCCGCGTCTGGTCTGCCTCATAAAACAACAGAGTTCTGACAGACGTAACACTCCAAGGCCTCAGCATGTGAACATACACACAAATAAACACACACACACACACACACTCATATAGAAACTATATATAGCCTGACAACAACCTTCTGTTCCAGGAAAAAGAGTCCAACTTCTCACATATCTTCAAATCTCACAAATCTGGCTTCTGCCGCTGTGGGCTATGATGCACAATGACGGGCTGCCACATCAACAATGTTTCCTATTTCCTGAGGGAAGAGATATTCTTACTCTTTCTGCCTATTACCTGAGCCACATGCAGCTCTGCAGTGACATTTGGTTACATGGTGACACTTTATATCCATCCATTGGCCTGTTTCCTCCTCTAGTCTTACGCTCATTAAAAGTCACATCTGTTTGGCTGCCGCTGCAGACCGGCCCCGTGCATTTTATAGCTAAGCTGTACATCTGGACCCCTCTCGTATCTCTCACAAGCCCTCCCCCATCCCTTTCTCCCACCCTACTCCATGCATGCCTTATTCTTGGCTTTTACCCCCCCCTGTAACTGTTTTCACAGCAGTGGTGGCAGATTCAGACTCCTATAAGCTCCCTCTCCAACTGCAGCAGCCCATATTGGCCCGCCAAAGAGACTCTTGGGTACAGATTTAATTTCATACAGATTAAGTTGTGCACAAAACATCACAAGATTCAAATACCCATCTTGTCTGGGCCCCATGTCTAGAATTTCACAGGAAAAAAACTTGTAAACAAACACATAAATTCAGTTACCAAAATGTACGTTTCTGTCATCAATTACGGTAATTAATGCAGGTGAACTTTAAAAATGGAAAAAATGTCTGACAGCTTGAACGTCCTTAAATTGTATCTGTTCTCCTGCAATTTAATTGGGACACTGGGGATACTATTTCACTGCGTTTACATCAACTACAGAGTGTCTTACTAAACAGGATTTTAAAAAAAAAGGGAAACCGTGTAGATAAAAGGAAACAAAGACAACAGAAATAAAAATTCAATTGAGGAGACAGACAGGCTTGGAACAGCGATAAAACACAGAACATAAAAGCACATTGTAAAAATGCTTCCCTGTAAAACTGTGCTTTGAGAGGTGGTTTTAAAAGATGCTACTGATCTGGCTATCTTCAGCTCATGGTGTTGCAGAACACAGAAGCCTTGACAGCAAAGACTGGGTCACCTTTTGTTATGTGCACAGTCTTTGGAACAACCTGTGGTGCTTTGCCAGAAGACTTGAGGCTATTCTTCCCCCTCGTAAGTAGTTATAAAAAGGTCTGATGTGTAGCCCGGAGCCAAACCCCTGCTGAGCCTCAAAATAAACATCCATCAATTAACTGATACTTAAGGTCAGGGCTGTGGTGGCAGCCCAGCCAGCAAAGCGTCTTACAACTTCTTCCTGTTTCTCTTGGGGGATCTCAAGGAGCTTCCAGTACAACTGAGAGACCGGAGGGATAGGCAGAACCATCAAGTGTCTGTGCGGCCTCAACTGGCTCTGTTCATGTAATAAAGCAGTATCCTGGTCTCTGCTAAAACTGAAAGTGTGAAGACTAAATCATGAAGCATAATCCCACTTGTGGCGGTCACAGTATTGTGTTACATTTCTTACCACCATGAGTTTATGGCCCTCAGGCAATGGTCAGATCAGCAAAACCCAGTGCTCTTTTTTGGCGTTAAAAATGTTGTGTTGCATTTTTTAAACTGCTGACAACAAAATGTACAGCTGTGAGAAACAATTATTTCCATTTTCTAGTAATCCGCTGGTTATTCTGTTAATGAAATCAATAGAGTAGTAAGAAAACCAGCACGTTCACGTATGAGGCTTCAGAGCCAGTGAATTCTTTGCACTTACTTAAATGGTTAATCAATAAAAAAAATAATAGCTTGCTGGTTAAATATCAATTTATAACTGACTACCTGATTAATCTTTGATTTTTCAGCTCTGAAGTTTCAGCTCTATTCTTTTGTTTTGGAAAGCAGAACCTATTCGCGGCATCTAGATTGATATCCTTCCAGGTTCAAATCTCCTTGTAGGACCTTCAACAACTTAGAGATGATAGTCAGAAGTCAGAAAGTCCATTCATAAGTTATGTTGGTAATAAAAAATATTTCTCATCTTAAAAAAAAAGGTCCATCGCGTGGCTGCCCTGAAGCTTTTAAATCATTACAACAATCTTTTTTTTCCCCAGCCAATACACCCTGCTGAAAACTTGCGATATGCCAACTCCTCAATTGTCTTCCAGGTGAGATCATTTTGTCAGCTGCCGTTTCAAAGCAGTCACGTTGTTTGAAAATCATATTAGGAAAACAAACGTGTCAAGAAACATATAACACGACTATGGAATTTTCTTACAGAAGAAAATTGAGTTTCACCAGCTGTCCTTGAATGCATCAACAGGGAGATCAACGCACTCCCTGCCCACAACTAAATTACTATAAACAGTGCGCGTAATGTGAGAAAATAACGATGATGGAATGTTTATAGCGACAGATTAAGCGTCACAAAAACAAGTTTCATGTCTCTGCAGGTTGGTTTTCAGTGACTACTTACTTACTTACGGGTAAGAAATAAATCTCATGTTCTGTTATGCTCTGGAAAATAGAAAGAATAGAGAAAAAGTATAACATAGTGAATTTGTAGCTAATTGGCTAAAAACAGGCAAAAGCACCAGTATAGTTCATTCAGAGAAACTAGGAACGCCAAATAAGGACTCATAAGCAATAAGTGCTGCTATAACACTGTAGCAATAGTTATGTTTTTATCCTGAGGCTGACGCTGAGTGATCCCTGTTTCCCACAAGTCAATAAACACCACTCTGAAAGTATGGTTACTATATGACCGGTGTTGCTTTCCTGTGTAAAGCTGATACGATTTACGAGAGCACACTGTTGTCAGAACTGCTGTGGTCGGATGTGGTGAAACTCAAGCAACAACTACACACACACACACACACACACACACACACACACACACACACAGCATGTCCGTAGTTTTAACACAATTAAACACTGGCTTATTATAGGACATGTGCAATGTGCGGCGTTTCACCCATGATTTATTTAAAACCTCACATAAGCACTGTTAAGCACTTTACCTCTATATGTTTCTTACTTGTTATGTTGAAAAAAAAAGGTTTTGTAACTGTAAACAAACATCTGACAGTGTGAATGGGCAGCAACAGACATGATGAAAGAAGGGTAGAACAGACAGACAGACAGACAGACAGGGCAACAGACATGAGTGTCAATTTTCAGGGTCACGTCACCCTGTTGGAGGGCTGATCGTCAGGGCAGAGCACAGGGCTCAAAGTTCAAGCCTTTAATAGCCCAGCTGAAACAGCATGGCCTTCATGTCCTCCATTCACGCCTAACCCCTTTGCAAACCCCTGATCCTCCTTGACACCAACGTCTCTGCTTTTAAATGAAACTCTTACAAGGAAGAAAAACGTGTACATAAGCATTCAGTAATCTCCCGCTCACCACCTTCCCAACTTGTAGACCCAAGGGCCTCTTTTAGTGGGATTTGTCGTGTACACACCTGTAAAGACTCTCAGAAGGAAACAGAGCCAGGAATAAAAAAAAAGCCTTTTTTCTCAATTCACAGAAGTAAAGGAAGGTATCCAGCGTCTGCACTTGAAGCTACCACCGCATTAAAAAAAAAAAAAAAAGTAGCATCAGAGGAAAGTGTGCGCTCTGTGGCGTGTTTGTAATTCAGCTCCACAGGCCTGACAGACAGATCTGAGGCCTCCCACAGATGCAGGCAGAGGTCACCAGCCCTTGCTAAGCCTTGGTTTCCTACAGACTCTTCTGATATCTTATTTCAGCAGTTCAAGGGCTTTTTAGACAAGATGATGTAATCCTCAGGCACAAATCCCCAACACATCTCCATTATTTATCTCACTTTTTACTGTTTAAAGGCTGGAAATGCCTGAGCCACCAGCAATTAAATACTGTATCAGCATTATGTTTGGTTGAGGACAGGATATACAGGACAATGTGGAGAAAATGACAAGCTTGACGTGGTTTTAATGCTGCAAATGTCTGGCAAGTGACTGAGATTAAAGACCTAACGGGACATATCTGATTGCTCGGGTCTAATATAACTCACCATTTAAATTCCAGCAGCCTGTTACACCAGCTCTAAAACATGGCTTAGTTGGAACATGGTGAGACAGTTTGGCTGTAACTCACTCACAGCATCAGAAGTTACTTAAAATGTAGATTTAAAATAGAAAGTCATTCCTTTTTAACTGTTGTCATGGAAGAATGGTTAGAAGGAAACAAACCATTGAGCTGGAGGACTTTTTTTTTTTTTTTTTTAAATAGGCTAAACAGGAGCATGTTTTCCATAGTAATTCCATTTGACATTGACACCGACATGCAATGTTGCGCTGTACAATTATTAGTTATGCTGCATTCACTTTTTATGGGAGCTGCTGACGACACTGCTTCTGAAACCGATGGACTGGCATTCACATTTGCTTCACGCTGCGATTGGCCAGCTGTGCAGCAATGAGAGAAGAGCCAGGGTTTTAACTTCTCTCTCCTTGCTATCTATTTTCGTTGCTGACACAACTATTTCTGTTACTTGTCACTGAACAACTGACTATAACACTATGAATGTCTTCCAGAAGAGGCAAAGAAATGCTCCAGTGTCCCCATGTTTCACTCCTACTATAAGCCAACCCTTACTTTCATCACTAGTCAGATGAAACTTCACTTTCTGCAACAATGTTTACAACAATTGATTATGGTAAACATGTTTGACTTACTACATAAGTAGCAAATAACCAAAGTGGCTAATTTAGTGTAAAATGTACTACTTACAACAACTTACAGCAACTAAGTGTTGTTTTTACACTGGAATGTCTAATCACAGTCAAGCCAGCCAGTGCCTGATGCTGCTGGCCTGAGTTTCCCCACAAATCAAGTTTTAAACCCAGGTGTTTGAGGTGTGCAGTGAGGTTCTACTAAAACAGACTTCTGGATGGCTCATAAATGGCTCATTTCACTGACTGCAGCTCTGAGCAAAGACATGATTACCTTGGTACCTTAGATGGTTGAGATGGCAAGACTCTCCTCTTTTTAATTACCATCCCTCTCTGGTGTTTTAAACATTTTAGACCGTAAGGCAGAGCAGAGCAGACTATGAGATTTGTAATCAGGCTTAAGATTTGAAAGGGAGGGGGAAATGCTTTTACAGCCTGCCAATAATCAAAAGGGTAAGGAAAAAAACTTGGTGCGGCTTTGTGTTTTTAAGATCTCTTCATTCCTTTTACAGACACAGAAAGAGAAAGGGCTGACAAACATGAGCCAAAGGAACAGATCTTTATCTGCATGTTTGTAGTCCAAGTAAACAGCAACCTTTGCAGAGCACAGCATGACACAAATCAAAACAAACAAATGTCCAAAACTGAAATTAATAACAGGGCTAACCATACTCTACATTTGTGACCATTAGCTCATGGGACCTTTGTTGTGTGTAGAAAATGGAGTCTAGTTCAAAGGGTGGGGAAAGGGTGTCCTTTAGTGCTTGGACTTCCTCCAACAGCTCTCTGGACTCAGCTACAGGAAACCTGCGCATAGCTGCAGCCAGAACAAAATGGAAGAGGTGGAAGAAGAGGATGAACCTTAAATGACTCTCCTGTGCTGCTAGAACAAGAAACAAAAAACAGTGAATTTTTCATGCACATCAGTGCCTGGTTGGTTTTAGACAATTTAGTAAGCGTCCCACAAAAGGAAACACGATTAAAAACAAATTTCCTGAGAGTGATCCGCTGTCTAAAGATAAAGCAAATATGGCGTCTTGTGGAAAAAAAACAAAACAAAACCTTGAATGCATTATTGTCCCAAGCTGGTTTTGAAAAGCTGTCCAGGGAAATGTGATTAATGTTTTCCACAAACTTAAAAGAGGACGTCCCAAGAGATTTGGACAGAGAGTTGCACTTTTCAAAGTAGTCAAGTTCAGTAATAGGCTAACATTAAACTGAGGAATCCATTGCCAAGGAAGGAGGCCCTCCCATTAATATATGAGTCATGGAAGACCACAAGCAGCCGTCATAAAAATGCAACAGCCAAGAGCAAATTAAACGCCAAAACAAGAAAAAAAAAGAAAGGGAGTGAAATGGTTTTCCATGCAACTCCAGAATCAGGCAAAAAAAACCCCACAACCACCAGCTTTTTTGTCTTCACTTGACCAGATATGAGCTGCAGTGAGCAACGTCATCCTCGATCCCTGACAGCTCGGATCGAGCTCCACACAGAGACAAAGAGTACACACATGGGTGAGGTGCAGCTCTCCCTGCGTCTGTGGCAGACTGGAATGTGCTGTGGGTTTACTGGGTTTATAAATAACCGTCAGAAAAAGGCAGACACAAAAGGCGCTGCTGTTCTAAGCCCAGACCACTCTCACAGAGCACCCTCTCCACCCTCCTGGCTACTACCAGCGTCTCACCGGAGCAGTTAGCACCAATGGCCAACTCAACCCAGCCTGTCTACATGTGTGTATCTCTGCAGCTCCAGCATCACCAGCCCTGCTAGGTCTTAATACAAAACAATAGTCAAAGCAACCTTTTACAGCATACAACGTGGTAGTGTGTGCATGTGGGGGGGTTAGGTTGAGTAAGGAGGGAGGGAGAAATAGCATCCAATTGTGGCTGCAACATCAGTTATTTTAATGATTTTCAATTTTTTCTTATGATTAATCCATAAAATAGAAGTTAACTGGTTCCCAACATTTTTCAATGTAACACTTCTAATGTCACCATCTGATGACGTGACCACCTTCAACAATCCAAACGTGTTCATTTGAATCAATTTGAAACTGGGTGTTATTTGACACCATTTATTATATCAAAGAGGATATTATTGTTCTTTTTTATACAAATGAAGTGTTAATGTTTAGTAAGATTGGTTGTTTTTGTAACACCATTCAGAGTGGTAGGGGCTGGACTCCTTGACAACTTTCTATTTATTTTAGTCATGCTATTGCATATCATCTTAAATATCCATTACTTTTAGCCATCTATTGTAATTCATTACCTTATCTCCGCTAATTCAACCATTTGGTTTTAGCTTACTATTTGAACATTGCTTTTATTGTATTTCAACCATTTTTGACACTTAAACTGTTTCAACTTTCTATTACTTTTCTATTTTCACCATTTATATTCATATTAGCTCGTTGTAGCTACTAACATTTTAGCTTACTACAGTTAGCTAAACTATAGTTAGCTAAGAGTGTTGGGCAAGCAGGAGAATTTAGTTTCATGTATTTTGGGGGGAAAAAAATAAACATTAAAAACATACCAAGAGACAAGCTATATTGTACAACATTTGGCTGCTTGTCCCTAGAAAAGCCTTTTTTTGACATCACTTGCTAACTTTTTAGTGGACTTCAGAAATGTAAGTGTCACAGGTGTTTATGTACTGTAATCTATGTATATGTATTCATACATTTTTTTCCAATTTGTTAAACTCACATAGCCTACCCCTTGACAACTACCCCCCGCCCCCGAGGTAAAGAGATACAACCTGTCTGACTGGGAACAAACAGCGAGACAGCATCTTGGTGTCTCATGATTAAGGTTGTTTTGGAAATAATGACAACGTGGCTATAAGAATATGGTTGCATAGCATAATGAAACATGAACATGAAATGTGGCAGGCAGTCTTTTTGAAAACCAGCAAGTGGTTCTTTGCGAACCTATTTGCTGTGTCGGAGCTGATGGGAATAGATTATGATGGGAATCAATCCTTGCTGCCACATTACAGCCCTCATCCCTTTTCTCCTGGTTGCTGGGGAGCAGGAGCCTGCTGCTGTCTGCGCCTGGAGCTCAACCAAGATAGAAATCAGCCTGGTTTTTATCTCTCGTCTCTAGTCCTCTTGTCACCTTTCCAGTCCTCCATTCCTTCGTTGTCTCCCTCTTTTACCCTTTTTATATGAAGGACTGTAATGACATGCAATGAGCATGCTACAGAGCCAGGGAATGTGGGAGGAGGGGTTGAAAAGGTAATGGGCTACACAATAGCCGGTCACACCACATTTAAATGCTTTTCTCCTACACATAGTAGAAATGGAAAGTGAGGAGGGCTGGACAATATGTCCTTATGTATGTCCTGTTCTTCACTCTGTGGAAAATTGGATTGTGATGCCGATTCTGCTCTCCAGTGTGATTTGTCAGTGACAAAGTTTTCTTGCAAAAACGGCACAAAGAAAATACATCATCTGCACCAGCTCTGTTTTCCCTGGCCAGGAAGCAAGGTTCGTCTCCTTTTAGGGCGCTTACGCAGAGAGTCAACAATGACATGAGGGGAAAACAACAGGGATTGGAAATATATGCAGATAATAGTCTGCATCAAATTTATCATTTATGTTAACACTTCAATCCAGTTTTTTCCCCTCCTTAAATCAAATATATATCACAAGGAGCCACTGAGTTTTGTTTTGGGTTTTTTTTTTGTTTTTTTACAACCAGCCAGAGATCTGTAACATCTATCCTGGGAGTTCTTTTATTATGAACTGAAACAAAAAATTAAACGAAACCATCAATTTCGGTCATGCACATTAAAAGACAATACCAATCATTTAGAAATATGTGTGTAAATGCTGAATTCCTGATATCCAGCCATTCTTGAAAGGAGAACTTAATGGTTTCTACACTGGCTGGATAAGACACTGTGTGTAAGCCAATATGTTTTTGAGGGGAACATTTATTGGCAGAGATTTTCTTTTCTCCCTGTGGGTGTGACAGGATTGATAGTGGGCAGACTGCAGTCGTGTTGCCTGTGCTGATGTAAAAAAACAAAAGTCATCTTGGACAAAGTGAAATAACAAGACAACGGGGGAACTACTGACAGCCAAACCTAAATGTTTGATGTGACCAGTTATGTACCTCTGGCAATTTTCACATTTGTGGTAGTGCCTTTTCAGACAATATGAAAGAAGGCCTCATATCTTCATCTAAGCTGAGTGTGTTCAGTAAAGCCAAGTCTGATGATACATTTTTATCATATGAGGCAAAAATTCAAAACATTGGTTCCTTCAAGCTTCTCAAATGTGAGAATGAGTGAGATGACATCATGTTGTTGCACTGCAAGTAAAGTTGCAGTTGCAGCCATGTGTGCGGCTGCTGTGGCACCTTTTTTTCCCCCTTTTACAGGTCCTCTCAAAGCAGACGCCGTCTTAACGTCAGTGTTTAGCAACATGCAGGGTGCCGTTACTTTGCAGACACAGATGCAGCTGCTAGATCTAGAGCGGATCTAATTAAATGCTGTTCCACATTAACAGGATTGAGCGAACCTACAGATTTCTGTCTGCTCCCTCCGGCCTGTGAGTGGCACTCAGTGTAATGCATACGAGCAGGAACCGGACAAGGTGCTTCCTAGAATATACACACATCCTGCCAGACGCAAGCGAAACCGACATCCGTACACACAGATGACCAGTACGCATTGTGCCTTGGGGTGGTGGAACATGGCGGCGTGGCAGCAGCGTTACAGTCGCACAATGGGCAAGTGGACGGATCGTCACTGTGAAACTGCTTTTCAAGGCTTAGGGTCTTTATGCAGCCCTGGGCAATATCTAGAGGTGTAACTTGTAATGTCATTCTCAATCTGAGTCTCAGTCTAATTACAGGTTTAGCTCTACCTCACTCATCTGGATTGAACTTAATATATGCAGACTTTGCCTGCAGTCATTTTGTTGTCACTGGGCTTTAGGGCTTTGGATTAAAACCCATGTAACTCATGTTTTGCAGTAATTGCTGCCAAATACCAACCAGGAAACTGTGGTCTGTCAAACACATAGTATATGCTGTGGCCTACGGAGCACACTGTTTGCAAGTGGTTGCATTTCCCAACATAAACCAGCGAAATCTGAGCTGCTGAATGTGGGTTTTGCTCATATCGGATGAGGCATGTCTCAGTAAGTGCAGACAATGAGCTACATGCTAATTAACAGACATCATGCATGACATCAATTTTGTTTTACGCCGAACAAACCCTGCAGCATAGCACTCAATTATGGCTCTGACTTCACATCTCCTGCTGGAGAACTAAACAGTCAAAATGGACTAGTATGACGATATCTGAGCGAAGAGCTTTCAGATATAAACAACAGGCCAGTGTTCTTACAAATAGGGAGTCCATCTGTGAGTCTGCTGCACAACCGTTTCTCTCTGCTCTCTGTTTATGTGCTCACTCACATTTGTTGAGGCGACAGAACAACTGGTCAAGATCTTGGCGGTTGCTATTTCACATGACTGGCTGCAATGACCGCACTAGAAACGAGTTTGGTCAAATAATATTTATAATTTCTGGCAGATAACCTACCGCGAGCAGACCGCACAGCCTGCTCTTTGCTGCTGCGTGTCACTCCAGCTCACCCTGAAATTTATGGACCTGAAACTTTTCCTGCTATTTCATTTGCCCCTATATCATAACAGCCCACTTTAAAAACAGCTTGAAATCACTCTCAGTCTCGCAGGGTGACTAGAGCAAGATATGTAAAGGGAACTGGCCTCCAAGGTCCTGACATTAAAAATCTTCACATTATTTTTACCGTTTCTTAACAGTGAAAACTGTAATGTGCACCCACATGCAGCAAAATCCCCACAGTTACCAAGTGGCATTTGTAGATAACTCAGAGACTAAAAATCTTAAAAAAAAAAAAAAAGGCCCAGTAGTGGCCCATAGACACTATAGAAATGTTGACACAATACTTATGATTTGCTACAGTATACTTTTGGGGCGAGTATACGTGTGTGAGAGTAAAATACAGCCTAAGGAAGACGCACTGGAACCGAAAACTGAGCAACCATCACATCTTACTTGTTGCTATGGGCATGTCAATACCTGCAAGCTAGCAAGAAGCAAAAATTGTGGAACCAAGATGATTTTGTGCCAACCAGCATTTCTTTTTGTTATCGTGCTCTCTTGGAGGCACAACAACAAGATGGACTGGAAAAAAAACAATACAATGATAACGTTATCCATGAGAAGACCTCAGTCTTGTGTCACCTGCTTTAAGAAGTGATTGACTTGTGTGATGGGGAAATGAATAGTCCAGAAGTTTAGTCTGTGAGATCGTAACTAGAGAAGGGGCCCCAGGGTTATATCTTGCGTGGAAATGACATTTTAACCTGAGGGTGAGATGAAAGTTGACAACCTGTTTTCACATTCACACCCTCTGGAGAACATGAATGTCAAGTTTTATTTCCATCAGATTGACACTGTTTAAGGCAGAATGTTTGGGCCAGATGGTGAATTACACAAAAGGAGAGAGGGTTCAGTGAAATTTGCCATTTCTTGTCTTGAGACATCCACAGCACATAGTCAGGTAGGTCTGGGTGTTAACCTTGTTCTTTTTGGGATATTCTGTCGTGTACCATAATGATGATCAAGGTGAAATTCTGACCTGATGAGACAAAAGAGTGCCAGACAAACAAAGAAGTAATCCTTTGCATTCACCCTGAGACTGTGAACATCCTTCCTTTTTAAAACAGCAAAGATGTAAAACATGCTAACATAAAGCACCAGAATCTTACTTTAGAGCTATCAATCAATGATTTGACATGAGAGGCATTTAGGTATCTTAACACTGTGCTCAGCTTTTTGTTGATTAGTCCTTGGCAAGGAATGACTCTTGAAAGCAGTTCTGTTACACTATCTTTTTCCCCAGAGAAATACAATGTTCACTTGTCTAGCCGGACCAGTCTGGGTGGTCCAGCCAAGTGAGCCGCAAATGGACAAGGGCGGACTGGTTCAGCCCAGATTGGACTTTTGTATAGGACACTTTCTTTTTCCCTCCAACGCATTGCTCTCTTGTGAAATGACAGACCTGACAATGCTGCCATTTCCCCCCCATTTTTAATGAGCTCACAAACATCCTGAATTGCCTTACTGTTTCCATGAGAAGATTCAGTCAGCAGTTTTCATACATCATACAACAAAAACAAAAAAAACAAAACAAAAAAAAAAAGAAAAAAAACCCCACAGCCTGGCCTACATGGAATTACTGTGGGATATGATGACAAAAAGGGACATGAGGCAATGCTGCTTTTATAATTGATTTTGTTCCACAGTCCATTCGATAATGGTCTACAGAAATCCAATAACCGCTAATTGCTCCTCCAAACATGAGCACTTGGCTCGTAAATGACTCCATGTCTTTCACACTCGGTCAATGTTTTCTTATGTCTCTATAACTACAGCTCATCTTGTGCTTCAACCCTGTAATGAATTCACAGCACAGTGGCCCTCCCTTCTTTAGATCCTAATCATTAAGTGAAGTAATTGCCCAAGATTGCTCAGGGTCCACTCGGCCATTAGAAGCCCACCAGTCTGGTCCCTTAGCAACAGAGATGTGCAGCCTGAAGATGATTTCCTCTGTCAGTCAAATTGCAATCAGATGCTCTCATGACGTATAAAACACTATCTGCAACAGCTGCATCCATTGTCTAGAGCTGTAGCAACGTGTTCACAGACTCACTCCAAGTTAAAGGTAAAACAGGAGCCGATAACATGATGTCATAGGGATAAAATGATGACCTTTACACATGTTAACCTTTAGGCCTGTCCCTCTGTTTGTAGATTATGTCCAACCTTCGGGCACAGCCAGTGGGCAGCAAAAAAACAAAAGCACTGCAGAAACAGAATGGTTTAAAAGTCAGACCTTATTTTCCTAATTGGAAGACTCTTTGCAGCAAAATGTCTGCGTGTCTATTCTCTGCTTTCTCTGGGAAAACCTAACATAGAGAAAAAGGCATCGGGAAGTTTATTTGATTAATTCCAAACAGCTGCTTAATTGCTGCAGCGTTGTGTGCCATTAGGCCATGATGAGCAGCACAGAGCTGGGCTTTAGAGGAGTGAAAAATAAAGCAGATATCCTGGTCAAAGATCCCTTTCATTGTACTAATGATATCTCAGGCTAAAGGCGTCTGCATGGTGGAAAAGGGTACTTTTAAGAGATCAGTGGAAGGAGACACATAGCTACCGTTTCTATATAATAGTCGTGCTTAAAATCATCAGTATTCTTTGTGAGAATGAAACAAGAACATTATTCATTTCTAGATAAATGCCAACCTGGTGTTGTATACATTAAGTTAATTTAAAATGTTTGTCGTTTCTGGCTGCCTGCTGATTCTAGAGGCCTATAATATAACATCCGCAGCTAAATATGGATAAATCTACTCCACATAGTTTTGAAAGATGATCATTTTCCTGTTCAGATCTTTCCTTAATCCATCACCCACATGCACACAAAACCAAAGAAGGTAGTGATGGAGATAAATATGGCTGTGCTTGATTTATGTGTATTTCATTACTGCTTGTTGTAGTTCACAAATAGTCATATGTTTTCCTCAGCAGAGAGATAAAATGAGGCATCCCAGCAACTCTCTGTGCAACATTGGGGTTTAATGTTTGAAATGATGTCATCTCCGTTACCCCACAGCAGTTTATGGACCGACCATAATCGTGACAATGCTGGCTTGTTTGGCTGTAAAGAAAAACAGGACTGTTATATGCACCTCTGCAGATGGAGAAAGTGGCTCCTTTAAGGATACTGAAACCACAAAGGGAGTGAGCAGTCATTTGAGCAGGGACTTTATCAACGGTAATGGCCCATATTGAAATAAATCTCTGGAGCAGGAGTGTAGCATTGATGCTTAACAAGCCCCGTCAAGAGACGGCTTTGCATATATTGAGCAGCATTGTGGGAGCTGATGAGGCACCGCTCCAGTAGTCAGGAAGAACAGTGTCAACATTCCTCTACTATATCCATACACATACATATTCACAGGCAGAAAATGGTTCTTATGCATCACCTGAAAAACCTAAATGGTTTCAATTTGCGGCACCCCAAATCCTGCTAATAATTAATACCATCTCAACAGCAAATCCTCTAAGTATACTCATAAAAGCCTATTAGCCCCATGTAGCAGCATGCTCTAATTGTTTGTTTGAAGTGGATCTCTGGAGTGTCACTGCCTTTCAGGCCCTCCTCCAGCGCTTGCTCTCACTCAACTTGAGTGACAACGGCGCTTGTTGCGGCCCGGGGGCAGAGGGCAGGAATCACTCAGTGAGGGCTGAAATGAAAAGAGCAGCCCTTGTACCGTTGGCATAGGGCAAACCGCCAGAGAAGCTGCAAGCAGGGGTTGACTTCACAAGAAGCACCGTTTTAAGTTCTCTGCACGAGCAGCACATCAGTGGTCCAGGGGCAGCCGGCCGCTAAAGCCTGAGACCAAGCGCCAGCCCCCTCCCTCCACCACTACCCCAGCCGTCCAACTCCCCCCAGTGACTGGCCTTGATCTACAATTACCACCCGTCACTTGCCATTCCATTGAAGAAAAAAGGCCGTTTGTTGCATAAAGGGATAAATGGGTGAATAATTACATTTTTAATCATGCTGAAAGAATCTCCTCAATGCTAAAACAGGGGAGAGTTAGAACTGGAGGAGAGATCTGCTCATTTGGAAGGAAAAAGAAAAGATCCACAGACCCCCACAGTGTGATAACAAGCTTAAACTATATTAACCCTATGTGCCTCTGTACTGCCAATGAATATCCATGTAACATGTCTGCTAACACCTCCGTGTTTCTCTGTTGAGTCATACATATACAAAAAGAACGCTGCATTGATTTTCAGGACTGAACAAAAATAACAGACTCTAAAGGCATCAGGGAAGGAATGTGAAAATATTTCTTGAAAAGGGAAACAACAAAGCATTTCGACTCTTTGTTTTCCTCTTTTCCCTTCCTCCTGACATCCCTTTGGTCTCTGTGGTGTCTATGGTCTCTATGTCGACATTCCATGTTGAAGAGAGAGCAATATCAAAGCAGATGATAAACAATGCATGACAAACACTGCATCCTGAAGTGGAGCCTACAGCAGTGTCCATCTTGCTGCTGTGGGGCACAAAAACATCATACAAACATCAAAATTTTTAAAAAAAAAGCAAAAAAAAAAAAAAAAGCTATGATCACCTGTCCAAGATGATTTAAACATCTAAAAAGGAATCAAGGTTTCAAAGCCAAAGTATTAACCTCAGTATAAGCAGCTCTGCAGTATTTCCAAACATTTAAATTTGCGGCAGCTCTCAGTATGATTGGTCGATGTTGACAACACAGTGGGCCGCCTGGTCTATTGAGAGAGCTTGTTGCAGAAAAGTTTGAGAGAGGAAGAGGTTCGGGGGGGTGCTGTAAAGAGGATTATGAGGGGCCAGTGATGGGGGGGGGGGCTATTGTTAGAGCCTGAGAAAGTGTGCAGGAAGAGTAGCACACACTCTGGAAATGAACTTGAAACGCTGGCCAATGACGAATAACAGGAAACTGAGATACAGGTCTGCACAGTAATGCACACTCCTTGACCAAAAATCACTAGAATTACTTTAATGCTCACATCTCCATTCGTGCACAGGAAAATTTAGGGAGATCTACAAAATGTGTTGCGCATAAAAGAACTATATACGTATCATGGGAGCAATGTAGTATTCGAGTGAACTGCCTGTTTAGCATAATTTTGACCAAAGCGACTGCTTGTTGGAGTGCCTCCATTTTTCAGTGGCTGCGTTTTGGCAGGCTGAGATGACAGAGTGCTGCTCATCTGGGAAATAGCTGGGCAGGAGGATGTTGTTGAGAGGCAAAACCCACCAGGTCTGTAAATGCAATTATCAAAAAAGACCTTGAGCTGGGGGCCATGAACCATGAATATGTGCTGGTATTGAAGTGTTGTGACAAAACAGAATCCAATGCTTTTGTTGTTAGACATTAAAATGGCCCCGAAAACATATTTTCTCATATTGTCACACAAAGTTATTAAGGTTTCAATTAAAAAAAAAAAAAAATAATAAATTCTGTCTGTGCTGACTTTCTCTATAGCTCATCTCACTGGTTTGATATGGACTTGACTCAGCTTTAAACAGTGTTTTGTGTGTTATACTTGTAATCAATATTACCTGAGGACTGATGAGTTTTTTTCCTAGAGCCATAACTTGATAAGTGGTGGTCAAATACTTAGACGCACATTATCAGGGGCCTTAAGCATTCATGATAAACTCAAAGCAGCAGCCACCCCTGAACATCGTGGAAAAAGAAACATGTGCAAAGACCACTGATGAGAGTATCACCAGGAGGGAAAAAGACATATATGACATAAATAGACAGAAACCTGACCCAGTTAGCTCTCTTTTGTGTTGGTGGGAAGAGGACACTGCTGCAGGGGTTGGGTCTTTAAATTACAACCTCGCGAAACATTGAGTGCACAAGTGTGGTGTGTGTGTCCAAGCCCCTCAGGTTGATAATAAATCTTCCAAGTGGCCCCGTCCACACTTAAGTGTCAGTTCCCACGTAGCCACTGACCAGTAAAACTCCAAACTCTATTTACTTTCCAAAATGGCACCAGAGTCCAGCAGCAAATCCCTGCGAGATAGTTATGTCTCCACTCCACAAAAAAAAAACTAAACAACTGAAGCTACATTACATCCTTTGAAATTCTTTCAACAGCAAAGGAAACAGCTGCAGTTGTACGGTGTTGACGAAGCTAGCATACTGCGGTAATTATTTCAGTCCTCATGCTGGCATCCTCCTACAGCTGCTCACACTTCACCACTGGCAAACACAAAACCAGGCCCAGGATCGCAGTTGAAGCCTCGCTCTTGTTTCTTGTCTCTCAATCTGTTAACTTTGTGCCAAGTACACAAACTGTATTAAAAAGGATGTCTGGGCTGCTAAACCCCCAAACCGCCAACATATTTCCCTCTGGCATCCACACAAACACACTGTGACTGGAACAGATTTACATCATTCAGATAAAGTAGTGTTATGCGTGTTTGCATAATGAGCAGCAGTAGCAGTCTTATTGTATGGCATAAATGCTGCACAAAATCAGAAGTTACATTCATAATCACAGCATGTCGATATCAAAGCCAAGTCTGAATGAACATCAAAAGCATGGTAATCTAAGGAATTTTACATGGAATATTACAGCACGTAATGGCTCCAATTTGAAGATCAAAGATGGTGCAGATCATTGAAAATGCACCATTTCCATCCTGCTTTTCATCGCCGTCTTTCAGCAAAAGGGGAAGAAAAGGGTTGCAGGGTTGCCTCCATCTCTTCTGGCTTGTTCTGATGTCCTGTGGGCGATACCGTGAAGCAGGAATTGTCGAGGAGGAGAAGGCAGCCTAATTAAAAAATGATTCTAGGAGAGGCAGGTTTGGCTTTCAAGGCCAAAATAACTCAAGGGTCTGACAAACCAAATGGCTAAAGGAAGAGCACAAAAAGGGCACCATCAACAGGAGGCTGCAAAGCCAGAAAACAGTAGGACACACCTGCAGGAACTCGTGTGTTTGACAGAGTTCAGACAAAAGGATTCAAAATTTTTTTTTTTTTTTTTTTTTTTTAAATCGTACATCGTCTGCAGCACAGCTCTCGCTCCATTTTGTAAAGATTCAAAGCAGCGCTCTGATGCCAGAAGACTCGAGTTCAAAATGGTCACAACTTGAGAAACCCCAGTGTATTATTACCTAATATTCCAGGGCAGTGTGTGGTACACCCATTTCTCAAAACTGGCCACAAAAGACATGCAATCTGTTATCTCTATCCATGAACTTCCATAAACCGCTCTGCTTTCCGCGGAAATACTCGGCACTTTGAAGCCACGCCAGATATTTAACTTGGCTCTGCTTTCACTTTCTGAGATTGGATAAAGGAGGAACATGTTAAAAAAAAAAGAGCCCTAGAAAGCAACAGAATATACAGCCAGCTATGTTTCCCTTCAATTCCACCTTTATTCACAAAACCATTGTCCTGCACTTCAAAATCTTCAATCCTTCAGCTCTGCCTTGTGGGAATGATTGTCGCTAAAAATAATAGCCTGCTGGCATGAGTGATGTCAAATGCTGCCTTGATATTTTGTGATTATGCTCTGATTCCAGTGATTAGAAGGTAATTATAGTATATATTATGAACTTATCTCCACCCTGCTGGCAGGTCCCTACCTCGATGTTTCCCCCCCCACAACAAAGATAAGATGTTTCCTCACACTCCCCCTGTCTCTCAGGCTTAAGGAGGACCAACTGAAGAAAAGAGTTTCATAAAGCACCTGCGAGTTCTCTGACAACCTCGCAGAAACTTGTGGCTCACATTTTTCCACTGATTTCTTTCCCCTTTTCAAAAACATATCTTTGGACAGGCTTTCTATCTGCAGTTCATCCCGAAGGCTCGGGCAGCGAACACCTGCAGCAACAAAGCGTTCGGGGGAAGTGATGAAGCGAGTGAAGACGCCTTTGTTTCTCAAGGGGTTCGGCCACACAGCAACGGGAGAGAAATGATTCCACATGTAGGGTCTTGAGCTACAATCGGCTACTCTTTGCACTCTGAGAACGAGGAATAGACAAAAACAGCTGGTCTGGTTTGGGTCTCACCTTTCTTTTTGAGCCTGGTTTCATTCATACCATTTAAAATCTAAAAGGTCATATTTTCATTTGCAGCAATAATTCTTTATGTTTATTCCACCCCCTCTTTCTTTTAAAAACATAGGACATACCTCTGGCAAGAACCAGAGCCAGAGGTATGTACACCATAATTATATGATAGATGAAAAGAGAGGAGGGGAATAGGTATATAACTTGGCAGCAACACTGACATTCCTCACATGAAACCTTCATCTGCCTTTTTTTCCCCTGCTCCAGTTCATCAGCTTTGGACGTTTCTGTGGGGGATTGTGTGCACACAAACAGTTGGCTATTGATGCAGCCCCACTAAAGGCACTTCATGTTCCCAGCATAGTCTATATTCCACCTTTAGAAAAAGCATGGCTTCGCCCACCACAACACAGGCTGGGGTTGCCAGAGCGGAACCCACTACCACTGGCCTTAAAGAGCACACCTGCTGCTTCCAAAACCAGCGGCGCTGTCAAATGAGCAGGTGGCGAGTGACATACTGGTGAGCTGTGGAGCAGAGGGAGGGTTAAGTATTTTGTCTGTGTTTATCCACTCCCTACACTTGCACGGTCTCCCGACTCAATTTAACACCTCACAGGCTACAAGTCACATCAGCAGGAATGGTCTCGCTTTAAGCTTCTGCAAGCTCATTTCCTCCGTATAAGACATGAGCCTCCAGTCCCGTACACGTCTAGGATGACTGAAAACATGCATGTGGGTGAGCGCTTGGGCAACAACAGTATTAGATTTTTATGGCTCTCTTCAGGAGAATGTTTTTTAAGCTTTAACCTTTGAGTGGCAAATGTAGGTCTCGTGTGCCAGTATCATTAGTCTATCTGTTGACATAGTATTTACAAAAAACAGCTGTAAGATTGGGAATAATGGACTTCTAAGTCAAAATCACTACTGAGGCAGGGTGAGAGTGCAGGAATAAATTATTCAGTCGTAAAAAGTGACATACGTGGATGTAAAATGAAAATAAATCAAAGTTTCATTTCAGAGACACTGCTGAAATTCAGACACCAGATGCTGAGTGGTAGGCATCATGTTCGCTATGCGGCAGTTTAATGATGTACATTTCTTTGTTAAGGAAGCTAGACACAGAAGAGTAAGAATGTGTGTAATTTAATGGTCACTCAGTATAGCGTCAGCACAGTAAGTCAAGTAAGAAGTGGGTTTATTACTTAAATAAGATGGTAATTGTCTGTTTTGGCAAATTCAGCAAATCAAACACTACAAATGTATTTTCTTCCAGATCTGCAATCATCCTCGCTGATTTTTTGTTTTACCCATATTCACAATTTTTACTAATCAAGCTCACCTGAAACCTAAATATTCTAGCCTAACCAAATTCCCACATTCGGACTTCTTTTTAGCATCCAAACTGCTCTGTTATGTTTTTCAAGTGAGTTCACTCAAACCTGGAGCGTAATGGAAGAAACATTCATGTTAGAAAATGTTCACATTGTGATAAAGATTATGTGCTGAAAGAAGATAAAAGTCTATAATTTGCTGTTGTATACACTGATTCTTCCCCAGATATGAGCCCTGTGACTGCGTTTGGTTATCTCCTCCTCCACCGCCCCAATCACCGTGTGTCTCAACATTGAGTGAACAATGTGCGGGACACGAAAGAAGGCAGGCACAACTCTGTGTGCCAGTAATCTCTCTTTGAGGCCCCGGCGTCTCTAATTGCCCGGACACTTCTGTCCGAGGGCTGCTCTCGTTCCTCACAGAAAAGATGAGACCTCTCTTGCTCCTTACAACAGGCTTAAGCTGATAAACCCTTTCATTCAACATGGCCGTGGGATCGGTGCTCCGCAAAAACAGATTGGGTAAAAAAAGACTAATCAAAACAGCGATTAGCCCCCAACACAGAGGCAGAGCTAAGCCACAGCGCAGCCTCAGCAGGGGGTCCAATCTCTAAACCACTAAAAGTGTACAAGCCTTGCACAAAAGTGTCTGATGATTTGTGCGAGGCGTTTCTGACAAACACATTCCTTGGAGCAACTTCATGAGCTGGAATGTGTGTGGAATGCGTGCGGAGGGATTTTTATTGAACAAAGACGTAGCGTAATTGATTTCCAAATGGGATGTGACAGCTGAAGAAATGTCTGGCTACAGCCTCAGAGGGCACAAAAACACTTCATGCCTGGAGAGTGAATCCAGGGCTACTTCCGCCATCGCAGGTTGATCAGTGAGAATCCGTCTCACGCAGGTCAACACCTCCCTGTCGTGGTTAATGTTACCCAGCCATCGTGAGACTTCCTAATAATTTTTCCACTTGCTAAAGCCAACTACGTTGCCAATGCCTGCATATGGGCTACCATCAGTGCATCATCTGGCCTGTTGCTCTTGTATATTATACAGACTCCATGTGTTTCTCAGCAGCAAGGTCATGTTCTGGTGCTTGTTTACTTTACTTGCAGCTGAAGTGAACAAACAAGCTGGACTTCAACATTCCCCACATTCTGTGCAACTACAATAAAAAAAAAAAAAAAAAAAAAGGCGGATTTTGTCTGGAGCGGATTTCATGACACAGCCTCAAAGTTTGAAATTCCACAGATTTTATTGTTTTCTTAAGATCACTGTAATCAATTATTTGTGTTAACCGCCGACTGATAAATACTAACAACGGATCAAACACTGTAATGTGTAGTGTGAAAGGTGCCCACTGAACTTTGCCCCCCCGTGAGGTTTATAACATCTTTTAGGTCTTTTTTTTTTGGTTTTATTTCCCACAATGTGGCTGTTTTGGTCCTATCGCTCTTAGTGTTGTTAGGGGAAAAGAAAAAGACACCTGTACCTGCCTGGCACCAAAGGGGAAACAGGAGTTGGAGTTGGCAGTGGAGACCAAATCAGAGCTCACAAGAGAGTGACTATAAGGCCAACATCACACATTGTTTGCCAATATGTTCGCACTGCCATATAACCTCTATAAGGTGAGAATGTGAAGTTGGTTAGTTTATATCTTGTCACTCCCAAATATTATAAAAAAAGACTGAAAAGAGTTAATGCTGAAGCCTCTATTTGTAGAATTGAGAAATCATAAATATAAAGTCCAGTGAAGAGAAAAAGGCTGTACCACAGACAGCAATACCTAATTTCAATCCAGGGAGGCCAAAATGAAGAAAGAAAAAAAAAGTAACTATATAGTCATCGGATTCTGCAATCACCTTAAATTTCTACGAATAGTATCTTAGTGTTGTCCAAAATAAAACATGAATAATTACATACAACTGACACGAGCAAGTCAGACATCTACATCAGTGTAACCCATTAAAGACAGGGACCATATTGTATTCCATCACTGGCTTTCAGAGTCAATAACTATCTTGCAGCCAGCTGCAAAATGAGCCCAGCATCATAACGTTGATGTAATGTTACTGATAATACGACTGTATTTATGGAGGCAACACTGCAGCACCATTATTTGTTTTCCACATTAGCTTGCCCACCAGTGACCTTGAATAATAGCTCACAAATGTATTCTAAAGGGTCATGTGATTTGGGCGTGCATACACACACGCCATGACAGATACCAACTGGGAATATCAACGTATTCATTTATCCAAGTAGATATAATGTGTAATTATGTGGGGAGCGTGTTGTTGCGGTGGTGTCAAATAGCACAGGCGCTGTAAACTCAGTGAACCTGGCTGCAGATGATTTGTTTATGTTTAGATTAATAATCAAAACAGAAACGCATTAAATGATCCAAATTCAAGAATGTTTGTGAGCAATTTTCCTGGAGGAGCAGGAGCTGGGTGCGCCTGGAAATGATTCCAAGTGACTCTCTGGTTATTACAAAAATAATGAGCAAACTACAGGCCATGAGATCTGCTTCAGCCAGACTCCCCTCAATTTCTCTCCACTCTTTCTTTATGCTCCATGCCAACTTAGCAAGGACAGCATTTAAATTAGCTACACAATGCTTGAGTCGCGTTGAGTTGCTGAGCCCCGAAAAAGAAAAATTACATTTGAAGATGCTTACTTATAATTCCTATTTCTGTCAGCAACTGTTAAAACTCTTAACTTGCAACCATGCTGATTCAATATTATGGAAAAGATTCTTCGGGGAGGCTGTCTGCGGTGCCATCTGACCTTATTAGACACATGATACATCCTGAGCTGGCTCATTATCCTGTAGGAGATTAACAGCTCACTGTAAATGTAGCTGTTTGGGGGTAAAGTGAGGATCAACCAACAGTTAGAACTAACCTGATTTATGTTAAGTCAGAAATGTAGAAACATTCCTCTGAAACTGTAAAACTATAAAAATGAAAATAAAAAAAGAAGATTGTGTAACTTTGGTCTGATCTCCAAAAGGAGACGGGGTGCTGGAGAGCAAGCCTCTTTCAGCTGTCAAAAGGACTGTGACAAAGTGCTATTTCTGGATTTTAATATTGTTCTGATTCCTCTGCCGCTCTCAGTGAACATCTTCAGCCGGTCCGCTGCTGAGTGACTGGGGCTGGTGGGTGCATGCACATGCTGACACGCTGTCACAGGATGTCACTGTTGAGACATGGCATACTACTTATAAAATACTGTCAATATCTTATATAAACATGAATAACCTGGTATTTTGGGAAATATCCTCTTTTGCTTTATTGCTGAGATTTAGATGAGAAGGGCGACACTACTCTCATGTCTGCATGGAACACACGTAGCTAGTGCTAGCAGCCAGTTAGCTTAGTTTTGTCACATGGCCACTTATAAAGACCACATTGTATCCTTTTGTGTATCCCTTTGTGCACAGCATATATATAATATAAGTTAAAATTAGTGCACTTTAAATGTGCTGGTAGGCATGTTTTGCTATTTTTGCACAGAGGTATTTGCCCTGTTTCCAGTTTATGCTAAGATGGCTGCAAGTTTTAGATCACTGAGGTTCACTGATTTCAATCTTTTCATCTCATTCTCAGCAAGGAAAAAAAAATATAGTTCCCATAATGTCAAACTATTCCTTTTAGAACAACAGTAGTTTCCCTGAAAAACATTTGACTGTTACAGTTTATAGAGATCACAGCTTTATGACTCCTTTCAGCCCTATCTGTTCGTGCCATTTACAACTTTCTTTTTCCAACATCTTGACTCTTTTAAGGCTAGGATAGGTTGAATGTAGTAAAATCAAAGCCTTTAAACAATAAATCATGATAAATGTTTAAGTATGGAAAAAGTCACATGAAGTTGTCTCACAAATCAATCAACTATATTAAAATCCTACAGTGTAATTATAGTGACAGACAATAAATGAGATTCACTGCGTCGCCCTTGCCTCTTACAGTACGTCTGTCTTTTTAATTCCTCAAAGATGTGGGTTGGATGTTGTTCTGTCCTCTGTCATACAGCATTTCAGGGCCCACAAAGCCCATAGGAGCATGAGTGGAGCGTTTTCTCCATCCACATACTCCCTTAGCCTGAGGGAGTGACTATCATTCTCTGGTTCCTCTCCGTCTTTAGAAAAAAACAAAACAAAACACAGCTAGTGGTTCTTCCCTCACATCGCAGCAGAGCAGTTAAACCCAACCTTTTGTTCATTTCAATTCACCTCATAGTGGATGTTCAGAAACACTATGGAAAGGTGTTTGAATAATACATGTAATACATCTGCACAAAGCAACAGAAATATTATATTTTTAATACAGTGAGCTGTCAGTGTTTGCTCACCTACACTCAGAGTGGCAGTTAGGCTACGTTTTAACTGTTGTCCATTTCGTTTAGCTTTATGTTAATCTATCCATTACAACAGCTTATTACCTTCAGCTGACCATTTCAAATCATTTTAAGTTATTTGTTTGGTTTTTGGGGTTTTCCTTTTTTTCCAGCCTTTGTTATCCCATCTGAATCTATGTTACACATGTGTGCTTTAGATATGTTTCTTTTTAAATCCTAATTTCTGTTTCTTGTAAACTCTGTAGACTTTCTTTGTACACAACCTTAAGTAGTGAATAAGTGGTTGGGAATCACCAGTATAGACCATTCAAGTGTAAATCAACCGCATTAAAAAAAAAAGTGGAAGCTGTTTAGATCTGTGACAAAATCTGATCATTTAGGTTAACTAAACGAAACGTTTTAGAAAACAGCCTGTGAGAAATCAAGAAATCAAGAGTGCATGCTTGTCAGTTGGTCGATAAAAATCCCTTCGCCACATGCAACAGCTAAACCGTAGGCAAGACAGCAGGGCTGGTGCCAGTGTGCCATGCTACACGCTGAGACACTGGGTCTCTTTGTACGGCGAGCTTCTTTTCAGACAGGAGCAGGAGCTGCAGGAGCACTTACACTTGGATGAAAACACCACAGTGAGGGAGGGGGGGCTTTACAGCTTGCATACACACAACAGTGCTGCCATCCTGGGAGAGGGGTAGTGGTGGTAGTGGTCACATGGAAGGGAATGGGTTATCGTCCAAGGGGGAAACTTGTCACGCCAGAAATTGTCATACTATGAATAAATTTACATCAAATCAACACTGATGGAGCAGATATCCTGAAGGAGATAGGTTTCACACAGTGTCAGAGATAAAGATGAGAATGTGCGGCAAGTGTAGACAGTCCAAAGCACGTATCCGTCATTGTGTCATTTTCATTTAGCTTAGGAAATATAATCAGTGGTGATGATGGGGAGTAAAACTGGGCAATCACAAAGAGCCAACATTCAATCTAGGAGAGATAACAAAAGGAAGACGAAAGACAGCTCTGGATGGCAGGATGCCCCTGGGGCGGCTATGCTGTTATTATGTTGGAAAGGGCTGCTGAGCTGCGGTGTGGGGCAATTAGAGACCGGAGGATTGAGTGGGGGAGGGTCCAGGCACAACAACCAGTCCATGAAGTGTTCTCAGCTCAGAGACAGCAGTACCATTTAAAAACATAGCAGATGATGGTGGATTTATGAATTGAAATAACAACCATCTGCTTATTTCCATGGAAAGAAGCTTGGATTAAGCTGCTTTCCTGTCATCGCTGGAGTCCAGAAAATTAATATCAAGTGATTGCATTCTGAACTTTATGCTGCACTGGTCTGAATGATTTGACTGGTAAGTATGTGACAATTGGGCTGGTTTTGGGATAACGTACGCAAGCGGATGAATCATCTGTTGTTCTCATCGTGAGCTACTGCAGACGCTGCGGTGAACACATTAGCCATGTCTATTATCTTTAACGTCACTCTGCTTTGGAAAGTCCTGACTATAAAAAAAAAACAAACCGCACAGAGTCCGGGCGCAGTCCAGCTGGAGAGCACGGGGACAAAAGAGGAAAAAGTCAGTCCCAGAGTATCGTTTCAGTGGTTCGTGAGCCGCAGACAGAGGTCGCAGCCTTACAGCTTTTGTGTGTTGTCTTTTAACGGGTAGATAACGGAAGTAGAAACAGATTGAGTTGCAGGAGGGAATGGGGTTTTTACGAGACACACGGTGCGACTGTTCCCTAAACTCTCAATTGGGTAACTTAAGCCTCTGATCTTCACCTCGGATGAGATCTCTATTGTCGCCTCTCATAATATTACAGATCTCCCAGTAAAGAGGACACAATGGGCAGTGAAAGGAAACAGTAACACAAGCTTGGTGGTGCAAGATGTAACAGTTGGCATTGCCAAGTATCCCAGAGCCATCACAAAAAACACACACACACACACAGTATCCATGCCCTCTGGCCCTGAAACGGCTTCAGCGGCGCAGGTGTCTGCCCACATTCTTTACATAAGCCCTTGTCAAACATGGCGCACGGGAACAAGGCCTCACAGCTGCAGGACAATGGAGTCACGTTAAACTACAGCACCGCAGCCAGGCATGCACACTTCAAGCCAGAGTCAAGGTAACAGTCTCCACAAGGTCAGCGTGTGAACGCTTAAAAGTACATGTAACTCAAAACCCAGCTGTGTGACTTGGAATGTTTAAATTAGCAAAACAAAAGCTATGGTGCGTTCAGTCACATTCACATGATGATACCGCATACAGTAACATATAAAGCTCTCTTCTTGTTAGTTCATTGAAATGATCCATATTCACAAAAAGGTGTTGGTGCTGTTGAGCAGACACAAAAACAAAAAGTGCAAACATCACATCAGCCATTAAAAAAAATAAATAAATCCCACAATCATACCTGAAGCCAAAATGCAGAGATAAAAAAATCAAACAAATGCCTGAGGCACTTCCTGTGGTTTATACTGTGTCATAAAAAAAAATAAAATAAAATATGTACAATATGTAATTTAAACAAAATTACTATGTAGGTACATGTATTATGTCAACAAACACAGCTTCCTTTACCTAAATCTGAGGCTATTTTAGACCTGAGCTGCACCAGGGGAATAAAAAGGGCCCTTATTATATTAAGCCAGAAAACCACAGCATCTCAGTGTTTGGCAAACGTGAAAACAATAGATTAGAAAACTCTGTAATTCATTTTCCTGTTTTTAAATTGTATCTAAAACAATGTTCTAAATGTTTTCATGTATGCATGTAGAAATATTTGCTTCAGTTTTTCACGTCTTAAAACATGAAACTGGAGGTCAGCTGTCGTTTTAGTGTTTCATTAGTCATTTAATCTGCATGGGTCAAATGCCTTCAAGTAAGGATTAGCTGATTTTCCATTTAGCACTAAAACCAACCTCATAATAGGGTTCTTACTAAATCCTCTGTGCTTTGATCAGAGTCAGGAATCTAAAAAGAGTGTGCCGTTTCAGGTTCATAGCTTTATTTGGTGGAAACGGCCATGTTGGACCACTGTTGTTGACCTTCTTCTGTTGATATCCAAAAGGTAGGGCTACTGTGCTGACTGATTTACTTTCAGTATGCATGTATAACCCTAAATTAACCTTCCTAAGCAAGTTTTTTAAAGATTTGAAAGTAATGATCAGACCTAGAGTTAAGGAGCATTCAGAAATGTTTTCGTCTTCCCAGCTATCCTGCTCAAACCCTCCATGAAGTTTGTTCCCATGAGCTGGAGCACAGGCAGTTTGAGCCTAAAACTGGTGACGAACACATCCTCTCTGAATCCTGCAATTAACTCTAAAGCTCTCAATTACAGATATCCCACATCACACAGGCCTCAAAAATGTCACATTCTGTTGACGTTATTAGCCCACACGGTGCGAATGAACACAACAAAGGAGAAAACATCTGAAGCGACGGGCCCACAAAAACCAAATGCAACACTGAGAGATCAAGAAGAGAGAATTACCACCTGCAGATAAAACAGCTCGGGCCCTTTTCAAGTCATTTCTGCTGTCATGGGGCAAGGAGCTACTGTATGACAGGCTGCAGTTTTCAGCACATCAGTGATATATTGATGAAAGGCATCCTTAGCCCCTCTCTGAAGCCCCTTGCACCCTTAGCCCTTGGCTGTGAGCCGAGCAAGCGGGCGTCCTGCCTCTGGGGGCCGACTGCAGAGCAGACCCGCCGACCAGGAGGACTTGAACAAGAAGCCTTTCTCTCACTGTGATGTGATCTCCCCCGCACCCCCACCCTGACTCCTGCAGGAACAGCTCTGGCAGCATCTCGGCTCGTTCCCCTCCTTTGGTCAAGTTGGGTTTTTACATTGCGTTGGCCAAGTCTTTAATTGATTTACACGGACCTCTCTCACTCCTGCCGCACAAGTCCATGTAAGGCAGTGCCAGCAGGCCAAGACAGGCAGACAGCTGGCCGTCCCTGCACCACTAGCAGACCTCCACTCACTGAGAATGAGGGTCCCACAAGACAAACACTAGTGGAACTACTGTTCTGAATGTTTTGACCACTTGCTCTGTCTGGTTTTAAGAACACAATCCAAAGAGTGGAAAACACCTTAAGAAAGACTACAGACATTTTCTCCACTGTTAAGCGCTCTGTTAGTGACCCTTCATAAAAACAAAAAATGTGCACATGGGGAAATTAAATTGCAATTACATCTTCTACTCTATTTATATTGGTTACAATAACCACCAGAGAACTAGGTGACAGATTTCACCGTTTCTCAAAAAGGACAGATTAAATATTAAAGTTTGACTTTAAGTTGACATCAGACTTTCCCTTCCCTCTGCATTTAATCAAGAATATTATCCCTGCTTGATTAAATAACACACATTTCCTGCAACGGGAAGGCCTGGATAACCCCTGAGTAAAAAGAAAAAAAGAGGACAGCCTCCAGTGAGATGTAGATAGCCAAGTCAGTGCAGGGCAGAGGAGGGAGGAGCAGCAGGACGAGGAGGAGGAGGAGGAGGGGAGCTGCAGACGGAGATTCTTAGGTGGGCGGTGAGGCTCTGAAAGAAGCGATTGAAGAGAAGCTGCATCCTTCAGGAGGTGAGCTCAGCTTGCAGTCACAAGTCAAAAAAAAAAAAAAAAAAAAAAAAAAAGGGGCTGAGGGGAGAGGCGAGAGGGCCACTTAGTCTCTACAGACCAACAACATCAACACGGCCCTCCACTGGGTCAACATCGCTCACCAATTAGGTCAGTGTACAGCACACATACAGCGGATCCTCTTCACTTGCTTTAATGTTCACATTCGGGCATAGCAGGGCGCCTTCAGCAGCCGCTCCCTCTGCCACTTCAGAGACTTTATGTCCAATTCTAACAGCAGAAGACTTCACACTTCCTGTTCTGCAAAATAACAACTTCATGCTTAAATTAGATATTCATGCATTTGTGGGACACATAAATTCACACACAGACACCTAATTACAGCTGCAATGAACAATTATCATTTTCGATTCATCTGCCAATCACTTGCTTTTTGATTACTTGTTTTGTTAAAGAAGAGCAAATAATAATTATTATTAATTCCTACAGCCCAATTCAGTGTAGTCATATACTGTGTGTATTTGACCGATGGTCCAAAAACCAAATATATTATATTTACTATAATTTATGACAAAGCTAAATATCAAATTCTGACATCTGTAAAGATGAAACAAGTAAACATTTGGCACTCTAAAAAACCCACACTGATTCTAAATAGTTGATGGTTAATGTCCTGTTAATCTTCTTATCATTGCAGCTCTGTAACCAATTAGACAAACAATGTCAGGGAAAGAAGGAAATAAACTACTTGAATTATGGAAAACATTATAATCAGGTCAGCCAGAGATAAACACCAAGCGGTCAGGCAGGACAGAGCATGAAGTGGAAATGGATGCATAGAGTCCTGCATATCTAGCTGTACCATTATAATAAAATTGAAACGCAAACATGCATAAATCATGAATTAACTTAAGGATGATGAAGGGGAACGACATGCTCTGCGCGCCTCTGATGATGTCACATTTATAATATACTGTTACTGTGCTAAGGCTGCAGTCTGAGAGGAGCATTTTCAATGCTGTGTCATAATGGGGAGAGAGAACAGGCCGAAAGGCTGGATGAAGCCCAAACTGGACCAAAACTGAAGGCCTCTGCAAAACAGACACACACACACACACACACACACACACACACAAACACAACTGGGCTGCTCTATTCTCACAAGGCCGAGGCAGCCAACAGACCACCAACAAGCGCACGAACAATGGTGATGTTGATGCCACAGACATTTTCCTCAAGCAGTTAGAACACAATAACGCTGCACTGTGGCGTTGGATGTGCTCCGCCCCAGACAACCCCCACTCCCCCAGTCATCTCCCAGCCTTATTCACGCCTGGACTTCATTATGAGGTGTAACGGAAATCATCATTGGCAATCTGAAAGAATTTACAAGACAATGATGCAGTGGAAGTCATGCCTCAGCAGCACAAAGAACAGTTAAGGGTGAAATGGCTAAATGTGGTGAGGCTGGGAAAAAAACACGCATCCTCTATGAGAAAACACAGGCTGTGTTAAACACAATATACACAAGATATTTTAGGCCAGTGTGATTTCAAACACATATTGTTGGACTTAAGAGTTTAAAAATATCTGAAAGTGCTGTAGGCTGTTTATTTTCTTAGAAATCCAAATATGGCCTCTTATAAAAAGGCCTAATCTTTAAACGCAGGGGGTCAAAATCCTCCAAAGGAACATTTTACTGGGCAAACAAAATCAGCGTTCACTGACACACACCACCAGTACCACACAAATACAACCGACCAAAGTATCCCCGTATGCCTCAGCTGCAATTACATTTCAGATTTTAGAGAAAGAAAAAAAAAAGAAAAGGAGAACATGACCTGTGAGATGGTCCTGGACATCCTGCAGCATGCATGTGCAAGACTTTTCCTCATGTTTGTGCAGCTGCAAATATCACATAGAACAGGGAAAAGAGATCCCTGCAATATGCAGCATGTTGTTTTGCTTTGCAGAAAGAATGGTCGATCACCCACAAGATGTTTGTGACCGATTTCTGTTTGTTTGTGAGCAAATGAAACTGGCAATATTTGTCTTGAATGTTAAAAACTTCTTCAAAAACTCCTCCATCAATATTAGATTACAGTCAAATTCATGAAGGGGGTGAATGATGCAATCTGATGATGTGATAACAAGCTTAAACAAAAATATCAATTTTCTTTGTGGATTTCCACTAAAAAGAAAATATTTGACCAAATGTTCAAAATGTATAATCAGAGAAAAGCAAATTCAAGTTGCTTCATAATTTCCACAAATTAAATTAAATAAAAAAAAAGTGCTTCATAAGGAACATAAATTAAAGCACTGATGCAGAAAAACACCAAGCACTATACTGTTAACACAATTATGAAATGTATAGATGAGGTGATGCCACAATGGAAAGGCCTTCACTGGACAGACTACACATGCAGCAAAATATGATGGGTGCGACAGTAACACAGTGCTCTGAGGTCTTCAGCTAAAATATTAAGTGCCAATAACAATTGGAAAAAGAACAGTGTAAAAGAATAAAAGGAAATTAAGTCTCATCGCTCCGTTTCCTCTCCTGTTAATAAGTGAGGACTGCCACATTTAGATCATTCTGAGAAAATCAAGTCAAAAAGGATAAACGGTTCTTTCACTGGCTGCAAGTGTTTTTAATCAAAAGGGGGAAATGTGATTTTTTTTTTTTTTTTAAATCTTGAGAAATTTGGTATATATTTTTACCTGAAAAACTACTGACATTTCACAGATCCTGTATTCTCCACTGGGCTAAATGTGAAATCAAGTGGCTGCTTTTATGAACCACTGGTTTTATTTAATTTGGTCTCACGTATAATATCACATAAATTCGTGGATAAGGTGTTTCATCAGTAATCATATTTGTGTGGACTGCAGGCTGGTAATTTAAAGATGACAGAGGCAGACTGATTAGGGTCAGATTTAGGGAATCTGTCTGAAAATAGGTCGTTGGTGTGTAAGGAAGCCAATTAAATGACCCAAATTAAAGCACATACACCTGTGCACTGACAGGAGAGGCAGACATGGCCAAAACGGAGGAAGGGGGAGGGGGGTCAGTAAAATGCACCATAATAACCTCTTAGAGAGAATAAGCACTGATCTGGTACTGTCCCTCCTCATCACCGCGACCCATCTTACCTTTTTGTGTCTGTCTTTGAAAGGTAACGCAGGCCATGGCATCTCCTGCAAAAAGTCTTGCCAGTGTTTCTGGTCCTGATCAGACGAGATGAAGACGATTTCCAATTTGTCCTTGTGCTCAGACGTCTTTTTGAACCTGCTGTAAAACTCGCACAGGCTGCCATTGAACTGCTTGCACGGGGCGTTCAGGCTGCATCCGAAGAAGAGCCCGACCAGGGACAGCTTGGCGCCCAGCGACTGCACGTCCACCTCGGCTTTCTCGCTGTTGACGAGCCGCTCCCCGAGTAGACTCACCAGAAACTCCGACATGGCAGCGCACAGTCCACAGAACACACAACGTAACCCTCAGCCGAGGCTGCTGTACATGTAACCGCTATGTTCAGGCGACACCCAGCACTTCCTCCACCTCCGATCTGAGGTTTTAGGTGAGCTTCCAGCCCCTGCGAGGCGTTGCGGTGTGTGTGTTTCACCGCGGCTCGTCCTCCGGTGTGAGCGCTGTGCAGGAATGCGCTCCGCTTAAATCGCCCTGACTGCAACAGCGGCTGCGCCCCCTCCCAAAGCACACTTTGATCACGACACCTGGTTACTCTAATTACAAAGATGATACTTTAAATCACTAGATTCTGTGGATTTTGGTTTGTTAAGGATAACTAATGCGTTTAAATTATTTTTAAAGTATAAAACAGGTTTTATACCATTAACTTCTAAATTTACTGAATAAATAGCAGCAGGATTTAAATAAATTTAACCTCAAACATACAGTCTATTTTATGCAATGTTTCGGGTTTATTCATTGAGTAAGCTAACAAGACAAACGAAATCTTCAAATTTCCAAAATTATCCTCAAAACTCTAATCCTGTGGATGTGCTGCCACCTGGTGTCCAATAGAGGAAAATACCTGCGCAGCAGCAAAAGTAGAGCGAGGGTTTCCGGCACAACTTCATCCACTTCCACGACGCATGGAGGAGGAAAATAGTCTTGATAATGAAGAGCATTGTAGTTCATATTATAGCATAGTCAGGATGTCCCAGTGCCCATCCAAGTAACATTTTCAACCAATAAAATCTTGTGGCCATCATTTGGGTCATCATACAGCACAAAAACATTCTGCTTCTGCACAAATGTTCAACATTGAGTGTCACTTTATTCAGGTCTGAAATACACATAAAAATGCTCACAATGAGAAACAAAAAATCCTAAATTACAAAACAGTACTGAGTGATTGCACATCAAGTTAAGACAAGAGAAATCATTATGAATTACATCCACATATGTTTATTGGTTGCAGATATCCAGTACGGATTTAGTTGAAGAGCAATGTCTTATGAAGAATGCTTGATATTCTGGCTTTTCTGATGTGAACAGCGCAGGGTCCCTCAGTCCTCTGTGAACATCATCTTCACCAGTTCCGCTTTGAAGCATTCCTCCTCCACCAACTTCTGAGGCTGAAAGAGGTTTGCAGGTGGTGGCTTTTGACATTTGCACAGAAAAATGCACTCCCTAAGCTGCTCTAATATCAAAAGAGTATGTTTTTTTTGTATTTAACTTTGTTTTCTTATTATTTGGTCGGCTGCAAAACCCCCCCCCCCACAAAAAAGTAGACTCATCTTGGGCTAATCTGTGTCAATAAAATATATAAGTTATTCTTACTGTGCCGTATCGCAGCAGAGTGGGAACTCCAGTTAACTTCAGGGTCTTCTTGAATTCATTATTCTGATCCTTCCAGCTGAAGCACGAAAAAGACATCATTAGAAACATCTGAAAAAGACACAACTTGCAAAGGCCGAAGAGGATTTTCGGCATTCGAACATGAAACTGTTTAAGCAAAAATTAGATGTAAAGAAGAGTAGATCTGCTGAAAAAACTCAAATAGCATTTTTTGGAAGAATAAATTATTCATTCATTAATTTATAATACATTTATAGAGCAAACTATTAGAATTGTAAAGAAATCCATTCAAATCTACAGTAGCTTACTATAAAGTATAATTGGTAGCATTTAGTCTAAATCAATTGCATGCAGATGGTTAAAATGTGACACTGATTTTATTACTAAAGTCTTTGTATGCTCTGAAAGAAATACTTCTGTTTGCACTATTAAAAGCTCATATTTTCTTTTGGCCACCATGTCTCTGGATTGTAGATATATAGTAATTTATATAAACCATACAGTTACTTACTCTGCCACCTAAGATGTAAATGCAAAATAAAATCTACCTCTATAATGTAATTATGACACTATAGGTTGAAAACTCGATAACTGTTCAACAGTTGAACATCTAGTTAACCAACAGCAATGTATGCATTTCAATTTTGCTGAGAACATAGTGTTTACAGTATTTAATCATGCTTATTCACACATACATGTCTGGTTAGAGGCCCAGCTAATACATATAATTACATGACTTTCTATGTCAAATTGCCTGTTGGTCAAACTGAGTTATGAATTTAAAAGGCATTACGCTGGGTTCCAACTACCTGTGATTATTTGCTACATTTGATATAGTAGTTGATTGAAAATATACTCAATAGATGATCAGTTAGCCAGAGCGTTAGTTGCAGCTCAAATGTGACTTGTGCTCTTGTTTAGTGAGCTGACGTTATAGCTTGGAGGTCATAAAATACTGAAATAAAACAGAGGAAAATACTGACTAAGCTCTTTCTCCAACTTGACAGTAGATGAAGACAGAGCCCTCAGGAAGATGAGTCATCTCTCCTCTTACAACCGGCTCAGCTGTAAGGGAAGGGGATCAGCTGAATGAATAAGAGTGCACCAAACATGAACGAAAAAACAGCAAAACAGTTTGTAAACATCTCACTACTGAAAACTTTGCCTAAGAGGTAAACTGACCAAATATTTTAGTGTGTACACATCTGAAGTTACCTCTCACGCAGTCTGGACACCAGCTCTTTCCTTCGGCGTCTTTATCACCAGAGAAATAGGCAAAAATATCCTTTCCTTTTCTCTCAGACACAGCCTGATAGAATTCATCATAGCCGCGAACACTTACTTCTTCATAATGTGCCATCGTTAAGATCAAGTTTACGTAATAATGCACCAGCACAAACTACTTAAACTAAGAGGCTCTAACCCCAAGTAGTACAAGTCTTGTCCACTGAGCAAAGGAGCTGGTAGAAATACTCCAAACTTGACAGTACTACTTCCGGTCTGTGCAAAGGTTTTTAAAGTGAACGTGTACCTGTACAGATTTATTATTATTTTAATTAATCCTTTATTGAGATAAACTTGCAATATATGGATAATGTTAATGCCCATTTTTTCCACATATATTCAGATTTTTAAAATTTATTTATTTACAAGTTTGTCATAAAGAATGCGTTTGCTATGATGTTTGACGTCTTTGACTTTCCGTACATGGTAAAAACTACTTCCGTCTGGCGACGTTCTGTTGTTGTCATGGCGGCGTTTCAAACTGATTACCAGCTTGGATCTGTTGCCTGGGCTAAAATGGAAAAGTTAGCCATGTGTTATAGTTTCATTAACCTCTGGTCTGCGATGCTGTGTTTTTAAATAATTTATTGGTCCAATCTGAACAAAAAAGTAGTTGTAAGCGAATTTAGAATGCTCGAATCGATTATGTTAGGATTGACCTGATGTTAGCAAACTTCAATTCAAAAGCGTAATTAGCTTGCCAATGCTAACTCATTAGATTTGGTTATATATCGGAAACTCGGTGATAGTTTGACAAAATGTGGTGGTTGTTTTCGCTGCAATGAGTACGCAGTTCTTGCAGAGTGGTCCCGCCATTCCTCCAGGACAGCAACGCCAAGGGAGAGGCTGGATTGTTTTAGGTCCAACCGGAAACAACTGCAACAGTTTAAATACTGGGATGTCTCAAACCAAGGTAAACAACGACAGAGGTTTAAACAGTGCATTTTCAACTTCACCTTTATTCCAAATAGCTCATGTATATCCAGTACTCTCGTGACAAAAAAACGTATTGAAGGTATTGTTCTAGAGTAAGTGTCCCAAATAAAGTTGGAACTGAGTTCAGACGAAGTGGATGACAGAAATACCTATTGAGAATCTGTTGTGAAATCAGAATTGGTGTTCATATGACATATGACGCTGCTTGGTATCTCATACACCACAGCTATTGTTCAATGAAGCCATCCCTGCAAGTGCCAGCAACCGTGCCACTCATGTACACCCTCCAACCCCCATCGTGATTGAGAGGCTGCTGCCTCTGTCAGGAGAGCGTGAGAATATGGAGAGTGCTCGAAGCTCCGTCAGCTTCACTACTCTCTCCGAGGAGAGACTGCGTGCTGCAGTTCAGCTGGCCAAGCGAGATCTAAGACGAAGGCGCTTTGAGTCACTCACAAAATCCCCCGCCAAGCGCTCACAGGAGGCCTTCCTCCTTGAAACTAGTGATGAAGTACTGCTGCAGGTAACTGGTGTAGATTAATGGAACAAAGTTCATAATTAATAGTTTACTGATTTATACCCCATGCAAGGATGATTGGTCCAGTCAGTGACAAGATGGAGTCTTTTCTCTCTCTGCAGGAGCTTGCAGCCACTCCAAATAAGATGAACTTAAAGGCTTCTAGTCCAAAAGAGAAATCAGGCCAAGAAGGGGCCAAACTGTCAGTGCTCAATCCCCAAAAGCACCCCATTTCTGCCATGCCCCGGACGGGTCTGTCACCCCCAACCAGAGACCCTGGCCCGAGGCAATTGGATGGAGGCAAACAGCCATCATTAAGCCAGGAGATCCACAAGCTGCAAAATGAGCTGGAAGTATATATTCAGAAAGTAGAAGAGCTTGCCAACAGAGGTAAAACAAAACATCTTGTCACATTACGCCTTATAGATGTCTTACAGATGTTTAAATGATCTGCTAGGTATACAATATCTTCAGATATTTTGCATATACCACACTAATGATATCATACATATAATCGTGACTTAACATGAATGATGTGATTTAAACAACAGGAGAGAAAACAGAGGAGCCACTTGAGCCAGAAGTGCAGAACAAGTTGGAGATGCGCAGACAGAAGCAGTCAGCTCGCTCAGCACGCATGATCTATGTTCTCCAACAACAGGTATTTAAATCTCTACCACATGTCACTGAAATAAACATGAACTATCCCCTATATGTATCTAAACGCTGATCTACCTTATGGTTATTTAAAAGGTAAAAGAGATACAAGAAGATATAGAGAAACTAAGAAGCCAGAAAATGTGGGACAGCAAAAAGGTATGTCTTCAGTATAGTTTAAACCATTATATATTTATTTTGTTAACTAGAAACCTTACATAGGCTTATAGTTACAATAAGGGAAATCGGGAAATGCATTTTAAAGCTGCCTGTCCTTTGAAATATCTTAATAGGTTTCATGTTTTTATGACAGGCATTAAACTAAAACAACTGCTGTTTATTACTTGTTAGGTTAAAATAGCTTCAACTGGAAGTATTTTTACCACACAGAGTTATTCATTAACTAATTCACAATGTTATTATTATTTTGCTAAGAAGAGATTTCATGAAGTGGCCTCAACTGCTAAGCAACAATCTCATTTTATATATATATATATATATATATTATATATGTATATATATCTGTTACACAACGGCAGACTGATTTACTCTCCGTTTTTCTTTCAGTCCATGGCAGTAAACAGACTTGCAGCTGCCCACCGTGGGGCACTCAGGGCCATACAGGCTGTTATCCACCAGCTTTCAGATCTATCTCATGTCAAAGTACCTCCTCATTACAAAGAGCTGGGCCAACTGATTCGCCAGCTCTCTTTGTGCTCAGCCAAGGTCGAAGTAGAACAGGGTTCAGCTGTGCCCGAGACAGCTCTCAACATCCTGCAGAAACTGGAGGTGAAGTACAGTCAGAAGTTGTTTGGACAATGGTGTCTTTATTTATATATTCCTGATTTTGCTCTATCCAGTAGCTTTGAATTATTGTATGTAGGACTTGTAACTTTTTTTAGACAGAGTCCCCAAGTTTTAGGACAATAACGCAGAACAGACAGAACTCAATAGGTTTTTTTTAACCTTGCAGTGGAATGTTTTCATAGTCCCTGTCAGTCATCTGACCTCGATCCAGCTCCAAAGTTTTCCTAGTGAAGACTAAACTATAAGTAAAAATACCACAAAACATGCTTACAGGTGACAAACTGAAGCAAACACAATATAAGGTGTCATAGTAAGGTGTTGGGGCATCACATGCTGCCATAACATCTTCAATGCAAATGTCATAGTATATGATTCACACCATTTTCATTCTCTTTGGTTGCTCTCCTCTCTCTTTGGTTGATTAAGTTAGAGATATTTCATCATAGAGTAAAGGCGATCACTCAGAACAACTTTAGATTGATTTGCAAAGCATGCCAGCAAAATGCCCCTAGCACCTCCCCACTTGTGTTAAGAGATAATTCATCTGTTTTTATTTGATCTTTTCCATATATCTAAATACAGGTGCCACTTTAGTCACTGTTCCTGTTGAAACACTTGCCCACTGGGCAGTCATTGTACCTGAAACTCCTGCCAAATGTGCCCCAACAATGAACCCCTCATAGAATTCTACCTCTTGTCATCTTGATTTAAAATCGGCATGGTTGGATATTAAGTGTACAATACAGTGAACTGTGGACGCTTCTGGAGTTTTTATGTCTCTCCATTCATTAATTCAGGTTAATTCTGGTGTCACCCATCTGTACATCAAGTGAAGATAGCTGCAGCACATAGGGAAAATAGTGTATCATGCTTTTACTTGATCATTAATGAATGGCTTTAAAAGGAACAAGCTTTAGAAATAAGCTGATTTTTTTTTAATCTAAGATAACCTTTCCAAGTACTTTCCATTCAGAATAATGAGACAATGTTAATAAAAACACCCTTAAATTAGCTGAGACTCTGCACTTGACTTGTAGTTGCCAGTTTAATTTTATTTTACGTTATGACTGCACTGCACATGGCTCTTAGTGTGCAGTATTAATAACTGTCTATGTTCTTTTTCTTTAATAGTGTAGTAAACTGAAAAAGTATGTATTTACATAGGTACCTTATTAATGGATGCATTGTTTAGAGTTTTTAAGCCATTGAGATTTTAATGTGTCTCTGTTCCTCGTAGACCTTAAATTCTGCCCTAAGTAAACAAGAGATGCTCGAGAAGATGCAGGCCCAAACACGACCTCCACACAGGAAGCCTCCTCCACATCGCAGCATGTCACCCACAACTGCACCCAAGGGTCCCAGCACCTCATCTGTTCGAGGACCTCGCAAACCTGCAAATCCCACGAGAGGTGTCCAGGGTGAGAGTGGACTCTTTAATAAGCCATTTTTGCATGTGTAACTATAAATAATTGTTTGCTCTGGCTCTAAGTTTCTACCCTCAACATCTGTATTAATTGACACAAATTCAAACCTCGTGAATCTAATGTAAATGCTGTATTTCCCTCCATATTTTCCAACTTAATATAACAGCTTAGTTTCTGCCAAAGCCTCTGAAGACTGCGCAGGGAGTAAATTATATGTATGCCTTTTGATGAAGGCCAAACCGTTTAGTCTCCTGTGTATCTGGGAGTCACCTAAGGGCTTTTGTGCAGTTGTGTTTAGGCCTCCCGCTGTGCTTAAATGGCTGCACCAGGCTGAAAATTGATAAGGAGCCATGGAGAAGTGATTGAAAAACAGGAAGTGAAGTGCAGAACTCTGGCCTTTGGTCCCCTGCGGCTTAGTCTTATGAGCAGTTATCTGCTGCTGGCTCCTGTTGCGCTAAGAGGCATCTTATGGAAGAGATGACACAAACACCTACAATGAGCTTTAGCCGCGTCTTGATCTCCGTGGAAACAAACTTAAGTCTGTGTACCACTTATCTAGCAGTCAGCAGGGATCCAGCAAGTTGTCAAGGGTGCTAGCTTATTGTTTAATTGGTGGTGTCAGCATGTAATGCCCTAGCCCGCCCAGGTTCCAATCTGATTTATATGTGTTGAATGGTAACAGAGAACGTTTGTCTTTATTGTAGCTTTCTCTCTTTCAAAATGAATATAATCAAACAAATCAATGGTTTCACTTTTCATTCGTGGCAGCAGCAAGGAAAATGGTCTCACAGAAGCCCAAAAGCACCTCTCACCAGCCCTTGAACAGAAGAGAGGTGCTCAGAGCTGGACTGGAGAGTCTCGCCCAACAGAGGGAGCTGAGAGAGAGACCTCGGAAAGAGACCACCCGCAGAAAAGGAGGGGCTCTACACTCTGAGAGAAGGAAGGCTGACATTGCAGTGAAGGTGTGGGCTTTACTTCTAGACAGTTGATTATTGAATAATTATGTTGTTTTATATTACATATATTGAATCGGAAGCAGTTTCATTCAGATTTTATGAAAATCCACAATGAAAAGGTGGACAAGGTGGCCAGAGGTCACAGTGTAAGGACCTTATAAAATATTTAAACATATATTTTTCTCTTTTTTTGTCATAGAGTCAGATTCAAGATGCAGGTTTCCAGCAGCCTACAGTCTCCTCTCAGCTCAGAGTGAACCAGCTCCCTCAAAAAGAGCACTCTGTGCCCTGGATACCTACATCCCCTCACTCTCCTCCTCCACAGCGGTGAGCCTTTTATCTCTCCACACAAGCTGATGACACATTAGCTTTTGGGTTGGTTTTTTTTATAAAATCATAACCTTGTTCACCAGTGTGTTTGCTCTCAGTCGCTCTCAGCACAACGCTGGATGATTAACACCATTACATAACTAAGGTTTAGCTGTTGTAATGTCTGAAGCTCTCATCTCAAGGTAACATTTTTCATCTAGATAGAATCTGCACATTAATGTGATGTGAATTAATGTGCTACCAGCACAATAACGTTTAAATCTAAATGGGTGGGAAACTACATGTTCTAAGTTAATATTTCAGCCAGAAGGTGGACGTGAGCAGAAAATTATTATAAGTAGCTGCCGGACTAATAATTTCCAATCACAGTGATGACTGTGGCTTAAGTTAATAGCACAAGACACAGCAAAGGTTCATCTAAAAACTCCCCAGATATATTTGCTCCAGTTAGAATTGATACTGTTTTGTCTGCAAATATGTGCCATTATAAAAACTGAAATACTGTGAGTCTTTGTCTAAAATAACTCTTTTTCTTCAGCTCTCAATGATTCTTCAACACCATATTTTCCATCATTAGCCATCTTTTCTGACTTAATATAGCGAGGATCTGTCTAAGCTGGTGTTTATTACTCTTTCATCTCTCTACTATTAACTCAACAGATCCCCTCAAAGGAGAAGACCGGAGCCTCGTTGTCTCTTCTCTCCCGTGAAGCCCTCAACCGGCACTCCAAAGCAGAGGCCAGCCGGCGGTTTGGCAGCAGAGAAGCCGGGCTTGAGCTCAGAAACAAGGAAACAAGCTCAGAATGAAGCCTTAAGGTGAAACCAGCCTCCTGCAAATTTTAGCCAGTTTTAAATCTCCTCCTTTCATCAGATAACACTTGTAGTTTTATGCTTTTATTATGTATATTTCATCTGTCCTGGTTTAAAAAAAAAAAAAAAAAAGCGTGAAAAAGTCAAAATGGATGAACTCGAGGGAAAAGGAATGTTAATGTATTCAGTGATATATTTCTAACCTCAGTGGCAGACCCCACTTGCTGAGAGCCACAGGCAATACTTTGATTCTAATTCAAAGTTAATTCTTTCCAATAAATTAATCCAGGTGCCTGCTAGATTGAGGCCATTTCTCTTTATGAGTGATTAATAGCTTGCCTGTTTTCACTGCTCATAAGCACCTCGTTGATTGAGTGCTACACATGTGACTCTGTTTAATCAAATCTTAATTACTGCAATTGTGCTTTGCTATTAATCAGAGGCTTGCAGCCTGATTTTAGCACCGAGGATTATACATTATATATGTGAAATGCTTAATCGAGTTTATATTCTGCTTCATTTAATGATTGCTGGCTTGGTACAGGAAAGCCTGGCTGGATAAGATGACGATGCAGAGGCTGAGAGAGCTCAACCAGCTGAGTAAAGAAGAGGCCCAACACATTCAGACATTAAGGTGCAGTAGAAATCTGATGATGTGATTGTAGGGGTACTACCTAACACTGAAAGTTAACGTGACTTTTGATTGTTTAGTAACCAACTCCACCCTAAAGTCAATCAATGTCTAATATACATCATATTAAATATGAAATGAAACTGGTACACTAAAATAGCTAAACAACAACAACAATTATTGTTTTATATAAAAAAAAAATTGAGTTATTTAAGAAGAGGAAACATTTTCTACCCAGTGCCCAAAGCAGTAATCCACACAGTAATCTGCCATACAGCTCTATACACCAGGCCTCACAATGAAATGAACAGTTACACTGGGAATTGCAACATGGACATAATTACCTACAAACAATAGAGCAGAAAATAATGCAGCTTTTGATTGCAGCAACATCCCCACAGCACCGGAGAGAGCATATGTTCCTATAGATCACCTCATATTTCCCAATTAGTCATTTGGATTGTTTTAACTCTGCAAAGCCAGTGTGAGCCCCAAACACTGTAGTCTGTAGACAACATTCAGTCCACAAAGCTGTAGTTACATCACAGTGAGCATGCACAACCAGGAGGCCTCATTATTACTTCCACGGCTCTGCTAATATGTTGTATAGTGGCCAGTTGGAAAATTAGAATGGAGTTGGTCCATTGTTGGCTCCACCTGAACTCTTCTTGCTATGATAAATTAAAATATCTCAGTTGGTACTATTTGTTATAGGTAACAAACCAATTAGATAGGAAAGCCCATCAAAACAAAGTGCAAGGAAAGTCACATTCTGATGGCCTGATGTTGCCATTGGTTTTCAGAAGGTGGTTACTTCCCCTGACAACAATGACAGGTATTACACAAAAGCTGTTCTACTTTACAATTACAGATTATATCTTGCATGTGATGCTCATATCACATTCATCAAATGAATCTTGTTTGAGATATCATGTTCGGGACTGATCTCAGCTTGTAGTTTTTGTAATTAGTGTGTCAGGCTTTGCTAAATTTACAAGGTTTTTCTTGATGCAGTCTGACTTTGAATATTTGGGCAAACACAAAGCCTGACAGTCCTTACTTTTTTTGTGTGGGATCCCATCAGGCTTGAAATCCAGTTTGAATGTTTAAACCGAGCCGTTTTTTCATGTGTCTTCCCTTACATTTTAACATCTGTTGCTTAGAATACGAATTGGCCTAAAGTTTATCCGCGTAATGACTTTCTTAACATCACATTTTAATAATATTGTCTGGCAATAAAATATCTCATTCAGTCTCTTGAATTAAAAGACATTCAGCCACCGAACTTTTCTTGTGACAGCTTGCAGTGTGGGCGTGTTTTGGTTTACAGATCTGAAGTTGTCTCGCCAACTCAGTGGGCTGAGAGAGCCGAGCAGAAGGCCAGAGAGAGGATCCAGCCTCTATTGGATGAAGCGCAGGTTTGGAAACTTATCTGTTGTCTGGAGACTGCAAGATTTTATCTCCCTTTCCTTCCTTTTTATATCTCCAATAGACGAGCGAAATGATCAGTGCATCTTATTTGTCCAAACAAAACATAAAGCATGTATTTACCTCCTGATTTACCGCAATAAAACAAATGGTTACTTTTTCAGTAGCCGTCTTGTTTCTGTGGGCTGAGAGAAAAATGTTTGCTTTGATTCGGTGGGACTGAGTTTGTTTTTGTGTGTTTACCCCAGCACATCAGTGAGTTCAGGGCTCGCGTCACACAGAGAAATCAGCTGTCTGAGCAGGCTGCAGAGAGGGTGAGTCGCGCTGCTGCTGTTTCCAATAATTCACAGGGGAAAGGAGAACAGGCCTGATTTTGGATAAAGTTTTAATTTGATGGTCATGACCATGATTAAACGACAAGAATAGTTTCACAATTAAGTTATGCTTTTTTGTTGGTGTGTGTGGATGCTGTCCTCTGCAGGCAGCAGAGAGCGCTGAGCAGCTAACCGAGGCCCTGTTAGAAGACCTGTTGGAGGACACTGCACGGGCAGCGTGGGAGGCTGAGGCAAACAGACAGTTGGAGGACATGGCTGAGTGTAGGCTGCAGGCCCCCACCCTGGAGAGTATGCTGCTTCGTATGGAGGAGATACAGGTTAGAGATGCCCCATAGAAAAACCTACCAGCAAAAGGTCAGCATGGAAACCTGAAAAGGTCGCCAGTGATCGGATTGTTATTTATAGTGCAACAGCTTTGGTCTGGTGTTGTATGCTGATGCAAGGGTCTAGTCGTGATCGTGGCGTTCAGCCTGTTTCCATGCGGTATACTGTTAGCAGGTGGATGGTACATTGTAAAATGTGTTTCTCTGTATGTGCCTGAGCAGAAAGATCAGGAGGAAGTGAGGAGACGCTTTGCCTCTATCACTTATTCAGACCCTCTTTACTGGGACCAACCAGGATCTGCAGGTAAAAAAACCAAAAACAAAACTAAAGCAGTTCATCCTCTGACTGCAGTTAGGGAACTGCTTTTCCTCATGTCTCCTGCAGGTGGAGATAGTGCTACAACTACAACAAGTTGGTGAACACTTGTCATTCTGACTATGCGTTTCATGTTTTTTTTCCTCTATCTGTCTTTCTATCTGTCTATCCCTTGCTCCACCCCCACCCCTCTCAACACACACTACCACTACCCCCTCCTGCCCTTCCTCTCTGTTTTTTTTCCCAGGACCCCAGTGCAGTGCACTGGGCTCCAGGCCAGTCTCTCCTCAGCCAATTAGACTCACAAGACCAGTGCTGAGGCAGAGCTCTGCAGCTGATATTGTCCTAGAGAAACCCGTGGAGACTGGGTGAGCTTCTACGTCCTTTGCCCTTATTTTACACTCAGATCATTTTTTTACTTCTCATATTTTGCTAAAGGCTCCCCCTCCTTGCTGTTTTATTCATCTTAAAGAGGCAGTAGGGAAATTTGGAGTGTTCTCAGAATATTAACTGGAGTGCAGCATCAGGGTTTGACCTATTTAACTTCCGTCTCTATCGTTTGTGCTGAAATTATAGCCCTGAGCCCCCATTATAAGCAATCATGGCTCTAGCACAATATTGACGGTTATATGCTACGATATAACTACTAATACTTTAGGTCACTTTTTATTAGAAAAATATCAGACTGCAGTTTAAGACTTCCTGTGGTTGTACTACCAAAATAGCAACAGGACATTATACGGTATTGTTTTAATCAGGCCTCTAGACTGGATGATGATGGAGGTTAATGTTTTTCCAACGATGCGCAGTTAGTGTTTTTTCCACATGACGTGTCTTTGCCCCATAATCGGTCTCCCACCGGGAGGCCTTACTCATCTCACAAACCTCACTTGGTGGCTACCGTACCCAGGGCAGAGTCTATTCCTGACTCTGGCAGCAGACTCCACAGAGAGACCCTCCACTGCCCAGGGCTTTGGCTGCAGCTGCTGTACTGTTTAAATTAATGAGGAACTTGGAAGGAGGAGAAAAAGAGAGTGGGGGGACTTGAAGTTGTTGACACAGACAAGCCAGCAGGATGCTTCTTCTAACAAATTCAGGCAACACCATTAGGAAATTAAATTCAGCCAGACTTTCGAGGGCCTCAGGTTCAGTTCCCACCATGGAAACTTTAACCTCAGATCCACCGTGACTCATCTTACTCATACTCTTCTTGATGCATTCATCGAGTTAATAGCTCTATTTTTTGGCAAACAGAACACAGGTGCTAGCAAGTATTTAGTGTCTAGTCTTGTTGAAGAAGTGTTGTGTTTTTCCATGACTTAATCTGGGTTCAGAGGTATCCAGCCTTGCTGTTTCTTAATAAGGCCAAAGTCATTTGAGACCTGCCGGCTCATTTGCTCTGAAACTCTTTGAATCCCTGTGGCATGAAACAGAGACAGACCTGAATGCATCACTTTTCTCATCAGTCCAAATTACACTACCTTTAGAAAGTATTGGCACCCCGCCGGACCTTTTCATGTTATCTTTTCTAACATGTTGAATCACAGTAGATGTAATTTGGAATTGCTGACACCAGTCGATGGGGGGAAAAAATGCTTTGATGCAGAAGCATTGTTAGGATGTGGAAACATTGGGAGCTAAGCCCAGACTACAAATCCTGAATTTTTCAAGCGATAACTGCATCATTTTCAAGTCATTTCAGAGTAGAATAAATCAAAAGCGAGACACTCTGCTGATGCTTCATATGTTTCAAGGGAAGCCAATGGCTTGTAAAATCATTTGGGCTCTGCATAGCACAATCATCTCACTTACCCTCTATGCGTAGACCATGTTCCATATTAATGTGCAGCCTAACTAGAATAGTGGTCTTCAAGCAATGTGCCTTACTTGTCTTGTCCATGATGTTTTACAGTGCTATGATCATATATAAATGTGTGCCTTGGAAATACTTGGTTTCAGAAATGCCTTTAATGTTTTGGAACCACTGAGCTAGACTAGCTAGCTAGCTGGTGTCCTGTTCTTCACTGACCTGAGCCTGTAGATGAGTCAGTGGCTCATCCAGCTTTAGTCTTGCATTTGCTGAACTGGTTTCTAACAGCCTTCAAGTCCTTACATCTTGCATTACTGAAATAGCAACCTAGCTACGACCAACTATGTTGTAACAGTAGTTTGAAGTGCATCTGCTGCTTGAATGACACACAGAGGGCCCAAAACATACTTTTACTATTTTTGAGGGCTCTGACCTACATGATTGGAATGGCAGACGAATAGATCAGGGGCTATTTTATTATTATACTTTTTCCTATAATTTCTTTTTTCTGAGATCCAGGGAGCTAGTCATAAAGTATCTGACATCAGACACTCATACCACTCGATGGCAATGCTTTGATGTCAGAACTAATCCCTGCAAATTTACCCTTATTCACTAGAAATATAGAACATAAGATAATTTATGAAAAGTTTGCTGGTGCATTGAAATCCAATCACAAATAATATATTCTGTATGTTAAAGAATTAAAGAGTGTATATAAGTGTGTTGTGGTGCAGTGTTGCCAAACAGGGTGTGTTAAATTGAAGCAGTTAAAATGACTCTGTTTGATGTTTTTTTAATGGGAACGTCTGAGATTTCTTGCGCATAGACGGAGCAGTGACTGGCAGCTTCTGTCAGTACATTGATCAACAGAGTTTCTATGATTGATGGAGATAGACGCACATTCAGCAGCATACAGGCTGTGTAGCTGACTCACATGCCTTCGCGTCACACAGTCTCTTCCAGTAGCAGCTCCTCAACATTTCCAGTGCAGTAATGAAAGAATTAGAGGGGGGGGGGGGGGCAGAAAAGGTCCCACTCGACATGACAACACAACTTTGTGCTAATGACGTTTATTTATATGAGACGTGCCTGCATCAGATTTTGTGGCTCAGAGATTGCCATGCAGCAGTTGTACTCATTATAATTTGAAAAATAATTACCAGCGATGATAATACATTCATACATTCTCCACATTAGTCATCTCTTCCCCAATCAATTCAGCAGTTACTTCGCCATCTGCTCGAACAATTGAGCACTATTGTCTCAAAAATGGTTTTAACATAATCTGAACTAAATTTAATAGCCAAGTTGCAACAAGAGTTCTTCGGCGCCACAACACACATATCTTTATGTATTAAAAGGGCTGACCATGAAAAATAATCCCATTAAATGTAACACTTGATGCATTTAATGGCAGTTAGTGAACCTTACACAACAAGATGTATTATGTGCTCTACAAAGTACAAGTACAAACTCGTTATAGATAGTCAACAGCCCTTTGGCCACAGTGTTTAGTCCCTTAAGAAGTCATAAAGTTGGAAGTAGGGAGTCATTTGCTGTGAGATGAAAGATAAACTGTGCTTATTAGGCACATTGCTTTATAGAGCTGTCTTCAGGGGCCAAGAATTTGCTGAAACTGACCTGAGTTGTGAGGGAGATGAGTCAACCACCTGTGCTGCAGTGTTGCAGGATAAAATGGCCCATTTTATAACACAGAAGAGAGGAGAAAAGTGTGGAAAAGTTTTAATCGCACACCCTGCAGCATGTAGCACCTGGAAAAACACACATATTCCAGCACACCAAGAACAGATTACACAACACTCAGCCACACTAACCTAAACTTGTTGCAATCCGTGCGTTGATTTCAGCTGGTGAATGTCTACATGTGTCCTCTGCATAGGCCATGTCAGAGTCTTTAACAGGAAGTAATAGGATCTGAGTTTCACAGTTCAGTTAATTGCGAAATGACATTTGTCAGTTTCCATCTGCAGTCCCAGAAAATGAGCTGCATTAGTGTCCAAGAAAACAATCCATAATGATAATGCCTCACTTTGATGGCAGAGAGTAACCAGGCAACGCACTGACCTCATTAGGGGCAGCAAAACTCCTTCAGATAAGGAAAAGACTCATAAGTCCCAGTAGGTGTTCAAAATTGCAGCCAGCTTCAGTCCAGTTTGGATATTTGTATTCTTGCCAACAGTTCCGATGGTTAATACTTTTGTGCAGCAATCAGCAGAAAGTAAACATTGAGCTTTAGGACAGAGGAAATCGTGAACAAGACAGAAAGGAGAATTATTGATGGCACTGATTAAATTCTGCTTTCGTGTTGCTTGTACAGCGGCTTATTAATAGAGCGCTGACATCAGTTCCTATGGAGGAAAAAAAGCCTAACAATGCAGTTTGTTTTTGGTATTGGTCTTGGATTGTGTTAAACCTCTTGTCAGCATTCGTTGTAGCAGAATGGAAGGGTTTAATTTTGTGGGTTCGGAGCAGCAAAATGCATGCAGTCATGTGCCACACATGCTGACTTAAAGAGGAACGTTTGTTACAGTGTCATAGCTTAAGAAATCACCGGAGGCTTCTTTGATTGTATTGTTCCATGATTATTCGGGGCACTCGCAGGCTGTTATTGGTTGTGGCTTTCTTTGTTTTTTGATTTAGGTGCTGTTGTGGAGGCACAAAGATGATGAAGGGGAGGACTGATGGGAGGATGCAATTTTCAAAAGGCTCTCAGCTGATTTGCAAACAAATTCTATAAAGCAGATCTCATTTTATTGTTTACAGATGCTCAGGCTATTCTTTTAATCTTGGCAGAGGCTCGTTATGGTTACTTTTGAGTCATGACTTCAAACAGCAGAGAGTTTTTCATCGCACTCTGTGGGAAGGTGGTTGTTTACACCACACCAATATTTTAACACTTCCGTTATCTATTTCCAAAACAGCATCTTTTATTCTTTACCTTGGGTGCCTTTGTGTCAGCGTGACAGCTATCAAAAGACCGCTGACTGAGACAATGGAGTTGGCGATTTCATCTTTTGAAAACATCGACGCAGCGGCAGATAAGATTTTTGTATCCATGGTGAGGAGACCAGACACAGACCCCGATTGTCCCTTCGTCGTGGCTAATGCTGACTGACCCACCGCAGCCCCATCAGCAGGTCAAACAAATCAATGAAAAGATGAAAGCCCCACTCAGCAATATTCTAAACCTTTCATGTGTTGTTTTTTTTTTTTACATGCTCTCTCTCTCTTCGACTCCTGCATGTTTGTTTACAGCTGCAGTTCTTGTCCTCTCAGGCTTAGTATGTGCTGCACAGTAAATAGCCACTCCATAGATTTTTCGGTTGCAAAGGCTCCCACCCTCTGCACTGCAATAGTTTTTACATTTTCCTCCACACTATTCATACTCCATGTTTCTAACCACACCGATTCTTTCCTGCTGTTCTCAAAAGCTCACTGGGGCTTCTGTGAGCGTAGCTTGAATTGCCCCCTACGATGATCTCTGAGCCACATTTGTCTTTGTCCAACTCGGCTTCAGAGCAGCCTGCCTCCCTTTTGACATATTACATATGGCACTGTCATTTTGCCAGAGTCCTCTGCTTACCAGGCGATCGCTGCTTTTGTAGAGAAAGAAAAACACTAACTTGAGGTGATCTCACGATAGTGCTATTCATCTCTGTTGTGCAGGGTAGGGTTGCAGCAGTATACTAGTCTCAGTGTACACTGTAACATGAAAATTGACTATGATACAGTACAATTTGCTAATCTAATGTATTGAAATTATTGTACAAGTGCCATTGAAAAACAATTCAAATTCGCATGATGAACTCATAAAATATGATGCCTTGCTGTTGCTAAAAGTTCCAGTCTAAAAGTATAAAGTAGTTAAAATCAGCAAACAGCTGAACATTACCTTATATCCACAGCAGTAAAATGCAAAATACACATTAATGCTGCAGTAACGTTTATCCAAAAACATCAAAAAAATATAATGTTCTCAAAGTAAATGCAACAACATTTACTGATTTAACCTCTGATGTGCTTTACAGTGTTTTCAAAGTGGGTTATTAGTTCTTTTGCTCAGGTAATGGACCTGAATAATTCATCCACCTCTGGTGAGGGCATCCACAGCCTAACTGAACCCGTGTCTACGGCCATGCCTCTCTCTATAAAGAACTGTGCTGTGTAACTCTGTGTGTGAGACAGAGATTAGCGTTAGTATATCTTGTTGTGTGAGAGAGATAAGCTCAGGTTGCAGTACAATAGTGAAACGCTGCGTGTTGTGTTTGCTGCCACAGAAAAGAAGTACAAACAGTAATTGTTTATGAAACGTCACTACAGCGTCTTTTTGCACTTTTCACAGCAGAGATCATCTGACTGTGAAAAACTACCCAGCAGCTACGAGCTGGGCTACATTCATGTGAAACAGCCTGAAACCGGATGTCTTTCACATACAGTTTGAAGCTATGGATAGAGCAAATACGGTCAGATGATTGATCACCTTTCATTTGTGGTGGCACACAACCATTGCAAACGCTGAAAACTCAAATATGAAAATCTGGTCAATGGCCACATTGTTTAACATTTGAATGCCGGCATATTCAGTATATCAGCCAGCCCTAGTTAGAGAGTGTTTTCTTAGTGATTCAGCCATCTAATTTGCTCTCTCTTGTCAGTCAGGACACACACACACAAGCTCGTGAGTACTAAGGATGGATGATATGGCCATAAAAATTATACCACAATGTTTCAGGGTATTTCTGAGCTAAAAATATTTTTAATGATATGACAAAAATACAGAAAATAACAATATGATATAGCTCACCCTATCTGAAGACAGATTGAACGAAATGTTTGATGTCGTAACATTGCTCCTTGTCCTTCAGCCCTTTCTATGTGTGCCACGTCACGTCTCGGCCTTGGAGAAGATATTTTTTGCCACAGTGTCTGAATGCTGCTGTTGACAGGAAAGGCAGCCTGGTTCTTGCTCACGCCTGACTATGTCACAGAAAGCGTGCGTGATACTCTGCCTGTATCAATAGGAAATGATTTCGCAGGCTGTTGTTAGGTTGCTTTTCGCCACATCGGCCCTCAGATGCCCATCACACAGCAAATCGACCCATTTCGGACTGGAAGCAGAGTTAACTGTGCTGGCACTTTGATATTTATGGCCACCCCATGGTTTGCAGCCCCCACAGTCAAAACAGAAATAAGTTCAGCTGAGGCCGGGGAGCACAATAGAGAGGCACTTTGCTTTGGGAACTGCTGCAACACTAAATATAGCACCGAGAGCGTCGTCGCAGGAGCCAGGCTGATTTGTCCAAGCAGAGAGGATTATAAAGCCAGACTATGGCAATGCCCAGCTGAGCCCCTACTCACTCTGAGCAAGGGGCAGGCGAGAGAGCTGGCCTGTGCTCTGACACCTCTCCTAAATTCATCATATCAGGCACAGCAAGTGTCTCTGGTCAGTCACAGGGCTGCACTCCATTCTGACTCCCTCGTCAATAAGTGAGCGTGTGTCGTCTCCACTACCCTCCAAAGTCCTTTACCCAGTTCATACAGTGTGAGCGATCAAGCTAATGAAAAGGGGTTGTGGACATTTAACTTGACACATGAGCATCTTCTTGTGCTTCTTCAAACAGTATCCTCTCTGAGAACAGCCTGACAGAGGAGGTATCCCAAGATGAACAGCAGCCCAGACACAGCGCCACGTTCCCAGGCCCAGTGGAGCGAAGCAGGGGGACTGTTATCTCGGTGCCAGGTAGCATGCTGAGAAACATCCGGAGGTACCGGGAAGACTACGAGGACTACCTGCGCGCTGTGGCTCACGAGGCTGTTGGCAGCTTCAACCCCTGGGCCGTCGCTGAAAGGTAAATAGAGTGAAAGTGTCAAGCAATGGTTTCCTAACGTCTTAATTCCCCTCTGGTTGACCGAAACTGTAAACAGCACTAATGATACATTTGTGACTTTAAGGTTATATGAAAACAGTTTACTACTCAGGTTTCATAACTACAACCACATAGACAAGTGATTTGTCCGGATCGCTCCCTGGATGTGTTTGACAGACATTATGTGCGGTCTGAAATGCTTGCTCTGAGAGGATCATTTAGAGGTTATGGTTTGCATATTGTGTCTCTGGTGTTCACCGTTGTTCTTCTCTCCCACGCACGAATTTGCATATTTAACAGAATTCTTAAGTTGCTGCAATGCAGAGGAGTCCCTCTCATCTTTAACATGCTGAACCCATGTGTTTTGATATATCAGCTACCCAACTTCTAAAAGAAACACTTCGCCTTCTTTTTGCTATCTCTGTGTTACGGATATGTGCCGGACTGCGAACATCTAAATAAACATATTTTGCTTAAAGTCAGAGCCGAAAAAGCTGCTGTCCAGTCCCACCCCTGGGATCTGACTGCTTGTGTCGCTGGCTCATTATCAGTCCCACATCAGTGAGGTGAAGTTTTTAAGAGACGGATCTGCACTTTTTCTAAATTTGGAGTAAAATAAGGATAGTGTGTGAAGAGAAGCCATCCTATTATTCCAGTGTTTTTGGAACGAGAACACATACATATAGGCACATACGCCCCCTGCTATTCTGCCACAGCGCAGAAACCTGTCTGTGTGATGAGATGGTAATGAGCGGACTCGTGTTGGCTGTGGAACCAACACCCCCCCACACCCAAGTGATCTCATTCATCTTGTCTGCAAACAGATTGATTGCAAAATAGCAAAACCTGATTTAAAACTTCTGCTCAGCCTAAACACAAAAACATAAAAAGTTGTACGAAGTTCTTAAATGCATCATGGTTGGATTTTATTATATATATAGACCCACTGCATAGCAATCCATAATGGTGTATGCTTGACTCTGTCTCACTGTGTATCCAGTATCGAGAGCAAAGTATTCTTGTATTGACTTGTCAAAGGTATGGATAGTTTAACAACTCCCAATTACTCAGTTCCCAGTTCCATTGCACCAACAGGCTAATGGTAATAGTTGACATTTGCAGGGCTCTATAAGGAAGATACAAGAGTGCATGCCACATTCACTTATCCCCATATGCCCCTGCTTCAGTCTGTGTATGTGTGTGCGTGCTGACCCAGATAATGATCAAAACCCTGAAATTTAGCTTGCTGCTGCACCCAGCTCACCAGTCTTTTGAGTTATTTTCCTTCATGCCTTTCAAGGGAAGGAGCAAATTTCAGTTTTTTTCTGTCGAGCTCTGAAGGTCAGTAGTCCCACTGGTTAGGAAAAACCTACTTTAATCATCTCTCCTGCATTTTTTGAAGGTAATGACACATGACTGATGAGTCACATTCGATTGTACGTCTGTCCCTTGACCTTTTTATTTAGCAATTTTCAAAAGGTCAAGTCTCAACTCTATTGGCAAAAACAATAAAAAATAATTTTATTGTTAAATTCTTTCTAGTATTATGAAATAATTATAGTGATCACATAAATTTTATTGTTGTGTATGATCATTTTGTTTTATTATATCAGAAATCAAACTGTCAAATGTGTTTGCAGCTTGAGTTTTCACTAGTCTTAATAAGTGGCTTTCTCTGCTGTCTCTGCTGTTTGCTGTCCCTCAGCCTGGCAGAGGAGTTACTGTCGGAGGCTCTGGCTGACGTAGCAGCAGAATTTCAGGACGTCGTGGAGGAGTACGCAGAGGCCGTCTTTACCTCGGAGTTTCTCCAGCCCATCCAGTCGCCCTCTGCTTCCACTGCAGCTTTGGTCAGCCAGTAGTATTTGACAGTATCGTGGGTGTAGCAGTTTCTTACCAATTACTTTAATTTATATTTATTTTGGTAAAAAAAAAATCTGCTTTTTTTTGCAGATTTGAATATCAGGGCTCTGGGATCAGTTTGATGACAAAGGACTGGGATTATTTTTGCATTCTCTTTAGTTTTCCCACGTGTGCTTATTTTATTAAAGCACAAAGATGTGCACGTTACTTTGATGTGACAAAACATGCAACTTCATTTAATTGTGATTGTAGATATTTTTTAATGAAGCTGCGGCAGATGAGATTGTTGAATTGCACAGGGAGCACTAGTCACATTCCTCTTTATGGTCAATCTGTATCTCTGAATTCCACTGGGAAAGTTAGTTTAGTTTAGATAAGCTTGGAGAGACCATTACGACATTACAGGGGATTATAAGATTACCGCCCTCCCCTTGCACTTGGTTTAAATCTCCCTGAGGATTACTCACACTTTCGATTTTCACATTGGAATATGGAAATAAATTAATTGCATACGGTCTCCAACAAGAATGTGTAGGAAGCCAAGGGCATCATGTGTCAAATCTATTGTAACATAAGTTCTTTTTGCTTTAATGTCTAAATAAAGGATCCAAAGGCAACAAAAGACTTTATATCCGCTCCCTGGTGAATCTGTTATCTAAGTAAGTTAGGACCACTGTAAGGAGATGGAGCACAGAAGAAGAAAGAGTAATGAAGTCACTTTGTAACAATCTTTTTATTGCTTTTGTTCATTTTTGTAATTTTATTTTACAAAGCCAAACAAAATGCTTCCAGTGGTTTCTATACTGTTGCTAATGACCAACTGAATCCTGCATAACAACGCTGTAAAGTGTCAATTCTGAATGCAAAACAAACAGGATAGATTTGGCCAAGACCAAGAAGCTGTCCAGGTCCCTTGAGAGCAACATGAAAGCCATGCAGACTGAGCAGAGGGGACACATCCAGATGTTGTGTTGGCCTGTGGGGACCAGCCTTTGACAGGGGACATACAGTGACTGAATGAATTAGCTCACGTTGAATCAGCTGCCTGTATTTTCTCTCAGGCTGGGCTCTGCGTGGGCGTCTGAATACGTGCAGGCTTTCACAGGCTCGAGTTCGGTGCACATTTCTTTCTGATTTGATGGAGGACAAATAGAAAACGGTGGGTTCAAAGTGAGGGGACGGTTTTTGTCTTTACCCTGAAGTAAAGCACTGAGGTTCTGACCCCGGAGTGGGAGATGTGAAGCACATGAAATGATTGCATTCATTTTCGAGTTAATTTCTATTTTATTTTTAATTGTTATGGTTCAGAAACTTAAAACGCTGCTGCCAAAAGATATTTAATAGACAAAGTTTAATATATTTTCTATTCTGCCAGCTCAGCAGGCACCACTTAGCATGTGTCTGTGAGTCTGTGTTGTCAGCAATCCAGTGAATAGTAAAATCTGTCTGTGTGCTTTTTATATATATAATATATATAAAATATGCATTTCTCCAAGCACAGGCACAGGGAATGTTGTAGCAACGGCCTAATGTGGAGTTTTTGGCTCATTTTGCATATACATATTGGTTCTAAGCATGAACATTCACAAACAGAATTAGTGTTTGGCACATTATTATAATCTGTAATGGTCCGAGAGGTTTGACCTTGCTGCCAGCCAGCTCTGACTCATTATCAGAGCTAATTTCAGAACTGGAGAGGACAATATGACTGCAATATATTCAGGGTGCTTTGAGGGGGCATTTTGCTGTACAGGTACATCAAGGCTGCTTTGTGACATTTGGGTCGCTTTCAAAACATTTTCAGCTGATGCTCGATACTAAAACCAGATGAATATGAAATCCTTTACGGCTTATTACTCATGTCTGCCATGCTCGAGGGATACTATTCTGGAGCTGAAGTGTCGCAGGGATGATTTCTGCTGAGACACTGGTGTCCATGAGCGATCTTTCATGCAAATATTGGCATTGTATAGGTAACATTTCCCATTACAGATCCCCTTTGGTCAAATGATTTTGAGGCTGTCGTCAAACACCTGTGACTGCTGGAAGTCTTTTGGCTGTTTGCATCATTAATTCAGTCAAAACTTTGCTTTGTGTGGAAAATGAATAGTCTCAGAACCAGCTGCTGGTGATGAAGTTACTGTTTGAAACCAGCAAAGAAGCAGAGTCCCTGCAGAGAGCCAACTAAACTCACACTGATGGATTAAAAGGCTAAAAAGATTATCTGTGAACCTCAAAGCAGATGTGAGTCTTCAGCCGAGTGGATACAACAAAGTTAAAAAGTTAATGTTTTTGTCATTTTTTATGACAATTTGAAACAGTGTATACGCTGTGACACACAGATATCACCAGGAGGAGCAGGGTGACCTTTTGCTTCATACATCACTCATCAACTCGTTCAACTTTCTGCTTTTCAACAATCATTACATTCAAAACCAACTACTGACTGCTTAACTAAGCCTCACTTGTTTCTTTAATGTTTTGCCATCAGAGCATCACGATGAGTCACTTCTTAATCGGCATATCTGGGGAAAAAAAGGAATCAAAGGACGTTTCCTAAAATAAAATAACTTTTTCTCTATGTTTCATCAAAGCATGGAAGAAATATTAATATCTGTCACTAGAAGTAGCATTACATAATCCACAAATACTGAATTGGAATTAAAATTCTGGTATTTCTTTCCCTGTGTTTCATCTATAATAACATATTAATTTTTAGAATTGAATGTGTTTTGCACATCAAATCTTGATGTGCAAAGTAACCAGTAACCACAGCTGTCAAACAAATACTTACATTGGCATAAACGGTACAATATTTCCTTCTAAATGTACTAAAGTAAAGTGAGTGTACTACAAAACTGTACTTTGTATCCTTCCACCACTGTATTTGATACCAGTTTGATCATCAGGCTTCATGTTTGAGAATTCAAAGGATTATTTTTCACACAGGTAACATATGTTCATTTGAAGTTATGAATATATATGAGAAAAAAGGTCAAGTCTAAATATGCAAAGCAGAGCAAAGGATTCCCTGAAGAAAATGAGCTGGACTAGGCCAAGGTCAGAGTTCACCATCCTTATTATATGTTTCAGTGCATACAGAGTGCATTTCCTCGTAATCCAATTCACACTCATACACCAACATCGCATTATCTTCATAAAAGTGCACAATTTAAAAGCTGGGACAAAAAAGGTCACAGTAACCAAATGGAGGGTCTTTAAAAAGTAGAAGTAAGAATATGTAATATGTCTGTGTGACACAGCTGAGCAGTTACAACCCCTGAATGTGAAAAAGTGCCCGTCTGCTCCCCCATCATGTGTAAGAGTTGCTGTGACACACACAGACAAATATCTTTGTATAGATTCATAATTTTAAAGTGCAAAAATGATGGAGCTTTTAGTTGATCGTGCTTTTCCCACACAAACGCTGAATCTTTTTTCTTTGACAAGAAACAACAAAGAAATCTGCACCTCAGACGCTAAATCTGGGTTTGCTGACTAGAAGCTATTGTATTTTGTGACTCTTTAATGGCTCCCAGAAAGCCTTATGTTGCTGAAATAGGTCTTGCCTCCATTTACCAAAAGTGTAGGTGGTAACCTTCCACTATAAACATCCTTCTACAAGACTGACTTCCTGTCTGAGCCTGTACTCAGTTTTGTCAAAGGTCACCATAAATTTGAGTTGCCTGTGTTTTTGGACTCTAAATCATTACAAACATGTGGGTCACTTTGAGTCTTTTGTTACCCTTTTGGATGTCAGTGTGTGTTCTGATGTGGAAGTGCTGTAATTTGTGTTATATCCTCAGTAGCATGGAGACAAGTCTTCGTGCGAAAGAAATTCACTTAACTCAATTAGGCTTTTTTCTCACTTGCATCTAGTCAGTACAGCCATTTGGCGTAATGAGTGTTATCTGTCTTGCCTTCCTGGCCTTAAGGCTTCCTCCTCATTCTCAGCTCAGTGGGCCAAATATGTATTGTCATTGGCTTTCATGATAAATACGAATTGGCTGTGTGTATTCCTAGTAGAGTTTGGTAATGTAACGTGTCCGGCTCACAGAATCCGGAGTGATGGTTCGGCCACAGGCATTTTCCTCTATCAATATTCATTTGTGTGGACGTGGCTGCCAAATGATGCCGCGACCAGACCATCCTTCTGGGACTGTGTGACCTCATGTGTGGTCACACAGGAGAAGAATGATGAACAAGAGCACGCAGCATTATGACCATTTACAGTATAAAGTGCGACATGTGCTGGTGAGAAAACCTATTTTGCAGCCATTTAGGTCAAGTATTGCAGTAGAGCAGGTCAAGATAAGCTTGAAAATGAATTAGAGACAGCCATTAGGTAAAGCATCTGTCAGATTAGACCAGATCTCACAACTGGATTTAAAGGATTTAAAGCTGAGGGAACATGATTCATACGCTTCATTTCTCCTTTATCCTTAGAAAGCGTTCATGCTCGTGCAGAGGGCTGTGTTTTGATGGGCTTGTTTTTATTTTGAGATGCTTCTCATCAAAGCCCAAAAGATTTTCTTCTCTGTCTGGGTGACTGCCCCTACGTGACCAAGGTAGCACCTGCTGCTTCAGTGATGGATGGTTGACAGGGGTGGTAGCTTTCACCCCTTCATCCTGCTGCTGGCTGTGGTGATCTATTGTCCTTCTGCTCTTCATTCGTATACCTCATCTACTCCAAATCCTCTTTTATATAGCAGATATGTAACAACCCTGCACAGGGAAAACTATACAACACGTGTGACATTAAAATGACTTTCACCTGCTTTAAGTATCATATCATGTTTAATTCATGCAATATACCTGTGAAGACCTATGGTTCTGCACTGATTTATTGTCCTTATAATATATTCTATTTTATTTAGCCTTTAGAGATTGCATACTTGTGACACTTGCAATGACTTTGACCCAGTTTATATTTAATATGCCCTGTAATCCATGTAATATTTGTGTGCAGCCTCATGATACTGCTGTGAAATTTGTCCTGCTTTTCATCTTCAAACCCCCTCCTCTCCATATCCTGATATGTAACAACCACACCCTGCACAGGAAAAAATATAACATGGGCTACTTGTGTGACATTAGAATGACTTTTAGCTGCTTTAAATGTAATATCGTGTTTAATTCATGCAAGATGCCTGTGCCGATCTATGATTCCGCTGTGGTAAATCCAATGGAATTGATTTAACTATTTAATTAAATGAGTCACGCCAATGACAATAGCTGCTAAATGGCTTTCACATTGGGCTTCTGAAGTCACTGGAGCGGCTGTTTTTTTTTCGTCTTGATTCAGGATACTTCTTCTTGGGCGTTTTGCAAAGTCAGAGAACGGTGTTGGGAAAGAGGACGGACGCCCTTCAGAAGCCGCAGCCGCGGACGTGCGCGCACCGCTGGAGGCAGTCGAGCTGCAGAGCGAGGCTTGTTTGGAGGAACTCTGGCTGATGTTGGCGGCGGAGGGGCGACGGGGACGGGAGCTCGGTGGGCATGACATGTGAGCCAAGTCTGCACAGATACAACAAATACACAAAGTATGTCTGCGGCAGGGGCGGGTCGATGCTCACAGGGACTTGACACAGGTGAATGAGAGCACAGCTGCAGAGTCCCTTGTTTTTGATTTTCCTCTTATTTTCCCCCTTCCCCTCTTTTCACGGTGAGAGGAGACCGACACGGCAGCTGTAGCTCCGCGTGCCTGCTTCACCCTGCCTCAATCTGGCAGGCGTCAAGGTGCAGCAGGCAGGAGAGGGACGGAGGAAGAGCCGCCGCTTTAATTAACTATCCGACGAAACGTTGCTGCGCCGAACAACGCGACGGCTTTTACTGAGTGACCGCAGACAGACAGAGACCCACGGGAGAGGACACTATGTCAAAGGAGGCGAGAGGAAAAGGTAAGGGGACACCAACTACACGCATGGTCTCGTGCTAACAGGTAGAAGCGTGCGTCTCGTGCTGCTGGATGTTGGCGCGCACAGCCGCGTGCTGCATGAATGGAGGCAATCTGTAGGAATGCGAGACGGTCAAAACGGACCCCGTGCATGTCAAACAACCCGGTCCGGTGGACTGTCCAGCACTGCCTGTCTATCTGTGTGTCCGTCTGTCTCCCTGTATGTCTCTTTGTGTCCGCACCGGTGTCACAACGAAATGTGTGACCCGTCAGATTCTGTGACGCTGCAGGGTCAAATACAGAAAACAATGATTGATTCACCAATGATGACACATGAGCTGTTGGTGACCTACAGACACACCTGCAGACCTGTGCTCACCTTTGTCTGCCATCGCACCTATCAGTACTGTATGTGTAACCCTCTCCAAATATCAGGATGATACTATTTTTAGCAGTGCTATTAAAATTCAGGATGTGACCACATAGTAAAAAAAAACAAAAAAAACAAAAACAACTTTGGATGTGATGCTGAAATTCCCAATCAGGTCACACAATCTGGAGATACAAGACAAAAAAAACGAAAAAAATGAGTTCTGCCCTGCTCTGTTCCCAGCAACAGAGAATAAACCAGAAAATAAATATTCAGGACAACGTTAACTCAAGGGAAGTGAAAATGAATAATACAGAGTTCAGTGCGTTGCTATTAATAGCAGGCAGTTTTCCATGCAGCTCATTTGATTGTTAAATGTGGAATGTGAGAGAGTTTTGACAGGACAGCATCAGCGAGGCCTCTGAAGTCGTGACATTTATGCAGCATAAAAGGTTTATTGTTGTTCATTCAAAAGATTGTTTTGCTGCTCACGAGCGCTACCTGTTTGCATCGTGGTATCTGGTTAATTTACCCCCCAAAATCCATTTTTTTAATTTGTCTTTTATTCATTGATTTCCTCTGTGCACCAACATAACTCATTTCAGGCTCCATTTCTTGTTCGTTCATTTCTTTCTTTTTAGATGGTTTTTGATGTTTTCTAACAATGGACAACAATCCCAAGCTTGAGAGTCACAGAGAATCAAGTGGGTGTAAAGACCTGATAACTGGGCTACCAGAGGCAGGGTGGTGGCATTGCTTGTGGTGACACTTTTCTTTCAGCTAGAGGTCTTGGATTTTCCTTATGTCGTCAGGAATCTGCCCTTCTGAAGGGCCTTTGAGCAAGTCCCTCAATCTCTTCCAGCTTCAGGCTTCATCTTCAGTATGTAGCCTTTGTGTTCTAACCTTTTCCAGGGGGCGACAGTGGAAGGGGAATTTCCCTGCAGGGATCAATAAAATATCAGATCATTATTACTCTCAGTACTGACAATAAGTGTCACAGTAGAGAGGAGATTTTATTCAGTGTGGTTCAGGCTCTAAAATATTGCTTTGGATTCACAGTAACATCTTCACTTGATAAAAGGGTGCAGTGACATACAAAGTGGAAAGTCTCTAATATAATGTGAATGAGATATTTACTTCAAACAAAGTGCCAGAGTTCAGGAGTTGCATAACCCATTAAACACTGGATTTTCTCAGACTTTAATGGGTCACCTTAAGTTCCTTATGTTAAGAATGTATAAATTATTTTCTATATCTGCTAGTTCAGGTATTGTACATAAATATATGCCTCTTTCAGTGAGTTATTTTAAACAAAGACAACATCATTTTATGGCTGCACCACTGAAATCCAATGAAATATTGTGGTTTTTTGTACCAATTTCAGTTTCTATGAGCTAAGCAAACATATTGAATATTCAAAAGGGGAGCTCCAATTGTAAACATGAAAATCTGTTGGCAGGTCTGCAGATGCAAAAAATAGTTGTTGTGGCCTTTGTTGCATTTGATAAGTCACCTCAACTGATGTCACCTGAGTCAGCATAGGTTCTCGGGGGTGAAGATCTCCTCCATAGAGCTCCACAGACTACTCTTCTTTTCTGTTTAAGAATAGATCGGCTGCCTCTAGCATAACCGACATAAATCTCCTACCAACCTGTCTAGTCTAGTTGCATTGTGGCTAATGCAAGTGGAATGTTGTAACAACTGAATAAATTTTAACATTTCATTTTAACACTGTGGGTCCAACAATGAAATAGGATTATGTTGTGCAATTTTATATAGACTCAAAACTATGTGGATTTGAACCAAGTCTGGCAGGACAGCAGATTCAACATGAGACACCAAGGGTTAATAAACTGTCCTATTCATGATACAAATATGAAAGTAATTAAATAAAAACATAATATGCTGAAGATCCATTTCACATGAAACTGAAGCACTTATTTTGGGGTCAATGTTTGTTCAGAGTTGATTTGTATATTAATTATTTGTGTTCAGGCTTGTTTTCAAAATACATTTGTACCTAGAAATGTCAGGTGCAGCCTCTGAGGTCAACAGGAGTTTGTTCTCCTCAAGAAATCAAACAAGCAGTTCCTTTTTTAGAAGACAATCTCACAGGACAAATTAGATTCTCTGAATGCATGGAAAAACAATTTTTAACTCAACAGCTGCAACTGGATGTCTTCTCCAGTTAATCTTAATTATATTGCATGAAGCCTCACTGTAAAATTCACTCGCTAATGGAAACTACACTGCGAGGCTTTGCATTATTTCAGTCTAGCTCTATAAAAATCATGTTAACCCCGTGATGCTCCAGCAGGCTGGTGGCAGATTGATGGCAACATGCAGTATGTGTGAGGTTACTGCGCAGTCATATCTCAAGCTTGCAGCCTATCGTTAAATAGTGCTTGACCCCAGTTTAGTGTAAGTTGTGAAGTAGAGCAATTCTCATAGAAACATTCAAAGTACGTCAATATGGCCAGGACAGACTTTTTAATTTCATGCATTTCACTTATGTACGTGTAGCTTATCTTAGTCATTTTCAATTATAAGAGGGCTGCAGGGGATTTACACACGGTTTCAATTGTAATTTAAATTTTCTGTCTTGATTTAAAAAATCTGCATTATTATCTAGAATCAGCATTGTGAAATAAAAAAGGAAGGATAATGTAGGTGCCTGGTATTTTTCATTACTAAAATATAACAGCCAGCATTTATGGAATAGTTTGCAGTGCCTTTTCTCAGCTTCTGCAGAAACATGGCCTAGTGCCCAGATTCACCGACTGTCAATTAAAACAGAAGGGAGCCCCAGTTTTAATCAACTAAATATTGAAAGATAATTTGAGCAAAGTAATAAGGATTTAGGAATTATGAGGGCTGTGCTGAGTAAAGCTTCAGTCCTCAAACTAAAGCATGTGGGACTCAAACTTAAAAGAATATTAATGGGTCCCTCATGTGGCTCTTGGGATGGCAATGTCTGTCTGTAATTCATGTGGTCTGCCGCCTTATTCCACACTGATGTATCTCAACAACTATTGGACAGATGGCCATGAAATTTCACCGTTCATTGTCCCCAGATAATGAATCCTTATAACTTTATTGATCCTCTGAGGCAGAAGTTGCATCCAGTATTGAAACAAAGTCAATATTTTAATTGACAAAGTGAAATTTGTTGTTATTTTCATAATGGATTGGGATGAATTTTTGCAGGACGGTCATGGTACTCAGAGGATGAATCCTGTTGATTTTGTTGATCCTCTACTTCTACCCTATATTGAATTAGCTGCAGCTTAAAGCCAGACAGTTATTATGCTGCCAAATCTTTTATGCTTTACTAATCACCCTCAGTCATCTTCATCATATCGCCTCCCAGACCCCTACTGCTTGTCCTCCCTAAGATTTCATGGACTGTTTCAGTGCTCAGTGTGAGGTTTGGTGGTTTATATTCCTCATATTTGATGAAATTGGATCAGTCTGAAGGTTTTTTTGCTGTCCAAATAAAATAAATGAGTAGCTACCTGCTGTTGCTGAGATTCAGCTTCAAGCTAAAAATAGAGCTGAGGGATGCTGATGAACAGTCTCTCCCTCTTTCTCTCTGCCTCCTTCCCTCTCTCTCTGTACAGGTGAAAAATGACTGCTAACTGTTTGCCAGTATTTTAGTGTTAGGATTTGCTGTTGGTGACTCCTCAAATCCACGTCTTGTCACTCATTTTAAGACATGATAAATACTTTATATAGTGTATTGTACAGCAACAGCTTGCTGTGTGTAGTGTCGTCGCACTGGCAAATGGTCCCCAGACAGCCTGCTCAACAAGCAGCACCACAATGTTCTCTGAATTCTACAGAGGCGTGTGCTAATGCATTCAGCCCGTGACCTCTGTTATTTTATTTGATCATACAAAACAGTGTTAATTTAAATTTAATAGCTGTTTGTCATGGGGAAGCACACTGGACCAGTGTCGGGGAGCAGCTACTCACAACGCACACAACAGCTGGGCTGCTGCTATTTGAGGCTCACCTGGAGCCGAGCACCAGTCTACTTGTTGTTTGTTACAGCCAAATGTCTTGATGTCACACTGATTTCCGAATACAGAGAGGAAGTCAGAAACAGTATTTTGCTTTTTCGCCTTTGCCGTAAGATTTCTGGATGCAAAGAAACTCTTGGACTCCTGAAATAGGCTTTCTGAAGAAGCAAGTACACTAATAGTAAACACATTTACATTAGGTGTCTTAGCGACATGTAAAACGGCTGAGAGAGAGACAGACAGAGACATATGACATGCAGCAAAGGTTCCCAGCTGGAATAGAACCAGCAATAGTTGTGGCTCTGCATCCATGTGGCTTGTAATCATTGAGCTGCCAAGACACACCAGCAAACTCATTTAGTTGAAAATCCACTACTTTCTCCATCCAGGAGGCAGAAAATGTCTTTTTTGTAGGTTCAAACATTTTGGGTTGCTGCTATTTTCCATTGTTAACTGATTGGAGCTGTCAGTGGCCATCCAGTTGAATTGTCAATTCCTTGGTCAACTTGTCAACTGGCTTTTAAAAAGAATTGTCCATCGTAGAACTAAAATCTTCGGCCAGTCAACCCAGAGACTGATGCACCGAACGTAATCATCAATTAAAATCATTTTTCAAGCAACGATGCCAAGAGATTCGAGGGTCCCAGCCTTTAAAATGTAAACATTTGATCTGTTTCTTTGTTGTTGGTGATAGTAAACTGTTTTTTTAGGCTGTGGACAGGTAATCTGATAAGACGAGCAATTTTGAAGTCACCTCATGTTCTTTGAACTTGTATTTCAGTATTTTTGAACATTTTAGTGGCTAACCAAGAAAAGAATTGCCAGCTTGATCAATAATGACCTTGTCTTCCTCGTCTTAACTGTGGTCCTTAGAACAATCGCAGGTTGCTTAATCAGGATGCAACACTGTTGAGGTTAACCATTGTTTCTCTGCAAGCTAGTTTAAAAATAGTTTAAGCTACAAGTGGTCTATTGGTTTTATGATGAACCACTGTAATAGGGTTGTTTTTAGTAAAATGCTCTGATAAGACATCCATGCACCACCCGCCCACCACCCAAAACAAAGACAACTACTTACTGCTAAACATAATAGAGTATTCACAGTAGCAGCTGAAGGGGTGGAGACACAATGGAGCTAAAAGCAGAGTGAACATTGGTCTCATATATACCAGGTGAACAGAAACATGGCTGAAAATGAATGCTAATATTGCTTTGTGTGTTTAAATAAGTAAACATCATATTTATAGACATAGTTTATAACTTGTTACAGTTTGCTGTAGCTTGTTAAGACCAATTAATGCAGATTTAAAAGCCACCCAGGCTGACCATAATGTGTTTTTTTTCAGGTAGCCATGGATATCCTCTCATGTTACTATGTAATATGAATTAAATGTGAAACTATATGAGCATATAGAATAGAATAGAATGCCTTTATTGTCACTGCACGCATGTACAATGTACACTATACACGTGCACAATGAGATAAGAGCCACTCGCTCTACAGTGCAGACATGTAAGAAATATTTACAACGTATAGTAAAAAAAAAAAAAAGAAATAAAAATGAATAAATAAGTAAGTATTAGTGCAAGACAGGATGATGATAGGAGAGGGGGTGGGGCGAAGTGCACAGATTGAGGTAGAAGAGGAGGTGGGGTGAGGTGCACATATTGTCGGTTATCCATTACAGTGAACAGTAAACTCACTCTTGGCTTTTGAAAAAAAACCCTTAACAACCTTAACAACCCTGAATTCATAATGAAAGACTTGAATAATGAAAAAAAGAAGATATTTAGGATGCTGCCCATTTATGCAGTCTGTGATCTCTTCACCTCACCGGGGAAGCTGCAGTTAGCTGATTGCCTCCTTACCTAGTGCTTATCCAATTTAAAATCATAAGAGCGTGGACTTAATAATGTAACGCCTACTCGCGCTGTCAACCTCAGGCTGGACATACAGCACCACGTATATATGGTCATTGTTGCAAGGGAAGAGCATGCACTCAGGCTTGGTAATGATGATTATCACATAGTAGTAGCGTAGCAGTCCATTAAGAGTCGATGCAAGCACTGATCTGCATAGCTGCAGTGCAGATAAATAGCATCCTCGGGGATCATGTCTGGAAGGTGAATTTGTGACTGATTCAACATTTTTGAGGGGAGATCAATCTCCTCCATGTCTCTCATTGGCTGCAGAGATTGATTTTAACTGTGTGCTGAAATGAGGTTTAATTAAATTAGAGGACAGGCTATTAATAGCTATTTCCAGCTCACAGAGGACTGGGCAGACTCTTCTTTATTGTTTACCTTTTGTTAACTGTAGGCCGTTTAATGTGGCAAAAAGAGACTCAAAGGGACTTGGGATCACCGTCCTTTTCCTTTTCTTTCTATAGATTTCTCTACAGTACCACGTCAAGCCAAGTCCAGGTGATTTTCATCTTACTGGAGCATGTTACATCTTAGGTTGAGGAGCAGAGGCACTTCTCATTTCCTTCCATTTTTCTATGCACAGAAGGAAAACATTATTGGATTTCCTCTTGACATGATAGATAACACACTCGGATGTTGTGACTCGTCCAATATTCACACAGAAGAGGTTTGCATCATCAGAGAGCCCTACTGCCCTTCCTCTGTGCATGGCGGTATCCGTTGCCATCACTTATGACCCCGGTAGCTTTTTCGGGTGATGTTAGTTGCTTATAGAGTTCCTTGGATATTAAATGCTGCTAATTACAAAATGAGGAAATTGGCACTTGTGTAGCTTAAAGGCCATCTGGGTTGGAGAGGAGTGAGTGCAATAAGAGATAGGGCTCTGGAAAGAAGTCACAGAAATGCCTTTAGGATGGCAGCAACTGATCTAAAGCAGATTAGGTCTCTAGGAGGGATTCCTCCTATGGGGCCGTCCTCAAAGCTGAGGGCTTTCTCATTATTCTCAAAACCCGAGGCACTTTATGTTCTTGAAGATTTTCTGGCTGATTTTCTGTGGGCAGAAATGAATCTGCTGGTCTGGTATTATGCTGTATTTACACATAACAGATTACACTTATTTCTGGTATTTTGCTGTTAATTTGGTATTTCATATGTAAATTTACACATAAAACAATAAAAAATGTAAATGAATAATGGCACATTTTATTTTTCACACATTAAACTAAACATGAGAAACCTGTGTTTAATAACCTGTGTTTGATTTTAATCACCAATTTGGGCTACAGAATTGTATAACATATATGACTGTATTAGCACATTGTTAAAAAATCCTCAGAAGTAAAGAGCAGAATGTGTTTGCCAACATTGTTACAAAAATGCTTAATATGACACTTTTTATGATTTGCCACTTCTTTTCGTGAATTGCTGTCCACCTAAATTTATGTGAATTTTAAACCTACATAGAAAAAATGCAATGGAAATTCAAGAAATTTGAAAAAAACAAAACAAAACAAAACTAAGCCAAAACGTAATGTTGCCAAAATGTACGCTTGGCTTAACTGGAAAAGTTGGTGTATCAACGAAAGCAATATTCATAATGAGTACAGGAAATACAAGCACACTTTGATGACTTGCATGCAGCATGTGCCAGATGGGGAGTTTTCAGATGTCTTGAACTGAATAAAGCCAACCAGTCCCTTTTTCAGTAGCACTGTGCTTCAGTAAATATTTTAGGGAGTTGTACTTGACATTGATATTTCTACTCCAGAGAGTTTATAATCCACTTTGTTTCAGGAGTCACCACACTTTTCAATCTATTTATGCCACTTTGAGATACAAGTACAGTTTTTAAGGAAATGCTTATGCATATATCCTCTGAGATTCATGGAAATTATGCCCTTCTGTGAAAGCCACCTGCAAGATGAATTCAACTGCAATTAAAGCCAGCTGCATGATGAACCCCCCAGATGATCAGACCACGTAAAAAACGACCCAGCAGCCCAAGAACCAGATTAAATACTCTTAAACCTTTGAACTTCTGTGATTGTTATATATAATATCTGCTTTGAGCCCACTGGGGCCTGAGGTGTTAGAGCTCAATTTGTGAGGTAATTTGTCTTGAAAAATTGCAGTCCTTTAAATAACCTCTTTAAACACACACTGAACAGGCTGTTATATACTTTATCTTGTTTCCCCTGTTGTTAACTCGCCATTTTTTCATATCTTTTACTTTGAAATTTTACAAACTTAAACAATTGAACAGATTCTTGAGATTTCCAGCTCATTCTCTATGCAGCTGGAGGAAGTTGTGCTGTCATAGAAAGATGTTACGTCAGTATGATTTTTAGCAGAGTAATAGGTAAGATAGAAAGATGAATGAGTTCAATTATAAATCTTTCAGGAGCTGCGCGCGAGCTATTTCTTACTTTTCTCTGCCACCATCCTTAATCCGTCTTCAAGAGCTGCCTTCAAAAAGAAAATTTACCATTTCTTCTACAGCCCTACAGGTTAACATGTTTGAATTCCCCTTAAATCATATATTACCAGTGTGCAATTTACACTTAGAATCAATGGAAAACACGATATAGACTGGTAAATTATAGGGTTTGTTGCAGTCAAATAACCTGAGTCAGAGAGGGCTTTTCTCCCATTGTTAATATCTTATAACATATGAGTCATGCCACATGAAAGATATTCTTTGCTCAGTTATTATAGGCTACTGTTATATCCACAGAGAAAAAAAGACAAAAAACTTGATTTTGCTTTTTGATTCATAAATACACACTGGACCCAGTTGCAGCAAATTATGAAAACAGATGATACAGTTGATATTGATTAGATTCCTTACTACTCAGTACATTGAGTGGTAAGGGGCGGGGAGGCTGTGGCTCAGAGGTAGAGCACGTCGTCCACTCATCAGAGGATTGCCGGTTTGATCAAGACACTGAACCCCCCCAAAAAAAGCTCCCGATGTACGCACGAGTGTGTGAGTATGTTAGTTTCCGTTCTGGTGTGTATGTGGATCAGTGGTGTGAATGGGTGAATGCAGACATGTAGTGTAAAAGTGCTTTGAGTGGGCAGACTATAAAAGCGCTCTATAAGTACAGTCCATTTACATTTTTTTCTGAAAAATCCCTTTTACATCAATCACAAAGCACAAAAAGTTATTTAAAAAAATCTGATTTTGCAGCATTTTCAGATTCCTTTAAAAACAAAAAATAATTCCTCTAATAGCAGCTGAGCAGCATTATTGCTGCCTCCCTCCACACCCATTCGCTGAGAAACCAAAGGGAAAAATGCAAGTTTTCATTTTGTATTAACCCAGCACTAATCCAGCAGTAATAGAAAAAATATTCTGAAGGACTAGTTTGAGATAAGCGTAAAGGCTGTAGACTGGGACTGAAAACAGCCCTCGAGTACAACAGAGGCAATTTTAACATGAAGGATACAGTATTGAGGTGGTTTCCCAGCAAGAAAACCACCTTGGTACTGTATTCCCTTAAAATCAAGGAAACCAGGATCCATCTTGACCAAAGTTGGTGAATAAAGTTATAAAATTATTCTCACCTAATTCTTGTCTCATAAGCAAAGAGTTGCTGCTCAGTAGCTGCCTATAACATCCCACAAACACAGACACATTAGCCTTTATTATATACCACCAGAGGAATGTGCGTCCAGTGATCTTCCAGCTCTGGTATTAGTCTCTACCTAGCTGCCGGCATTCAATAAATTGTTCACTAGCTAGTCACTAACTGTGTCAGCTGGTTGGTGCTGAACAGGTAGTATACAGAGGATTTATTAGTTTCTAAAAACAGCTGCCAACCGTCTGCAGCTGGAAAACATTGATCAAGTGGTTTTCAAATAATAGGACAGCCACATTATATAACATTACAAAAAATAAATCACTTTGACTGAATCTCAGCACCAACTCATCACACGTTAGCACTGCAGCCGTGTGTGCGTGTGTGTGTGTGTGGGGGGGGGTAAAGCTACAGAATCATACCATGCATGCTGGTGACAGATATTGAGGGTATAACCCAGGATTGCAATGGAGCTGCTCCAGGAATGATGCTGACAGCCCACCATTTCAACCGGCTGCAGGATTCTGTGAAACCCCCGCTGGAAGTAGATAATGGAAAGAAAGAGATGAAAGAAGGATGAGATGAATCATAAGAAGCCTTGTGTTGTCTTGCTCTGAAGTTAAGCGTTTTATATACGTACACAGAGATTTTCTTTGAACAGACGTGCTGGGCTTTTCCCTGCCTCCCCCTCTGTCAACATCATTTTTCATAGGTTGCACAATTAGTTTTAAAAAACAAGCTGTTTTTGGCCTCGCATGCTTTACTTTTTATTTGATCAGAGTAATTGATCAGTCAGAACTGGTGTTTTTCAGAGGTGGTTTTGTGAAACAGAATTTAAGCAGATCTAATTAGTCAGAAGGACATCTTATTTATTAATTGCAGGTTCATATTCTCATTGATAATACTTTGCTAATACTTTTTACAGCACAAAACATTTCCATGACACATTATACTAACTGGAAATTGAGCCAAAATAGCAATTAATTTTGAAAAAGCATTACATTTACGGGGGAACATTCAAGAATAAATGCTTGTTATGTGTGGGAAAAGCTCCATTATATTTGTCTGGATGCATAATTAGACCAAAGTGCCTGAAAAGGCAAACAGAAATGTGCCTCATATCAGCCCAATTATTCAGAGTAATTAAAGACAAGTTTAACGAATATAGTGCAATAAAGTCCCAATGTGTTACTCTTTCAGGAAACCTGATGCCCTGTTCGCATTTTTGAAGTAAAAGTATAAAGCATATGTGTCAGTTTAAGCCATTTTCTTCACTGTTCAATTTCCTTTTCTTTAAAGTCAGTCAAACTAGTACCAAAATGTGCAAAGTTTTTTGTCGACCTCACTAATGGCTCACTAAAAGCAGACGGTCCTGAGTTTTTATCAACTGAATCTAGACTAAAATGTCCTGTCATGTTTTAGTGGATTGAGAATAAGAAATGAGGTGGGAAAATATGAATAAAGCTCAAATTAGTGTGCTAATTCAGGACTTACACTAGATTTAAAATGTCTTCAAACCTTAAAACTATTTTTAATATAGCAAACCCCACCACTAATTGGTATTTTCATTGCAAACATGTTAGCATGCTGATTTTAGCCGTTAGTTTAGAGATAAACCACAAATACAAACAAAGATCTGCTAGCGTGGATATAAACTCTTGTGGTCCTATACACTGGGATGAGATATAATGTGTGAAGTGTTTCATGTGACTTTTTGAATTCTTATCAATGCAGTGCTATTTCTTATTGAAATGCTTGAAACAAAACCTTCACGGTCAGCCATTTCTACAACTGTGTCATTTTATCATTCATCATACACCATGTACATTACTAAACCAGTCCCTCCTAATATGCTTGGGACTACAGTCCATTTACATCAATACATTTTTCCAATATACTGTTAAATGATGCAACCATAAGCAATGCTCTCATAAAGAGTGAGATGTAAACATGTGTGGAGGAGCATGCTCCTCCCAGGAGTCCCCAGCTACCCTTATAAACATGCCAACATGTTGTGGTTGGCTGGTATATTTGAGGGACATCCTCTCTCTGTTGACAAGATGTTCCTATTCCTGTTCCTGGCTTCCAGGTACAAGCAGGATGGTCTGCTTAGATTTGCACTCCTGCTGGCTGTGTGATCATAATCTTTAGTTCTTTCAAGTATTCATACAGTATCTGTGGGGATATAGTGTACTGTAATGCCCTGCGGGGAGCCACAGCAATCATTTCCATTACCCACTGGGGAAGGCATCGCTTGGTGATAGGCGCTGTGGTGTGAGGCTCCAGCCACACAGGCAATCAGGTTAGATTTCCTAAACCTTAAGACATTCAAAGTGCATGTACAGCTCCAGGAGTAAACAGCACCACTACTATCTGTGCCACCAGTGGCTGGCATTGAATAACAACAGCACTTTAAAATCACTTGGAAGGCCTCATAAGGTGACTGACAGTGTATCCAGCGCACTCGACAAATCAAATCCCATGATGGAGAGAAATGGTTGAATCTGAAGTGTTTTTACTTTTCAGAGTAGGCTGGTTCCTTCTCTTTGCTCACGCTGTGCACACCATCAGCTCCTCTTCCCACTCGGCATGCGCTTTCTCTGCCTACTGAGCTCTCAACACTGTGGCACATAGGAACGCCTCTGCCTGTCCATATGCCTCCACAGGATGGCTCTCTCAAATCCTCAGACAGACAAGAAGAAAACACATTGAGTAATATATTAGATGCTGAACATCTCACAGAAATTTGTAACTGCACACAGGGCACATAGGCTTGCCTTTTGCAGTGGGTCTTTCTCTGCTTGCAAACATTAACATATTTACCATTACACATAGTGGTAACAAGTCAGCATTTGGAAGTAATGCTGATGGCATTTTATTATACTTTTACTACAGTAGCCCATCCTGGATGCTACATGTGTGTTAACATTAGCAGCTGTGTTCTGGTCTTTTGGATTTGGGGGAAGTTTATGTATTCCAGAAACCGGAGCCTGTACTTGTTATCCAAGATCCTAACTGGCTCTTGCAAAATTGAAAAGGAACCATGAGGTGTGAAATTAAAACAATCAACATCAGACTTGTTTGTCCTGATTTTTACCCATAATTCTAGGTCTAATTAACTCCATACAACAATACAAGGACAATACGTGTTTCTTTATTTGCATGTCTCCTGCATAGATGATGACTTTTAATGGAGACATGCAGTTTAGCATCAGTCTTCTCACATTATAACCCAGACATGCAGCATGTCAGTAATGTTGCCAATCAGCTAAAAAAAAATAAATCAGTATCATTGTCATTGTCTACCACTGTCTAAAGTCAATAAAGTGGTTACATTTTGATTGGTGGGCAGGCATAGCAACACTCAGGCATGTAGGCATCCCAGATGTCTATTGATAAACACAAGTCTAAAAAGTGCTGAAGCTGCAGCAAAGCAGAATAATGTTCAGTTCATCTATTTGTGTTTATGCTCCAGTTAGGAGGTTGCAGTTGATTTTACATGTATTCGTAGCTTTTGTTTCGACCTCGTTACGGACATTTTTCTAATATATATTTATTTCCAAAGAGCTAAGTAGTGTTTTTCTGAAAATAATAATTATCCTGTGCAGTAATTGCCTATTTCTGTGTGAGCAGAGAAGTGTATTATTTAGCCAGATTGTCTTGTGTTTTTATGTTGAGCTCACCCACTGGCAGTTTTGTCAACACAAATTAGTACTCAGGGATGGTATATAAAGGGACTGCTGTGTAAGATGCAGGAGGAATGCTGCTGTAGGATGTCATCGCTGCCACAGGTCTGTATGATGATGCAGAATCAATGCATCATGCTCACACAAGGACTGAACTAATCCTCGCCTGAGCCTCCACACTCGTCATCCAGTGTAGGCCAAGATGACAGGGTTAAAGGCTGTGTGGTTAAAGGGATCCTGGAGTCCCTGGAGAACGATTTGCTGATTGGCAGAGTTGCTGCTTGGCTCAGCTTATCCCTAACTCTGTAGGCATGTTAAGTATTTATGTCCATGGTGTCGTGATTGTCCCTGTCGAAAGAGCTATAGAGTCATCCACAGTAAGTGTGATGGAAGAAGTACTGAGATATTTACATAAGTAGCAACACTGCAGGTGTAGAAAAAGTGTAACAAGTAAAATTCATGTATTCAAAGCTCTACTTATGTATTTGTTAAAATAAGAGTAAATGTATAGACATGAAATGTGAAATGTACATGAAAGTACCAAAAGTAGAAGTACTCATTATGCAGTAGGGGCCATTTGAGAATATTACTTTACCAACATCCTTTACCTAACTGACATTCTTCTGTGTGGTTTAATTCTTATTGTTTATTGGTTGAATTAATCTTATTTCTATCATAATAAAAGTACAATATCTACCCTAAAAATGTAAAGTCACATTAAATGGACACATAGCTTAAAACTGTACATAAGTAGAGTACTTGAGTGAATGTACTCTATACCCCACCACTGACACATAAGTCCACCTAAAGTAACTTTATTGTTACAATATAGTGTGTTTGCAACAGGCTTGCCAACAAGCTAGGTATACAGTCATTGCAACCAGCAGTCAGCTAATATGATGGCTAAAGTGTTTAGTGTGACTTAATGTGATAACAGGAAGTAATTACCAGTGACAGTGTTGTCAAAAGTGTGTTTGTATGCCCGAATCTGCATGGTAACAGGAACGTGTGCATCATCAGACAACTTCTGTGGATCAGAGTGCTTAAAAAGCAGTTGTACATTTTTTCTTTGTGCAGTGTGGACAAAGAAGCTATTTTATAAACTTCAAATTTTATACATTTTTTAAATAGGATACCATAACAACACTTCAGGCCTAAATATATGAGTAGTCTTTATGGTGTCCTTACACATATTGAGGATTTTTAACAGATTGATTTTACATGTTTCTTTTTAAAAATGCAAACATGGATGGTATCTGTGAGAAACATACCTGCAGATAACTTGGTCTGTTGCTAGTTAACGAGTTGCATTGGAACAGTAATATCTGGTGTGTTGAACTGTCATTATAGTACCAACATACAGAAAATGGGCCTTTTCTCTTGGAAATGATTCCTGACATTGTCATGAACAGACGACAGCACATACATTTCATGCAAATCCTCATGCATGAAATTCAAATGGTATGCTATGTGCTTTGCAAAGGTAATCAGTAGAAACTGCTAAAATTTCCACGAGGAAAACTTACAGCACATAGTAAATAATCATGTTCATACAATGTCATAAGTAAAACGCATATACAGTATCCTGTATACTAGAGAAAGTATTAAAAAAAGTGATTAAGGCCATTTGGGCTGCTTTATTAAGCACAGCTCAATTCATGTGATTTACTGTATACGAATATGGGTGTAATATAGCAATTTCCTTCGTGCTCCTGAGTATTGCCCATGGCCACATTTTGACCCAGACTACAGGAAAAATTAAACTTCAAGATTTGGCCTTGGGCTATGACATGAGAGAGTTCATTACAGCAACATCATCAGACTGCAGCAACAGTGAGCGGAGGAGTTACGTGAGAGCCACTGTCCCAAAGGGGAATAGAATATTCAGGAAACTCATAACCATTGTATGAAATAAAAATGTTACCCTCTCCCCCTGATCTTGTTATGCTGACATCCAGTGGTTTAACTCTTCACCTTGCTGCAGTGATGTATAGATGTTCTTTAGGACACCCTGGTTTCACTGTGTCACTGTTGTACCTCACAAGGAACAGAAGAACACCAGGCCATGGACCCAAATGCAGACACTGGACGTGAAGAAGAGATGCATATAGGTGGTTGAGGCAGGCAGGGTTACAAATTAGGAAGAGCAGTCCAAAAAGCAAACAAGTCTGTGAAGGGGGGCAGACAATACCCAAAGTTCACAGAAATAATGAATGAAAAACATGCTGGGAACACAAAGAAAACAACACAGCTGGCATGAAACGCACAATGTGCGACAATGAACTCACTACAAATAAAGGGAATGACATGCAATGTATGCACATTACTGAGGACAGGCTACCTAGGTAGAAATAACAAATAAACCAATTACACAGGCAAAGTAAAAGGACAGGAAGCAAGTAAACAAAGACACAAGAGGAACAGGCCCTACGAAATGAAACAGGAAGTACAGAAGTACTGAACAGGCCCTGAAAACCTGGACCCTCTGTTGGGTGTGGGTACAGTTGCAACAGGCGTTTTGCAAAACACTGATTTTCAGTCTGGTTTTAGTTACTTTTCAAATGAATACCAGCTGAACCATGTCATCATGTCACGTATGTGTGGGTTTTTTTTAAAAAAACATCTGCAAGTCAGAATTAAACTTATTTTCACTTCAGCAGCATTATTTTGTTCATAAATGCCAAACTGAGCAGAGAATGTTTGTGTCTTGTCAATTTCACCCAGCTGTCTTAGCCAATCTGCGTTTGAATGATTTTTAAGAAATCATTTGCTGTACTTGTCTTATATCTGGGTACTTGAGAGTGAATATTGTCAACAAATGGTAAGTGCTCTAAATCCCTTTTCATCCCTGCTCTTCTATCAGAAGGTCAGAAAAAACACTGCCTGGCTTCCTTGCTGAGACACTTGTGTGCTATGACACCGCTCAAAGGAAAGTCCATTTGGGTCTTTTCGCCTGCTGTGATACTCGAAAGGCCATCTATCCCCACCTGGGGCATTCACACTTTGGTTTTCACTCTGAATTTTCGAAAGCTATCAACTGAAGGAAAAAAGTACAAATGTGCTTGATTTGTCTGTCCTTGAGTTCTGTGATTAATGCCACGACCCTGCCTGTCATTATTTTATAAGCGCATTTTCTGTCTTATTTTCTTTTCTGACCCACAGGGTCATCACGAAAGCACAGCGCCACTCATTGGTGTCTGCAGAATATCGCACAAGAATCAGTTGACAGCTCTGATGAGGAGTTCTTTGATGCCAGAGGTTAGTATTACATTTTATTTCCTGTCTTCACCTTGTAATTTTCATTTTGTAGTTTTCGAGACCTTTTTCACTACAGCAACAAAATGAAATGAAAGATGCAGTCACTGCCTTGGGTTCTGCTTTTGCTTCCAAGTTTGTGGAGCTAAAGTTTGGCACTGCACAAGAGGTGTTACTAGAGTGCCATAGATTGTGAATGGTCCAGCAGACCACAACAAACACAGCAGTAATCACTATTTTACTTCTGCTTCTCTGGGCCAACCAGTAGAAAAACAAAAAGAACCACAAAGAATACTTATTGAAAGGACCAACATGTTGAAGTCCTCAGTGTTATTTGGGCAAGTAAACCCAGACAGAAACAAAAACTAGAACATTTCTCAGTGTCTGGCAGCAAATTAGATTATACACACAGCCAAACAATGCAGGCAAATAAATAAATAAACAAACAAACAAATCCTCTGTGGTGTAACCCCTAAAAACTTCCCATGGTCAAATGCTCTTTTAACTGTTTATTGATTTCAAGAGCCCAGGATTCTCCTTTGGCATATGAACATACACATATCTGAACATCAGCCCATTATTCTGAAACCATAATAGTCTGAAAAATGCCTCATTGGGCCAAAAGCCTTTCTGTCTGACAACCTGTTTTCCTGAAAATTAAATCACATTGCTCCAAAGGGCCAATTTGAAGAAGACACAGACTCTTCCTGAAGTTTTTCTGCCGTTAATATGTTAGTGTAGTTGGCCATGCAGTCAGGTAATCAATGTTTTCAACACTTTCTTCTTGTTTTCAACATTAAGAAACATGTGGTTAATGTTGTGAAATGGTTGCAGGTTGATAAGGTTTAGGGAAAGACTGTGGATTTGGTACATTGATAAGTACATTGATAGAAGAGTGAACCAGTGTGTATTTTCACAATAGATCTTCAGCACAATGGATGTTTGCTTTGGTATAATGGACTGCCCAATGAATGGGCTTCATTCATGCTGTTTACCACCTTTATTGATCATTTGTAATTTTTTGTGCAAGAAACACAGAGAGAGATATTCAAAAACATATTCATTTCACTATAGTGTCAGACAAAAACAAGCAGCAATTTGCCCCATTTCAGAAGCTAGATCTGAGGAATATTAGGCATTTTTACTCAGGAAATTGTTTTAAATTGAAACTATTTTTCTGTCAGTTGACTAACTCATTAGTCAAGTTAATGTTTCTGCACTTGTAAAAGTGTTGGAAAGTCTTATGAGGCTCTTAAAAGTGAAGGTTATGGGAAGCCCAAGGTTGTTAAGTTCTTGTGGTAAAGGGCTGTTAGCTGGGGAAATGTAGGACAGTTGTAATTAACAAATCATAAGATCCATTTGCGTGCCTTTATTGTATGATATGGTGTCTGATACTATGAGTGTGAGTACGTGCGTCTGTGGATTGTTGTTATGACTAAATTGGGTGAAATCTGATTTCAGAAGAGTCATTGAGGATGAAACCAGAGAGAATGGGTAACAAATGAACCATTTTTAAACTTTCATCAGTCCTAATTGTTTTATACTAATTTCACTGTCTACTTTACTGGTTGAGATTCTTGTTAATGTATTCACGATGTCTGACTGTCCAGAAATAGGCACACTTGAGAACTTGTTCGACTACTAGCCTTTTCACAGTCCCAGAGGGAGTTCATCAGCGAATAAGTGGGATACTTATCTTACCAATTATCCGCTTATCCCCCCAGAGACTGATGGTAGAGATACTAATCAATTATGTGTTATTATTATAACATGTCCTTATTTTACATTAAGTCAGTCAATAGCCAGCGGTATGTAGAGAGTTTCTGGTGTCAATAGTCCTTCATATGATATAAAAACTTGTTGAAAACAAGGCTGAGTGGGTTAGCACCCCCTGAAACGTGCTTTGCTCCATTTCTGTGTTTGTTCATGGAGAAAACGCCGTGGTATTATGTCGCATTTTTATACAGAAATTTAATTAGCATGTTTTTCTGAGAAAAAATTTGACTTTTGTTGAGATCATTAGTCTTTCAATCTTACTCCCTTAAATCATTCACTGGTTTCCCTTCGGTAATTTTGATTTACTCTCACTCTTTTTCCCTTGCATAATGTGTTTGTCAAAAAAAGGGCATGTGCTGCACACACTCCTAGAAAGCATGAAATATTTATCCTTATCACAGCTGTCACAGAGCAGAGCTGTGTGTTGCTCAAAATGCATTTTGTGAGACTGAAGTCGAGGCGCCTCTCATCGTCAGAGATTCACCAGGGGATAAGATAACATGTGCATGTGCTGTGCGTGAACAGATGTACCTCATCATCCTCGCACTATCTGCAGCTCGAGATTCCACACTCACCTGTGAAATATCTTGAGTGAGTGTGAGGGACATTGAAACAGGGATGTCTTTAATTAAATATTATGAGAGAGACTGCAAAAAAGCAAATGAAAGCAAAGAAATGACCAGCTGTTTCTTGAGTGTGTGGTTGCATTTCATGTAAATAAGTTTATAAAGGAGAAGAATAGTTTTAAACTTTGGTTAATACGCTCATTTGCTTTCTTGCTGAGCTCAATAAGGCAATTGACTGATTCATGTTTGTATGGAAAATATGAAACTATAGTACAGCAAAAAACAGTTAGCTTAGGTAAGCATTAAGACTGGAAGAAAGAGGAAAAACTACCTTAATAATTTAAAAAAAAGTTAATTGGGGTTTGGACATATGCCATCCAGGGATAGTAAATGAATAAAGGCATCACGTCATTGTGTAGTGCATGCAGCTGGCACCAAAGTCTGGCACCAAACATAGCACTCACAGTGACATTTCCTGTGTTTATAGATTCCTCGCTTCCATGCCTCAAGTGCATGACCATTAAACCAGTCAGGACCTGAATTATTGTTTTTACACTTTAGCGGTGCTTCTCAAGATTTTGTCACCTTCAGAGAGAGCCAAGGTAGAGCTTTACAGATAAGCTAAGCCAAAAGGAGGCTGCCATAAAGTGTCCCGTTGTCATAATAACCTTTCATAGAGACAAACCCTCCATATAATAACCATCATGGACACATCTTTGAGGAGGGTTCAATCGTCTGGCATCATCATTGTCATGATTGCCTTAACACTTTGAGACTACAGTACAGATCAGTTAGTGTGTTAACCTTAAAATAATTTACGCTTTGCTGCTGATCCCTCCAAGTTTCTTGGCTTCGTACACTGTTAGTCCTGCAACTCCTCCAAACTGTGGCGTGTCAACCACCATCAACTGTAGGTAATACATGGTTAGGTGCCTTGCACAGCCCACAACAACACACCCAAACCCAATTACATAGTGAATAAGCAAATCTGGCAAATGTGCATTACACTTGTTTTGGCTTGTAGCACCCACAATCATTGTGATGCTATTGTTTTTCAATTATGAAGCGGGCAGTAGAACTAATAATGCTGAAGTTTCCTTATGGATATGGAAACTTCAAGATTTTCCATTTAAATCTGTTATAAGGCACAGAAGATGTACACTGTAGGGAACCTGAGTTTGAGGTTAGATGTTTGTGGTGAAGGTACCAAGCAATGTTTTTTTCCATCTTTCATTTCATGTTTTTTTTTCTAGCTCTAATTGGCTTATTATTTGCTGGCTCATTCTACAGAGACCAAACATTTCACATCTCATTTTGTCCTTTTTCACTGACACACCGCATTGCAAGTGCTTTGTGGCAAAGCCAGTATTTTTAGGGTCTTTGGTTGTGAAAAAACCTTGCATTATCCTTTCAAGTTGCATTAAAGCACGGCTGTTCCAATCAATAAATAAGCCTCATTATAAAAGAAGTGACACTGAAAGATGAGATGCAACAAAACTTGTTTAATTTTGTAAAACCAAGAAATGGGAGAAGAGGCGTTTCAAGGGTGTTTTAGCCTTGCTGTTTCTGTGTGACTTTGTCTTCTGTGTACAGAGGGAAAGTGAAGCTCAGCCCTGCAGAAAAGGCAACAGAGCAGGTCATTCCAAACATAAACATATGCTCAGTGTGAAGGATGCCTTCCATAAAAGGGAAACCAGAACAGGGTCATAAAAGGGTTGTTGAAGTGATGGTTCACTATCATTGGTTGCTAACTGAATGACTGCAACTCTCATTGTTTGCTGTATAGAAGGGGTCTGGTCCACCAAGCACACTGGGCATATGTTTTCTTTATCTAGAAGCAATTTCAGCTTTTTATAGAAAAGAGAAAGTGAAAGATTTAGACTAAAGAGTGATTGAGGGAGTGCTTGTCATATTATAGGCCTACCACTCGAAACATCACAATAAGCCAGGGGGAGTTTTATTTATGTGGTTATGATGAATGCTTTCATCCACACTGCGTAACCCAGTGGACCCAGAAAAAAAACTGAAAATGTATGACGACTGTCAGGAATTTGCTGAGTTTTCTGCTAAAAAGAAAATCCCCAGATATTATTAGAACAGTTTGTGTGTTTTATATCGTTTCTCACCATTTTTCTTGTTCATGCATTTCTCTGCTTTTTCATACCTTCAGTTGCTTCTTGAATTTAAGATACATCTCAAGGGGCTCATTCATGCTTACAGTAAACTTGGAATATAAATTTAAATGTATAACAATGTCTGTATTCTGTTGCTCTTCATATTGTGTTTCTGAGACACTTCAATTAACGTGGCCAAATGCAGTGGATGGCTGCTTGAAGCTGATCAAAGCGTTGTGCTGATAAGATTAAAATCCACGTGAGGTCCACAAATATGATGATATTTTCTGCCATTTCTGCAGTAAAATATGAAATGAACCAATGATCATAAGATTTTAGAGATGAATGGTACCCTTTTCCTTTACTTTTAACTGCAGCAAGACAGTGGTCCTTAACATCATGCCAGAGCAACCAAGAGATTATTTTATGGTCACAAAATGTTATTTACTGACCTCTTAGTGCAATCTGTAGTCTTCAAAGCTGATTTAACAAGAATGTTGAATGTCATATAGATCTACATCTTTGAGGCATTTTTAAATTTATTTTACAAAAAAAATTCACTTGTGTCATAAAGAAAAAAATAAGAATAAAACAAAGAGTAAATATCTGACCATTAGAAGCCACGCTATACTGTTTTCTCTATATATACGCTATATATTTCCATATCAAAAGAGTAGATATTAACAACAAAATTATACTTTAAAGCAGGAAAGCAGATATGAACTCTCAGTATGAGTTGTTGTTTCTAATGAGAACTGAGACTGAGGTTCAGTTTCTTCCTGTTAATATTGTGTGTCAGCCAGTGTTTGTTTGACATGGTGTGGAGGCAGCACAGCTGTTGGCTGGATGGTTGGATGCTGTCATCTCTGTTGATCAACTCCTCTGAAATCTGCACAGCTGCCCCCGGCAAAGCACCCGACACATTGTCACAGCCCCCTTGAGTTGGCCCACAGTGATGATGAAAACAGAAGTGTATCACAGGCTGCTTTCAGAGCAGAGAGTCTCACCAACATGCAGACACACAGGAAGATCAAAGTGAAGATACTGAGAGGCTTCATGATCCGTCCACCTCTGGCGTCACCTCCACTGTCAAATAGAAAACGTTTATTTTCCACCAGTGGAAGGTAAAGCTCGTTTATCTACAATCCTGACACAGAAGCTCTCAAATGCAAGTGTTCAAATGAAAGAAAGGAGATAAGACATTTGAAGCTCACATTGAAAGAAGAAAAGGAAAATCCAAAGCAATCTTCTTATGAAAAGGCTAAACTTTTATTCCATTGGTTCATTCAGAGAATGCACTTTTCTACTGAAAACTGAATTGTTTGAAGCTTTGTGCCCATTGAAGAAGACACATGCAGAAAGGCGGTGAAGCATCAGAAGTTTTACTTTGAACCATCCAATAGAGTAAAGGCTTTTTTAATCACCTCCTGTGAAGAGCGCAATGCATTTATTTTCTGATGCTGCTGGTCCACAAAAAGACTTTTTACTGAATAATTTGTTCACGCTTTAATATTGCAGGCCCTTTCATGACTCTGGTTTGCCAATAGCAGCTCATCTTCATTATTTTGCTGGAAAGAGCTCAGCGGGTTTGAAGACTACGTTTTAAATATTTGTTTGACAAGACAAAAACCCAGTGCTTCATCCAAAAAACTCTTGTCTTTGTTGTGGGTTGAGGATAACACTGTCAGTTTTGTTATTTGTGAGATGTGAGGATATTATTCTGATTTCTGTTGCGTTCCATGTGTTTGTATTTGACAATTTGATAAAGAGAAGCTTTAAGGAAAAATAGCATGTATGTCAGATAACTCTTAAAGTTACATTTCATGATAATTTAACCCTGTTAATAGAGAAAATTCGTGTGATACAATGTTATAAATTTAAATATTTTCTTGGGATAAATTTTGGTGTCCGATCAGGCTATTGGAGCATATTTCTGAAGTACAGAATGTTTTTTTGTGTTGCCATATTATACACATTTATATAAAGTATTTCTTCTCTTTCATGGCTGTTCCTGCTACCTGTTAGCAGCAGCAGCAGCAGTGGGGGGGTATTTATGCAGCATTGCTTTCATTTCCTCTCTTTACTCCATCTGATGGATTCTAGTTGCTCTCCATAGGACTGAAGTAATAAAAATGAAAAATCATATCTCTCTTCTACATTGCATACTGCTGGTGTCACCCACCACCTCCACCTTTATAGACCCCCAGCATCACTCTGCCCCTGTTTATGTCTCACACATGTGAACCTACATGAGTTTGTTCACAAGTCTCATTTTTTATCATGGCTGAGCGCACCCTAAGGCTGCTCAAACGAATGCCAACTCAGTTGTCACATTGTTTATTGATGAGAGCCGTTGACAAATTTGCTGTGTGTTAATCCAGATTTGTTATTTGATGACATGAATTTAAATAATGAGGCGAATTGACAGATTGAGCCTGAAAGGAAATTCATGGTGTTGGCTGTACTCACAGTTTAATGCCATAATAAATTGCCATGGGAGGCAAACCATGTTTGTATGCAACTGGGACATGGGACTATTTATTATAAGGCTGCTAGCTTATTATGTTGTTGTATTCCACTCTGCACTTGTAGATGGAAACTAGGATGACTGTGTGTCAGGATAATTATATTAGCACAAATGCAAAGTAATAATTATATATTGTATGGAAAATAAACATTCTTTCTTGTCAAGAGTTAAATAAGAAGGTTGATAGCACTCTCATGTCTTAATATGAGGTTAGTTAGCTTAGCTTGTTTGGACAAAGCTATACTAGCAGTTACCATGTTTCCAGTCTTTCTCCTAAGATAAGCTAACTGTCTCTTGGCTTTAGTTACATATTGAAGAAACAGAAATGAGAATGGTACAAATTTTCTTATCCAACACTGCTCTATTTAAGATTCCTAATAAAGGTTTATATCAGTGACCAGAATTATGTATTTGATGAAGAACTTAATCAAAAAAGTACAGAGTAAAGGTGGATCTATATGCTATATTCTGACTAGCCAACCCACATATATTTTAATTTCCTTCCTTGTTAGGTTTCAGCATCCTATTCACGTAGCTTATTACAGCATTTTATCCTCCCAACACATATTTGAAAACAAAGTAACGTGGAAGCAACAGATTAGCGTTTATGTTGGAGATTCCTGTAGAGCCAATCCTCTCACTCCTCCTTATGACAAGGCCGGTCTCGGGAACCCAAAAGCACGACTCTGATCTTTCGAAGTTACAAAAATACCAATTTATTGAAACAAAGTAACACAAAATCACCTTCACAGGGAGACAGAAGTACGAACTAATAATCACTCTAATGAGGTAACAGAAAATCACTCTTTCGAGGAATAGCAAGAAAAGAAAACTTAAAGTACATCAAAAACGTGAATGAAATACTTTACTTGAACGAGGGAGCATGGACATGAAAGCGAATTGTCACTATCAAAGACACGACGAACTGGCACAAGACAGGGGGAGACGCGGACTAAAATACACAAAAGGGCAGGGAACACAGGTGCACACAATCAGGACGGGGAAGACAATCAAAACCAGCGGGAAACACGAGGGAAGGGCTAGCCACCTGAAACGAGAGGAGAGTTAGTGATTTCAACATAAAACCGGAAGCACGAGACAAGACAGACATAACCTACACTAAACACGACAAACTTTACTTGGCCGCGACACCTTATGTGCCTGCAAACACAAACGGTTAGTACTTACTCTTCACAAATGTCATTGATCTGTTTGGCCTAAAACTAAAGCTAGTCCCCACAAAGATAGAAGTCCTATAGACACGTTTTCACCCATCTCATTCCCCACTGATTTTGTTTGTCTGTGCTGTTGAAAGAACGACAGTGTGTTCATCAGAGTCTGTAGAGTAATCCGTTCCTTCCCCTCGCCTGTCTTCGTTCACCTTAATTTTGCATCTGTGTGACAGGTTTGAGGAAGAGTGAATGAAAAAAAATATTCTGTCTTGTTTTCACATTTTTTGTTGCATGTATCATGGATAGACTCACCAGCCAGTGTATTTACTCAACCCTCCTGTATCTTTACTTTTACTGGCGAGAGGCAATGTTTTCATGCTTGTTTTTTGTACATTTTGAACAAGTTATCTTAGAGAGTTATGTGTAGAGGCGGATTTAATGCTGTGGACCAGTAGACCTTGGACCCAATAACAGTTGATTAAATTTTGGCAGTGATCCAAATCTTCGATCTTTGTAGACCAAAGCTGTGTTTTCTAACCTGCAAGAATTATACTGCTTTCACATTCTGGTGGTAAAGTCCAAAATCCAGGTCCTCCAAGGCTAAACAGGAATCGATTTATGCAACATTTTAATGGGGAATCAAACCAGGAAGATGTTTTTATAAGCTTTTCTGGGAATTTGCCCAATTTTATGCTTGTATAGTACAGAAAAATACCCTTTGCTAGCACAAAACATTTCCTGCAGTGGATCTGAGCCACAAAACAGTGAAACCCAGAGGGTTTTCATTTGATCTCATTGACGACTTCTTTCTCTGTGGCAGAAGCTGCTGCAACATGCAATTTTAATTGTTGCTGCACAACACCTTTGTCATGTAATGGGCTGCACATAATTACAGTAAGCCTATTTATGGAAACATAAAAGAGGAGTTGAATATTTAATGGTTCTCCTAGAGGGAGTAATAAGTTAATACGGATGGGAATTTAGGGAAAAGCAAGAAAATTGCAAAGATAAAGAGCACTATCAAAATAGCAACAAAGTTTTATTAACATCACAAAGTAAACAGCATGTGTGTATGAAATTATATGCCATATATACATAAAATGAGGTATAAAACATTTAAAGTGTTGCAACTTGCAGAGGCACAATATAAGAAAGAATATTGTTCTGTTCCTCTAGAGAGTAGCGTAGGGATGAATGTTTCCTTGTCACAATGGTCTACGACAAAGATACAATGTAGAGGAAAATGTCATGCATAGAGAAGACAAGACACAGTTGAGCTATACTGAGCGATTGCATGTGGTTTTCATAATATGTGAATTACTATAAAATAAATCAAATCTTTTAATAATGTTTATACAGTATAAAATATTGTAACATTCGTAGAAACATGACTATGACTAAGTTTACAAGGAACAATCAAAGAAACAACAAAATCAGTAGGATTCATCATCTAGGAATCATGATGATCTGCACAAAGTTTTTTTAATCAGTCCATCATGTCAATAGGACAAATCCTCTGGTCATCACAAATACCCACACCAAGTTTCATGGAGATCCAATTTACGGCCCTTGAGATGTTTCGGTTGGGACCAACATCATGGAATAATTCACTGACATTGCTTGAGCAATGCCCCTAATATGGCTAAATATATGTTCCTATAAGCACATTTAATCATCTTAAAATTAAAATTAAATCATGACTACACATATTTAATTTTTTTTTACACTTTTATGTATCAGATTATGGATATATTGTCTGCTCATGAGCTGTACTCGTGGTGTTTCAATGCCATCTCGCTTCAGTATCCTACTTACCTGACAGACTCATTCTGTTTATGCCATTTTACAGGATAATCCCCTAAGCCATCTCATTTTCATAGTGCGTCATCGGAAGTTGAAAGGGCCTAAAATAAAGCCAGAAGTACTATTTTGGTAATTCCACTGCTGCAACTAATGCATAATGATTAGATGAAGAAATTGAGAATTACTAAAAAAATAAAATAAAATTGAGCTGCAGAGGTCAACCGAGGCTGTTTCGTCATCGTTTAACAATCACAGTACCAATTCCCGTATCTTCTAGCCCGACACTTATTCACAGTGAGCTGACAGGTTGAAGGATGTTTCTAAATCTCTTTTCTCTCCCTTGGGGCTGTTGGCTGCAGGCACATCTCACACTTCTATTTCTCTCTTTTTTCCTGTTGTTCAAATCGGATTTGCCGTTTTCTTGTATATTCCAAAAGCAGCAGATACGGTCGCTTCAGTCGTTTCACTTTATTGTCTTGATTATTTGTGCATTTCATTAGTTTGTGCTGCACCCGATATCTGCAGATTGTCAGGTTTTAGTGTGGGTAGTTTTTTATATTCAGCTCAAACGTGTTTTGCTTCTCAGAGGAGATTCTGTTTTGGCTGCGAGCGTCCCTGCTCAACTCTCCCTGCAGGAGATGATTCACTAACCTGCATTTTCAGGGTTTGGTGTAATGCCTGTTTTGCATTCTCCTCCTGTCCAAACACAGGCTTTCTTACATCCTGCAACGCTTTGTTCAGATCCAGTATGCATCTCTCCGTGAGCTTCCTTCTCGCTTCCTTTCATTTTCATTGTGCTTGTCTGTGTCTATTTGAATCTGCAAGTGTGTGTGTTATGTCCCTGCATCATTTAATTTAGCTCAGTATTGTATGACCGGAGGGGAGAGAGGGCACCAAAGGGGGAGGGAGTGAGAGCAGATAGCGAAAGACAAACTGTGACCAGTAGACCGGCCTTTGTGTTATCCAAATGGACAGGCTGTGTAGACTCGCGTCAGAGTTCTTGCGAGGTGCCAGGCAAGAATTTGTGAGAGAGGAGAGAAGTCTGTCAGGTAGAGGGTCTTCTTCCTGCATGACTCATCCTGTCTAAGACGGTCTCAGATGACAGACCGTGACGAGTAGACAACAGTTTTGCTCATGCAGAACCACGCAGCACACCTGGCTTGTCTTTCTGGGTGCGAAATTTCAGATATTCTCCACTACAACAGAGCTTGTCATTTACTATGACAGTGCGGTGGATACATGTTTTAAATGGCCTGTGTGCCAGAACTTAGGTTTTCAGTTTTTCTGGCTGTTTAGACTGCTGCATGGACTTACTTTAGGTTGAGTTCAGCCTTTGAGCAAAAGAAAAGAACCTAAACACAGACAACCGCTCAGACAGGGACATTGCTATAATTTTTAATTGTAAAATATCAATACATAAGCTTACAGGTGAAATCCGCAGGTTCTCTCAGAAGTAGCTAAGAATAAATAGGTAATAGTAATTGGGCAGTTAAGAGATACAGGCAAGAAGGCACAGATTTGGGTTAGGGTACCAGAGGCTGGAAAGCAAAAGCATGAAGCAACTTTGATGATCTGGCGACTGACAGGCGAAAAGGGGACTGCCACACTGACCGGTGTCATTGTAAGATGGTGCGGTAGTGAGATGAAAAGGATTGATGGGAACATCAGAGGGTGTCTGGTGGACATGTGGTTAATGGCAAAGACTGCAAAGCTTCATGGAAATGCAGGAGTCTATTTCTTAAATGTACAGCTATGGCAAGAACACTAGGCTAAATCTGAGGCAATCATTTTACCATTCTCCTTTGTGTTCCCATTCAATTATGTATGATTAACCAGGGGGTTTTGTTTACGGCCTATTTTACTGTTCATATTTGTTGCTCCGAAGATGGCCAGAGCTGCAAAAACAACACTGTTTTCATAAACAGCAGTTTTCCCTTAAGCATGTTGTTCTTCCCTTTCGATGATCCGGCCAAATAGAGAAAAAGCCATTATTTGTCTTCTTCTTATTGTTTTCATGTGGAGTTTGTCTCCAATAGCATATAGATCAATATTTTGACAAGCAAGTCCTCGGTTAGTTTGTATGTCACGTCCTTATATCACAAATTCAAGGACTCACATGACTGCTGATGGTTTCATGCTATTCTACAGATGCATGGCTGATGCTGACAAAGTGTCAATAAATGTATCAGTGTGCTCACCAAAGGGCAAGAAAATAGAAGATTGTATTATTTTGTGAATGTGAAAGTAAACACTGCAAATTTAGAATTCATGTGCTTTTGCAAGGAACAGTGGGTGTAAACATAACGGCGTTTGTTTACAAGGAAACTCCACAGGGTACCTTTAAGTGCAGGCAGCACATAGTGCAGCATGGATAACACTGAATCTTTATCAACTAAAAATCAAACAGCAGCCAGTTGTGTGGCTGAAAATGTTCAGCCATAATTCTTCTCATGGAGGATGGTGCACTAGTGGAGACAGATAAATATCTTGTAGTCAAGCTAAATATTTCTACATTTTTCATCTTTGGACAGTTTGCAGGTGTTTGCAGAGGCTATGCAAGAGCTATTCAGTTTGTGTTCAGCTATGACATGTCAGGTGAAAGATACGAGTGGACCAGACTCTGTTGTTTGCCATGTTCTTGGCTGTCGTGTGGCTGTTTTTGTTTACTTGCTGCACGTAAAGCTGTCCAGTCAGGTTGGCATAAGCAGCATGTACTGTTTGGTAAGCCAAATTTAAATGGAGTGGGAACCATGCCCATCTGGCACAAATCAGATTTGTGTCTGATTGGGTGTTAGGGTGCATCCTCTGATAAATTGTCCGCACTAACAGGTGCTATAAAAGTGATACCAGTGCACCTGAGAGGAAGTCTAATGTGGCAGAGTAAGTCAAACATCTGTGTAGGTTTGTCCACCATTTAATGTTGTTTAGCTTTAATCATTTTGATCTTCAAGAGCAATAAGATGCTGCAGTATTGGTATGCAGAAAAAGGAATGGGATTTGTCTTTGTTGCACTGTCTTACTCCCCTTTGTGTGTGTGTACTTGTGTGTGTATATGTGTGTCCCAGCAGATGTTATGGAGGGGAAGAGCGCCATTCTGCTGGGCATGAGTCAGTGGAACTCAAATGACCTGGTGGAGCAGATTGAAACTCTGGGACACATGGAGGATCAGTCGCATGGTACACACACACACTCACACCCACATGCATGCAATTTATAATCACTGTCAGACACACACAGACACATATGCATAATTAAGTGTGCATTTTGCTCAGTCAAATGTCTAAAATGAATGTTCAGAATATCTGGAATGGGTCTTTCACTGAATGATGATGATGGTGGTCCGTAGATGGAGTATAGCTCTTTTTTAAAGCTCCATTCAGTCATTTCTGACCACTAGGGGGTAGAAAAAGTGAAAAAACAAACAGAGCGATAATGATTAATGTTATGGAGGCTTAATGACTAACCTTTTCACATGATGCTGAGTCATTTGACACCATGTTAATATCAAAAGTGTCACATATGACTGGTTTCCCATCAAATAGTAGAAAAAAAAGTCTTCCCACGCATCCAAGTGCAAAACATTAGATACGCCTTGCTTTCAAATGGTGAACATTCAGTTATCAATGCCTCAGATAGGCATGAATAAACAGAGGCGCATATTTTAGTGAGGAGAGGATAAACATAATGGTGTCTGAGATCTAACATGCAGATGTGTGATGCGTTTCCAGCTCAGCGCTCCGTGTCCATGCTCGGCGATGCCTGAGGAAGAGCACTGAGCTCGAAACATGCGCACACTCGTTCACCTCCTCTTCTCTGTCTGCGCCGCTGTGTGTCTATGCACATCCAAAGCATCACTTGAAATAAAATTCACACCCTGCAAGCAAAGAGGTTCCAATCTTTTTCACTTCAAATTTCAAACAAAACCTGACAAGACTACAAATGGGTTGAGCACGGATACGTATGGATGCTCAGCTTCCTTGCTCTTTCTTCTGGTCCAATTTGTTCCTCAAAAGCAATGAGTTAATGAGACACCGAAGAGGTAAATATGGGAGCATTTTCTTCGGTGTTCAATGAACAGAATTTCCTTTGATTTTAGAGATTTCCCCTCTTTTCCTCTTTTCTGTTTCGTTTAATATCTTCCCCTTCTCACTGCTTGTACTTCAAGGCCCTGAGGAATAATGTTGCAACTGCAGTTCTTTATTTTTGCCTGAGCCACGGATTGAAAGACTGTGCTTGATCCTCTCTTAGTGAATAAGCTTATCTTATGATTCAGTAAATCAAGAACATCTACATTTGTTGCATTTGTAAGTAGTAACGTAGAATCACTGAAACAACAGAATAGACGGATAGTGTTCCTGTATAGAGCAGCAGAAATATTTGTGAAACCAGCAGCACTGGCAGGAGGAATATCATATTTCAGTAGGTTTTCATATTAGTCATCAACACATACTCCATATCAAGTGATTCTTTTAATGAATCTTTCCCATGAGAAAGTTATTTAATTAGATTCATTTATCAAAGTCTCTGGTGTGATTATCCTACCACAATAACTAAATAACATATTGCCCAGAGATTAAACGGTATTATATTCTAGACACTGTGAAAAGTTCAGTTTGTACCATCAAAGATCATGAATCATTGCTGGCATTCATGCAGATCAGTGGTTTTTAATAGAATAGTTGAACTCCCAAAGCAGCGTGTTTCATACAGGAAAAAAAAAAAAATTGATTACAGTTGTCGGGAGTAAATTGCCATGAATGTTTTATAGCCTTTTTGTCCCTTTTCATTATGGTTTTTATAGCAATGTTGAAGGTTAAAGAGGTCATAATACAGTCATCTTAAGGTTAATTTTCTAAAACACATTATTTTCTCACACTGTGCATTGCTACAGCACCCCTAATCAATCCTCTGTCTTTGTTTTAGATCCTTTCTCTTTAAGGCAGGCTTGAGAGCAGGCACCACAGCTTCAGCTCTGCTCGTATGTTTGTAGCCAGGGAATCAAACAGTGTTCAGTGCTATTGACACATTGACACCTGTTACACATGAAGAAGCTAGAAACATATGGTGTTTGATACTTCTGGTTGAGAATCTGTCTTGAAACAGAAATCAATACATCAAAGTAAATATTTTTGATTCAAAACTGAAGGAGGCATTGTGTGGGGTTGCCCAAGGCTCAGTTCTGGGTCCAAATCTCTTTGGATTGATTACACCAGAGAAGAGTTAAATATTAACAAATGGCCATTAAACTTAAGTCAAATTCATTTTATTTGGGAATTGTAAAAACAATTCAGATTGAATAAAAACTGTCTTTTCTGATGATTTTGAAACTGGTAATTTTGTATGTTTTATATACTATATATTTTATATACATACATCAAAAAATTCTACAAGACATTAAGGAAAAGCAAAAAAGGGAAACCCCAAACTTATAATATAGGATATTTAAATGGTGCTGTTACAGATCAACATGTTAAATACAGAAACAATTTTAAATCACTACAAAATATAAAATTCGCACAAAGAGCTTTTTAAAAAACAATTTAGTCTGTGCCAAAATGTTCCACAAGACAACAGTGGACAAAATCAGTGTGTGGCTTTAAATTGAATAGCAGCAAAGAAACAATCAGAGTCAGTTTAACCATATAGAAGAAAATCAATGATAATAACATGGTTTCAACATGAACTGTGCTTTGCAGCTCCCCTGTCAGCCATGCTTTGATAGCATTGCACTTGTTTTCAGTTTTGTTTACTGATAAATGGACCGGCTCTTGTCGTAAAGGTCAGCTCTGAGATTTGACAAACTGGAGTGGACGCTTTTAATCACTGCGGTTCAGTGGGAGTAGTCTGGTCCTGCAGAGATGAAAGAAGCTGCTCCTGCAGGGATGCTGTACAAAGTCATGTGGTGGTAACTGAAGAAGTAGATGTGCCTGGCTAGATAAAATAAACAACAATTTTTCCTGAACATGAACATGTATGTTAGCATACGTAACATGTGTGACTATCGAGATAAACTTATCATGTGCATGTCATCTAAAAAATGCTGTTTTTGTTTTTTGATTCCATTTAAATGTTTAAATCCCCCAAAACAGATTGCAGGTCTAAAACTTTGGCTGTAGCAGGCAGCTGTTCCCAGCAAAAAGCTCTAAAACAGACAGTACACTACCTTCGCAACACTGAACAGCAGAAAGACACAGTTGCAGACTAGCTGCTGAACAAACTGTGGACACAAACACAACTTCAAAGTACTGCTAATATTGCTTTGTGTGTGCTGGACATGTAAATAGGTTTATCATTTATGTTTATGTCACTGTTTCACCTTTATATTATGTCAGAATCATGTTCACAGCTTGTTTCTGCTGCCCCGTTCCCCCTTCCTGTTAGACTTGAAGTCCAGTTAAACTGAAAACAAAACAGATACACACAAAGCACACACCAAGGTGAGTAAAGACAGCTTTTGATTGGATAGGACAGGAGGGTTATGTAGTTGATAGCTTCCTGCTGCCACTGTCGTCAGTTACCGTTACTCTCTTGGCTCCTGCATCAGAAGTCAGATCACTTTGTGCGCCATTTCTCCATTAATGACAGGGTGTCTGGTGTTGGAGCTAGTACACACAGTGGTGCTTGCGCAGTTAAGTACACTGAGTACCCATTGAAAAAAAATAACCCCGCTGTATAGTACAACTGTGGATATGTTACCTTAAACAGTGTGTTTGGTGTATGGGTCTGAAGCTGGCATTTAGACATAGTAGGAGACACTGAACCAAGACATTGATATGTTGTCATGCAGTGTTACCTCTTTTTAAACTGTGTGCCTCCAGTTCCTTCAGACGGACACCCACTGAGACATCTCTTTTTATCTTGTATGATGTATGAAGACATCAAGTACACTGGCCAGTCCTCTTTATGAGATAGAAAGGGGGGCAAAGATTGGATGTTCCTACTCCATGTGAAGCTGCGTCTCATACAGCAGGTGCTTTCCATTTCAATCACACCAGACGCCTGAAACGGCAAAGCATATGTGACACACAGCTAATATTGCATAAATGTGTTTTCCAGCAAACCTATTATCAGACCCTGAATTCAAATCTGTGATATCTTGTTCCATTCAAGACCCATTGAGATAGAAAGAAAGTACTTAGGGCTCCTGGTTCCAGTCACAGTTAAGCTCTTTTACCACTGTTGAGAAGTTTACTTGGACTGTCTAAGTCATAGTAATGGCTTTCTCCCTCCCGCTGTCTCTCATCCTTGAGTTGCAATAAAGTCAAACTTACCCAAAATAGAAAGACTCCTCAGCATGGTGCTGCATACAAATGTGCATATGGCCGCTGACGATCTGCCTTGATGGTTTGTTTAGATCCTATACTTGTGGGGGCACAGGAATATCGAAGGCATAAATTTAGCTGAGCAAAGCAGGGTGTAGCAACAAGAAAAAGAGATCTCAAACCAACATGAACAATAGCTGCTGCAGCAAAAGTGGCTGAAGTAATGGGGATCTAGAGACAGATTGGTCCTGGAGGTGCAGATATCTTCTTACAGACTTAAGAAAGTTGAACGTTAACAGAAACGTCCAGTCTTTTAAAGAAGTTGTTTGGAGAAGCACAGTGCTCAACCAGATTGACCAGCGATTTAATTTTAGCTCATCAGAGATAGATCAGTATCTCTAACTGTGATTATGCTGACCCACAACTAATATTGCAGTAGAGATCTGTCAAAGATTGTGTTCCTTTATAAAGTAGTGACAGTGGGGACGTGGCAGGAAGTAGGGGATGGAGCAATGCAATAAAGGTCTCTGGTTGGATTCAAACTGGGTGTTGGGCTTCATTGTTGGTGTTTTAACACTCTTAAGCCATGCTACAATTATAATTAAGGATAATTTAGGACTGGTTGTGCCAATACATCTTTTCTCCATATACAAACCCTGACAAGCTTCTTTTTAAACTGCAAAATGTCAGAACACACAGTGTGTTGTCAGAATTGATTAAATTTGCATCGGCTGAATTTTAGGAGACAGCACAACAGCTTTTTAACACACCATTTGATTGTTATCACCTTATAAAGGTAAGATCTGCTCCACAGAGCTGAGGGAAACTGCAAAGTTGAAGTAGTTCAAGGTTTGAGTCACTCTTTTCATATAAAGAAATAGTTGGTCCATCCTTTTCACCCAAAAATGTCAATTATAGTCACATTAAACTCTCACATATGCTGCTATAGACTTATAAACAATAGCACTTAGGAGTTGTTGGACACTGTTGAGCTTCAAGCCTCTATTTTGTCTTTGTCTGCTCAGTATCTGTTGCAGGTGTACTGTGATGTTTGTCATACCATGAAACTGTCTGATGAGTCACCAATAACCACGGCAGCTATAGCCACCCATTTGCTCAGTGACCTCATTGGTAATGATTTATTACTAGTGATTCATAATAAAAAAGTGCAGATGAAGACTGGTTCAGGCTTTGCTGTTGTGCAGGTCAGAACAGTGGTTGGCTTAAAGGTGCAGCTGGACCACTCTCAGTCTCTCTAGCACTTGAGAGCTGACATCCGCTACCCTTTGATCACATATATTTGTCGATTCCTCAAATGTGTCTCTGGGTTTATAACCTCTCTCCCTTTGCTCTCCATTATTTCTTCATTCCCTCTTTTGTTCTCCACAGCTTCTCTAACCATATATTTCCCCCTGGCCTCGCCACTACTCCACTCCATTCTCATCGCATCACCCCATCATGTTCTTATATTTCCCCTCTCTCTGTCTTCCTCCATTCATTACTCCACAAGCCACGGGCAACGACAAACACTTTGTCTCCCAATAGTGGCAGCGGTGAAGGAAACCTCAGTGACAGGGAGGAAGGCCTGGAGCACAACTGCCCCCTATTTTCCACTGTACTCTTCTTCTTCATCTCTGCTCAGTGACGTCCTGTGATCTAACATCAGCCACTGCTCCAATATCTTTAAGGCTCTCCATCTGTTCACTAAGCAAACACTGTTATCTGTATATTTATGCTGTGCTTTTTTCATCGCCATCTTTTTCCCCCACTTCATTCACTGACTGATGCTGTATAATGTAGCTGAACCTGAAATAGCCGCATTACATAACTGATTACGGACTCAGTGATAAACAAAAACTACTGACTGTGACTTGGCTGCTTTCTTGGTGTGTGCTGCCAAGCTGGGATAGCATTAGCTAAAATGGCTACGTCAGTGGAAGTACACAGTTCGGAGATGGAGGAGATGACTAAGTGATAATCCCTGCCAACAACAACCCAACACAGAATTTTTTTTTTTCGGCAACATAATATATGGTGGGAGTATAATTCAACACAAAGTGACCCGGAAAGAAATATATTATATATTGAATGGGAGAATGATTTTCCATTTTCTATGGAGCATCACAGCTCTCTTCTGCATGCACCCTGTGGCTCTATTCAGAAACACATGCAGAGAGAGAGTGACAGAAAACATAAATTTAATGTCCAAGACTCATCTGTATTCTGCCCACTGTTTCCCCCCGTGGTCATTTTTAACACACAAGGCTTGCATAGGCACAGTCGCCCTGTTGCACATTAATGTTTTGTCTTCCTCTTGAAAAGAAAACTGCTTAGAAAGGCTTAAAAGCTGCAAAGACAAGAACAATTTCTCTGCAGAATTATAATAAAAGACTAGAAGTGAGATAATAATTACAAGTGACTGACCTTAAAGACTCAGCTCTCCATGTTGGGAGTCTCATTTTGTCTCGTCTCTTATATTTACAGCCCCTTGGCTGTAATTGTGCCTTTGTTGTTAGAGGCTCTTTCCCCAGTATGTCTGTATTTCCATCAGTCCATCTGTGCTCATTTGTTTCTGTATATATTGTCTGTCTGCATGCACAAGTACATGTGCGTTTGTGTCTCTATGTGTACGTTTGTCTGACAGGATATGAAGTAAGAAATGCTGTGCGATCGCACATTGAGGACAAATAATCACACCCAAACAACACTGTCGCCGCCTGGAGCCCATGAGGGGGGAGAGTGGGAGGAGGGGAAAGAAAGAGGGATGAACGATTGTATGAAATGAACAAGAGCAAACCCATGCAGTACGCTGAGCTTCTCAGCTTCACATAGATTTCTCCTGCTGATGGTTAACGCTTTCTTTGACCCATTAGAAATGTTGATCGAGCAATGTGGTTAGTGTTTATGTGCTGCAGAAATGGCATGCCACCAGCATGGTGACAGTCAGATAGAAATGAATCAATCTCTTAAACTCTTCCATTCACTCTTCTTAATAATTATGTAGTACTATTTATTTCTACATTTCTATAACCAAATCTTCCGTTACGGAATAATTTTACTATTCTCATATATGTCCACTTGGTTTATTAGACACCTCCTCCTGTATTAGACATCTACGCTAATCTCTATCTGAACGGCCATTGTTCTAAATGAATGCTTGTTTCTAGCTGTGTTTGTCGAGAGTTTGTTGGTATGCAACTGTAGCACTTTTCCAGTGTTTGATCAAATGTTTTTGGCCTGAATTGGACAAATGCTGATTGTGAATATCAGATCAGCACATCTCTAGTTACAGTTACTGAGTGAGCCTCTGCTACTCACATCCGCCTGCTGTATATGTGTGCGTGTGTGTGTGTGTTAATTTGTGTGGGAGTGTTTGTTGCAGTACAGCAGAGGCAGCATATAGACAGGGAGCAGCTGGGATTGTTAGGGACAGACTGTGTGTGTGCATGTGTTAGAATATATATGTGTTTTTGAGTCTCTTTATGTGCTGCATTGCCATATTGTGTCTTTGTGTGTGTGTGCGTGTGTGTGTGTGTGGGGGTCAGCAGGGTTGTCATGCAGTGGAGCTGGTGGCGTCTCCTGGGGTCTTTTCGCAGTAGGGTAACACAACAGACCCTGATGCCAATGGCAGTGAACAGATGGCTGAGTGTGTTAGCATGCTTGTACTGTGCCAGGGGTCAGAGGGGGCTGTTCAACCAGTCAGGAGACAGCATTCCTCCAAATGAGCACCCTAACCTGTTGATACTTAACAGCACGCACTGTCAAATCACAACAACGTGATACACGACTTTTTCACCTTTTGAGACACTTTCCTCAGCATCTTGCATATTATGCAAAAATATGTATTCGCTCATGTTTTTGTCATGAAAAATACTCATTGTATCCGCTTCCAGAGAAGAAGGTTTAAGATTTATGTAATCTATGTCTTCACCCATGTTTTATTCAGACTGTCAAATGTCCCACAAGAAAAAGATCTTTTCGTGGAGACCATGTAATATTTCTAATGGTTACTGTGCATGGCTGACAGGATGTGCAGAGCCAGAATTTTTGTTGTAAAATCATAAAGAAATGTAAAGCCTGTTGTAGAAAGTCTGCTGTCAACATGCACCATATCTGTAGACCTTGTTTTTTTGAGTGAAAAATTGGCATCAACATTTTCAGATTTCCCCTTTAATCAGTCTTGACTGTTTATCGGTGAGTGGGTGAATCTCAGAAAGCCTATATGATGGGAAATATGATGTACTTCTAAAAAAAAAAAAATCATGAACATCTGTGGCCAAAAATCTTATCTGCATTGTTTACACTGACACACTGAGTATTCACTCCCTGCCCTGCAATGACAAAGTTACAACAACAAGCTGGTAGGCAAGCTGCTTTAAATGAAGATATTTTGCGCAGGAGTTGGAGGAGATCAAATCAGTGCTAAAAGTCAAAAGTGATGACTGTTTGTCTGTTGTTGGCCAACAGGTGCTCCACCTCAAGAGCAGCATTGGTAACTGAAATAAAGACAGTTCATAATATAATGGGCATGTTGCACTGTGATTACCACCACTGCTTCCTTTATAATGACACAGGTTTTTATAGATTATTTTCCCACACCTGTGTTACTAGAAGTGATTCATAATCGATTCCCTCACATGTAATCAGGGGCTTTGTTCCGCATTTTAAATGTCTTATTTTGTTTCCTGAGACTGTGGCGTGCCTTTCTGAATTGAGAGAGAAAAACATGTAGAGGCAAAAAATAATTTGCAAGAGGGAGCCAACGCTGCTGCACATCTTCAGGAACACAGATAATTCACCGTGATACTGTAGCTCTCTAATGAGTTGATTCACGCTCCAGCAGGCAGGAAACTTTGAGGGCATTTTGCCATTTTCATACTCCCTGGGAAGATATAAATCTGTATTCTGGAAGCCAGTATTCCTGATGATGAATGCAGCCTTTTGCCTCTCACTCTCATCCTCCTGCTCTTGTTTTTCTCCCATCTGCTCAATCGAAGGTGATAAATGTGTGATGGTGAAAGAAGTGGTCGAGACCTGTGAGAGGAAGAAGATCCAGGGAGAGATAAACAGAACGCAAATCTCCACATGCTGGGAACAACAACAACAAAATAAGACGGCATGGAGACAGAGTTCTATGGGAAAATGACATTTTATATCATAGTTAGACTGACAGAACGACACACAGGAGGGATCCAAACAGGGATCAATACATCAATATTTCAACCTTTTTCAATCAGCTCAAGTAGACTTCTTCATCTTCACAGCCTTCTTTCTGGGGTCAATTTTCTCCTCCTCTCTCTCGTAGATACATTAGGAAATATCTCCGACTGCAGCGTGATAACAGATGCACTGATACTCTGTGTGTGCCTGCTGTGAGTGTGTGCTTGACCAGGCTTCAAGCCACTGGAAATGGCCACGGTGCTGCTGAACTATGGTGCTGTCAACTTTCCACCGGGTGCTTTCTAGGTTAGGTCATTTGTTTGCAGGGAATGAGCGCAGGGAGAGAACCGCTAAATACCACTAAGCTTCATAAAGCACATATTGACTGGCAGGACTGAGACTAGTGGGACTGAGACCTCTGAGAGGAAGCACAAGAAAAGAAAACAGAAATGCAGACGGATTGTTAGAATCCCCCTGCAGCAGCACAAATCTGCTGCAGGAGAAAAAAATTGGCCTCATAACCACAGGAAGGCAGTTTATACCACTGAGCTCCGCAAAAGGAAAGATGATTTTGTCAGTTTGTTCCAATATCAGACAAATGTCTTGCTTATCTTTGAGTTCAGGAGAAGCCCAGCATGTGTGCTGCTCTCACAAATGATGAGGTGTGTGAAGCTCTGCAATTTCCTCTGACTGTCTTTCCTACAATCTGCTGAACGCAGCTGTTTGCTGCACATTGGCAGCCAGTATATTATCTAGTTCAATGCTATGTGTGAGTTGCAGGGCTTTTTATGTTGCCTATGTTTGAGTGAGTGTGCCTGAATAGCCAATTATTGTCTTGTCTTGTGTATTGTGATCAAACAAGTTGTTAACGTACATTTTGCTTAATTAACAGAATGAAACATAAAAGCATGACTGAATCATAATTATGGAGGACACCCTCGGACATTTCATAAGTAACATTTCCTGTCACCTGAACCAGAGAAATCATATTTCATCCAATCAGCTACAGGAACTGTAGTCTGTGAAACCTATTTCTGCCTTCTGCTTAAAGGCAATGCTGTAACTAATATAATATAATATAATTTTATTTGTCAGGGTTCCAGTCACACACTGTTTCAGGGGATTTTGACAGTGTGAAAATGATCAAATAGCAGTTTCTTAAAGATTGGTCTCAACTGTGCCACACTATTATTTTTTCTCCAGTGTTCCAGTGCAGATGTTTAGTATCACTTGATGGTCTTAACATTGTGATTATAGCAATATACTCTGGTGAATGCAAATCATATTCATATATTTGCCAGCCAGACAAGTGATATCGCATACTGTACAAACCCTTTTGACATACTACACTCCCACATTTTACATATTCTGAATTTAACATGTATAAAGACAAACAGTCCTGTCCTCGGTGTAAAGCTGTGGGGTTCACACACCTTCAGATCTGCTCCTTCCTGAACGTAGCCCTACCCGGTGCTAAAGTAGGCAAGCCAGCTAATAAAACAACATGTAAGTGAGTCAACTGGGAGTTACAAGGAAAACAACTTCTGTTCCTCTGGTAGAAGCTCCGCCTCTCCACTGCTTCAGTCTGTGTACCATGTTAACATGTCCTGGACCAATCTGTCCACTGAATGAGAGCAAACTGAAATTAATCTGCAATCTAACTCTAAGATTAGTATCAGCAGTAACCGTAATGTAATTTCAAGTTGTAATCCCATACACAACTCGTTATCAGAATTACTTGAACTAATCTTTTTAAAAAGATCAGGTTTAAAGATTAAAAAAACATATTCTATGTTATACATAAGTGAGCACAGCTGTAACTACTTATTTTTCTCACAATGGATACGCTGTGCCTCTATGTGACAGCAGCCATCATATCACACAGTTGGAGTCAAACTTTAAGGCAGTGCAGCACAGCAACCAACTACAACTTATTTAAGACTTAAAACATAATATTAGGACTTGAAACCAAGACTTGAGACTTGACTGTGACTTGCAAAACAATAACTCATACATTGCTGATAAATACGGACTTCAATTAGTGATTGTTCTCATTATTGATAATATGACTGACTATTCACTTAGTATGTAAATCCTCACATTAGAGAAAGTGAAAACAGAAAATTTGCCAGATTTTGTTTTAAAGATGACTTAAATGAATCAATTGTGAAAATAGCTGCCAGTTCATTTTCTGTCTAACAACTAAGTGAGTGACTGTTGCTGCTCTGTAGGCCTGTCAGAATCTTTCTTCAAATTACTGTGTTTTAAACAAAATAATGATGTGGCCACACAAATGAGTACAACTACCTTAACATCACACAAGCCAGGGTTTTTTTTGCTTGCTGTCAGATCCCATGGTGTTTCCCTGCCTTGCAGTGTTTGCACTCGAAAATACTTTACAAGGTTTTTGCAGGAACTTTTCTGCCCTACCTCCCTCTTTCAGAAAAAAAGAAAATCTCCCTCCATTGATTTCCTGTTACTTTGTGACCAAAATAGTTCAGCATGCTCAGTCCCCTGTGTGTGCTGAGCTGTTCCAGACAAGCAGGCAGTCGGAGGCAGGCTGTGGGCTGGGAATGGAGTCGAAGGGAGATGACAGTACGTGAGTCTGTGAGAGTCTCTCGTGACAGTCGGTCCCAGACGAGGAGGCCAAATAAACAACAAGCGAGGAAGCAAAGCGCAGAGCCGTGTCTTGAGCCTGGAGAGAGAAAATAGAAAGAGAGACAGGAGAGATCTCAGGAATAAGATGACACAGCGTGCAGAGGCTTCCGGAGAGGGTAATGAGTTTGGCCAGGTTCCCGTGATATGCTGCACCATACAGAGAGAGGGAGAGATGCTTCTAGTCATCACAGTTGGGATAAAAATATATCCACATCTCTTCACCTTTGTCTCTGGAAAAGAAGTCCATTGCTTTTCAAAATCCAATTACATGCGATGGCTTATAGATACTGCAGCAGAGAAACAACCACACTCCTGGTGTTTACTGTCAGTATTGACTTCTGAATCTTGCTTGTGCCATTTGAGCCTTAAGGTACATAGACCCATCCCTCAGTTTGGAGTATGAATGAAGAGGGATGAAGAGGCATTAGTAATATTGACCATATTCACCGATCAATATCCATTTATGCTTCTGTTATTGGTGCAACTGGGTGAAGTGGTTCCTGCAGTGACCCTTTTTTTTGTCTTGACTCTCCCCTCTTCCCTTCCTTCCTTCCTTCCTTCCTTCTTTCCTACCACTTCCTGCATCTGCCCTTCACTTTTCCAATCCAGAGGGTCTCTACCAGTTGGGTGGTCCACGCTGTGCCCCTCAGAGCAGCATTGAAGGACTGGAGGACATAGAGGTAGGATCATTACAAACAGCCTTTCAGTATATTCACAAACAGCCGAGAACATGTGGAAGTACCCAGTTATTTGTCTTGCCATGTCGGCTCACAGCTTTCATAAAATGCTGCCTCTATTTGCCTCCCTTTGAGTCTCTCCTTTTATATGTTTCTTTCTCAACCTTATGTGAACCCTTTTGCAGAGTAAATGTAAGACGCATGTGCTGCTGCTGGTTGTGCATGGGGGAAACATCTTGGACACAGCAGGCGGAGACCCCAGCACAAAGGCCGGCGATGTGGCCACCCTGGCCTCGGTGCTGGAGAAGGTGACACGGGTGCATTTTCAGGCCGCCGCCGAACATGTGATGATCAAGCTGGTGCCATGTCCGGCAGTGTGCGCCGAAGCCTTCTCCCTGGTGTCCAAGTGAGTGCTGTTGCCAGAACAGGGAGTCTCATTGGCCTTACTTGTGAAAACGGGTCACTGACTGATTTAATAAGTTAAAAATGATGTGAGTTATATGCTGCGGCCCTCACAGTTACTGCAACTGTACCTAGTTGAACACCTGTGGGAAATGTCATACTATGTAACATGTTAGACAGTGCATCTGTTCATCTCTCCAGTTTAATTACACAAGGTTAAATAATGTCTGTCAATGAGTTTTAAAGCTGCGCTGGACACTTGTTGTGGTGGGAAATCTCATGTTCATTCCTCCAACTAAACAAGGATCTGTGAGAGTTAGCGGTGTGCTATGTGAGCTACATCTTCTCTTTTCTTTAAGCGTCTTTGGAGGAATTATAGTATGTGGTAACACAGGCTGTTACGCTTTAAAATGGCATCATACAAATGGTCAACAACAAAAGATGTGGGAGCGACCTGAAGAAGTGGCCTCTGATAATGTACAGTAGCATATTAGACTTAGTGATTATGACTGTACTGATGTTCAATCTGAAAGGCTCTGAGCCTTTTTTCAGTACTCTAATAAAAAAGTCAGGAATGTTATATTGAATGAGGTGGAACACAACTGTGGGCGTTCAATCAGTCATATAAGAAAAGACATGGTAGACACAAAAGTAGGAGATTAGCAGAACGGCATTCCTTTTTGTTTTAGGCCTATATTCCACACATGTTTTAGCCAAGAGATGCTCTTTAGTAGTAGACATCAAGTTGTCCCTGGGTTTCGTAGTATTTAAGCTGACACTAAGTTAAATTTTATTTTGCTAACAGGTTGAGTTGTAGCATCATTTAAGATCAAAGAGGACACTTGTAGCATACTGCTCTCATAGACACCAGTTTTACATAGGAATAACTTGAGGTTGCGGCCATAATTTACACAAAGTATCATGGGAGTAGGAATACGATATATATATATATATATAGTTATTTCCCTTAATTTGTCACTCATCTGTGCATGCATCTCCTTTAGCCACATCACAAACCTGTGTGCATCTGTCATGATATACCCAAGCAACATGCAACTAACATGCCAGAGGAATAGCCGTACTAAACAACAATTAACAGTTGACCTGGCTAGCTGTCTGCTAATTAACTCATATACAAGCCTATGGGCGAGATTATGCCACTCATTGTACATTCTCTGTATGAGAACTGATGACAGCTGTTTCTGCCTTCATGAATAAAGGTGAATTACAGTGTCGCTTAAGTCACTATTGTCGCCTGCAAATACTTTCACAGGCTGCTTACTGATGTAGTTACACTTGGAGGGTGTAAAGACTTTCTGTGCAGCTTTGAGAGATGGATGTATTCATACCTTTTTAGCATCTGCCTGGTTTAGCCGGAACGGTAAATGGCCATTCAGTTAGATTTGGTGCAAATGCTCTGCTCTTTGAGGGAGCTCTCGAAGAATCCGAGCAGTATAATTGACTTGGAGAGCAAATCCCTACCTGACAAGCAAATACATGGACATTAAATCTTAGTTAAATCAACAATATCGAATAGCAATCCAACCTGCCTAAGGCATATTTGATAGCATAAGTGATCATAGTTTCATTTAGGTGCCATCCTGTGTTCATTAATTTGTTTTGATTTTTTTCAGTCTCCTGTAATCTGCTGCGTTTTTGTATTCAACTAATATTCTCACTAGTTTAACAGACAGTCCTAATTACTATAAAGCATTAATGAATGGACTACACAGGACTCTTTTCTCTTTATAAAGGCAATTGAGAAATCTGCCCAGTGTGAATGCATGTTTGCAAGAATTAGCACAGATGCAAAAATGCCTGGTTGGCTAAGGTGGTGAAGGTTAATTGAGGAAATATATTGACCAAAGACCCCTAAACAGACAGTGCAATGTTAATTAGTATGCTGATGACATTTCTCAGCCCCTGCAAGAATGTGGCCACGTGGAATATTTAACTCCTAACCTTTTTAAATGCTGCTGGTTTTTAATTGTTAATTCTCCCCTCAAGTCCTGGAGGTGGCTCCTTAGTGGACAAAATGAACGCCTGCATGACATTAAACAGTTTCAGCTGATGCCGACGTCCATGGCAGGGAAAGTATGATCTGTTTGTCTAATTACCCACTGTTAGTTTGTATTCAGCTCTCGTTTGTGGTATCAATTTCAGAGTGGAAATTAACTGTGGATGTCATGGTATTATCACAGTGATGAGCAGCAGTCAGCAGATGCATCCTCCCTTATGATAAATTATACACTATTATCTCCATTTTAAGTGTTATTCCTTGCAGTCATCTCTGTGAGATATTTAAGTCTGTAGCTCGGGAGATATTCTTGAGATGCAGGAGGTAAAAACATGTCTGCGTTCACGTATTTGCTCTTTTTTTTGTCTTGTCTGCTGCCTGTGCAGAGAACTGCTTAGGCGTAACTAATGATTTCATTTCACATTTAATGTCACAAGTCCCAGTGGTCACCAGTTTTATCTCTGACAGCGTCACTTAGTTTTCACTGCTTTCAAATTATATGCCGAAGATGTTTTTGTCTGAATTGTCACTAATCACTGTGGCAAAGAGAACGTGTTTGGCAGTCAAGTCGAGGCTTCTGTCTGGTTTTGTGATTGACGTTAGCAGGAGTGAAGTGCCGACTGGAAGCAAGACGAGTGTAAAGAGATTGGAGTGCTGTAGTTCCTCGGCAGCTTGACGTCCGCTTAGCTTTCACCACAACCACGGATAAAATATTAAAAACAACTACTTCCCATGGGAGTCGAGCAGAACTGAGAAATTGCCGCATCTCGATTGCCTGTTCCTCGTATGCATGTGAAAGCACAGACACACACACTCACACACACACATATATGCAATTTACATTCAGGCATGCCTGAAATTTTGCCTGACATAAGAGCCGTTCATTCGTGTCACAAAGGACTAAAGCTGTCTTGATGGGAAATAATTTACAGAGTGAGTGATTAAATAAAACGTTGAAAGAAAAAGAGAAATAAATAAAGAATTTAAATGCACAAACCGAGATATTTATAAACAGATTTAGCATTGTTTAATAAATTGATTTCACATTATTTCTTTTGTCTTTAATCTTCCTGCAGGAGGTTTTTATTTGTCCATTAGAGGACTTTACTTTTCTTGAACCAGATTATTTTTAAAAGGATTTTGTTAACACTGCGTGAGTTGCTTTCAAAGTGCATTTTGATGTGTTTTTTCCTTCAATCTTGGTCAAGGTTTGGCTTGATAAATCTTAAACACTTGCATGTCGGGGGGCATCCTCCACATATGTTTCTCTTTCAGTATTGTTTACAGAGATCTAATGCTCATCTATTTGTTTTCTAAGAAAGGACTATTTTTACCTATATATTCTTTGCTGCTGCGCAGATTCTTTAGGAACTCCTTAGGAGCTAAAGACTTGACTCTGTGCCCATTTAATGAAAATGGTACATTCTTTAGCACAAGTGTCTCTGACAGGAAAATATTCTCCTTTTGTTCATTAGTGTACCCTTAAATCTGTCCATTCAAAGTTTAATAATGTGATATTCCTAATATAGCCCAACTGATACTGGGTTTTTGAGGCCAGTACTGATATTTGGAAGATCATTAGTTTTACCTTACACATGTAACACTAAGAGCAATCTTATACCTTTAGATTTGAGAAAGATACTCGGAAGGACATTTACAATGTAAAATCTCTCCATCTTGTCAGTCTTGCATTCTTGCGGACAGACTGTATAATAGAGACACTGAAATATCAATTACTATTTTAGTCAAAGTTAATTTCTGTAGTTTGCAATCTCGCCTACAGCAAGTTGAAAATATGTGTTTTTGCTCTCCTGTGAGATTAGACAAAGCTTCATTTTGCCCAGATGGCTCCAGGAACTTAACACACTCTCACAATATGTGCAGTCAGTAGGCATTCATGCGCGCCCCCACAGCAACAAACACAACACTTATTCAACTACACTTTTGTCAGTTAACAGTGTTTGCTCTAATGACAGTGTTGGACTTGTGGGTGTGTGGAGCCTCATTTATTTGCATGCCAACATAAACATCAGAGGAACAGGCAGCCCCGCGGGAAGGAATTGCTGCTGTGTGGGTAATTTACTCTCATTCTGGGTAACAGCTTTGCTTGGCTGAAAATCGCACCGCAGAGTGGAAGTGGCGAAATCTCTCAGCACCTCAAAGACAAACTTTCACATAAACACACCACTTTTGACTCTGCGCTCGATAATTCCTTATTTAATGTAGGGTGTCCCAATAGAGAATGAACATGTAATGTTGTCCTTGTTGCCTTGTGTGTTGAAGGCCTACTGTGCTCCGAGTTGCCCTGAGTGCTCATTATTTGCTCTGCCTGCTAATGAACGTACCTGGCAGTGTCGGCTAGGAGCTGGGTGTCAAGACAACACACGCGTGTAATCCATAAACACACTCACACAAATACATCCCACACAAAAACAGTTGGAAAAGAGCACTGAATGTGTATTACTGCACCATTGCGCATCCAATTAACAGTAGCGGTGAAAAGGCTCTGAAATTGATTTACTCTCGCAGCCAACACACCGCCTTTGTCACAGTTTGAAGAGAAAGAAACATTTTTATTTTTTTTATAGAAACTTTGTCTGAGCAGCAGGAGAGAAAAATGAAATGGATTCAGATCTGAGAAGAATCTGTCATTATACAGGATCAGTTCTCTATCAGAGAAAGCAGAGGAGGAGGAGGAAGTCTACTTACTTGTGCACACAGCGAGTGACCTCAGTTCAGGGAGATAGAGGCTCATTATTCTGGTCATCGGCGGCAGTGGACGTGTTGCTGCAGTTTCTGGGCCTTCTCCCTAATTAAGGAGACTCTGCAGAGGCCCATTGCTGTTCATGCTAATTGTGCAAACGTTGTGCAGTGCTAAGCCCGCCATTAGGAAATGGGGAGAGCAATTAAGCAGGAATCTGACAGACTTCAGAGTTTGACATTATATGGGAAGAGGCAAGCAGGTGGAAGTGCCCCATAATAGAGTCCATCCCAAGGTTATGCTGTGTGAGATGAAGTTGATTTGAGGTTTAATCTCTTTGGCCTTATCGTCTCTCCACTGTTGTTAATGGATCTCCTCATAATCACATTAGCATGAAGTATAGAGGAAGACTTCTGTATATCTCACAGTATAGAATGGCATTGCAATTACTATGGTATGAATAACATTATTAATCAGAGGCAAAGATAAATTGTAAAGCCTTTGCAGTTTGAAGATGAAGGATAACCTTGTAGACCATTTAAACAAAGTAGTGCTCTTAGCAAAGCAAGCAAATAAGGCTTTTGAGGCTTTTTCTCTTATATAAGTCTGCAAACACAGGCACTTCAGTGACACCTCGATGTGACCTCAGCATATTCTCAGTCAACATCACTTGCATTGTGCTAATGAAAGCAGAGTGATGTGAGCGGGGTAAATGCCGCTGCTCGTGAGCCAGTGACTCATATCTTGCATTAACAGGGGCAGACTCGTCATGGCGACACGAGGATGCCATTCAGGGCTCGGCTGATGTGCCGCTTTTGAGGAGCAAAAAGCCTCCCAAGTAGCATATTTTAATAATCTGCTATCTCTGCACTAACGTAAGATTTAACTTAACATTAAATGTGAAATGAACTAACTGATGGTTTTCAAATTTGTCGTTCCCGCAGCCTGAAGGTGACATCTTGGATGAGCACATGCTCTTAATTAAGGATTTAAATCTACCTTTATATACTATAAAATCCACACTATAGAGCACCATCTGCTTCTGACAGCAAACACACCGCTCTCCAGTTTTGCCCCGTCAAAACTCCAGTATCTCTACTACTCCACTCGTATATTGATCACTGGCATTTTGGAGGAAATTACTTAGGATTATTAAGATTAATGATGGCCATTAAATGCAGATGGGATTCGGACGGTTTGGTGGAGCAGCGTTTTCCAAAGCACATGTTTGTATAGACGAAGATGTTAATGATTGCCTCTAATTAATTAGAACCATCGATTCTGAGCAGAGAGTAACCTCCAGCCCTCAAGGACGTCATACCTTGAAACTGCAGCTCGGCTCATACACTCACACGCAAAAAACAAACAAACAAATAATTTATGTGTACCTTTTTGAATGTAGAACAGTGGCTGCTCTGTGGTAATAATACTAACAAGTGCTTGCATAATCAAGCAATTATGCAACGCAAATAATGAGTGTCTCAGCTGACATTTGTTGAGCAGTGCAGCAGGTGTTAAACCTCTGTTCCTGTCCTGCGACTTGTTAACCCTGTTCAGAGGTAGAGCTGTGTTTGGAATATTAATTGGGGCTTTTTATTTTGAGTTCTCAGTGAGGAAGTGTGTGTGTTTTTGGGAGTGTGTGTCAGCAGCAGTTGTTAACAAGACTCTAATAAGATCAAGGCTGGGCAGCTACAAAGCTCGGACCAGCTCGCATTTAGCTGGCATGCTGGGGTTTTAAAACTCAATAAACAAACATGTGATAAACAAATCACCATGGTTTAAAGTATGACAAAGCGAATCTTCCTTCCTGAGCAATACGTTGACACCTCTGTGCGCTTGATTTCTCTGTGATGAATATTTCACACAGCAGCCTCTGTAGAAGGAGCGATACTGTTGTTATGCAAATAACTGTGTGCAGCACCGTTCCACTGAAAGCTTTCAACAGAGGTTTCCTTTTCCTTTTTCTTCTTGCTGTTTTCTTACAAATCTGCATTGAAGCAGCTCAAAGCGTAGAATCCATCTCAGAAAGCTGCCCTCGAGAGCGGGGTTCACACGATAACCGCAGCCGACACTGCAGAGGCAAACAGCGTTTCAAGAGGCTTGAGGTGATCTCGGTGCAGTTTGCTACTGACAGCTGCACACCATTGCTGCTCGTTAACAGCAACTAGTCCACTGGGAGACAGCCATGAGTCAAGCTACAGGAGAAACAGACAGAGACAGGGATTATAATTTATATCACAGAACAGGTAAAATGCTAAAGTGTTCATTGAGATTCCACTATAAAAACATTAGAATCATAAAAAAAACCTTTATCCCACACTAAGCACTGTAGCACTGTTACTCTGCACAGTATAAGCTAAAGCAGGGTGAGAGCAGCAACACTGTGGTAAACATGGTTTTGTTGGTGATGAGGAGGTTTGAGTTTTGTGCCTCATTATAAAGTTGGCAAAGTCATTGAGCCTCACAAATCACATCAGCGGCTTTTCTGCAGGTTATGTTTCCTCCACATTTACATGTTCATTCAATTATAGCAATTATAATGTGATTAAGGCAACCAAACGAAGGCAGAGCCCATATAAACAATATTATCTCACTGTATTAATATGATTGTTCTTGTAATCGAAGTAGGCATCATCACAGGGCCTACATGTAAAGTGTGATTATAATTGATGTTTGATTACATTGAACACATTATGATTACATCGCAGGATTGCATTTTTTAAAATCTACGCCTAAATTGCACAGTTTTATTCTACTATACTATTTTTCACCCCTACAGAGACACAGACAAACTTGTGGGCGTTCTTTTTTTACTTATTTGTAGTGATTTCGAAGAGTGAGGTTAGTCTAGTTAATTGCTGGAAAGATAGAGAGAAAGATAGAAAGATAGAGCGCTGAGGGTTTCATTTTGTACTTAATTAAATCGTGCTTTCTTGCTTACTAAATGTTTTACATATATACATATATGCAAAATACACATCTAAGAAAGGATGTGGATTGGGAATTTTAATGTTAAAGGTAAAACTAACAAATTAAAAACTATTAAAATTACAGTACATATGTTAATTTAGTCAGACCAGTAACTAATCTTTGGAGATACATTTTGAGAGGAGGTGCTACCTTATCTTGTGTACGTTCAAGAGTCACGTCAAGCTAAGCCCACTGTTTACAATCCCTCCAAACAAGCAGAAACTCGGGATACTTCAATTTTTCTCATAATTTCCGGCTGCCCCTCTAAGGGCGATTCTTCAGCCTTTGTTTTTGTGACACCTCATGGCTCATCACAGCCCTGGCCTGTGAGATGGCATTTTTGTTGGTCTTGCACGCTTTTTCTCACCTACTCTTGCCTGATATTTTGGCGACTTGCTGTGAACTCAGCTTCCCCTCAACTAGGAGAAGAGGCGCAATAGGGGTTGTGTCAGCAGCAGTCACTGGCCTGGTGCAACTTCGGATTCAACTATCGCTTTTGTGTTTGCTCGCAGCATTCACCTGCAGCTCAGAGCAGGTCAACGTTACACACAAAAGTCATGTTCTGGGTTTTTTTTTTAAATGTTGTAACAAAACACAAACTGATTGTGCAAAGGCTGAGCAACCATTTTGTTGATGGTAAGTTTGCCAGGTTGTTTTCACATATTTATGTCAGACAGAAGAAGTTGAATTGAACATTTCTTCATCTGTTTACTCTGGTGGCTGACAACACAGATCTGTCACTGTTTGCTTTGATGTTGGCAGTGGGGATTGCGGAGGTGGCTTTATCCACTGTAGATGTCACAGGCTGACTGGTGAACACTGCGTTGCTGGGAGCAAAACAATCATATCTAGCATCTTGTTCCTTCCCAACAGGCTTCCTAAAGCCTGCAGCATGGCACTGTTGTAATTGCAGCAGAAACTGGTCTTGACTGCTATGAACACGTTATTGTAGAATCATTAGAAAGTGGTGATAGTGCTTTTTTTTTTAGAAGAAGGTCCCAAATTTTTTTTGGGATAATGAAAAGTGCTTTGGACTTTTACAACAGAATATAAAGGCTTTGTTTAGACTGCAGTCAACTGTGCACTGTTATTAACCAGTTTAGTTGCATGGGCTGCTATGGTAACAACATAGATTTCAGTGACTAGATATGCTGGTGATGCAACTTTCCAACATGGAGGCATGAGGAGGTCCATCATCTCAGCTTTCAAACAACTGCTTGCAGAGCCTCTCTGTTGCTGAGGTTATCTCGTGTGACGGACAAGGCTGGTATACACTGATGCCTTTCTGTCCCTGGATATGACTTTGTCACTGTGCGTTGTGTTGGAAGTGATGGAAAAATACACTTGAAACTTGATTTTAGCAACCAGACTGAAAAACATTTGCAGAAATCTGATTGGATTCACATTGTAAAATGCCATCACATGTGACTTCTATCCAATTTGCAAAAATTGCATTTTTCTAAAATCAGTTCAGATAATATCTGTATATATTTAAAAAACTGAGTTGGGCTGAACAAAGCCTAAGTTGCTCTGGGCCAGTTGTTACCAAAAACCTTTTCTGCTCTGCTGGAGCACAAACTCTGTTTTTCTTTTTGTTATAGTTGTATTATTAGTAGTAACCACAGAAACACAATATTTGATTCAAATTAAAACAATATTCATAAATCCCCAAAGGCACAACATGCCTGCCTGGTGTTACTGGACGAATACATCATGCCCATCCAATTAGCCAAACAACAGGAACATTTCCCACATTTTAGGAAATGCACGTATTTAGTTAGATTAAATCTGAAGACTGACATTAATGTAATATTGTTAGGTTGAGTCGAGGGAGTGGTCCAGAGCCGACACTGCAGTTGTATTCAATTCAAGTCAGCTTTGTTGTCATTATACAGGCATACAACAAAATATACTGGTGTCATTCTAAAAGTGTATGCAGCATCATGTTAGGAGCAAAACAATTCAAGTTTGCGTTGCTGTACAGGCTTTAAACATATTGTTAAGACTGATAGCAAGGGTAAAAAAAAAAAGCCTCATAAAGCATTAACTTTCAAATGATTCCAAACAGTATTTTATTTCCATGTTGTATCTTGTTGGCCAGCATACTTCCAAGAATCACCAGGTGTTTGTGAAGTGGAAAGTTTGCACTAACTAAGTTTGAGACACTAACTAAACGATGAGGACAGGCCTCGGAACTAATAATCCTAAACAAATGCGCCATGTAATCTCCTTTTTTTTAAATGCTAAAAACTGCAGTGTTCAGCTGTTAAAGGAAACTTTCTAAAAAATGTAAACTCTAAGATGTCCCCTTTCCTTTTCCTGTTGAAGGTGTTGTATGGTGAACAGATTGTGTTAGTAGGTGTGAATGGGGCTTAGTGGAGTTTGAAAGCATTGAGAGACAGATTCTAAATAGTTGCCTTTAGTCTTTTCTTGGCTCTCGTTGACTATAGGAAAAATATTGGCAGAGCTGAGCCAGCCCTTTCCTCTCCTTGCTTTAAGTTTTGGTGTTAAGCCAGTATTTTTCAATTCCCTTATCGAATAGACTAGTTAGAGATTAAATTATTATTGATCTTGTAATCTAGGCGGAATGTGGTAGAGCAATTGCCTACTTCCTAAAATGTTGCTTCACATACAGGTTGTGCCCTTCTGTGGCCGTAGATGTATTTCAGCCTTGGTGTGGCACTGCTGCTTCTTCCTGTAATCAGAGCTTTTGATGGATGGTGACAGTGCTGCTCAAGGAGAGAGTGCAGGGCAATGCCATCTTTTACCGTTTCCCCACGCTGTCACATGAAGCGTCTTGCTTGATCCACATCTGCTCCGTCACTGTGACACTTACAAGCACGCATAAGCAAACAGACATACACCCATTAATGTCTACACAGCAGCAAATACACAAATGCTCTGCTTTCAATGCTACTGACAGTGCAGGTTTGCTTGTGTTTTATTCTGTGATAACATGCTTCTTCTCTTTATCTTGCTTGTACACACACACACACACACACACAGTAATTTTGCCTCAAATCAGACAGAGTGCATCATGAACAGATTGGATAAGACAGTAATGAGTGTAGAAAGTCAAGGGGAAGCTGAACCTGAAGAATCTGTCATTTTAGACGTCTTGACCTTAATTAAATGAGCCCAACCTTCATTTCTTTTGGCATTACTGTGCATTTAAAACTGATGGCTGCCATTTCGAAGGCTGATGATACAATCAGTTGTGCTTCTTGACACTTAACCCCCCTTTTCCCCTTCTATCCTCCTTTCTTTGCTTCCTCCTCTCCCAGCCTGAACCCATACAGCTATGACGAGAGCTGCGTGTCAAGCAGCGTGGACCACCTGCCCCTGGCTGCTCTCCCCCTCCTTGCTATTGTCTCACCTCGTTACCAGGATGCCGTGGCTACAGTGATCGCCAGAGCCAACCAGGTGTACCATAGCTTCCTGCAGTCAGAAGATGGCCAGGGGTTCACGGGTCAGGTCAGTCTCACCTTATTGTGGTTAGAGGAGAGACCCGAGAGTAGAACTCCTTCACCCTAGTCTCTCATCATTGTATAATGGGCTGTAGGCACTTTAATGGAAGTCAATGACTGTCAAAGGAAGGGAAGATTGCCTTTGAGTGGGCTGTGTATAAGCTCAAATGCTCAAAGGGCTCCAGATCTGTACTGTTTAGGTGACAACTACTTCGCTTTTTGGTGGCACACTGCATTTTCTACTGAGGAAATGATCCGTGAGAAGGCTGCCCATAATTGAGTTGCATATAACAGCATTAACTTCTCTTTGCGATCTTAAACCACATTAACGTTAATCCCAAATGCAATTAGAAAGTCTGGTCAACAAGTGTAATGACAGCGTCCAGCAAATAATTGTTGTTTTTCATTTATTTTGTATATTAGCTGCTGTAGTTGAGATGCCTGTAGGTGCCTGTCAGAAACAAGGACTCGATGGCACATGATTGAGACCTGGTGGTCAGTACAATCAGCAACAGCGAAAGTCATTACACACAGCCAAAGGGTACAAGTCAACCAGCCAGCAGGTGGTTTCAATAAAGATAATTACGCCAGTGTGTACCAGTTACTCTTGATTGGCTCTTGCGGTTGATAGATTGTTTGTGATTGGTTGATACTTTATCCAAGTTGCAGTATAATGCAGGCATGTGCGTAAGTTCACTTAATCTGAGTCCACTCATTGCTCTGCAGTGTTTTCTCTACAGACTCATTGGAGTCTGTGTAAAACCATGTGTGGGTTTTTTTTTATTCCAGCACGGTAGATTTTAAATTGTCCACTGCTCTGGTGATACGGTGGTTTTCAAATGGATCAACACACAGAGCATCACGTGTTTTGAGTATGTAGTGTTTAGTCTCTGCAAAAATGACTAAGTTAAGAATACACTAAAAAGCAACAACCAGTGTCAGAGATGAATGAATAAAATAGGTAAATGTTATTTTATATCTTACTTGAGCTTTCAAATCTTTACACCTTATTCCAAAATTATTAGATATTTCACTGAACTGAAATGTCTGAATTTGTGTTAACATTGGATTTTATTCAGCTCACGGTCATTGTGTCTTTGCAGCCATTTCGTAAGTGGTTTGTTGACCCCAAGTGGGAGATACCATAAACTAGCTATTAGAAATTCTCGATATGTCTGACTTGGAATTACAACTCAGGGGCCTACGTGGGTAATGGCGTTTCCCACTTGGCTGCTTGTAATTACAGACAAAAAGACCATACTTGACTTGTGAATGCGGTGCACATAGGAAAGCTGGAGGAGGAGCTGCTTGCAGCTACAAAACGTTAAAACAAATTGAGAACTGAAAAAGCTCCAGAAAGATACAAGAAAAAGTATTAAACTTTCGCATTGTGCTTTCTCTGCAAGGTTTTTATGAGCAGTATTGGTCTAAGGATGAACACATATTCCACTATTAGCTATTAGAACAAAACAGTAAAATGCATTGATTCCTTGTACACTATCAAAAATAGCATAATCTTGAAGTTAAATATAGTGGCACTGGTATACAGTCTCATTTTTTAATTCCATTGATACACCTCTTCAATTCTCCTGTTAAGGCTTTCAGTGGCTGAGTGCATCTCGAGGGCGTCTAAATTAGATATTTTCCGAGCAGGTATGCCTGATGGGCGACTGTGTGGGAGGTGTGCTGTGCTTTGACGCTTTGTGCTTCAGCAACCACCAGAGGCCTGGCAGCCCCAACAACAGCAGCAGGAACAACAGCACTGAGAGCCTCAAGGTAGGAGCTTGCTGTTTTAATGATAGCATGAACAGGGGTTTGGGACACTCTGAACACCTGGTAGAAGAACATTTCACTGACGTAAAATGAACAAGAGATCACTGCAAATGATCAAGATTACATGCATGTTATACCTTGTTCTCATCAGTGGAGTTAATTATTACATGAACATCAGTGGCAGTGTCCTTGGCACGACTCCCTCACTAGTAAACAGAGACTCTCATGCACAGGCTTCCCCGCTGATTTGTTCGTTTCCCCTCAGTTTTTCAGCACAACACCTCCATCAAGACACAACTTTCTAGAAATGTCACTTTACACCAGAGGCAATGTCATTGGTGTTATGTTTCCAAGAGTCTCCAACATAAATGTTGTAAATAAAAGTCATAGTGGAGGTTAATTTTGTGTGTGTGGGTGGATCACCAGTTGTTTTTCTTTGGGTGATCTCATGGGTAACGTATTCATCAGATTTGTGCCGTGCCCTCCTGTCATTTGATGCCCTTTTCCCAATGTGAAGTGATGTATGATCCCCACATTCTATCACTTGTTCCCTCCCTCCCTTCTCCTTCGATTTGCTATTCAAATCCACTCACATATAATAGATTCACTCTCGCACAGATCCTTTCCCTCCCACGTTTAAACTGTTCACCTGGGAAAATGCATCAGTTCCCATCTGAATATGTGTAATTTCCTCTTGCACCTGCTGCTCTGAATGCATGAGGCTTTACAGTGTTGTTGCACACTCTCCTCACTCCTCTCAGGACAACTCGGGCCTGCTTGGGGAGTCCAGCCCGGGTCTGAGTTCTAGCAAGAGGCTGAGTAAGAGCAACATTGATATCTCAGCCCCCAATGAAGGACACAGCCAGGGCGGGCCGCCACTCAGCCGTAAGCAGAGCGACTCATACGATGGAGACACCTCATCCACGGGGCAGCGCAGCTTCTTCTCTAGGTGGGACATTATACATGAGTGTACCAACACACCAGGCAATACAATGATACATGCTGTGCGACGATATTTAAGTGTTCATACTTAGTGATTTATTGGTTTCAAGTTTTTGGTTGTTTTCTTGAGTTGCAGATGAATAAGTAGGACTGGTCAGTGCTTGATCAGCCTAAAACACACAGTCTTGATCATTGATTATTGATCTTTACATTAGGAAATATATAATGTATTATAAAATACATTATATATCAACAATAAGATATATAATTACACGTACAGTGATTTTTAGGTGGGAAATATGACGCATATCATTAAACAATGTTAACTGACTATCTGAATATAAAATTCAAAGTTCATTCAAAGTTCATATTATATACAACTTCAATAGGGTGAAGTACTTTGATTGTCCAGGTTATTCGACAAAACTGTTATTTTAGTCAATGAACTATTTACTCAGTTGATTTTTTTCAGTATGAATTTTATCATAGCATAAGAGCCTAAGACAGGATTATATACACAGAAATGTAAAAGGTGCATGCACTGTATTTAGAGTCTCTTCGGTGTCTAAATCAAAACTAACCTTGATCCTCTTTACTCAGTACTGACTTATAGCAGAACCAGATTCTGACATTTATCCCCCAACAAGTGGGTCCTGACCCTGAAATAAAGTCAAATTAGCATATTTTTCAAGTGAAAAACCTGGAGAATCTTTTTTCTTAGTGGGTGACAGTACTAAAAATAGGAAAACATAAACACATGCACTCATTTACACAAGCACATTCACATGCATTATGTGTCATGCACACCAAGCAGGTAAAGCTTTGTTAAACTCAGATCAAATCTTTGTCAGGCTTAAGAAAATAAAAATCAAAAGGATTTCAAAGGGCACTCTTTCACAAAAAAGGCAAGTTGTTTTTATTTATTTTCCTAAGAGAAGGTGACCTTGCATGACGACATTATTTCGTGCACTTATTAAGCATTTGCATTTACACACACATTCATGAATATACAGTACAGCCACACAAACAAATACACTTACAAAGGGAAAAGCCTGTAATTTCAATCAGACTGCTTCTTCCATACAACAATGGCTGGTGCAGGAAGGGAGGTTATAAACAAACGGTACAGCTACTACTGCTATATGGAAAAACTGCTACAAATAGACATTTAGAGTTTTGTCTAAAGTGTTTTACAGATGATGTTAGATTTATCGCATTGAAACCTTTTTTAAAAATTTTTTTTAATTGATATAATGGTGTAATATACATGTAGTTAATCTAGAAATGTCTGGACAATGTAGACAATTTAAAAATCGGTTATTTTCTATGTAAGTATCACAAAATTAAACAAACACCCGCAACTTGGTAAAAAGCACATCAGACATACAGAGTCATATTAGAAATCCTGTCATCCATTTTTGTCAAACAGAATTTGTCATGAGTGCGATAAGATGACCAAGATGTTGCACACCGGCCCTCATCCAGGTTTTCCTGGAATGTGTCACCCTGTCTCGCCCCTGCTCTTTATCAATATTTGCAGCTTGATTGCCCCGTCTGCCTACCTGCCTCCGCTGGACTATAAATAGCCTGTTTGAGCCTGCGCCAGCCAGTTTGTGTGGGAGACCAAGCGGGTGTATTTAGCAGGGTCGGCGTGGCTGGAGGGGCTACGACTGTCATGTCGACTCACTTCAGGCAACCAGTGTTCCCTCTCCAAATCACATGCGCCACATTGGCCTGCACCATCACTGTAGCACAGTCGCAGATGAGAGGATCCCATCACTTCACAGTTATGTCACATTGTGTTCGATGCGGTGCACCTCTCACCTTTCACTTCCTGTTATACTTCTGACAGGAAGCCTCACAGTGTGCAGGGTATCCTTTACTCCTGGATGTGCTCTTTTCCACTCCACCTCCCACTGGATAATCCCAGTCTCCAGGAGAGCTCATTAAACCTCCCTGACTTCATCTTATCAGAATGGCCTCTCTCATGACTGTCTACCTCTGATTTACTCCATTTCATGTGCTTTCACGTGCACTTTGATCTCCTTTGGCCCTGACTCAGAATTGCCTGTGAGATCATGTTCAAATGGTCATAGCACTAGTATTATGAAAAAACAGGAAAGTGCACTCAGGACTATTTTTTTTCTTTTAATGTTTACAATTTCTTTTACTTGATCTCGTTTTCCTCCAGTCTGTATTTATTATGGATGTGTTTTGGTTCATTTCACTGATATTAAACAGAACACCTAAATGGACATAATTGACAGCATTAGACATGTATTTAAGCTTAAGTGCTTAGAAAAAAAATTGCACATTAGAGCAACTGAAAGGCTTAGTGCATGCTTGATGTCTGTAAGGAAATCTATTTGCAATGCTTTAGTTTAATAGGTAGGCATCAGTGTCCAATCTGTTTGCTACGGCAGTTAAAAGCTGAGCTGCCCATTGCTCTGCATCCCGCATAAAACATGTCAACCATTCACTCATCAACAGTTGGCTGATGTAATATTTCTCATATTTTATTTAACATATTGGTAACAACCTGCAGTGAAATGACAAGCGCAATAGCTGCAAAAATGGAAATTTAGCACATCCAAACAGCAAAGATAACACTTTACTTTCTGCAACAACAAGTAGTGTTTCATGGGCCAGTGAATGGTTAGGGCTCCTGCTCAGAACATGGACTTTTGTTAAAATAAATGTAACATTGTTAACGAGGGAGGATGGAAAAGTCCAGTCTTTCAGCATGCTCATGTACTGGTACAAGGTATAATTAATGACCCTGCGGTTCACTAGATACTACCACTTCGGTGCAGTTTGGAGAATCACTAACTTTAAGGATGTTTTGCAGAAGGAACTGGACACACATTACAGAAGAGAAGACAAAACCAAAATGGAAACAGAAAAGGCAATCAAAGCAGTATTGATTTGGCTTTTAACAATGGCTGGAGATTGTTGGCTAATCCTTTCTCCCCAAGCAGGACCTAATGGGGAAATGTTGGCTCGCTAGAGAGCAGGGAGATCTCGACAGTCAGCAGAAGGTTGCGGCTGAGATCGGCTCTGCTGTTCAAACAGCCGGGAGCGTGATGCAGCCTGTTATGGCTGAGTGAAGAGCTGTACAGACTGAGTCATAAAGGCCCCGGTGCCGACAGTGACCCCCAGAATGTTAAAACAAGCCAACTATTGAGTCAGGACAAAGCAAAACTCATCTGACTCATCTGTGCCAAGAATGAGACATTTGCCTTCATAGAATTCAGCATGAATATTGTTGACATTTAAGATTTGAGATTAAAACAAAACTGTCAAGTGCCACTGCACATCCATGCAGTGTGTCACCTGTAGTTGCACCCAGTCTTTGCCATCAAGTTAAATATCCTTTATTTTCAATGCTGACCCATGAGCATGATCGGAATTATGATAATTTTTGTATTAATAACTTACCCGAAGCCACATTTACTTGCTGTAAACTGTTCCCGTCACTCACAGCTTGTAAAATGAAGACCTGCAGCGTAATCAGAGTGACAGTTATGCATCAGTTTGCGTCCATATCTATTCTCCAGTTTGATGAAGGAGAGTGTGGAGGTGCGTGGCGGGAGTAGCACCAGTCTGGTGTTGAACCCGGGCCGATTCGACTTCGAGGTGTCAGACTGCTTCCTGCTGGGATGTCCGCTCGGCCTCGTGTTGGCCATGAGACGCACCGTGCTGCCTGCTGTCCAGGGTAAGAATCGGAGGCAAGCAAAACGTACCATCGAATGAAATTCTTCATACACATGTATCTAAAGAAGTATCTGCTCATGCCCTTGCACAACAATACATTTTTTGTGTGCTTTGTTGTTTTTCTATTGCCTCATGATTAGCCAATCAGTTAACTATCAAGCAAAGGCACTAACATGTATAAAAGGTTTTCAGTCAGTGAAGATTCAGTGAAATGTCGCTGCGGTATTACATCACTGCATGGTCTCATCTGTATTACCTTTTTATAATTTTTTTTCTATTAAAATACCCAAGATTTTTAAAAGGATCAGGACAATTTGACCTTTTTTATATTCCATTTTCACATTGAATATATACCTGTGCTCTCCGAAGGTTGCTGCGTTGCCTGCTCCAGGGAGAAAATAAATGTAACCAACAACTGTAGTGGACAAAGTCCTCTGGTGGCGAGCTCATCTCAGAATATACTACCACACAGGCAGAAAGTGTGTGTGTGTGTGTGTGTGTGTGTGTGTGTGTGTGTGTGTGTGTTCTGTTCCTAATGACCTTGCATATCCATTGTGTTTCCTGACCCTTAGTGAGCCAGCTCCATCCAGCCTGCTCTCAGATTTTCAACCTATTCTACCCCTCGGACCCTTCAGCCTCCAGACTGGAGCCTCTGCTGCAGCCTCTCTTCCACAAGTTGCCGCCATTCGCGGTGCCACGCTACCAGCGCTACCCTCTAGGAGATGGACGCTCAATGCTCATAGGTAGGACGGGTGATTCGACCCTGGAAATCAATTTACCAGTGTAAGGAGACACGAGAGCAGCTCCTCCTGAATATTTCATTGGTTAATCTATTTTCTGGTGTAATTGTAATTCCATATTAATAACCTTTTGGCTTTTGCATTTCGAAGCTGGTGTGAAACCTTTGAGGAATCCTGTAAGTGGGACTAGATTAGAGCAACGGAAAGAGATTCAATGACTACGTAATGTGAGTTTTCAAGGGCACATGTGTACACAGAGCCTTGATCCCATCTGTGTGAGCCCGCCCAGCAAAGGCAGAGCTAAATCCTGCCCTCAAAGCCTGAGGTTTGAAGTAATTATACTTCATCTTCTTGTGGTGCAGTACCTTTAACCCGCCACCCCTCTCTGAGGATCAGGCAGTATGTGAGATATTAGTCTGCTAGATATGGCACAGTACTGCTGTAATCCCCCTGGAGGGCTTGGTTGTCGAGACTGAGTCCTTAATGAGCCACTGATTTATTTGAAGCAGTTTTAGCCCACTTTTGGGACATAGAGACTCACTCTAAACAGCAGTCATGACGCATTGCCTGGTCCCCCTGCCTCTCATACACCTACCTCGCTGAGAGAAAGTAGGACAAGGACTGATCTCTTATGCTAACAGCCTGCGAGCTTGAACCGGGATCAGAAGACTTTGTGCTTGTGTGCAAGGCGCTGAAACATTCAAAACCTTTTTACTCAACATGCTATGATTAGATAGCACTCAAAGCAGATTTGTCAAATGTGTCATTTCAGTCATAGAGCAAATTAGGTTACATTATCTCTTTCACAAGTTAGAAGTGTGTTATTTCCTGAGTTAAGATAGGGAACATGTAATAGTGACAATAGTTCACACATTTGTTTGCTAGTTACTTGGATAAAGTAACTCTTTTTTTTTAAACAACTGTACAACTGTATAGTTTCATGTGGATGACAGATTTATCCAAAGTAACATTCACAGAGAGTAAGTACAACACAAGCATTGATTAGGTGAGCAGGTATTCGGAAAAATATTGGGTCTTAAGCCTTTTCTTGAGGGTTGTTAGGGACTCTGCAGATTGAGTGGAGTTTGGTAACTCAGTCCGACACTTAGGAACGACAAAGGAGAAGAGTCTAGCTTGGATTTTGGGCTCCAATGTGATGGAGAAACTAGGTGCCTTTCACTGGCCAAACGTAAAGAGTGAGCGTTTCTCTTCTGCTTTTTGGGGCACAATTCATTTTATTTGTCACACATACACATATGTAACCTCATATGACATAGAAGTATAATTATATATAATTGACTTACTGTTGGACAAAATGTTTTACCTGCTGCTGGATTAAAAATTAACCAATTTATCGATGCTGCGTTACTTGTTATGCAAATGTGGTGGCAATTATACCTGAATGATTAAATGTCATAAAGACAATTTAACAAGGTTGGATTTCACAGCTTTGTTAGATCTCTAACACCAAATATTCAAAGACTTGTGAAAGATGATATTTCATGGCATGTACCAAACAAAGCTTGAAGCCATATTGTGCAAAACATAACAGGTTGTTTTTTAAATCAAACTACAGCTGAGAACATTTTTAACCCTCCTATTACGTTTGGGGTCAATTTGACCCCATTCGATGTTTAACGTCTCTAAAAAAAAATGATTGACGTAGTTTTTTTTTTGCTTCATATTTGATGACTTTTCCTAATTTAACGGGGGCAATTGGGCGAAGATAAAATTAACGTGATCATATGTTTTCAGTGTCCTGTACACATGTACAACATGTACACATCAGTGTTGTTTGGGGTCAATTTGACCCCAGGCTGTTTCCGCTGTATTTAAACATATTAGACATGTCAACATTTTACACACCACTTGTTGTGGTTGTTTTGGATGATACTGAGCTCACTATAACATGCAATTTCATAATCTTCAAAAAGCTTTAGGGCCCTAACCTGGCATAACCATAACTGTAGTAGTGCAAGAACCACCGATAGTTCACATGACATGGGGAAGGAGAAAACATCATTCTAGAGAGAACTTTGATATTTCCCATGCTGTAGGGACACTAAGATCCTCAGTGTTGACCCTCCTGTTGTCTCTCAACTACCAGCAAACACACTACCTTCCAAAAATGGAAAGTTATTATGGTCCGTCTCCCCGCTTGAACAACAGGGTAGAGTTAGTGCTGCTAATGTCATCAAAATGGTTCCAGGCCAATCAGCATTTGAGCTCTTCATAACACCAATGATAGAAAAGGATGTACTTAAGATGACAAATTTAGAGGGAGGCGTGTGTATGGAGACAGTTGGAAAGACTTGGTTGTGACCCACTCACCAGTCAAAAGGTGAAGCAACAGCAAGCCTTTGGGCTGCTGATACTGGAAGGGCAATATTTCCAGCCACCATGTCTCTAAACACATTCCATGTTTTTTATTGTGTCATACGCTTTGTTGACAGAGAAATATGGCAGCGCCAACGAGAGCATGACAAACTCGCAGCAAAATGGGATGTTCGGGACAAGTGGGTTCAGCAGTGACCCTTTCTTTACAATCCAGGCCCCCACGTGGCTGTGCATGAATGTCTGGCTGCATTTTATAGGCACTGTCCCTTCAGACAATACATGTCGAGTAAACTGGCCAAATACGGGCAGCATGTGATGCACAGTCCAGCTATACCTGGAATATGCAGGTGTACACAGGTAAATCCCCTGGGGAAGCACCTGAAAAGAATCAGGGCTTGTTTTATTTGAAGGGCTGTTTAGGTAGTCAACAAACAAACATAAAGTACTTGACAAATAAACTTGGGTAACAATTGGAATTATGATCATTTTCTGGAGGTTTAAAATGCTGGGGTCAAATTGACCCCAAAGATAAAAGATGTTAGTAAATTTGAAGGTAACAGGAGGGTTAATTAAGAAATAGGCTGTGACAACATCTGAGCAGGCAAGATCTGATTGGGTAAATATGTAAGGATGGTTTGCCTTAAACATTACTGGCATAATAAATGTACAAGATAAATCTAGTTATTTACAAATTTGCAAAATAAAAAAGTTAAAGTATTATTCATACAAGAGTTTGGGGAATTATTGGTCACACATCATACAGGGGATACAGGGATAATTATTGTGCAGGTGGTAACACAGGTAAACCAGTAGCATTTTTGTTGCATATGAGTTTGAATTATAGTCACATTAATGTAAAGGCTACCGCAACATATTACAGTTTGAAGTACATTATATATATTAAAATCAGTATGAAAATGTGTTTTTTATGATAAATGAACAAATCTGTAAAAAAACAACAAAACATTGTGAATGAGGCAATGTAAAGTTGTAGAAGAAATTCTCCTCATGTCAGGTTAGTCATCAGAACAGCTACAGTTTGTACCAGCATTTACTAATATCAGTAAAAACTCTGCAGCCTGTCAATAAACAGCATTTAAATGTGAGCCCCAGCTTAACGTCTTGTCAGTCAATTAAACTATGTTTAAGTGAAAACATAATATCAGCTTATCATGTTATGGTGAAATTGATGAGAAAATGTATAAGTTGATTTCGTTTAAGAAGAGGGATGAGCACACACAGTGGTGATTAGTTAAGGATTCAATGTCAAAAGAAGCCTTTTAGAGAACAGAAGGTACTCTCACTGCTGTGCCAACACTGACCCTAACCCAAGCATTGTAGCTTTGTTCTGCAAAGGTCCTGTCATGTTAGAACATGTATGTAATGTTTTGAAACCTATGTTTTAATGCCAAAAAGAGAGCATGGTTACAGATAGATGAGGCCAGTAATAAATTCCACATCTGAAAAGGGCTTCACTGTTTTACCAGCTCGCTCACTAACTCACACCCAGTCATTGTGTTAGTCTTTACATGTTAATAAATCAGCTTCCATTAGCTCATTTGTTTCCTGTTTAAACAGTAATCCATGTGTGTCGCTCGTGTGTGACACAGGATAGTAAATAACACATGTAAACTTGATGGCCAGGCTGTGATTTATTAATTTAATCACTTTCAGCCAGTCACAAGGCAGCATGGTAGTAGTGCTGATAAAGGTGATGGAGTGTAAAAGCAGACACAGGTTGTAGGCTTGCAGCTATACTGGGTTTTAATTATGGGTCTGCCTCTCTGTTCCATTGATTGAACTTGGATGCTGTCAAATTATGTGTTAAATTAAAAACCATAGACAGGTGCACATGGAGGCAGAGGCAGACATACAAACACACAGAAGAAGAACAGCGGCACACATCACCCATTTCCTGCCCTGTAATATGGTAATTAGTTGTTATGAAGGCTTGGAGAGCCAATCAAATCAGGCTCCTGTGGGTATGACTTCGACATCAACACCAGTCAACAGTGGAGGTTTTATTATGATGAATGCCGCTAATATAGAGAGAATGAGCCCTCTTTGTATTGATTTCCAGCTACGCTCCAATGGGAAATATGATCATGCAAGATGGAAAATGCACATGGAATTACAGTCATTTTTATCAGTATTGATCACATGGCTAACTGTGCCTTAATGTAAATAAGCGCTGTACGTTATGAGTCCCAAGCAGGATGCAAGTGTGTGTGGAGGCTGACAGCAAAGCGAGTTCTGGGGAGGGCTGCTGAGTTAAAACTCTCTTTCAGCCTTTTTTGTTACAAAGACGTTTCAAGGCCACAGTGCAGTCATCTCCCCTCACCTTATGAATTCTCTGCTCGTCCTTCCATTTAGCACTCTCATCACTCTCCCCTGCCTTGTGCTTAAATCATAATCTTTCTGTTTCCATACTGGTCATTTAACGGGACTGAACTTCAGCTCTTCACACACGTGCTCGGCCCTATTTTCCTTCTTTGTGTCTCTCTTTGGCACCCTGTAACCCCATCGTTCCTGCTAGATAGAGCAGTTTTGCTGATGCCCCACTCTCCTTGCTGCTTCCCCAGCATACCTCTTTGGAAATTTTGTGTCTGTGTGTCTTTCAGAAATGCGTCAGAGTCATTGGCCCTTTTTCTCTGCTCTCTCCCCCTCTCTCTATCTCTGTGTGTCTGTCAGAATAATCTCCCCCTCCCTCTTTGCCTCTCTCATCTTAGTGTGCTCTGAATGAAAGACAGAGCCATGCTAATGTTCCAGAGGCTGAAAGAGAATGAGGCTCCTCTGAGCAGCATGGGGCTCATTAATAACAGATTGCAGCTTGTGTGACCTCAGAGCAGGTATAAGACTCCTTGGGGAAAAAAAACATGTTTGAGAGTATGTGTTGGGTTTTTTGTGACATTCAGTTGACATCATATTGGTATCAATCTATCCCTGTTTCCAACCTGGTCAGTCAGACAAATTGCCCAGTCTTGTAAAAAATCTATCCAGATATTTCACAAAAACAAAACCATTAAAGCTTTAATGATTTGATGAGTATGCAAAAGTGCCACTTTATATCAACTCACTCCAAAAAAAAACAAAAAACTGTTAAACAGTAAATAGGTGACTTTCAGAGGCTGTTTTGGCAGTTATGCATAATAAATGATGACAATATCAGTGAACATCCAACCCAACTCCAGTCTTCCATTCAATGGTAGTGTGCTGCTGAATATTATTATAACACTGTAGCAGAATTCTCTCTTTAATAAAGGTGATGACACTGATGAAAATGAATTGGTGGATTCACTGTGGGAAGTGGATGCGAGTGGGTTTCTTGATGGTCAAAGAAGCCGTCAATGGCAAAATACGGTTTAAAGTCCATTAGTGCTGCCTGTGTGTAAACAGAATTGGTGTCTTTTCCTCATTTAACTCTACTGTAAGTTCTCTCCGCTCCCACAAGCTGTCAAAACCTCACAAATACATGCTCTTCCTGTAAAAGAATCTGAACGTAGGTGTAAGGAACTCTAACGTAAAAGGTGCCTGTGTCTGAATGAGGACATAGTTTGTCCATGGGGACCTCAGTCTTGGTGCCCACCATCCTTACAGGTTAAAGAGTTTTTATGTTCAAACCCCAATGAGATATTAAATGTAAGCTATTAAAAGTGAGAGTATTGAAATGGACCATGAATGATTAAAATGTTTTATCCTAAGGCTGCACAAAATGTATCTGAGGGCTACCATTAGCCCATGGCTCAGACTTTGAGAACCTTTGGCCTAATGATCCATAAACCAGCCATATTTCACCAAAACAACAAATTATTTTCTGCCCCTCAAAAGCAGACCTAACAGAAAGAAAACAATCCAGCCTCACCTCGCCAATATGCATGCAGTATCTGTCAGATTCCATCATCTTCATCATCTTAATGTGGATGGCTCTTTGCCTTGACTGCAGGTATTTATTAACCACACCTGATTCTCCCTCACGTCTGAGAGAGCGGCTAATCTGTATTCTGCCGCTGTAGCCGATCCCTCTCAGACCAAACACAAGGCAACATGTGGCTTTCCAGAGATGCAGCAAGATCCTTTTCCACAGAAGACCAACACAGACACGATGTGCTCTGCGTAACATTTGCAGGCAAGCGGGCACACTTGCTCTTGTTTTATCTCTGCTCTCCTCAGGCGTGCTGCTCCCTGTTGCAGCTGTTTATACCTTATATCCACTTCATCACACCGAAGACATCCCACTGGATTTATACATATTACACTGAAAGGAAGCAAGTAAATTATGTGATACAGGGTCACCTGCTCATTAAGTCTTGACTTAACATGAAACCATATTAATTACATCCCATCCTGCTCTTTGGCAGAGCATGGGTGGGTTTATAGGTCTTCACTGAGGTCAGCATTTCATCTATAGCTCACGGTGTAGTGCAGCAGTGGAGTAGAACCTCATTTAGACAGGAGTGAAGCCATATCCAGTGTCATAATAGATCCAAAGCATCATACAAGGCCTGGGTAACAGGATAATGAGTACTTTCCCGAGTCTGGTTGAAACAACATTTTGAGTTTTATAGAACAGGTAGAGGAGGAAAACAGTGTGTGTAACGGGTGGTGTATGAACCCAATTGCAGCACAAAGGGACACAGAATCGATCAGTTTTATGAAAACATGGCAGACAGTTCAAAAACTCAGCGGCAGGCGGCTTGGTCAAAGCAGGCAGAGGTTTGGTACCGGGGAGGCAAACAGCACAGGCTAACAATCCAATGAGGAGCAGGCAGAAATCTTGGTCAGGGACAGAAGGCTGAGACGTTACCAGGAGATGGACGAAGCAGGGGAGTTGGAGACAGGCAAGGTCGGTACCGGGAGATCAGGCAGAAGAACGCTGGAAAGTCTCGCATAGCAAAGAACAATCTGGCAAAGGAGTGAGTGCGGAGCTGGGCTGGGCTGATTGCATGTGATGAGGAGCAGCTGCAAGCACAGGTGAGTTGAGTCGGCTGACGAGATGGGAGTGGCTGGCAGGCTGAGTGGGGCAGAGGCGGGATCAACGGAAAACTACTCAGTGCGCTGGGTGAACTGGGTGACAGAACTGTGACAGTGTGTGACTGTTCTCAAAGAAGGAGACTGGCCTCATGGCTGTGTTGTTCAGCTTCTTGTTGTTCAGCTACATTAGGAAATACTGTTTGCGGTATTGTATTACATTTAGTGTGAGTCTCCTTTTGTCCCCAGGATGTATTGTAAGGTTTAAGATAAATGTGATATTGAACTGAGCTGGTAGACACTTGCCTCTGACGATTAAATTATTGATGAAATATGCTTCTTGTAGGTTCTGCATCTTGGGGAATAATAAGTAGATCCATGAAGATAAAACCAGGTCTCCAGGGAACTCCTTTTACCTATTACACAGTGTTATCACTGAACAAATTGGGAAAATCTGCGTAGAGGTGTGCAGGTGGGAGAGAAGAAGACAACCTGATAAAATGATTCTACATTTCAGGAGGAGCAGGGAGAACGATGCATTTTGGGACTTTGAAAGCCAAAACAAATGGATTCAACCCCAAGAAAATTAGAATTTGCCTCCATCATTGTGCTTATTGTTGGTTTTTCTGATGAAACACAAAGCAAGTCAATACAAAGCAAGAGGCTATCTTATTAGGCAAAATAACAACATTGATTTAAAGATTGAGCCAATCAATTGTTGAGTGATCAAAGCGTTTCCTTTCCTCTATGTTTGTCCTTGTCTTTTCTCTTTTCTTCCTCCTCCCACCCACCCAAGCGGAGAGTATCCAGTGCCATAAAAGCGTGTTTCTGGAAGGTGATCAAACTCCTGGAGGTTCCACTTCACAGTTGTCCTTGGAGACGAAGACTGACGGAGGGGGAGGAGGTGAAGAGGGAGGTCGGAGAGCTAGCGTGACGAGTGCAGAAAGTGAAACGTCGATTTGCTCCATGGGGCAACTGGGAAACACCATCGCCAACAGTGAGTGAGAGGGAATCCATGCTGTCTTGTCTCATTATTCGATTATCTGCTGCAGATGAATTCAGGTTAACGAGGTATCGCAGCTCATAAGTTGACCTCCACGTCTATTTCCACGTCTGTTCTTGCATGTTTCCAGTTTCCAGTAGCTGGTGGGGCTCCAAGAGGCTGGATTATGCCTTGTACTGCCCTGACGTGCTAACTGCCTTCCCAACAGTGGCTCTGCCTCACCTTTTTCATGCCTCCTACTGGGAGTCCACTGACGTAGCAGCTTTTGTTCTTCGGCAGGTGGGCAAGTTTTATTGACTGCCTATTATTTTTCCCCCCAGAAGGTTTTACAGATAGGTTTGCATATAAAGCCCCCACTCATTGTCGCTTCATCACCCATTTATCTCTTTGGTGAGTATACACTAAAATACAACAAACAAAGTGAGAAACAAGAAAGCAGGTAGAGGTAGAACGTGCAGCCAGAGCACAGAGTATGCTTTGGTTTAGTTGTTAGAAACTACTGTAAGGTAGTTGCCAGAATTAAAATATCCTCCATTAATTAATGATCCATAAAGGTCTTGAGTGGTCTGTGTAAGACACTGAGACAAAAACATCTTGTTAAAAGACAAAGGGAAAAGTGCAAATGAGAGTAGTAAAATAAAAGTTTGTCATGTAAATCTAAAAATGATTTAAAAAAAAATACAATATGTTGAATTAGAGAAAAGGGTACAAGGTTCAACAAGGAGGATTGACCTTTGTGGAACTCTACATGTTATTTTTAATTTGTTCTGCTGATATATGGACCAATATGGGATGTTTGGGATGTTTTCAGATACTGATTTGGGGAAAATGTTACCAATTACCATTCTGGTAGCTGATATACTGAATTTTGAGGTAGATTTTTTTGTTTGTAGTGAAACTAATATAATAATATAATGTAATTTAATAATACATAATTGCTTGCTGGTAAAAACTTAAACCACAGTTAGGACTTCCAGGAAGTTCAGTCGAGTACCAATCACTATGTCTGACATGAAATTGATAAAGTCTCAAACATTTGCCGTGTTTAGGAGCTGCACCCTGAGTGACTTTCTAGGTTGTACTCATAGTTTAAAATTGTGAAATGTGACACTGTGATGTTTTATGTAGTTATCTTTCAGCAGTGAACTAATTTACTTTGGGAACAGCTGTTTCCATTTAATGATGTCTTCTTGCTTCACGAATAACAGCGTAGAAGAAAGATGCTGCTTAGCTGTTGAAGGGCTCCTTCTGCACAGATGACATCCTGAATATCTTATAACCAGAAATCTGGCAGCGAGCCAGTCAACAATCCTTAATCCCATGTAAATGTAGGCAGAGCAACAGCAATAAGAAATACATATAAATGTATTTTGAGAATTACATTTTCATTTTAACCATAAATGTTATTATATATAATATTCATATGCTGTTTTGAGCTACGGCCCTCCGCTGAGTCCGCTGTGCACCTAGAGCTCAGAATACATTACATTAATATTAATAATAATAAAAAGAAACGTTTTTACCTTGATTTAGGCTTGATGAGTTGTCAAGGGAATTGTGCAGCAATCTGCAAAATGAAGGTCACAGTCAGCAGTCGACACACTTTATCTTGTGTGAGGATGTTTAGGATTCATCTCACACCTCGCAGTTGAGCCTGAGACAAGTGGGAACCGTTTCATCAAACATGTTTAATTTTGTGACTGGAATCGGAACAAATCTAACCAGGATTTTGTGGTGTGGCCTGGTTTGTGTATAAATGTTAAAGGGCACGACTATAATCTGTAACAGTCAGAAATTAAATGTGGGATGCCAACTCCTTTCACGGTTTGTTAGGATTTCAAGGGTCTGAAAATGTGTTCACAGCTGAAGTGAGTCTCTGTTCATTTCCGTATCTTTATCATCGACTTCATCAGAGTCAAAAGGACCCAACCTTATAGCCTTATAGTGCTATCTGTACATATATTTCTGGCGCTAAGTGGGATTTAAACCTTGATCCCTGGCCATATTGCTACCACCATCTGCCAGCTGATCTGACCATGAAAATATCACGTCTTTGACAGTGACTGCATTCATGTGTAGCGCGTATTTGTGCCTCTGTAATAATGGTGTACACGAGATGTTCCCTGGGTCCCCAGACAGCAACAAGACAAAAAAAATTAAATAAATAAATAAGTAAACGTGTCATCACGTCATGTCCTATTAAAAACCACTGGAAGCACCGAGTGTCTTTGAACTTCATCATTAGAAAGCAGAGCCACCCTGCCACTGTCTGCTGCGGCATGCCTTCTTTGTGAGAAAACGTGAGTGGAATACAGTAAGGAGAGCACGCGGCAAAGACGAAGTGCTATCGACGTCATCAGGAAGCTAATAAACCTGAAGATCATTATTTTGGTTCAGCAGTTTTCAGCTCCACTCAATGCCGTGTCCTATTATACGATTGTCACAGAATTTAAGGGCTACACAGAAAAAAATTTGCTAAAGCTGATGAAGCTGGTGCACATTTCTCCCAGGCAAAGATCAGCAAGTAAAAGAACGTTGTCCGGTGTTTTGAAACAAGGAGCCATTCTGCATCCAAGCCACCCAGTGAGTCATGAAAGATGTGCATGGCCTCTTTCAAGTAGGGAACGGTAATTTTCCTCGAGTACTCCATCACCCCATAGCCCTTAATCTGTTTCAGTGCTGCTCTTGTCACAAAAGCTTTTCATTAGAATTGTGATTCATCATCCCTAAACATAACTACAGATTTAATTTCAAGGCTTGGGATGTTATTATTGTCTATTCTTCACTGCGTCAAAGTGCAGAGAGTGCTCAGGTGAGACTGGAGTTCACTACTGATAGACAAACCTGTTTGGTTAGCTTAATGCAGGATTTGAAGGCTTTAATGTCTGCTCTTATGTGTTAACTGACAGCTCATGCGATGTGACTGCGTGAAGACCCAGGAAGCAGACAATCTGGACTCGGCGCCGTTCTCTCCCTCCAGCCCACGAGAAAAGTGGCTCAGAAGGAGGACACATGTCAAACTAAGGGTAATTAATTTTTTGTGTTTTACTTTGCATTGTTCCCTTTGCTCTGCTGATGAAACTGCCAGAACAAATGTGATTTTATGGCTACTCAATTAACTTAGAGAAGCTCATATTCAAACTTTAAGTGAACTGGTTTATGAATATTTTAACAAAGCACTTTGGCTTGAACACAAGATATTACGAAACGTGGAATGTTGTCTCTAAGGTGCCTCTCATTCTCAGAAACCTGACCACCCACTCAAACGGTACACACACACACACACACACACACACACACACACACACACAGCAGAAACTTCTGCCACAATGGCCTTGCATTCATTCAAACTAAAAATACATCTATCAGTAACTGCTGAGGTTGTAATGCTTTAGTCCTGTGACCTGAATTCCTTAAAATACTCCCAACTTTCACCTTGAAGCACTGAAGCAGGCAGACACACACAATTACTTGATGCTTCTGAGCCCTGCAGAGAAGAACAATCAAGGTCATGCTGCCATTCGCCAAATGCTCCTTTTATCTGCCATTTTCTGAAGACAAGAGTTCAGTGGCTGCTTGCTTTATTGAGGCTATAAATAGAACTGTTCAACCAGAGTGCCATGGAAACATATATATATTTCAGTCTGTGAAGGTTTCTTCTTTCAGCGTAGTCTGGCCTCACCTTGGCCAAGTGATGTGTTTCTGATGTGCGTGCTCAAAGACAAGAAGGTCTGAGAAAGTTGCCCTGTCCTGAGCATGATTCATGTGGAGATTTAGAGCCTCTCTGTGCTGATTGAATCTGAGCACAGCCAGCTCATCTGCTGCGGAGTGATACTATTCACAGAGACTTGGCACTCTTTTCTGATCTTCCTCGGTTTGGCAAGAGGTCTTTGTCACAGATGGAGCAGGACCGCAGTGTGGCTGTTGTTTCTTGTACATGCTGGGAGTGGGGTCTCACTCCCCCATCTCATCATTTTCAAACTCAATCTCTAAATGAGCTTGATACTGAGGCACATGTTGTTTTCCTGTTTTCACATGTGACCACACAGAGCAAATGGGGTAATCTAACATACTGAACACAGTCCGTCCCCTTTGAGTCACACATTAGCTGTTGTTGATGTTTTGTGTACTCCATGTTTGTTTGCACGCAGGTGTGCATATATGGTTCACTTACTCTTCGTGATTGCCACCACTAGATCTGCAAGGAAGACCTCGTGCTGGCAAACAGTTAATTGTTGACAAAGCAAAACAGCTGGAAATGTTGAACTTCCTTGTTAGATGTCACATCTATTAAATCAAGTATCATTAGCCAGTGCAGTAACACAGTGAAATACAGCCACAACATGTTTGATCACATTAGCACTTTACAATATTTGTTATGTGCAGATGCTCCATTATCTTTGGGAGAGTGCTGTCAATAAACAGCACTTTATGTTCAAGTAAACAAAAATGTCATTGCAGCCCCTCGCTCCTCATCCAATCACTGCAATAAACGAAAGCGGAATTAACAAATTACATTTATGGCTGCTGCTCTTGTTTACTCGTCAAGTTCTTTTATAGTATGTTTTCTTAAGCTGTGACTCTTGTACTTTATAGTTTAAAAAGTTAACATTTTATCAGCTTTTCATGAGCGTAAATCCGTAGGCTTTTGAAGATAATGTTATCTTTCATCATACTATCTACAGGGCAAAAGAAAAACACATTAAAGGTGGCAGAGTGTTGAAAAAGAGCATGTGTACTGAGCAAAATTCTCCAGGATTAAGTAAAGGTTACAGAAATTGCAGAGAAGTCAGGAGGAGAATTAAAATTTCTGTCATGGTGGCACACAACAGAGAGAATTATGCATTAGTGTGCTGATAGTACGCTATTAAAATGCAACCGTTTCAGCAAGAAGCGATTTAGGGATTAGTGTTTCTCTGCTGGCTCACTTGGAGGTACTCACTGAATGGTGCAATATGGAGAAAAGAACAAGACAAGGATGCTTAATAGAGAGTTAACCCTCTTTTTAGGAAGGTCCCATAGTGCATACTTTAGAGGCCTTTGGCTGGAAATCCAGAAACCCAACACATCAAAGCAAGGGGAGACTCCAGACATCTCACCATTTTATCTCACAGCACTAGCCTAGCCCTCTACTCTGTTACATTTAGTGAATTTTGAAAAGGTTTTTAAATCCTATTTTTACTAAATGTGTTGCTATTTTGGGAGAAACAAGCTGTAAACACAACAGTAACATATTAACACCTTGGCATTTATGTGGTCAACTTGTTCACCAGCAATAATCTATAAACACAGCGAGCAAATTAGGAACATTATCACATTTCTCTCCACCAGCTTCCAAGGTGATGTCTGGCTCTTTGGCTGGTGACTGTGCCTGTGTTTTGCTGTTAGACAGGTAGAGCTGGATGCGTTTTTACACTGCATAATTGTTTTTTATGCTCATCCTTGCTGCAGAACGTCACAGCCAACCACAGGGTAAATGATGTCATTGCCACCGAGGATGGGCCACAAACTCTGGTTGGTCGCTTTATGTACGGCCCCCTGGATATGGTCACTCTGACTGGGGAAAAGGTGAAAAGCAGCAACATGACCAACATCACCACAGATATGCGTTTGTGTTGGACGACTTATATAAATCTCCTCCTGTCGGCCCACCCTGCTCCTTTTAGGTGGACATCCTGCTAATGACACAACCTCAGTCTGGCCGCTGGGTGCACTTTGACACAGAGGTGACCAACAGCAGTGGCAGAGTCACATACACCATACCCAAGAGCAAGAAGCTCGGCCTGGGAGTCTATCCAATTAAAATGGTGGTCAAGTAAGCATCCACGTGACATGCCCTCTACAAAGTGCTGTATTGTCAAATAAGACGTAGCAATACATAGAAAAAGGAGAGAGTTATTGAATTAAGTCCTGTATTCCTGCTCTGTATCGGTGTGTGAGCTTCTAGCTAGAGGGTGCTGTATGAATGGCCTTGAAGGGAGTAACAACCATGGGTAGCAAATGCAGTTTCTCATGCAATCTCTCTCTTTTTCTATGACAAGGGGGGATCAAACGAGTGCAGAGGCCTACCTGACTGTGTTGCCACGGGGCATGGAGTGTGTGGTCTTCAGCATCGATGGCTCATTTGCTGCCAGCGTGTCAATCATGGGCAGTGACCCCAAAGTCCGCCCTGGAGCTGTTGATGTCGTCAGGTAAGTGGTAGCGGCCTCTGAGTGAGTGTGTGTGTGTGCGCCCATCAGATGTTTTAAGCTTGTCTTCTCTGTGACAATGCCTCCACTGCTGGTCACGATGAATAACTTTTATCTGATGTGATTGACTCGCATGCAGGCACTGGCAGGACCTGGGATATCTCATAATCTACATCACAGGCCGCCCTGATATGCAGAAGCAGCGTGTGGTTTCTTGGCTCTCGCAACACAATTTTCCCCATGGGATGATCTTCTTCTCTGAAGGCCTGGTTCATGATCCCCTGAGACAAAAGACCATCTTCCTCAGGAACCTCATACAGGAGGTACACCTCTTGAGATAAACAATTGCTCTGACATTTATTGGGCAGCTAATCTTTCTTATGAAGCACGTGAAACATTTTTTCACCACCCTACAGTGATTCCTCTCTTTTTTTTCCAATGCTAGCTCACAGTTTTGTAGCCTTGGTTTGTGCTGCATTGAAATGTCACGCACATCTCCGACTGATTATTCTCTCTCTCACCAGTGTCACATTAAAATCAACTCTGCTTATGGCTCCATGAAGGACATCTCTGTTTACAACATGCTCGGCCTCAGTCCCTCACAGATTTATATTGTGGGCAGACCATCGAAAAAGTACCAAAATCAGTGTCAGGTAGTTTTATTTGTGTATTTTATCTGTTTCTTGAAGAGTTTTTCATTGTGTCTCTATCTACTTATTTCAGTTGAATGGTTTTGGTTTTTCCTCATTAACTTTAATCTTCTTACTCTGTTCCTGATTTTCTAACCCCTTCTCTGTTTGGTATACGTAGTTCCTGAGTGATGGCTATGCAGCGCACCTCTCCACCCTTCAGTTTGGGCACAGAGCCAGACCCAAGAAATCCCCTTCGGTTCGTATGGTCCTAAGGAAAGGCTCATTTGGTCTCTCAGCTAAGCCTGACTTCCTGTGTAAGCGCACCCACTTGCGCAGGACCATGTCGGTGCAACAGCCCGACCCGCCGTGCACACCCAACCCCAAGCCTGAGCGAGCCCAGAGCCAGCCGGAGTCAGATAAGGACCACGGGGGAGGAGGAGGAGGAGGTGGAGGTGGAGGAGGAGGTGGTGGCGGTGGAGGACAAGTCACATGGGGAAGGGCCTCCATGCATCGTGGAGACACCACTCCCTGACGTCAAAAAAGAGATGGAAGGATTGCAGGAGGATAGAAGAAATGAAGAACAAAAGGGTCTTAGTGTCCAGGGCCAAGGTGAGATCCTTATGTTCAAACATTTAAAGGATAATTCCATTTTGAGTGTTTTTATGTAATTTAGGCTTAATATGTAATAATGTCTATGTACCCACCAAGTTAATTGCTAAGATCTGAGAACACAGTGACATGGCTAAAAAGATATACGGGGTCACAAAACAGGAGCAGTCAGACAATCAAATACCGGCCTCAGGCTGAGAAAACAAAGGTGAACAGAGGAAATGAACTGTGTTTGCCGTCAAGATCGCAGTTTAAAGTCCAGATGCCTTACAGATTCAGAGATTCAATGTTGTCCTTGCATACTCAGTAGCTGTGTGCACACATTTCAGATGAACCTTTCTTACACTTTCAGCAGTAATGATATTCTGGATACACTTTTTATTGTTTGCTTGTTTACAACCTGTCTTGTCACTTGTTCGCTCTGATGTGTCTCAGTGTGAGTCATCATGCCGTCCTTTATGAATGATGCATGGTAAACACTGGGACCGACTAGTACGAGGCTGTACTGTGCTGCATTTTTTTTTTCCAACTTTCAAAATGGAGCAATAAGGCACATACTTTCGTTATGTAAAAGAAAAAAAAAAATGCTGAGTGGTTTGCAAGACGGTGTGTACATCGTGCACGGAGAAACAAACAGGATTTTAGTTGCAACTTGTGAGCAAATCAGTTTGAAGGAGTGCTCCAGTTGTAGGTCTCTGGTGGAAGTAAGAGACGGATTAGAAGGAAAATAGTCAGATTTAAAGCAGCAGAGGCTGAGATATCCTGACATTTAGTCCCTAGTATTGGTCAAGCAATGGATTTTTTTTATGTTAGGAAATGCCAGCAGAGCAATGACACACATCAGTCCCACAAATTTTGTTAAAACTCAATCAGTTCGTCTCCTGATTTTATAGCCAGAGGCAAAAATACGGACGAAATCAACAACTGAGGTGGTGTTGAACTGTAGAAAGGTACTCTGTCATGCAAAGGAAACATCCTGACTTCCCATTAAAGTAATGCTCTATCTCAGACAGTGATGATCAGACAATAGTTAAGAGCATCAAAGTGGTGAAAACTGTCAGAATGGGCAGTCTCAGATTGTTGCACCCGTGAAGCTGTGTTTTGTTGTTTTCCACTTAAGAATACAATCACTGTCACATTAACAGCAAAGCAAACATGACGGTAACTTGACCAGATCCTTGTTGAATAACGCAGCCTTTCACCTTTTACTTAGCCACGCTGCCTGTTAAGCCTTTACGAGCTCGAGGCTCCACAAAGCTTTGACGCAAACACGGATTGATTCTTCTCGCTACTGTCAAGTCAATAAACGTCCACCTTGATTAGATTATGTTCTGTGATGTGCCTGATAAATTACGGTCTTTACACTCTTAGTCACAGCATTATTATTTTTATAAATGAAAGTATGTTTTAACATCACAAAAGGAAAGAGCAGGAAAGATTAATTAAACAAAACAAAGAGAGAAAGTAAACAATGAGAGACTTTTCTGGATGCTTAATATTCCCTTGGCAAACAGAGTAAAAGATGCTATTAGCAGCAGCTCCCTAGGAGGACTGAATGTAAATTTGCCCATGATTATGATTATGCAAGTACTGATGAGCTACAACCGCAATGTCTTCCTGTGCTTGAAAATCCACTCAATTCTACATTTGGAAATATTGTCTGTGCAATTATGGAGATTGAAGCTGTGTCACCGTGAGAGCCTGTAGGAACAAATATGCTGATGCAGAACACGCTAATCAATGTTAACCTTTCCTCGAATGTGTACGCGACTTCACTAATTTTCCTCTCTCGTTTTGACAGTGTCACCTCTACCCACTGCACATGTACATTGGATGCTCTGCTGGTATCCCTCACAGCTCAGCTTTACCTCCTGCTTGGCCCTCTACACTTTGCCACCTGTTCAGCCATTTCGTTTGCGACCTGCTCGTTGGATAGTGTCACTTAGTCTTTGTGCCTGAAATTTTAAGCAGGTTGTCAGGAATGGCAATGAATTTTTTTTTTTTTTTTTTTTTAAAGAATGTTAGTGACAAGCTCAAATTGTGTCTCTGTAAAATCAAAAGAATGTACTTCAGATAGTAGTTGTACACATATATCCACATACACAAACACACGTGTGTGCGTTTTAGTGGGTGAGACATGTGGCGGAGACTTTGAACCTGTTGAGACTTTGAGCAACAGATAAGCCGTGGCACCACATTCCCATTCAGGCCACTGTGCTGACAGGCCGGCATGTTGACTGACTTCTGCTCTTGACCCTCCACCCATGTAAATACTCAACACATCATCCCTGGGTGTAGGCCTCTGGACAGAGAAGCACTGTGACATTTAGGTTCAGTCTGGACACGAGCTCTGTGATCTGCAGCCCCAAATCAGCCGACCTCGCCAAACGCTGGCCTCTGCCTCCATTTTACTCCCACTGTTAGATGTTTCCTCTCACCACTCCTGCCCCTCCTTCCTTTCTCCCAACCAGTCAGGCAGAACATGCCTTTTGACAGCCGCCTCAGACTGGGGTCCACAGACACTGAAGCGCCATGGCGTGCTCAGCTCGGCCCCTGAGGTCACATTTGCACTATCGAAGTACGCCACAGTGGTTCTCAATTTAGCTGTGGTACTCGCTTCAGAAACAGTTGTATTTGTATTTTCTTGTATTTGTAGTATTGTTTTTCCTCCTACGGATTGTGCACTGTTGCTGCCTGTTGGCTACTGTAACTACTGGACGATGAAACAAATAGTTTGTAAGAAAGTGTTGGTCTGACCAAAAAAAATATAAAATGTTTACAGGCTGATAGACCTAGTTGTGAAAAGTGATCAGAACTTGTTTATCTGCATAATTAAAATGACAGTGTAATTGTCATTGTTGTCAACATTAGTTTAGCCGCTTGGTAGTTGCAGTAGCTTGCGAGATAGAAAAGACCTCATGCCAGTTGAATTTCCACCAGGATGCCCTTGCATCCATTTACTGCAGCTGCACTGGAACCAATAGATTTGTGATGAAATCTGATGCTGTCTTGTGCACTCGAGGTTGAATTGAGTCTTACTGTGGCCATGTTGAAAACTCTGTGCAAGTCAAACTTATTTTTCTATGAGGAAATATTGTAAAAAGAAATATTTTCAATGTATGTTTTTGGACCTTTTGTTGTTTGACTTGTTGAATGGTTGATTTTTGCCTTAAATTGTTTTTGATGTTGTGTAGAGATACAAAATTATTAGATTTGTTTGACCAAAGTCTTGAGTTTTACTGTTACTTCATGACAAAGTGCATTTTATCTAGTTGACATTTTGCTTTGACATGTTTTGGATACTGTATATGTGTGTGCATGTGTGAGTGAGTGTCTACTATTTGTTGTGAAGGGTATATTTACTGTGAATATGAAGACAGCCTAAGTAAATGCCTCTGCGGGGGAATCAGGGGATGCACGGAGGCCAGTGTTAACATACCTGCATGTTGTCACTGCAGCTCACTACTGCCGGCTTTCAGAGCCAAGCATTAGTGGGTTTTTTTTTTTTTTTTAAAGGTTTGGATTGAAGCAGTGTGTCAAAGGATTACTTGGTTGAGGCTTTTATACCTGCTTAAAAGCAAAACAGGCTGTTGAGTACTTAAGGTGTCTTGGTTTAACTGAAAACCCTCATGGTGGAGCGAAACGTGCGAGCCAGGAGGGAGCTGTCTTTGACTCTTTTTCTTTCACTGCCTAGGTGGTCCAGTAATTAGCTATTTGATTACTACTAAGTATGTATGACTCCCTGTAGTGCCGCCCCCGTAATTGCAGTGCACCAATTAGCATTACTTGGTAATTGTATAATATTGTAGAAACAATACTGAAATACTTAACTTGATTTTGTTTCACATCTAGAATGTTAATACTGAAACATTGTTATTTGAGAAACAAAATGATCATTCCCATCAACGTATACACAATAATCAAAGTGACTCCATAGGTCTGTAAAACACAGTGACATTTTTCCTTCCATGATGATACACAGGAAGGGTGAACTATTTATTTCAGGTGGCAACAGTGTTAGTAAATGGCAAATAATGATCTAATGGTTAAATGGTGATTGTTGTGTGCATGTTAATTATTTGATATTTATTAAGTAATGGCTATCAATTGTCATGTTTGTGGACCACTTAATGAATAATAGAGTAGTTATATGTCAATAAGTGGTGAATAATAAGTCATGAACATGAATTTAACAACCATTTATGATAAATAATGGCGATACATAGGGCATTGTCAGTAAAGATTGTAATTACCTCCTACTTTTACCTCAGTCTTTCACTCATTTAATGGGATCAACAAAAACGCATAGATTCATATTATCTCTAGATCTCTAGAAAGACTAATAATCCCAATATCACTGGAAGACACTAAGAAAAGAACAGGAATATTATAGGATATATATTATATTGTGTAAAATGTTTATATTTATCTAGAAATTCAAGTGTTACACAGTTATTGCCTTTAAACAAATATGATTAACCTCTTACACAGTACTAATTAATGTTGTCAAATGATTAGTATTCACCAAATCATGACTTAACTATTGGGTATTCACCTAATTTGCCATTTATTAACAGTTCTTATGATTTATAAATCTGCTTTAGTTAGTTACCTAACATGGTGTGACAGCTTCTTTTGAAAATTGTTGATTTCATTTATTTTTATGGTCTTATTTTTGGTCTTATGAGTATTTGACAATGGCCTTTTGACCAATGGAGGAAAAAAACAAAAAACACCTGGTTTCTCTGCTACAAAGTTTATTGTTTTGTACAGATCTCCTGTGATGATGAATATGTTATTGTGTTTATTGGACTCAGTCCATCTTTCATTATTGCATAAATAAAGATATTTCACAGTTGAAGAATTTAGTTTTGCTCCAGGAGAGTCTTATTATTCTTTCCACATGCTTCTCATCTCCTGAGATGGAAGCTGAATCACCTGCGATAAGCTTTTTATACTACAGGGGCAGGAGTTTTACTGTGGGGTATCAGACTTGACTGTGATGATCTGTTATTTACATTTTGTAAGGCTTACTGGATTGTAAAGTTAAACCCACAAACCCCACTCTACCTTTAATTTTTTTTCTCCAGTCACTTTCTAACAATCTGACCTATACATGTGCTGGTTTGACTTGGCACTGATAGATTACAGACATTAGGGATACTGGCTTTTACTGCAGCAGCCACACCTGGCCTTGGCCTTATTCTGCCTTACACAATCATCAGAGCAGCACTGCTGCTTAACCAATAAATGGCTATAAGCCTAAACTGATTGCTGGAAATAAAACCAGTCATCCAGTCACTTCCCAGTGTGTTGCCACTGACTGCAGCATTAATAGAGGGGGCACCTATTTCAGGCATGCACAAATTTAAGTTGCTTTAATCTTGTGGTCCATTATTGAAAGTTTGTTCTCAAAACATTTGGAGACAAATCTAAATTTAACAGTATTTGGATTATTTTGTTGCCAAAGGTGAAAGCTAACATCGATAAAAGGTTCTGCTCATAAACAAGATCGCAGTCATGTCAGAGAGAAAGGTCAGGGAATCACCAACGTGAATTTGGCTCATCCTCTGGGAACCACGACTGTCTGTACAAGATTTAATGGGAATATTTTCAACAATCATTGAGATATTTTCTGGTCCAGTCAGGGGTTAACAGAACATGTAACAGTATGATGGAAAAGACCTTCACAACTAATAAAATAACCTAACCTAATAATTGTTTTAAACACGTGTAGGAATCTTGAGATGTGCAATCAAATGTATGCAAATAGTTGAGTTTAGTTAAATCATTATAAAAAAAAAATAGTAGGCATGGTGAGTATTCTCCTGTTGAGGCAGTATCTGTTAAAAATCTTCACATTTTTCCAAAGCATTGTAATTTATTTTACAGTTCACTGAACAGCTTCTACTAAAATTAGCAAATTTATCAAATTGATGAATCCCCTTGATCGCAGTGAAGGTGACGAGGACAATGACCTCTATCTTGAATCTGTATAAAGTGTTTCATCCAACCCCAGGCATCTGCTGTAATGAGCTGGAGCTGTGATTCTCCAAGCCACATTTAAACATCATTAGAAACATATGGTCTGGGAAAACAGGCAAGAAATTGCTCCCCTGTGAAAGGAAGGACTGCTGGTTTCAAATACTGCAAGCTTCACGAGTCACATGAAAGACAGTTTAAGTCAGCGAAAGCTGGGATTTAAGTGATTAAAACTTACCAACTGTTTTTCGCTCACACTCCTGTTGACTTGTGTCCCTGTTCTTCTCCCCAATGTTTTGCTTGTTCCTGCAGAAGAAATCAGCATCGAAAATTTACCTTCTTTCTCGTCTCTGTTACTACTTCATCAGCTGATCAATATCTTCAATCAAGGTAATTTTCCTTTGAGACTCTTTAGTAAGAGTGTACTGTCGCTACTTCACTAATCAACAAGCGAACCACAGAACAACTCAACATCTTTAACTACTCACTTGAAGCACCTGCACTTCATCTCTACCAGGATGTTTAGGTACAGGCCCTTCATCTGGGATTTTAAAACTCTTCAGCACTTGTGCTGGTAATAGCAAAGGCAAACATCTTCCTCACACTGGCACCAGGATTATTATTTCAGTGGGGTTTAAGGATCAGTGTTGACCCTGGAAACAGCATCTTAGAAAGTGTAGTCTCATCATAAGATCCATTTAGTGGCTGCCCTGGAATGTTTCCATATCACATGGTCTTCAACAGAAGAGTCAGTGAAGTCTGGAGTCGTCATTTTAAGAAGTCAAAGTGTTTAGAGTTTATGAAGATCATTTCATATGAATGAGAGCTCTGGAAGAGTTACTAAATGTGGTGAGATTGTTTTTTTGTTTCAGGATGCACGATTATGACTTTTTCTTTCCCCCTACCAATGTACATTTTAGTTGATGTTTTTTCAAGCGACAAGGTTTGAATCTTGTTAAAAATCAATGAGCCTGACTTGAAAATCAATGGATGTTTTTGGGCTGAATGCTGATATTTGTCCTTATATGTAGGACTATGATAACGCTTTCACGCTTGAGCAAATATATGCTGTATTAAATCTATTTAACAAAACACATGTAGAACACTGGTCAAACAGTACAATGCTTACGTAAGAGAGACCCTGTGATTATGTGTTCATGCAGTATATAAGTCTGCAATATAAAAACAAGTCAGTTACCTAGCAGCAACTTAACGCTTAGCATGACCTCCAGCTCTGCTTGGCAGCAGCAGCTCCACTGAATCAGCCTTATTGTTATTCACAAAACAGCAGACTGGGGTTTAATTTGTCCTGTGATCTGGCAGGTGATTTTTGGATGCCAGGGCAGGGATGAGGAATGCATTAAAATCTGAATAGATCAACAGTCCAGAGACAGAGAGAAAGATATAGAGAGAGATAGTTTTTGAAGGCAGGCAGCATGATTTCTGCACAACAGGGATAGCATCAGATAGTGTAAATAACACTGCACACATTCTTAACCAAAGCACATTCCTGGGGCCAGCAAGGACAGACAGAGATAAACTTTTGTACATCTGACCAGCTCCACTGTTATGGGTAGATCTGGTTTGATTGTACATCTTAATACATTAAAAACTGCTTCATTTTCCATTCTGTTCTTGTCCCTGTAAAAGAACTTTAAGTACTTGCTGCAGCCTAACATTTGTCATTAGATTGTTTATAAGACTTAATTTGACCTTGGTTGTCTACAGCTGTGGTGGCCAGAACAAATGGTTTAGCTGCTCAGTGAAAGTCTTGGAAATGACCAAAGGGGTGCACTGCAGCAAGATTAAAAATAGGTCTCAAACTTATTCTGGAGGGCACAGCATTGGCTGCAAGCTTGGTCGCTTGGATGCGTGCAAAATCCTGTTATATTAGCCTGCAACACACCTGCTGAATTTAGATATGGGTCACAAGAAATGATGAAGAATTTGGAAACCTGCTGCCTTCGTATGCTTTCAGGAGAGAAGAAAACAATCGGTAGATTGCATTTGAAAAAGCAATTATATAAAATGCCTCCATGAAGGGAGGGTCAGATGCTGGAGCCACATATCACTGCTCACAGTGGCATCAGATGTGACAGGCTCTGTCCCTTCATAGCAGAGCTCACATCATTCACTGCCATCATTAACCACAGTCATCAATATTTAACAGAACCTAAAGGTCTGATTGCTCTGGGAAGGGTGGCACAGAGCACTTTTCTGCTGTTTGTGTTTAAGGAGTTGTATGTAACTCAGTGGAAACAGAAGCTAAACAAGTAGCATCAAGAAAACACAGACTCCAGAGGCTGAGGCAGAGCTGGTGCAGTTCAGTGAAATAATAAAATGAAGAGAAGGAAAAACTTGCAAAGGATAGAAAGAGTTGCTGGAGAGGAAGAAAGAGAATTATGTAATATATACACCAGTGAGGGATTCTTAATGGGACACAGGTGAAACTGATCAACAAGTAACACTGAACAATGAAGCTGACGGTTTGCAGGTGACAATGAAAACAGGCAGGAAGTAAGTTACCAAAGACACCCAAGGAAACAATCTACAAAATAAAATAGGAAATAACCAAACAGAGATTCAAACCCATGATATTTGCTTTATCTGTTTTAAACCTGGAAGCAACATGTCTCACAAACAGAAAACACAGAATCCTTCTGTCTGATCAGGTTAAATTTGCAGCTGCATTGCATTTCTTTTTCTTTCTGCTGGTATTTCATTTCATGGTAAATACAGGCATCTTTTATTTAAGCTTTCTAGCCTAAGTGTTGTCAGCTTAGTAGCTCATTAACACAAGTGTTTTACTTGCAGCATTGTGAAAGACAAATTGAGAGTGAATAATTAACAGTATGAGCCTCCTCAGAAGCATAATTCATGCTCAGATATATATTATTAGTGGAATAAATATAACAGGATCCCCTTTGTTCACCTGCAAACCACAGGATATGTTGCTGAGAACAGACTTTTAGGATTTAAATGTGATGTAATGCTGTGGAATAATATTCAGCCAAGATAAGCCAATAAACCTGGAAGATTATTTTTTAACTCTGAAATGACCTGACAGAGTTTAGGAACCGTGTTTTGTTTTGGACTGTATAACTTTGTTTAGTGATAAGTAGCTGGTGATTCCTGTGCTGGTTCATAAAAAGAGGAAAATGTATATTAAAAATATAAAATCTACGAGAGAGATCATCTGAACCTGAACCTGGACCTACGTATGAATATGTTTCAAGTATGTTCACACTGGAAATGTAATGAAGAAAAGTGTACTCAAAGCAATATACATAGTAAATAGCAGTATTAAAGAACAGAACCATATTTTCCCACAATGCAATGCACAGAGTAAAAATAATTAAATAAATAAATTGTGGAACAGCTACTGGAAACATTTTAAAAGAGAAAAAAAATATGGATTTAATCCCAGGAAAAACATTTTGAACTCTCTTTGTGAAGTATTAATGTCAGTAGCAAAGGTCAAACCTACAGGCAGACAGTGAAGGGGACTTGGAAACAAGTCTTTTCTGATTTTTCCTTTAGCTATTGGATGGATTTCCATTAAATATGGAGCACACATTCATTTAACTTAATGATCTCTTAACCTTTCTTCTAGCAACATCATCAGGTCAAAACATGACTCTGTTCTACACTTTTTAAGGCCAAAACTATTTGTATCAGCATCTGCTGTACTTAACTATCAGTGCTGCAGTGTGTGCTTATCAAGAGTTTAGCACTTTTTAAGTCAGACTCATCTTTCATTGAGTAGGTTTACTCATATGTACTTTCTGTTCCCAGAGAGTTCCTGTGTACAAAATTACACATCAAGATAAAACATGAACATGTCTCAAAAAATACAAATAAAAGGTGCTTTTCATAGAAAGTTTGGATGAGTAGAGTTATAGGAGAGAGAGAGAGAGAGAGAGAGAGGAGGAGAGAAGGCAGGGAAGGTGACACATCCCATAGGCAGGGACACGGCAAGGCTGAGATAGGGAAGCAGAGATATGAGGAGCCATCCGATGGACTCAGCAAACACAAAGACAAGAGCAGTGTTAGAGTAAATAACAAGTGACAGATACAAATCAGTTACTGCTGTGGCACATGGTATCCATGGCACTCATTCCAACAGCCTGATTGATTTTGCCAACATTAAGCCTAGAGGGCTTTGGGTTGTCACACTACTGGGAGCTCATTGCCTCTCAAACTGAGGCTGAAAGCCACAGGCAGCAGGAACATTTTACATGTCCGTCCCTGTTATCAGAGATGCATTTACCGGTAGAATTAACTCACTTTCTTTGATATGGTTTGATCAGTAAATCACATATTAATAATAATGATACTCCCATTAGTTTCATCTTTGAAAGCTAGTTTGGTTGTGGGGCTCCTGTCAGGGTGTCAGTGCTGCATCTTTTCCTGTGTTTTCCAGTTGTTTTTCCTCCCATATGTCTGCTGTTTGTCAATGGTTGGTGTTTGTGCGTGTGTGCGCGCTGGGTTACCTGGATTAATTCACACGCTTCTCACCTGAGGCAACTGCAATCAATCAACCAATCTACTCATCTTCACTGTGCTGCATAAAAGACCAACTTACGGGTTCAGACTCTCAGTATTTAAAAGGTGCAGCCTATCTCCGGTGTTTTGGCTATCACTTTTTGTGCCTGCCTTTGTGCCTTCTCTGCTAAGTCGCTGCTTTTCCTGTGCCTCCTGTTCACCACGTCCACACACCTGCAACATCCAGCTGCTTCTCCGTCAGTGGTTTTCCTGTCTGTTTTTTTGCTTTGTATATGCTGCCAGCTCATCTCTGCTCCCAAATCAAAGCAGCTTGCTCCACTCTGCCACCTCTGCTTGTCCTGGATATTCTATCCTGATTAGTTTAACTCCTCACCAGTGTTTGCATGTCTGGTCCTGATCCCTTCTGTTACAACAGCATCTTTCTAGTTCCTTCAAGAAGAGTTGTCTTTTAAAATATATTTTTAATATAGTGCACAATCTGCCCCTCATTTAGTTTTAGTATTATTATAACCTTTGTTGTACATGGCACCTTCATTTTAGTTGATGCTTTTTCTTTTTTTCTTTTTTTTTATAGATATTTTTGAATTCAAACTAGCTGCTTCATGCTCTCAAGACTGTCACATGTGGTTGAGGCTGTCTAAAGCATGTTGAGAGTGAATTACAGGGAGAAACCTGTGCAGTCTGCACTCTGTTATAAGGCTGGAACACCAATTCATACTTATGGGTTACCTGAGGCGACTGAGAGAATTCAAACACTACTGGCTGTGAGATCTCTGTGCTTACCATGGATTTCAACATCCACATGTTGTTTTTTCTGTCAAATCCATTGCAACAGCATTTTGCCCAAAACACATTCTGGTTGGGGAAAATTGAGTCTCAAACACACATCGCAGATTTTGCTTTTTCGTGGTTGAAAAGACAGATTCAGAGAAGAAATCAGGGCGCAGCTTTCCAAAGTGGGCAATGACGCAAGCAGTGTGTATAAGTGAGTGCATGTACGCCTGTCTCTGAGTGTAACACTGTACGCCAAGTGGATATGATTTTTCTTCACGGCTTGATTCTTTGGCTAGGTTGTCAATGAAAGAGGTAATCACAGTGACACACTTGAGTTTATGGAAGCATTTTTTCTGTTTTTGTATTAAACTCTGGCTCCATTAAGTTGAACTCATATGCATTATCTATAGTTGTCTGTAAGGAAATACAAATCTTTATGTACAGATCATCTTTGATGGAGCACCTCTGGAAAACCTGACAAAAGAATCTTTAAATCAGCCCAAGAGTGGGTTTCTTTATGTCTGCAGTTCTTGAGGTACCACAAGTCTTATGTGCAAATATGTTTTCTATTTATGACACAGGAAGCTAACTCGCACTGATATACGCTATCACTCTGCTACAGATGGCTACTTGAATGGGTTTTCTGCGTGATAGCTGCAGAGACCTGCATTTCATTTTAGATGTTGCCAGAGCACTGACTGGTTAACCTTTGCTGCTCACATGACATGTTAATGTTTTATAAACACTATAATGAACATGATGGAGACCGATTGGACTGATTTCCCTTCTTCAAAGGAAACCTGTGCAGTGATTAAAAATGCAAAAGATGCTCATGAATAATCATTACTTCACACCGTCTGTCTGTTCACATATCATATCTGACAACACAGAATGAAGACAGGTTAGTGTTATTTAGTATGCTTCCCACAGTGGCAACTATTGACCATATAATTATTCACTCAGTGAATGCAGTGAAACACAAAATTAAATTTTAACTGCATATGAATGTGGAATTAAATTGTAAATGTCATTTGTACACCTGTGATATCCACCTAGAAAACATTGCATTAAATGGTGACTCATAAGATGAACTCTGTACCATGTTAAGAGTTTATGTAATATAGCTGTTTTACATAATGAGAAATTTTTGTCTTTTTTGCCCACAATGTCAAACCTGTATTGCAATTTGTGAAACTAACCCGTGAGTGAATTAATTAGTAATCTTTTGAGTTGTTGAAACACTTAACACAACAGTGGAGAATTCTGTCCTCTGGAGAGTATCAGAGGTACATACATGAACAGAAAGCACCAACACTTCAGTGGAGGGGACCTGCACGATTATCTGACCCTGCAGACATGGAGGGGTCCAGTGACAAGCTTTTCTGCTGCAGGTGGGTGCGCCATAGGATTCCCCAGATCCACAGAGAAGAACTGTACCACATCCTGAGGATGACAGGCCCTCTGGTAAGGATTGGTGCTCTTTTAAGCCCTGCTTTGTCTGCAAGGGACTGTGTGGACTGAGACTATCCTTTGTAATAATTTGATGAGGGCTGATGAAAGTGTTTTGTTTAAAATGCCAGGAAACTTTGTGTCTTAGTTGTAGAAGCAGAAACCAAAACAGAGCTTGGTAGGTTTCAAACAGTGACTGAGAACTTGCTGCAATCCACCAAAATGAGGACAGCGTGATTGTGTATTTGCAAACATAGTCTGCAATTAAAATAAATTGCAACTTGGGTTTACTGTAACTATACATAGTCTGTGAGCTGGTAGCTGTTCTATCAAGTGCAACACTGTCCATGTTTTTCTCTCTAGCTGCTCTCTCGAATCCTCAATTACCTGCTTCCATTTGTGGTTACGATGTTTTGCGGGCGTCTGGGAAATGAAGTGATGGCTGGCTATGGATTAGCTTCTGCTGTAAGTGGACATCTGTAGACTTGTGCACCATCAGACTTGTGTTGGCTAACGTGAGGAGATGACAGCTGGAAGTGTAATTTCAGGAGAGAAAAGGAAATATTTTTACTATAAACTCGCCACAATAGCTTTCACAATTCTCTCACAAACCTGATGATTAAATCGATATATAGTAGATTTACTTGCATGAGTAATAGAAATATTGGTTACATCAGAGTCCTCAAGTGTACCTCAGGCTCATTCAAGTATGTTTCGCGTTCAATTTCAGACCATTAATGTTACCACTGCAGCAACAGGTTGTGGTCTGGGACTGGCGTGTGATACTTTGGTGTCTCAGGTCTGGAAAACCCTTTTCCCTATGCAATTTCACAGATCCCAGGTCCTAAACATTACTTTCTTTCCTAAAATGATTGACATTGTCTGTGCTGCAGACGTTTGGTGGGAAAAATCTGTTGCAGGTGGGAGTGATCCTTCAGCGGGGCATCATCATCCTGCTGTTGTTCTGTCTGCCCTGCTGGGGTCTTCTCATTAATGCTCAGGCCATCCTGTTATGCATAGGACAAGACCCTGAGGTGACCAGGTAACTAATAGCTCCAAAGATACAGTGAAATCACTGCTACGACTATCAGCAGTTCCATTTGACCAGAGCATACACCAGCTCTGCAATAAAATCGAAATTAACTCTAGTCCACAACTGAACAGAGTCAATATAAACAGATAATCTTAATATTGATCAAATGACCTATAGAATATTCTGTTTAAAGTCTGTATCACTACAGGAAAGTAGTCCCCTCCTGTGTTATCTAATGTGGCCTCACACCAGCATTTCACATCACACTTTTTCAGGGTTTTTAGGTCTACACACAGTGTTATCTTTCAGTTAATTCTCCTGGACGACACACTTTTACTACAATGAATACATATTTGAGTCTCAGTGGAAGTAAATTAACTTGAACACTGAGGAGTGTATATATGATGAATTGGATCTGATTTCAGTGTCTTGATTTCAGATTAGCCCAGCTGTATATTACAGCCTTCCTTCCTGCTGTACCTGTAAGTTATACTATTACTATTATATTGGCAAATTTGAGTACATTCGCAATGCATTTGACTTTTTCATTTTTGTTGTTTCTTTTAGGCAATGTTTCTGCACCAGCTGCAGGTGTCTTATCTGCAAAACCAGGTGCACAATTTTTTCTTTAATTAATCAAAACACATCTTAATTAATGTAATTGCAATTATGATGGGAAAGCTATAAGTGGTACTCAAACGCATCATCTGGTGTTTCTGCGCTCAGGGTATAATACTGCCACAAATGTACACTGCTGCCCTGGCAAACGTAGCAAATGTGGTGACAAACTACATCTTTCTTTACTGGCTGGATCTGGGTGTTAGGTAGGTGTACTCACACTGCGAGGTGTAAAATTTCAAAGCTGAATAAACTGATTCCACGCTCTGATATATCAACATGTCTGTGTGCATGATTTACAGCGGCTCTGCAGCAGCCAACACTCTGTCTCAGATTTACATCTGTGCTTTCCTGTTTGCTTACATTTGGTGGAAGAAGCTCCATCTCACAACATGGGGAGGTGAGGGATTTAATATTCATGGTTTCCCTATACTTTCACACATCACTAAATCCAGCCTCCTTCTTTTTCAGACAACATAAGTAAGTTTCTTTCTCCCCCTGCAGGCTGGTCCCTGGAATCACTGCAGGAGTGGGGCTCCTACATGAAACTGGCTATACCCAGCACATTGATGACATGTTTTGAGTGGTGGCTTTATGAGTTTGGGGGATTCTTTGCAGGTAATTAAAATATGTTAATCCCATCCCATTGAGCCTATCCTTACAAACATAAATGACCATTTAGAACCATTTATTAGTTATTTATGAGTTATTTGATCTCATTAATTTGATCAGTCCAGCATGTGACGCAAACTTTTTCTTCCTTTTCTGTTTTTGTTGATCAGGAATGCTGAGTGAAGATGAACTGGCAGCCCAGCACGCTGTGATGATGGTGTCTTTTATAACCTACATGGTACAAACTGCAAGTCAGAGGATGAGAATGTCTCATATCTAGATCTGTTGTCATACTGATGTACATACTTATTTCTGAATGTATTCCCCTCATATTTTTTGCAAAAATGGGGAACCCACAGTTCCCTCTTGGTATTCAAGCTGCAGCATGTGCCCGAGTGGGTAACGCTCTTGGTGCAGGAGACACTGCCAGAGCAATCCTCACCAGCAAGATGTCCCTCACTCTTGCAGGTAAATTTGAAACATGTTCTGTTATTGTTGTCTGTATTGTCCAACGTGCAATATATTTATCTATTTATTTATTTTTATTACAATATATTGTACTATTGCTATTCTACTGTTCTACTGCTGCTCTTACCTACTGCTCTTATCCTGCTGTTGCAACAATGCAATTTCCCCATTGTGGGACAATAAAGGTTTCTTAATCTTAAAAGGTTTCTTAATCTTAATCTCTTAATAAATCAGCATTTACTCCTTCAATGTTTTCTAGTATTTTAGAGTTCACAGCTCCTCTTTTTTAGGTAGCTTTGCAGTCATTGAAGGTATTGTGCTCGGCTCTACTAAAACAGTGATTGGCTTCATCTTCACCTCTGATGAGTGAGTCTCTCCAACTGTGCTCATTTCAATTGCTGTAAGATATAGTTCTCAGAGTACAACTGCAAGGACATATCTTAATTGTCATTTCAGAAAGATCATAGATCTGGTCTCCCATTTGATGAATGCTTACTGTTTCCTCCAGTTCTTTGATGGTCTTGTGGTGAGTCTTTCAGCATTTCTTGTGTGTTGAGCAAAATCTGCAGTATGATGTCAAACGCAAGTCAAATGCCAAAGACTAAATTTATTTTTCCCACCCTAGTGTGTGTGCACGGGCATCTTCTTGGGAACGGGCAAACAGAAGATACCAGCTGTGGCCAATTTCATTGGATACTATGGCATAGGACTTTCAATGAGTGTCACTTTAATGTTTGTTGCAAAGCTGAGAATTTTGGGTAATTATATGAAGTGACCACGTTTTGTTACCTTCAAGACAGACAAATGGCTGCAAAAGGAGAGCAGGGGGGTCGTAAGTGAGGACTGCTGTGAAGCCTTGACAGGCAAATTTGTCTTTTCCTGCACAGGTTTTTGGCTCGGGCTGCTCATTTGTGTCGTCTTACAATCCACCTTCTACATCATTGTCATCTTTAAGTTGAACTGGAAGAGAATGACAGAGGAGGTGTGCTACTGGCTATTCTAACATTCAGGATCATGTGGTGTCTCAGCTGTTTACATTTATTGACAAAATTAATTTAAACAGCTGCCAAATTTCACCCACTATCTGTTCAAAGTGTGAATAAGAAGAAATTGGCAGTTCGGTTTTTTTGTTCTGTTTGTTTGTAGGCTGTGAAACGAGCTCAGAAAAAGACACGCATGTCACTATTAAGCACAGCAGCCATGTCAGGCACTGTAGGAGCTGACCTGACTGCAACTGATGGAAGTGTAAGTGGCCTTTTATTAACTCTTACAACCATAATATCATTTTTATTCAGCACTGTCTCATTGTTTTCTTTGCATTATTTCCTTTAAAGCAGGTCAAAGATCCCAAACATCTGAAGTTTTCCTTTGTCTTAATGCGCTTACTTGAAATATTCCCTAATAAAAAATAATTTCCCCACTTTTTTTCCTTCAAGTCAGTGGATGGCTACTTGTCTGTGAGTGCCGAGTACCACAGTGGGACCACTGAGATGCAGGGTGGACATGTGGTCATGCAAATGAAGGGTGGCCGTCTCACCACCAGACAGCTGATCCTCAGACGAGGCCTCACCGTGTTTGCGGCTGTTGCACTTTTGGCTGTGGGAGCAATTGTGCACTGCCTCGTACCCTTGCCAGAGAGTCTGCCTAAAGAGGCCAACTTTACATTGGACCTGATCAATACTACATACACATACTCTTGATCAAAGTGTCTCCACTGTGCTAGTTCCACTTGCAGAATTGGGATAACCTTGATCATAAAATCATTGTTTGGGCTCAATATCATAAAAATGTTGAATTTAAGACTCTTGAGGACTGATTATATTTGGCAGAATGTGTCCAAATGAAGTAAATGAATGGTTAAAGTTACATTTTGCTATAAGAGATTCATTTATTGTTTGATCGTAGATTTTTTTTGATTTTTTTTTTTTTTTAGATTCTTGCTGCTTTTTGCTCATCTGCACTTGTATTTTGGGTCCTGACTAATTGAAAACTATTTTTAAGTTTATGGAAAAAGAAAACATGGCGTTAGTAGAACTGTGAATATATGTTCTGTTTTTTTTTTTATTAAATAAGTAATGTCATTTTGCAGAGTGACATTTTCTGTCCCTCTGTACTCAGCAGTTGCAAAGTGTGCTATTGTTCAATAGCTTGCATGTAAGTTTAGTCCTAAACTATGTGTAACTTGCAATTCCAATAGTTCAAGGTAGAATTTCATAAAGTTCTGAGAGCAGAGCGGGAAAAACAAGGCCCACATACTACAAGAGAGGACATGTTCATCTCCATTAATAGCCAAACACTTTAAGGTTGATTGTACCAGATTAGTAGTTACCAACATGAACAGTATCTAAACACTCCTTTGCATTAGTCATTAGAATATGTGCTTAAGCGTTACTAAATTTCAATCACTGAGATTTCATACAAAACTATTATTTTCAAGCCTGTATTGTTATTTAATGAGACATAAAAACAAAATAAACAGAATAAAGTAAAGAAACTGACTTAGTCACAGGAAATGCACAAGTTTACATATAATACTGGAAGACATTAATTTTCACAAAGAAAACAAACGCACATAAAACTGTGTCTTCCTCTTCCTCTCTGATACCCTCACCAAAGTCCCACCATTATCTTGCTACATGGTTGTCCAGAAGAAAAATCAAATATAACAAAAGGGGAAGGTGTTATATTAAAACCACTTCAAGTTCATTACAGCTCCTTGCTGTAATGAACTCAGCTGTGATTTAAAATAGAGCGCTGATGTTGTGGAAAGACCCAGGGTAAAACTGATACTGCACATACAGGGCCTGATTCTTCTACCTTACTCTTCACTCATGTGTCTGTGTCTAGCACTTAACAAATCTGTCAATACAGTCTCAAAGTCAATGTCTTCATATGATGAATTTATTTTGGGTTCCAGATTATTTCCAAGTCTTTCCCTGTGTTCCTCACGTTCCATTGTAGTTTTGAGTTTACTGTCTCATTGGACTTTGTTTGGATCAAAGGACTTTGGATTTTGCTTGCATCCTCATGGATTTGATTGCCTTTCTTTAGCTTATTCCCTGGTTTTGATCCTTCCTGTCTCAAAGTTCTGTAGGCCTTTGCCTTCTGTTTAACAACTACTGTTAAAAATCTGGTTAGCCATAGACCAAGTAGATGGACTTTTTGAGGGATGATCTGTACAATTTGGCTTATACTCACACGTGTAAGAGTGGACAGGGGCTTGACAACTGATATTAAAGAGGCAGCTCACTAGGTGGCATTAACATACAGTTGCTGCCAAGCAAGGATTGAGGTATCACCCCTGATTCCAAGTCCACCTGTCTCTAGCCTGTAACCCTCCAGCCTTATTCCCTGCAGCAACCACAGTGCTAGCCCCCAGCCAGTTGTTGGGCCATCTAGCACCGGCCATGTTGGATCCAAGAGACTTTGAGCAATCCTCCTTACTGGGGAAATGGCCTCTAAAAGGAAGCATTTGATCCTGCCTGGCTTGGCCCTCTGTAAACCTCTGCCTGATGTTTTATATTGAACCATTAAACCGTCATCGCTCAGTGTCCAGTGTCTGCATTTGAGTTCTTCACCTTGTGTTTCCTTGTTTTCTGTCTGGCCTACCATCATGTTAATGTTTCATCTTTGGACCAATGAAAAACCTAATGATTTTCTTGCAATAAATAATTCCTTTATTGGCCAGAACTAGAGGAATCAAATTGTGTTTTACATGTTTCGCTACTCCAAAGCAATGCATTCTTGTTTTAAACTCATCTGTCGTCATCTTTGTTTCTTTCATCTTTTTTTGTTTTTCTTAGTTGATTCAGCTGGCCTTGGCTTGGTTCCAGGGCAGCTGTGACCACAGCAAGTTTTCCATCCTTTCCAACATCCTGGAGAGCAACTATGAAAAGTTCCTGAGAGATAACAACGACACTTTCGTTTAGGGGACCTGCATTTGTGTTTCGTGTTATAGACATGGAGGCACCCAGTGACAAGCTTTTCTGCTGCAGGTGGGTGCGCCACAGGGTTCCCCAGACCCACAGAGAGGAACTGTACCACATCCTGAGGATGACAGGCCCTCTGGTAAGGATTGTCTCTGTTTCCATATCAATGTCTGCCTGAAAGGGACTGTGTAGATCGAATCAGTCCTTCCTGAAAAGCTGATTAATACGACAGAAGATTGATGACAGTCTTTTCTTTGCCAAAGAAAAGGTTAAGATGTCAGGGAAACAGACTTTCATGTCTGAGACTTCAAGGCAGAAATCAATAGACCTAAACAGAGTTTGGCATGTTTCAAACAGTGACTGAATGGTGGCTTCAACCTGCCAACCTGCCAATAGTGTGCTAGTGTATTTGCAAGGACATTGTCTGAGTGCCATGATAATAAATTGCAGCTTCTGTTTATTGTAATTTACTATATACAATCTGTGAGCTGGTAGCTGTTCTATCAAGTGCAACACTGTCCATGTTTTTCTCTCTAGCTGCTCTCTCGAATCCTCAATTACCTGCTTCCATTTGTGGTTACAATGTTTTGCGGGCGTCTGGGAAATGAAGTGATGGCTGGCTATGGATTAGCTTCTGCTGTAAGTGGACATCTGTATGCTCCGCAGACTTGTGGTGGCTAACATGATGAGATGATGGCTGGAAATGTAATTTCAGGGGAGAAAAAATAGATTACAACTATAAACACACTGAGAGAGCCTTCATAATTCTCTTACAATCACCTTGATGATTAAATCAATGCATGGTAAATTTACTTGTATGAGTCATAGAAATATTGCTTACAGCAGAGTCCTCAAGTGTACCTCAGGCTCATTAAAGTGTTTTAAATTCATTTCAGACCATAAATGTTACCACTGCAGCAACAGGATATGGTCTCGGACTTGCATGTGATACTTTGGTGTCTCAGGTTTGGCAAACCCTTTTGATATGATGATTTATCTCTATCATTTAGAACTGTGCTCCTTTTTTTGAAATGCTTATTATGTTGTTGCTGCAGACATTTGGTGGTAAGAACTTGTTGCGGGTGGGAGTGATCCTTCAGCGGGGCATCATCATCCTGCTGTTGTTCTGTCTGCCCTGCTGGGGTATTCTAATTAATGCTCAGGCCATCCTGTTATGCCTGGGACAGGACCCTGAGGTGACCAGGTAACTATAAGAGCTCCAAAGATACAGTGAAACTATTGGCAGTGGAACTCCACTGGACGAAACACCACCTATGCAATCAAAAAAAATGAATTGTTGTCCCCAAAGATTAACTAAACAAATACAACATAATCTGTATTCCACATATCATACTAACAGTTGTAGAAATTCATTATCCAGGTTTCAAGGCATTAATATAATAATTATAATATTTTTTAGTAGTTACAATAACTCTAACACACTAAGCTTGAATTATGAATTAGCTGATGAGCATTTGAAGAGCCTGTCATCCCTGCAGTGTTGGGAGACAATATTCTTATTTCTTATCTCAGTTCAAATTCAATATTTTAAAAGTTTGGATTAATGTAGTTTTTACTTGATAGTTTTTGTCATGTGTTAACTTTGCTCGCGCCACTTAACATAAATGAGAGTGAGCTAATGATGTTGGATGCTGTATAATACCTTAAGTGCTTGTTTGTCTTTGATTTGAACTAAATGCAGTGTCTTGATTTCAGAATAGCGCAGCTGTACATTACGCGCTTCCTTCCTGCTGTACCAGTGAGTCTTGACTTTTCTCTCACTTAAAGTGAAAATTCAATACAATTTCAATTGTGGTTCTGCAATTTGAAGAAAATGTAGTTTATAAACACAAAAAAATAATGTCTCACCGTAGGCAATGTTTCTACATCATCTTCAAGTGTCTTACTTGCAGAACCAGGTACACCTGTTCAGTTGCCTGTGTTGATCATATTCTGTATCATGTTTTTCACCATATACAAATGTTCTAAATCTTATTAAATTGAATTTGATTTCTGATGGGAAACAAATAAGTGGCAATAATCATATAATCTGGTGTTTGTGTACTCAGGGTATAATACTGCCACAGATGTACACTGCTGCCCTGGCAAACGTAGCAAATGTGGTGACAAACTACATCTTTCTTTACTGGCTGGATCTGGGTGTTAGGTAGGTGTACTCACACTGCGAGGTGTAAAATTTCAAAGCTGAATAAACTGATTCCACGCTCTGATATATCAACATGTCTGTGTGCATGATTTACAGCGGCTCTGCAGCAGCCAACACTCTGTCTCAGATTTACATCTGTGCTTTCCTGTTTGCTTACATTTGGTGGAAGAAGCTCCATCTCACAACATGGGGAGGTGAGGGAAAGTTATATTTAGCAGATATTTGTGGGGACCTTGTGATCTCATGGACCACTTTGTTCATCCTCCAAGTTTTTCTCCCAACATAAATAAGTTTCTTTCTCCCCCTGCAGGCTGGTCTGTTGAATCACTGCAGGAGTGGGGCTCCTACATGAAACTGGCCATTCCCAGTACATTAATGAAATGCTTTGAGTGGTGGCTTTATGAGTTTGGTGGATTCTTTGCAGGTAGTTAAAATATTATATATGGGTCAGCCATTTTCTTCTATTGAAACTACAAATCTGAGTCATGATTGTTCTTGCGTCTTTTGATCAGGAATGCTGAGTGAGGATGAACTGGCGGCGCAACACGCTGTGATAATGGTGTCTTTCATAACCTACATGGTACTAAATGCAAATCACATCTTCACATTCCCATAAAGTTGGAATAATTTTGTTTTCAGACGCAGTCATCTTTGAACACGTCTCAGATTTAGAGTAGTTATAAAATTTCAAATTAGAAACAGAAGTGGCTCAGCTTTTAAACACTGTCAGGGGAAAGCTAATTTGTACACCGTTGCACATAAAGTTGGAATAAAATATTTTTTTACTCTTCTCATGAAATGATTGTGACAATGTGATTTATTCTTGATAGATAAAGTGTATATCTTCTCAAAACTCATCATTGCACCTGGTCAAAAGTAATTACTGACATGTATAAATGAGGAATAAAAAGAGGAATGTGTCTGAAAACAACTTTAACGGGTAACAGTGTATATGGTATATGGTGTAGATGTTTTTTTCTCATTCTTTAACATACCCTGTTCATATTTTTTGCAAAAATAATGCATCCACAGTTCCCTCTTGGTATTCAAGCTGCAGCATGTGCCCGAGTGGGTAACGCTCTTGGTGCAGGAGACACTACCAGGGCGATCCTCACCAGCAAGATGTCCCTCACTCTTGCAGGTTAGTCAAAAGTCTTTTTTGTGTGGTTAATATGCACTCTAGTATCCTGGTTAGAACTTGTACGTGCACCTAATACTGGTCTCTGGACACTTTTTGCTTGCACAGAACGTAGTGGGAGTGAAAAATAAAAAAACAGGCAAACATTATTAATCTGATATGAATAACTGCATTTTTCAAGTGTGATGTAAACACCATACCCTAACTATGACTAAAAAGAGTATGAGACCAAAAAGCAAAATACCAGTGCATGTCAACACACTCGTGAAGTCTGTTCTTTCTCTACAATTTGAGAGTTCACAGCTCCTCTTTTCCAGGTAGCTTTGCAGTCATTGAAGGTATTGTGCTGGGCTCTACTAAAACAGTGATTGGCTTCATCTTCACCTCTGATGAGTGAGTCTCTACAGCTGTGCTTACGTTTCATCCAGAGACTTTCTTTGGGAAAAAGGTCTTAATTACAAAACATTATTTCAGGAAGATCATAGGTCTGGTGTCACACTTGATGAGTGCTTACTGTTTCCTACAGTTCTTTGATGGTCTTGTGGTGAGTCTTCCTGTTTCTTTTGTCAGCACAACAAATATAGTTGCATTGCGCTACCAAAAGCATGTCAAATTACTCAAATATGAATTTTAGGTCCATATAGAAGTTACCACATGAAGGAGAGCGCATAATAATGAGAGATTTGTCTGTTTACATCTTAGTGTGTGTGCACGGGCATCTTCTTGGGCACGGGCAAACAGAAGATTCCAGCTGTGGCTAATCTCATCGGATATTACGGCATAGGCCTTTCACTGAGCGTTACTTTAATTTTTGTTGCAAAACTGAGAATTTTGGGTAATTGGATGAACCTTTTCTGTCATTCTCTCGAAAAAACATGATTTGTATGTGAAGCCTGCTGTGTTCTTGACGGAATAATTGGTCTTTTTGTCTACAGGTTTTTGGCTGGGACTACTCATTTGTGTTGTTTTACAGTCCACCTTCTACATCATTGTCATCTTCAAACTCAACTGGGAGAGAATGACTGAGGAGGTACGCTCAGCCTCAGAACGTGCACACCATGTGAATTACAGTTACTGAGCTTTCAAACGTGACTCGTTCAGGCAGAAATATGAGAAATTGGAAGTTTGCTTGTTTTTGTTTGTTTGCAGGCTGTGGACCGAGCCAAGAAAAACACTCATACAACATTATTGAGCACAGCTGCCCTGTCAGACACTGCGAGTAACAACACTGCTGGCCAGACAGGAAGTAATGGGAGCGTAAGTGGCTTGTTAACTCTAACTACTGTTACATTTCTTTGCATAGACTATTTTTCCACAGTGCTTGCTGAATATGAATCATCTAAATAACTTAATGGGCAGTGTCTTTCTCCTAAGTCAGTAGACAGCACCATGTCTGTGGACACAGAAAAACAGGGGGGCCATGTGGTCCAGCAGCTGAAGGATGGCCGACTCTCTACAGCACAGCTGATCCTCAGGCGAGGCCTCACCATGTTTGCAGCAGTTGTACTTTTAGCTGTGGGAGCGGGTGTGCGCTTCCTCATGCCCTGGCAAGAAACTCTGCCTACAGAGGTCAACTTTACTTCAGTCTGGATCAATACTACATTCACTCCTGATCAAAGTTTCTCTGCTGTGCTGGCCTCGGATGAAGACTCAGATTGACCTCGACAGTCCAGGAAAATGCAATGTTTTTCTTTAATGTATTCAATACAGTGGTTCAAATTTTCTTTAGTTTGACTGGTTTTGAGTCAGTCACTGGTAGCTTTACTGGAATATCTTGTGAATGAGTGGTTTTACAGTAATAGTTTACTTTCAAAGATTAATTCATTGATCATAGATCATTTCACTGTTTGCCCACTTTCTTCTTTTCTACACTTGTGCCTGTCTTCAGCACGTCCTGCTTTGGCATCTCGCAACGCAAACGTCTGCATCATATTGTGCACGGTGGCTAAGGAGTCAATCCACTGAGTACAATAGACTTTTCCCATGTTCATGTAACCAAGTTAGTGATCAACAGGTTCATAATGATTCCTGCAGCCAGAATGAACAGCATGACAGCCAGAGCCAGGCCCCTGCGCAGGACCAGAGTCCTGTGAGAAAGCTCCTCCTGCACTGGTTTTACTGCTGGTCCCACCTCTCTCTCAGCCAGGTCCATGGTGTCTGATTGGGCCTGTGAATTCCCTGAATCATCTGGGTGGCGACATGGACATGGAATTGCAAATGTAACTGTAAATGCCTTTGCAGAAAAATATCAAACTGTGACTTTGAAGAATCTATGTGACGTTTTTGTCAAAAATGCGTTATTAATATTTAACTATTCTTGAGAGGTTAGTAATTCTGACAATAAGTAATGAGAAATAGCTTAAGGAAGAGAATATAAGGAAGAGCATCAATGATACAGACCTAAACAGTGCTACTGGCATCATTAGCACTATTGATGTATCACCATTAAACTATGTATCTCAGTTTTATCTGGCTCCTTTTCCAAAGCTGCACAGAATATTGTTTTGTTTAGCAGTATAAAAAGCTTCAGTTGCTGTACAATCTCTCTTACTTGTTTCTGTGGAGCTCCCACACACCCCTGCTCTGATTTGTGCCTGAGAGAAAACAATATGTCAACCTTTATTCATAAAAAAGTAGCTTTAGGCCATTGAGAATGAACAGATTTACCTATGAAGACTAACCTCAACAGTGACTTGCTTCCAGTTCAGTCTTGTCAGGTAAACAATCAGAACTGAGCACTGGAGAAACACACAGGTAAACAAGCCCGTCCACAGCCCTGAGGTAAAGAGACAGTTTTACATTTTCATTTAAGAAAAACAAGTACTGTAGATGCCGATGCTGTAGATCTCTTGCTAAAAAAGACACCAGGGATGCACAAAAGTAACAGAAATTACTAGTTAGGCAACAATGTGGCAAAAAACAGCTGAAGGCTAAAAAACACCTCTGCTGTAAATCTTACCCTTGATTCCTAATTTGGCTGCAAACATCAGCGACACTCCAATAGGAAAACCAACTCCATAATATCCCAAAATGTTGCAAATAGCACCGATTCTCTGTTTACCTGTTCCTCTAATAATACCCCCTGAGGCAGCCTAGTCATGCAAAAAGAATAAAGGCGTGGTTAAACTTGACAAAAAATAGCACCAAGTATGTTTCACAAATGCAATAATAGGTTGTTATGTCACGAGATCTTGTTTGGATGTAATAGCAGACACACTTACAGATGTTGCATCTAGGAGGATGAAAGGAGCATAAAAAGCAATAACATCAGCCACCCTTTCTCTGATTTGTCTGAAAGAAAGGCGACTCAAAATTTACAGTTGGACACAGTGAACGTGGTGACAATCATTTGATGTTTTGTGTCACGTACTTCAGCACTGTGACATGTGATTCTATGCAAATATCATTGGCCAAAGAGGAATCAGTTGATTGCCATTAAACACAGTGATGCTGCTAAGCACAACAGAGCACAACTGTCAGGAACGTTTACCTCAAGTTAATATGTACAGCAATATGTAAGCAAAGGTCACTGTTTATAGTGTGGGCAATAATTGACGTAATGTTGAAAGGTCACTTCAGAATACTCTTATTGCTCTCTGACTTGACACTGACTGTATATGTTAACATGACACTCCATGGCAAAAGACTTTCTGCTGTTCAAAAAGTATGTGCTGAAGATGTACTCACTCATCATATGTGAAGACATAAGAGATATGGTCCTTGAGGCCCCCAATTAAAACTGCCAAACATATAGAGACTGCCACTGTGGAGAGAAACAGACTTATTTATCCACCAGTTGCAGCATTCACTTTTCTGTAAACACACTGATGTATATTCACACAAAGGACAATCACAGTTGTCACATGTTGTTGGCCAATGATTTCTGTTGAGAAGGAGGTAAAGGAGGTGAGGGAGGGAGTATGTCATCCATTACTTTTAAGGCTTGTTCTTTAACCTTAACCAAATCATGTGTATGCTCGTTAAATATCTATCATTTAATATTAGGATACAGAACAGAAACAGTGCTGAGCACACCAACCTGCACAGAACATTGACATTTTTGCAGACAGCTTAGCCTGCGCTGTGTCTCCAGCTCCCAAGGCATTTCCAACTCTTACATTGCCTGCTATACTGAATCCTAAAGGGAACTAATGAGAAAGATACGATATTGACATGCTGTGATGCCGAGTGGTTCACTTCACACAAAAACAATTTGCTGCATATTCAGTATTTGGTAGAGGAATGACGATGAATGACATTACCACGTATGCAACATTTGCCAGTTGGTAAACAACTGACTGAGCTCCCAGTTCCACCTCATTTATTAGGCCTGTCAATAACAATCGGCTGTTAGATTTCAGACCAACTTTAGCTCCCAAGTAATTTAAAAGTGACAAAAGTGACCTTACCTGCCAGAAAACCTCCTATCTCATATGTCCACCACTCCACACACAACATGACCATGCTGGGGATGGCCAGGCGGATGTATGAGCCCCAGTCCTCTAGGCACTCTTTCGACCAGCCTGTGTTGTCAATCAGTGTATCAATTATCACTCAATTACTGAGTCATTTTTTCAACAAATCTGCTTGTCCCTACCTTTCTCCAGTCTGAGACTTGACAAAAGGACAGTGTAATGAGGTATTATTGGTGTATTGGTGAATTAATTAATAACAGAGGGGGACATGATTACGTGACCCAATTAGTCATCACGATAAATGGGATGCCTGTACACATTATATTTCATTTAAGTTTCATTCTACTCCATTAGTTTGGTTCATTTTTTACTATGACTGATTTTAATAAAGGATACCGTGACTCGATGTATAGAATAAGGCTCAAAGGTAGATTTTTCTGAGATCTTTAATGTCTTGATACATTAATCTATAATAACATCTCCACCAACAGACTTTTAAAGTTACATTTTATATTCAAGTGTTATGCCTGTATACTGTAATCTAGTTATGTATTGAGTGCAATAATCAGTGTAAGTAAACCATAGAAAAAAGTAGAATGCTAATCTATTACTAATATCTCAAGGGTTTAGATTTTATTAATTAGACTGTGTTTTGTTTTTATGTCAGTTGGTTATTTTTCTTTTGAACTCAGAAGTGATTTGATTAATGATTCATTACTTAGGTTGCTCATCTAATGAATATGTAAGTATGTTTACCCTGTTTAATTGCTTTGAAATGGTTTTGTTTGTAACAGCGAGTGCATTTTGGGTTTTCCATCATATTGCCATTTTGATGTTTTCAGTTTTGCACTGAGTTGTTTGTCACCGTCAATCTTGTGAACATTTAACCAGCTACACATTTTCCAGTTACTGATGAAGCTGGATGTTCAACTGTTCAGCCCACTACACTTACATGTGACACAGCTTTTGACAGGGCTCGTAGGTAGATAGATATAGATGATTTGCAATAGTGATGTTCATCTCATGATCAGAAATGGGGAACTGTGTCAAAAAGTTATGTTTTATAGGAATCTTTGAATTTATGTTTTGACATGCAATCGGCCTGAACCCTCAATGCCCTTTGCACTTGGCATGTTAAATACTAAGAGATCCCGTCCTGTCTGGGTGTAATGATAAGATATAGACCCTGTTGATGTGTAACAAACACATTGTCTGCTTCTTGCCTTGGGCTGTGATGAGATTCTGTATGATGATGATAAAACCAGAGCCAATGCAGTGTCACTTTAGGTTTTTGACATACACTGTGTCCATGTGTACATGCTGTGCTGGCAGATGTACAGTATGTTATATTTAACTGAGACATTCAAGTTAAGACAGCTGAGGCTATTTAAGATTGTTCTTTTATCCATCAAAGGGAAGATTAACAGGAGTTTAAGACTTCCACATGCCATTAATTTTATATTCCATGCTCATAAATTTGCTTTTATTCACGTAGGTAAAAAAATATTTTTTAAATTATTGTTGCCACATCAATATATACATTTAGAGGCCTATGGTTATGAAATGTATTGAATATGACATGCATAGGCACAGTTAATATATATTTTTTATTTCTTCTAGACCATTATGGTAAGATTTGTTTAGATCTATTGTCAGTCTTTCTTACTTTCATTGTCTTGATTTCCTCAATTTTGAGCAAATAAACCAAACGTACATCATGGGTGATGCAATACTCTGCTCTATCATCCAATGCAAACGTGGTACTCACCGTCCCAGGTTGCCTTATGAAGACCTTTCCAAATGATATAAGCATAGAGAATTACAGCCATGGAGAACTGGGAGAGGGTGTTGGCAACAGCTGAACCTCTGCAAAGAGCATTTCATTACACACTTTTGGTGATGAGAGCAATAACGATGTTACTGAAAGCGTCAGTTGCAGCTCAATAGGCAATACTCACGCTACTCCCATATTTAATGGGTGAAGAAATATGTAGTTGATGAGCGCATTAAGAAGATTGACCACGAAGCCTGTCATTACCTGTGGCCATATGATCCCCTATAAGAGAAATGCCACATATTATTTGTATTTGACTCTGTATTTGCAAAGTGAGAATTGTTGGGGAGTCCTAAACACCCTTTAGGACTCCCCAACAATGTGTCATCTTCTCATCAAGTAATTTTAGACATATTATCATATATTTGTGTGTGTGTGTGTGTGTGTGTGTGTGTGTGTGTGTGTGTGTATTCTTATTTATACGCATCAATAATCACTTTTGACCAGGTGCAATGATGAGTTTTGAGACAATATATAGTTTATCTATCAAGAATAAATAACATTGTTACAATAATTTCATGAGAAGAGTAAAAAAAAATATTTTTTTCCAACTTAATGGGCAACAGTGTATATATCTTCTCATCAAGTTATTTTAGACATATTATCATATATTTATAATACTCTGCAGCAATGGAAACCTCTACAAGACTGGTCAAAAACAAATCAAGACATTTGGTCCAAACAGATTTTTGTAGCTTCATACACATTTATATTTAGTTCAGGAAACCCTGACTCCATTGCCATCTGAATTTGTAGGGTACCCACTGCGATCTCATTGAGATCTGAGCACAGTGTTTGATTGTTTTTATTCCTTTATTCCTGTTTAACTGTTTTGATTTATACCATAAGGATTTTATGACTTGTCTCTTTGATTTTGCTGCCTGTGAGAAACATTTTGTAACATGGATTTTGATAGGTCCTATATAGATAAAGATTCTTATATATTATAAGTTGCAACCTGGAGCAAATAAACAGAAAGCTGACCGATGGGATTTTCTTGTACGTTTGATTTAATCAGAACAGACACCTCTATTGTCCAGTCACGTGGAAATTCATTTTTGGCTGCAGAGCAAAGCACATTATGTAATAAAACTGAGAATAAAAAAGGACACAAACAAATGGTCCATTATGTCCCATTGTGGATAAAATGAAGCACCTCACAGACTTATATGACAGCTCTGTCATATAGGTCTTATTTCCCCCTTATTAACGGGTTTCTTAGTAATATTGGACTTACCTGGTTTTGGAGGTATTTTGTTTGTAATGCGTACATGAATGTAGCCTAGACAGAGACAGAAATACAGAAAGACATATCATAAAAACCTTAATCTCAGAATCTCAGACAACATATCATTTTGTATAACTGCTTAGTCTTACAAAGAGCAATCCATACTAACATGTAAGAGTAGCAAGCTAACTGTGAAATACTCACAGGAAGTGCTGGCATAAAGATCTTGACATACAGCTGAGCCAACCTGAGGACAGATTTTCCATCAAGATCAAGAGGAAATATACTCTACTATACTATGTTAATGGTGAATGAATAAAAAGAAAGAATAAAACATATAAACAAACTATAGCAGTAGAGGGCACGCAAATGTGGACGCAGCTGACCTGGCTACCTCTGGTTCCTGTTTGACAGCCAGAAGTATGGGTTCAGTGTTAATGAGGATTGCCCAGCAAGGGAAACATGCGAGTAACAAAATGAGGATCGCCCTCTGCAGGATGACCCCAACTCTCAGGAAGTTACGGCCCCCAAAGGTCTGAAAATAAAGTATGTTCTTGTTATATATATATATGTATGTGTGTGTGTGTGTGTGTGTGTGTGTGTGTGTGTGTAATTTTTTTTATTTGTAATTTTTATTATTTTATTATAATATGTAACAGATGTTCCTGGCAGGCTGAGGCTCATACCTGAGATATTAGTGTATCACATGCTGCCGACAAACCAAATCCAATAGATATACCTGTAACATTAATAACCTGAGGATATAACACAAACATTATGTTCTGCCGCTCTACTGGTTTGACATCCACTGTAAACATTATTAAACTGTACTTACTGCGATGGCCAAAGACACCCCTGCCAGCTCCATCCTCCCCAGATGACCACAGAAAATAGTGCTAACAAAACTCACCGCGAAACTCATTAACTGGGAAATAACCTGATAAGAAAAGGAAATTAAAGAGAAGTAACTAGAACAATATGAAATACTGACTCAGTTTATTAATAACACCAATAATTAAATTGTTGTGGTGCTATTTGTTCAACTCTTTGTGCTGTACTAAATTTGAGGTTCTTTTAGTTTTTGTGCCACTTCTTCCTTCTCCACTATTTCAGAGAGACTTTTATTTCTCTACATTTTAAAATTTTTGATCATCATTTCAGTCATTTTCAGATGAAACATTTCATAGATCCAGCTTTACAAATATGAGTATTTCCTCATTTTTTTCCTCAACTATTTTATAAAAATGTAATTATTTCCATTTACTTTGATGTATGTTCATGTCATGTAGAGATATTGCTCAGCTGAAAGAAGCTTGGTGTCACTTTGGGTCATGATGATGGCATTTCTCATCATTTTCTTAATATTCTACAATCTATCAATTATTAAAAATAAGAGATGATTCTGTGATGCTTTTACATTAATGCCTGAGTTATACCAATCTAATGAGATGATATACAATATAACGGTCACATGGACATTTTTCTGTGTTGGCTAGTTTTACTTTTACTTTTACTTATATCAGTATTATTAAAGTGTCCAGTCCAGTGAGTAAAAGTCAGTTGAACTTGTTTAGAGCACCGATAGGAAATCCATATTTTGACTGGACTCTGACAGGACATTTAAAAACAGGCTACTTACCACTGGTCCCGCCAGTTTAAACAGCTCTTTGATTTCAGTCTTGAAGCCAACAGGAATCAACATGCGGACCTGCTTTATTATAAAGCATTCAGTCCATGAAGGAACAGGTGAACTCTGTGTGCTGCTCGCCATCATTCAGCTGTTGCTCTGTTCAACTCTGTGTGTTGCTGGTAGGGCCCCTTCAGCTCAGTCCAGGATATCTGTCAGTGTGTATGATGAAAGCTGTTGTAAACGCGCTTTCACATGAGTCACGTGGGGTCGATGGGGTCAGTTACTTCCTGTGTATCAGAGCAAAGTCACATTTTAGTGGAAAGGCTTGAACTGTGGCCCTGTACATGTGATTTGTTAACTTTTTTTTTTGCAGCTGGTTTAAACCTATAAGCAAACCAACTCTCAGGTTAAACAATTACTGTAATACGATCTGGTAACTTGTCCCAGAGAATATAGCCACACTTATTGAGGATTTATCATCTGTTCATAGATCAGTAGGGGGGTGAGAAACCTGCTGAGCGAATCAGGTGGCAGTCAAAGTGAAATACTAACAGACAGAATCAATCATCAGTGGATGAATGGACCAACAGTGGAATCAAACCACTGCCTCAAAAATAAATCATTCTCATCCTATATTCTTATCTTGTCATACAACTTTTAATAAGACCAAAATCGTGACTTTTAACTATGTTTTTTGCTCAATGTCTTATTTATTCTTTTATATTTAATGTGTAAATGGAAATCTGTTGGTGACAAAAACTGGATTCTTCTGTCATTCAGTAACTCGGCCTGAAACGTTGTTGTTAGTGCTGCAGTGTGCCAACAGATGGCGCCATTTCTCAGTAACACACACAAACTGATTAGACTGGAGCTCTTCAACAAGTAGTAGTAGTATTACAGTACCTTTCCAGGTCTTTATTTTGTCATATTGCGTGACAGATAAAGTAACTGTTAAGCACTAAACTTTTATAGTGAATATTTATTAATCAATATCCTTCATCTTTTTGCAAAATGATTGTTGATTAGTCATTACACATGCAAAAGCCCAATCAACTAATAAAGTTTGTTTCCATCACTTTAGAAAATAAGTGGTTGACAAGGTTGATTATGACTCACTAGTTTGATTGGAGGAAATAAGGTGAATCAAAGACAATGGGGCTCTTGATATACTCTTCAGTGAATAAAAAAGATGTATTTAGATTAAGAATGCTTTAAATTCCTGCCTCACTAAGCTTCTTAATTAATTATATTATTTGTCAGACTCAACAATGTAAGGCAGTCTTGAAAAGCAGAATCCAATGAATATAAAACTCCTATGCTATTAAACAACCCATCATTGAGGGTTTAGACTTAGACTAATTAGGGAAGATATAATCAAACGTAAAATAATATCTGCTTAACAAAAATAACATATACATCGAAATCATGTTTTTTTTAAGTAATTCTGCATTTTTACATCTCTCTACTTAATGTAAACTAAGGAAACAAAGTACAAGGACAGTAACTGTTTACAAACAGGTATAATCCCAATTATACTGTACACTGCAACTGCAGCACTACGTCAGGTGTTGGTGAGACTCAGCTGTCATTCTGGTCACCAAGAGATGACAACAAATCACAGAGATCTCTTTTGTTAAAGGCTTTAAAAGGAAAACCTACGCGATTTGTTTGCTACATTAAACAACCTCTGTATCAGGTGATTATGTTCTGAAGGGAAGACTACAGATCTGTGAGCACTTTGAGATGGCATGGAACAAGCAATTGTCTGCACTTTGTTTTGACATGCAAGAGAAAAATAGACTTTGAATCAACTGAACGTAAATGTCAATCTGAGGCTGACCAGGCAGTTCATCAAAACAGTCTACTGAGAACTTCAGAGAGAGGGATACAATAGCAGGGTTGCAATTCTTTAACCTCTTATTACACTTAAAAATGTCCTTTTAGTGAGTGAAGTGGTGCAAAGAACACATGAACTGTGGTCATATAATGTGATGAGTCATCTTTCACCCTGTTTTGGAGCACATGTGTGGCACATGCAAAACAAGAGTTTAAAAGAAGACTGTTCCCTAAGGTGAAGGGTTCTGGTTGCAAGAGGTAAACTCCCATAGAAGGAAAGAAGTAAACCAGTAAACATGAAGAGATTTTAAGATTCTGTATTCAGGACAGAGTTCACAGGCCTCTATCTACAGGGGTCTTGACTGGTCACTGATTGATTTAATAACTATGAAAGTCATTTATTATGCAAGCATGCATTTTTAAAGCCAGTATGTTGAGAAAAGGAGCTTTGCCACCATCTCTGCATGCCTCTTGATTGATAATTTGAACAGAACATACCAGATCAATTGATCAACCAATCATCAAACAGTACTTTAATCAAAGTATAATACAGGCAGAAATTATAGTTGGATTATGAATCTTCGGGGATCAGTCATAATAGTGATTTTGAGAGCTGAAATCAGATCTGATCAAGAGAACCCAACATTTTGGGTTCAAATTATCCTGTGATCTCAAAAAAACAAAAGTAATTTTCTTTCAATAATGAATCTTGTCTATTCAGAAATAAGCATTTTGTTTATAGACAATGAGAAAAATTAACCTCTAATTTGTAGAAAATGAGTGTTGTTATCTTGAGATGACAAAATAATTAATATGTGATACTGATATGGTAATATCAGTTTAAAAAAAGCAATTGCAAGCACTCTCAGCTTCTGCACAGTTTCATACAAGTATAATTAAAAATGTTTTCAAAAAGGTCTGGTTTCTCTGTCTGTTCATCCAATCAGAAGCCGAGTTTTGCTTGTTTTTAATTTGTCACCATTACCTGCAATTCTTGCGATATAGTAATATTTTTGACCTGGAATGAAAATAGACCTAGAGCAAAGAAAGGTCCTCTGTACTCTTCTGGATCTTTTCAGTTTTGGCCTGTTCTTCTGTCCAAAGCTCAATTGGATACTCGGACTGCTAACTGAAACCATCTCTACACACAAGTCTTTATGTGCCAGGAAGGGTTGATTGTATCAGACAGGCTCCATATTGTCCTTGTGTGTAACTGATACAGAAAAGGTGGAAGGCCAATGTGGCTTTAAAAAGCCTTCACATACACATAGTACTTCTGAAAGCAACAGGTGGACCAGCCACAAAATGTGCTTTTGGACCCTTTGGGCACCTAGAAATTTGTAGAATTCCACATGACAGGATATTTGTCTGGTGGTCAGCTTACTCAGCAACCAGAAAGCTGAGTTAATAATGATTTAAAAGAAATGTGTTTTTGGGTTCACCAGAGGTCTTGTGTGCAGTCAGTTGCATGAGACACGAGCAAAGAGAACAACTTCCTGGTTCAATTTCCAAATGAAGCCATACATGTATATATAGCCAATAATGGTTATGATGCATGAGGATGTGTTTCAATTGGATAATGAGTGGGTGGCTGAGAGGCAGCAACAGGAGAGAAAGGCACTGTAATTACATAAGTTTTTTCCCTAGTGGGTCCCAAAATCATAGTGATCTGAACTGCCCTATGCACCCAACCGCTTGATAACCACTTTTAAGCCATCTAACATTTTAATTGTCAAACAGAACTGAGGTCAGAATTGTCATGTGATCCTTTCAGTTCTCTCTCCCTGCTATACCTTGCCTGCAGTATAACATATTTTCCTCTGTCACTTTTTTCCTCTGTCTGTTTTGATGCTGTGTCTCAGGACCTAAAGCAGGCATCTAGCATCAAACACCATCATCAAAAAGGGCACAGCAGAGGTTATACTTCCTGCACCAGCCCAGGATGCTCAACAAGCCTCAAAAGCTGCTCATCTCTACACATCCATTGCTGTCTGGTTTGGACAGACCACTAAAGTAGGACAGGAACAGACTACAATGGATGGCCAGGACTGCAGAGAAAAGGCATTGGTGCCAACCTGCCCTTTAATTAGGACTTTAACATCTCCAGGGATACAGACAAAACAACATAAGAGCAGTCCACTCAGTCCATAAGCCATCACTCTATTAAACAGTTTTACTACACTTTGTGCTGTTTGTGATGTACACATATTCTATCATTGTCATATATAAACTGAAACATGATGTAGTTCCCATATTTGAATGAATTCTGTACAAAATCACCTACTTCATTTGTATAAAGCAATCTATTACATTACACATTTACTTTTTCTTTCCCTGGAGTGTTTGCATTTGTTTGCAATTTACAGAAACAGTGGACTGGACAATTTTCTATGTATAGAACTATTACATAATATAATCATTTTATTTTTACTTGTCTTTGTTTTCATGTTTAGCTGTATGTCTATTTCTATCTCTTTCTTCCTGAGTCAAGTTCCTTGTATGTATGAGTATGAGTCTTATGATTGATGATGATCTTTTGTCTTGCTGTAACACATAATTCACATCATGGTGATAGATACTCATAGGGCTGTAATAAAGTGATCAGGGGTCTTTAAATGGAGACATGTGAAATGTTCTTTGAGCTCATAATGTTTATGACGCAAGATGATGCTGGACAATAACTGCCTTGACCCTCACGCAAAGTCTCGGCAAAAGGACAATGACACAGAGCTCTTGGCTACATACATTAGGTGTGCCCTTTCAGTCCAGGATTACTGTGGCTTTCCGCACTGTGTTTACAGGATTATATGAGCTTTATGCGCGAGACAAGAAGTCACTCAGCAAGAGGGAGAGAAACACGTGTGCACTCTAAAACACAGGTAATTGTCATGTGAAGTTGAGAAAGAGCCGACCAGTGATGAAAGTGGGATCATTTTGTTTTGAATAACACGGGCGGATGACAATGCTGTTTTTTTACAGCTAAGGCTGAGAATTTACAGTAAAAATACTGTGTGCATGACTTGAACAGTTGATTATATCATGTATTGTTCATTAAGTAACAATGTGAATTAGTCAGTACATGCTTAGTGTTATAAAGCCACTGTACGTAGAGTTCATAATAAAATAAAGACACATCAAAATTCTTTAAATTCATGTCTTTTTATTTCTATAGTGTTTCAGAGGCCAATGAAATATTGTTGCCCACTTTGGTAGATGAAATATTTTTTTCAGTACTGTTCAGGTACAAAAGTCTTGGAGTTAAAGATTAAATATATACATCTTGGTTCTTAAATACCACTTTATCACAACTCAGACAGGATTTTTTAGTGAGACATTGTCCATGTCAGCAGATCTTATATTGATCAAAACACTGAAAATGTGTTTACAGTACAATAAGTCATTGCAAGTTTGTAGGCACATATAGGTTGTTTTGAAGTGACAATACATTTCAAAGGTCAACTCATGCTGGAACTGTAACAAACCATGATATTTAGTAGTAGGTTTGGATACAAGGAAGCAAACGTACTTGTACCTATACAAGTCAAGCGTGAGCTATATTATAACATTAAATATTAGCCCATTATCTTTAAACTTAATGAATGACCCTTGTAATGTTTATATTATAAAACTTTCAGCACTGGATAGCAGTAGTGGAGTATTTTCAAGTCTCAATTTGATTTCAAGTCTTGCATTGAATATTTTAATTATGTGACAGTACAGATTTTGACACAAAAATGTATCAATAGTAAAAGTACTCATTAGGCAGCTGAATTGCCCTCGTCAGTGTTATTTTAACATTATTGGATTATTATTGCTCTTGTATTTTACTGAATTTTACTTTTGAATGTGGTAGAGATGGGACTAATTTGTGATCTATAATCAGATCTCCTAAAGTAAAAAGAAACTACAGCTATTAGTTAAATGTAGTGGTGTAAAAAGGACAATAGTTCCCTCTGAAATGCAGTGAAGTGATGCAGAAATGGAATAAAATCCTTAAATAATGTACAAGTTCCTTAAAAGTTGTACTTATGTGTATTACTTAAGTAAATGTGATGTGATTTTATATGATACCATATGGCTTATTGCTATTAAGATGCTACATGTGACTATGTAAAACATTTCTAATAACTTAGCCCTTCCTGTGATTTCTTTTGATAAAAAAGAGTGGACTTGAATGTCTGTAAAACTGGCTGCTTAAGAGTATTATAAAAAGTTTCTCTTTAAGGATATAAATAAATTGAAGTGTAACTTCATTATGATACAATGTAAATAAAAATGATTTCAATTTCATTCTTTAACAGCTCTTCTTCCATTTTCAATCATATTCATCACCACTTTCTTTGACAAGCAAGACTCTGGTGTCAGCGAAAACAAGCCTTGACGGTCTTGTATTCTAGCAGCATGCGGTCCATCATGTGGTCCTGTGCTGTTGCTCTGACCAGTGGTCTTTGTCTGGCACCTGTGGATAGGGAAGGCAGGGGGTGCATGGATCATCTCCTTATGGCAGAACCAGGATCACACCCCAGTAACGTTGGCCCAGATGGGGAAGGAGTCCAGGTCAAACATAGCCTTCCCCCAGCTATTGATGGCCAGTGTAATACAAAGTATGCCAATAATGTTCATGACTATTCCGGTCCTGGCCTGTGGGAAAAGAAGAATATATAATGATATTGAAGTAATTTTTGGACATATTGGGAAATACTTGCTTTCTTAGTTTGAGTAAGATGATTTCTACCACTTGTTTTGTTAAATATAAAGCTACAGCTCACAGCTAGTTAGCTTAGCCTACTAGGAAAAAGATGGAAACATTTGGACTGGCTATGTCTGCCAATCAACACCTCTAAACCTCACTACATAATGCATTATATCTACAATCCTACAATGTTATTAGGCAGACACTTTTACTCAAAGCGACATACATATAGAATATGTACAACACAAGCAAACATCTAGGCAGGAAAAGCAACGCAGACAAGTGCTAAGAAATCTTTTGAGTAATTTAAGTAATTGTGCATGATTACGTGAGGATGTGTTCTGAAAAAAACAATAGGGTCTTAAGCAGTTTCTTCAAGGTTGTGAGGGACTCTGCCAACTGAATGGAGTTTGGTAACTCACTCCACCACTGAGGCATAACAGAGGACAAGAGTCTAGCTGGTGATTTTGGGCCTTGTTGTGATGTTAGGACTAAGTGTCTTTCATTGGCTGAGCATAGATAAACCTGGATCAGCGGTTCAGGTAGCCAGGAGCAGCTTTAGTGATAGTGATTTTGTAAGCAAACATCAAGGATTTGAATTTGACACAAGCAGCAACTGGGGGCCAGTGGAGGAATCTGAACAGACGTGAGCTTTTTTAGGTTGGTTTAGGATGAGCTGCTGCATTCTGGACCATCTAAAGTGATTTGAATATCTAATGGCTAAGGGTAAAAACATCAAGTTGCGTTATGTGCAGGACGATATTCTTACAGTGACAATAAGGCTGGCTCCCAGCCAAGAGTCTCAGCAAGAAAGCAAATGAGCATATTTCTTTGCATGTTCAACATATAATTTATTGAATAAGCTCAACAAACCACTGTCATACTTACCATGTCAGCAACTTTGAGGTATCCATAAGAGAAGACTATAGCATTTGGGGGCGTGGCAACAGGCAGCATAAAGGCAAAAGAGGCACTTAGGGTACAAGGCACCATGACGTACAGAGGATTGATTCCAATGGACTGAGACTGCAATAATCACACAGAAAGCTTCAACAGTCTGAGACAGGGATGAACATAGCCTTGATAACAAAATCCTCCACTCCTCCATCTGGCTATTTTTCTGCCGCCGTAATCACTGACTCATAACTCAGAGTGAAATGTGTGCAATTCTGTGTGGAGTGAAAACTCTCATTAGGTGGGTGTAATTAAGATGTAATTCCTGCAGGCTTGGAGCTGAGTCATGATATCCAAAATAGAAAAGCACTACATGTGTAGCTATAATGGCAGACTACTAAGTTGCAGAAAACATTACTGTGGAATTTGCTGCTGAATTACATATCCCACAGCACAGTAGCTTACAAGTGCACAGTAATTTCTGGTTCTCAAAATAAACAAAGGGTGAAAAGACTTAAACTTTATAGTTAGCCTTCTTTAAACTGTATGCTGTATATCAGGTCACTACGATGACAGTGTTTTGTCATGTCTGATGTCTTTTGTTTAAATCAAATGGCAAAGATTCACTTGACAGGATGACACATAAAGTGACATACCACAAGCCATGACTGCCTCAAACTGTCCCCACTTTCAGCTGCATGTAACTGATCAGAAGTTCCTTCCTTTCTCTCTTTTTTCTTTCTATCTCCATTTTCACACAAAGGTTGGACACCCTTGTGGAACCCTCTTGGCTTTGCCCTCCATAAATATCGATCTGAATGCCACTGCTTGGCACTGTCATTGACATTCGAGCTTTGACGTTTTCTCGAGTGCTCAACTACCGGGCACAGTAATACTATTCTTCAGCAGCAGCGGGGTGGGCAGCATTACAAGGCACTGGGCTGAATTGGTGTGTTTGGCAGGTTATTAATGGGAGGAGGGGCCCGGGGAAGGGGACCAAACATATTCAGCCTGAATGACCAACTAGATGGGTAACGAAACAAGGGAAAACAGGCCAGCTCCCACTGGGAGTAGTTTCAATGCTGGTTTCCAATTGGGGAAATCAGTTCAGAAAAAATTACACTGTGTAGCACTTCACCTCACTGAACCACTGCTGCCTACACCATTGTCTGTCTCCTGGCTGAGATTCTTCCTATGCTTCTGCACATTTTATCACATTTCACTCTCTCCCTGAGAACTCACCATTGAGGCTAAGACAGGTAGAAAGAGCGTCGCAGTGGCCACATTACTGGTGCATTCGGTGAAGGTAGCAATCAACAGGCATAAGATGATAGCAATTGCCCAGGGAGGGATGTTTTGCAGGGGAGTCATTTGATCTCCCATCCACTTTGAAAGTCCTGATTCCTACGGAGATATACATGACAAACATTTACAAGGCTCTTAGGCTCTTTTGGAAACATGTGCAGTATTCACCTAAACAACTGAGTTAAGGTTTGCTCATTTAATGTCAGTATACCATAATTAAGGTTTGGGCATCATATACAGTATCGTTTGACAAGTAACAAGATCCCTTTTTGTTGCAGAAAAATGCAAAACAGATAAAATAACATTTGAACTTCCAGCAGCAGGAACTTACTACAATACTCAGATTGATTGAGATAAGATAAAATTTAAAATTAAAAAAAAAAATCTTCTTGTGTATAGTCATTTCCGATCCAGAACATTAATTGCATACTCTGGTACTAACAATAAAAACTGCTATAAGTATAATTGTTAGGTAATAAAATGCTGAAAAATTGCTGTTTTTGATTTAATGGAAATCTTTTTGAACACAGTCAACCATGATAGCCACTACCACATTTCCCTCTCCAAAGACATTATTATTCATATCATATCCTGGCTCTTGGCCCAGTTTCCCCATTAACATTATGACTGTCACTGTCACTTACTTCACTGCCTTTGGCCAAAGCAAATCCTCCTCCAAGAAGAAGGACAATGCCCCATGGTAACTTCTTTTGGGCAACTTTCCAGGTGAGCAGAGGTGGAGTTGGACCAGCAGCTTGATGGGGTGCTACAGATTCAATAAAGTCTATGTCATTATCAGAACTTGGTCGTGACTGAATTGCACTTAATCTATACTCTTCCAAGGTGATGACTCACCTGTGTCAAAACTTTGAGTCCTCCAGGAACAGAAACGTGGGGGTTTGGAGGGCAGAACAAAGAGAAGGATAGCAATGAAGATTGCTACTGTGGCATCTGTCACATATCTAAAGTAGAGGGATGAAAGAATGAACAAACTTAGTTTTATGAATATTACTCCAAGTCAATAATTCACAAAAAAATGATGGTGAATTTAAAACAGCAACATTTAGTATACAAACTCTGCTTTGGAGTTGAAGATATCCGTCGCCCAGCCGTCGACAAAGCCTGGGTCCCTTGTGAACCACATCACCACCAGTAGAATGAAGAGACCCAGGACACTTATCTCCCCAAAGGACATGGGCCCCAGCAGACGATGCTGCTCTCGAATCACATTATAGGCAGCAATGTCCTTCTCTGTCTTCACAGCCCCACAGCCCCACGTCTTCTTAAAGCTAGAGGGATCACATGGGAAAGATCTCCGTGTTACCTCAACACTCAGTCACACTCCTGATGCGGTAAAAGTTTCTTGATGTTGATTCAAGTCTCTGTCACTATAATTAGGCTTTAACCATCACCAAACTCACTTGAATCCCATGAAGACAAACTGCAGCCAAAGCCAGGCCAGTGTGAGCATGAGGATCATGTTAGGGAAGGCAAAGCCAAACCAGGAGGCAAAGTTAATCACATCTCCGTTCTGAGGAAAGAGTCTGCAGAAAACAGAAGAGTTTGTTTTTTTTTAATATATTTTAAATAACAAGACTGAAAGCAAAAGACCATTTCTAAACAATACTTTGAGAAAACACTGACTGGTTCATCTGGCCCTTGAGCACCAGGTTAGGGCCGGTTCCTGTCAGTGTGGCAGTGCCTCCGATGCTGGCAGCGTAACAAACACACAAGGTCATCCCTTTACACATTCTCCTCTTTTCGGCTGCTGCTTTAAGCCTTGCAGCCTCCACTGCAGCATCTAAGAAAGTCACCACCACTGAGCCTTCAAAAAAAGAGCAAGCAATGAAAAGAGCTGTGTGGTTTCCTCAAAGCCTTTTCTTTGCCAAACAGACTGTACTTGAAGATGACCATGGCTCACCTTGCCCCTCACTCTGCTTCTCTGTCTGTGGAGGCTGCTTGCTGTCAGTGTCTGATGTCTGGACCTGCTCCTCTGAGCTGAGGATCTGAGGTATCTCTGCCTCACTGTTGTTGAGCTGCTCCAGCACTGCTTGGACAATAGGCACCATCATGGCTGTGGTTGCCGTGTTACTGATCCACATGGACAAAAAGGCTGTCACACCCATGAAACCCAACATCAAACTGTCAAGAAGATGAATATAGAAAAAAGAAGAAAGGAGAATACTGCCTTAGATCGGACAAAGTGACCTTGAGTGATTTACAACCATAACATATCTGCAGAAAGAGACAGACTTTTATAATGGCAATGAAAAACTTGAAGTTTCTTTATCTATATTGACTGTTTATGATGTTGTTGTTGATTAGATATGATACTTAGAAATGTACGTCTAGACTAAGGTGACAAGCCAAACAGGGAATCTGATGAGGGGGTGTGCATCTGAGCCACTCACAGTGCTGGACGCACACCAACAAAGAGCAGCACCCTCATGGCAATTCGCTTGTGCAGATTCCAGTGCTCCACAGCTACTGCAACCATCAGGCCCCCCACAAACAAGAGGTTTGTATCCTTCAGGTACTGCATGCACACCTGAGACAGCAAGGTCACACAGAGTAAGATGCGTGTGAGCAGCAATTTCTCCTTGCTGAGCAAAATTCTACTCACAGCTGCAGTTATACTTACATCTTTGGATTTCATTATGCCAAACAATGGGAAAAGGAGGGCTGGGAGCAGAGCTGTTACAGCCAATGGAAGGACCTCTGTGCACCAGTAAACCGCCATCAGGACTATCACATAGGCACATTCTGCCTCCTGCACAGAAACATTAAAAACAAACATTAAAAAAAGCACACAAAACAAATACAAGATCCTTTTTGGAGAGATGCAATGTAAGGTGTAAAAATGGCTTCTGGGATTAAGTATTAAGTATTACCTAATCTTTAATGGGATGTTATTGTGGTTCAAAGGGTAAAGATAAGGTGCTTGTTGTTTTTGGTCAGAATGTTCATTTGCCTAGACAATAATCACTATTACATGGCATGTTTATTGTTATCATTACTATTATTGCCCTCCAATCTCTATAATTAAGACTTTTTTAGCATTTTTCAATTAAATGGACACTAACACTACAAATCCTTTGTCCTCAGTTTTTGCAAGCAAGCAAAGAATCCTACAGTTCAATACGTCACACTCTGCAACCACTCTTATGTCTTTGTTCTTGGTTGCAGTAGATGTCTATCATAACATGCCTACATGCCTGTGTGCATGTCTCTCTGTCACATGTTAGTAGCAACGTGGACAGAGCCTTTTGACTGTGTGTTCCCACGCTGGACATGACCCTTCATGTTAACAACAAGGAGTTAAAACAACAAGAGTTTCAGAGCGCTCCTGCCTCGGGCAACACCGGACAGTTCTCATGCATTTTGCTCCAAGTGCGTCGCGCACTTGCGAGCCACATCAACAGGTGCACGAGAGAACCAGTGCAAATCAGACTCATTCAAACCTCAAACCTTCGTTGATTATTATTAACGTACACATCGTAAAATGTTCCCCTAATTGAGTAATTTCTTAGAAGTATAATTAAGGATATTCTGAGTGCATGTACAAAAATAGAGGTCCATTATCTTAGTTATCGTATGCAGAAATGACAAAGAATTTCTGGATTTTTTTCCACTTTTAAACGTGAGGCAAAGTTTAATCTAAATTAGTCTTAATAATAGTTTCATCCAAATCAGTTACATACCGATGTTCCGATCACTAATGGAAGAGGAAGAAGAAGAAATGGAGCTGAGAAGAGGATAAGTTCATTCTTAACAGAGCGAAGATATTTGAAGAACGCCATCCTGAAGGAAAACGGAGAAAAGGAGGCTTTCGCACCATGGATCGCGCTTTTGAGGCGCAGAGGAGAGGAGGAGGGGGAGTCCGACAGGAGATAAAGGAGACAGAGAGGGAGAGAGAGGCGAATCACAATGAAGAGAGAGCGAGAGAGAGAGAGAGAGAGTGCTCACACAAAAACAAAAGAGCTGACTGACTGATTATTCTAAGAATCAGAACACGCTCTTCCATTGAGGAAACTCCCAAAATAATCACCAAAAAAAACTTTTTTTCAACTGGCACCACTATAGCTGAACTGATGCAAGCTGATGCAATGATGCAATTTTTTTAAAAATTAAGAAACTTCAAAATTCAAAAATCATATTAACAGTTGACACATTACTTAATTTACTCCTTTAGTAAAGAGATCATTTTCAGTTGTGAGTGTCAAAGAGCTGTGCGCCATAGATTTTATTCATGTTTTTGTCTTCTTTGAATGATGATACGATAAATGCCCTTTGAATCAGAACACACTCTGCAAAGCTAGTTTGTGATTCACTGATAGGAACATTTAATCAGAAAAGACTAGAAACCTATGTTGCTGTACTAGGAACATCAGGATACCCTCCCAAGCTGCTTTCTCCAGAAACGTTATTGCAATACCACATAAAGGTAGTGACCATATGACAATATCTGGGAGGTCCTTTGAGTCATTCCTGCTCCACCTTATTGTTTTTGTGAAACAGCAATGGGGATGACAAATGACAAATTACAAAATGACAAAGAAAATTAAAAAAAAAAAGAAATATGGAGCTCATCAGTCCAGATTTCCATCCAACTAACAAACTAACAACCATTAAAGACTGTGAAAATTGTTGCCAATCTTAAAATGTGTGGTAACCCAGTAGCTGCCATTCTAAGAATTCTGTGTTTACATCAAGTTGTTGTATTCTTTTTACTTACACATCTGATTCCTATTTCAATAAATTGTTTAACCTTTTTCCCCAGGATGTTTCTGTTGATCTCAATACTTCAGCCAATCTTTCATTCAGCAGAAAACACCTTTCTACAGCCATTCAAATACCTGTTATCACTGTGACTGTCTGTCATTTTTATTCAGATTTAAAAACAGGTCACTGTGTGGCAAAAGTGTTTGTCACAATGCTGTTTAATAGGTTAACAATACAGTAATAAGTTATAATAATAATATGTTTGGAAATTTGGAAAGCTATTTTGGGCATGTGGCAAAATGATGGACACCACTTCCTCAAATATATTAGAGTTTCAGCACATTACACTGATTTTGTTTGTGTATATCAATCAGTTTATGTTGAACTTTGCTTCCTTTTAAAAAAAACCCCACAGGGTGGATAAATGCCACCTGGGGCACTTGAATGTAATCTATGTGTATACATGTTCATGCCAGTAAGACAAACCCTAATTTTTTCGAATGCAGTCCAATAAAGACATTGCTTTACCAACAGTAATGTGGACTTTTCTTTATTATGTAAGCCGCACGACTGCCCAGCTTTAAATGTAACCTTGTGGTGTCTGTGGTGGTTTTGTGGTGCCTAGTTTTCTTAATTCAGCCTGCCTTTTATTTCATGCCACACTTTACATTTTGCTCTTTGGTTCAAATGACTGTATTTAACAGTCACTGCATGAGATGAGTTTTGGTACACAACTGAAAAAGTATAGGGCAGAATCAGTAAATTGGCAAAGTTGTGTGGTTGTTAGCTTGGTGTTGCTGAACTGATGGCTGTGGAAGTCTAACTCTGACATACAAGTATGCTTTCATGCCACTCAAATTTGCTAAAATGGAATTGTTGCCAATATGGCCATGTATGTAAGAATTAGGCAACTATTTCTAGTTCAAGTTCAGTTCAGTTTTTTGCTGTTGTTTTTTTTTTTTTGAGTGATCTGAAACTGAACTCCAAATTCTTAGGAGGAAGGAGGAAAAACCTATTGTGTCACATTACTTTACCAATTACTGCCTGACTGCACTGCCTTTCCTAAAACTAACCCTTTGCTCTGCCCAAAACCAAACTTTTCTCCAAATTTTTTAGTTATCCATCCAACTTAGAACACAAACTAAAAATATAACCTTTTTAGCAGAAATAACAATGACAGAAGATCTGTCTAGACTAATCATGTGACTCAATACAAAAGTACAAATAGTATTTATTGTAGCTTTACTATCATGTATGAATTATACTGCACAGTCTGCTTCATTGTGTCCAACCTCTTTTTGTGTCCTGTGAGTTCAGGCCATTTGCAGTAAATGCTATAAACCAAAACCAACACTTGGCTTTGGGACATAAAACACATTCTGCCTGGCACTACTATAAAACTACTGAGATCAGAACTAAGAGAAGAACATAATATGCTGAGCCAAGGAATGTCATGTTCTTCGGCTGTAGCTCCACTCTTGCTGACAGTAATTATGTTGCATTGGTGGCATGCTGAGATGAGAGAAGCTTTTCATTTGTGTCCCTGTAATTGGGAGTCTACAAACCAGTGTGGGATTTCAACATTCATGCCTGTACACTAATTTTTACCAATTCTGAAGAGATGCAAAAGATGTTATAATCAGAAATGTCCATTTCTTGGGTAATAATTGATGTAATTCTGTTCCTTAATTTTATCAGTTGGGTACATGTTTTTTATTAGGTTTTGCCTGCTATTTTGACTTTATGCCTAAAACAATTGGCTCATCATCAATGCACAGTTCCCAGACAAAAATAGCATTCAGATCCATACATAAAAATATGCATTCTTTAATTGTGTTGAACATGTCAGTATAATGTTAATGAACAAAGTACAGTGCAGTTCTCTCTCAGATTCTGACAACAGGGAGCCTCAGACAGTGACAAAAACAGAAGTGGCACACTGCACATTCACAGGCATACAGAAATATTCTTGAAGGGTTCATGTTTACATCAACATAAAAAAATTAGGCTAGGTACTTTCAATACCCTACATATGACCCTGTAAAGTCATTTAATAAATAATTAAACTCTGTTCAGTCTCTATTTTTAAATGTATGTCTAATGAACGGCCAAACTTAAAATCATTGCAGATTTGGAGTGAGTGTGTGGGAAAATAACTAGAATAAATTATTCCTGAAATACTGATTTCATTGTTAGTGAAACTAGTAAAACAGTTATCACATTTGGCTACAAGCCATCAGTTAGGCCCACATAACAATATGCAACAGTGCTATGATGTAAGAGGTCCTGATGCAGTTATTTCTTTGGACCTTAAAAAGTACTGAGTCAAAGTTGGAGCCACTAAAACAAAATAGAAGATCATATCACAGCAATTCTACATCCTGTATATGTCTGCAACTTAGTTGTCTGTGAAATTACACACATTATGCCACCTTGTGGAGATGTCTCTAAATACATCCCAGTCAAGTAGCTGAAGCAAATATTTATGTACATTGTACAAAGTCTAAACAAAGTTGACAGGCTGTCATTTTTAGACTCTTTCTTTGGTGGGCTGGTTTCTAAAACAAAATCATAATGTAATTAATCATAATATCATTTTCACGATCATTTAAAATTATAACTGACTCAAATGTAATAAATGTATCTTTGTTTTTCACAGTCACAGCTACCACAGCTACTGAACAGATAACTAGCTACTTCTGTCTTACAAAGTACCCATTATAATTCTAGTGCTCATCAAATATACTGTGATTTGAGTTCTACTGTTAATCATTTACTATTTGAACCATCGAGGAAGTAGCCCCGTCTTGACGCTGCAGGGCAGCAGTAGTCACATGAGATGGGGCTGCTGTTGTGTCACGTGAGGTTTCGTTTCTAAAAACATGGCTCCAACTAGCAAAGAACAAAACACCGTCGGCCGACTGATTGTGTCTGTCTGTTGACACGCAACAGTACGCACCACAAAATGGAGCAAGTAGTTAAATGTCACCCCGCAGTAAGACCTTCTTGTGTAAAGCTGATGTAGTACAAACACATCATGCGTGAAACCGGCGGCGCACCGTTAGCTTAACGCTAGCTAGCTGTCAACTGCTACAAGTGGTGAGAGGTGAGCGAAACATTTAACAGTAACGTTGCACTTTTGTTGTTGGTGGCTGTGTTGTCCGTAGTTACATAGGAGTTACGTTTGAGTAGCATAGCTACTCTTGTGTAGCTGTCACTGACGTTAGTCATTATGTAATGGATTTTTGCTTTGCTTGATGTATCGTAACGTTAGCCTTTTGGCTAAACTAACCGTTAGCGTTAAGTTGATGTTACTTCCTCAGTTGTCTTCCTAACACTCCTAACTTACTTTTCAGTGTTTATAATGTTAAAGCTGTTGTCATTAGCTAATATGCATCACCGTGTTTTAGTTTAGACTCATTGGTTTTTATTATTGCTTGGACGTTATCACTCCCCACCAGCTAGCAGCTCAGCTAACGTTATTCAAAATTCATTCAAACTTATACTGCTTCTGGTCAGACCACCATTTTTTAAGTTTGTCCTGAGTAAAGCAAGTTGCACATTTCGTCGGAAATACTGTGAGATAGTTTGTTTGATGCAAAGTTACAGTTTAAATTAGAATTAGAAATGAGTTTTATTACGAGCAAACATGCAGAGTATGTGTGTTGTGTCAGATGAAGTTGAGTCATGTGAGCTTAACTGAGCCCAAAGTTTGGGGACTTGGAGAAGGACAAGAAGTCACGTGCATCCCTTTCACCAACATCACATTAATCTGTCGTTGCGGCAGACAACTTTTAAGAATTGCTAAAGCTCTATAAAAGCAGTAGCTGCTCATCTAATTGTCAGTTAATACTTTTCACTTATTTCCTCAGTGGGACAGGCCGGACAGGAGATTGGGTCTGCCCTTGATGACCTTTATTTCTTTCTCCATGAATGTCTGAAAGTTGTCCTTCTGGAAGACAACAAGATTTACACAGCAGGACATTGTGCAACTGTAAACAAGCATTGGAGAGTAACCATGGACTGGCTGATGCATGCAGTTGAGAAAGACTTGGGGGTTGACCGACGGCAGCAAGGGCCTGGTCCCCGTCCCAAGGAGCTCATAGCCCTCGTTCCTTCACGGTGGTTGATGGCCCTGAGGGAGCGAAGGATCATGCGCTGTGCCCGTGTTGACAGCGTCAGTGAGGCAGAAATTCACACTTACCTTCAGTGTTCCCAGGCAAAGTTGCCTCCTGGATGGACCCGTGTGTGCATTCAGGGTCTGAGGAAATGCAAGCTGAGCTACAGATTGGCCAGAGACCCTTGCCGTCAACAAATGGAATTCATGTCACAAGATTCTTATGTCAAAACCATGCACTGTGTGTCACAACATAATGTCAGGTACTGTATATACTTTGATATTCTACTGTACATCTGTGTTAAAGCTCATTCAAGAAAATTAATAAAATATGATCTGTAATTCCCATGACAATTAACAATTAATAATTGAAATGATAATAAGTCATAAAAAAGAATCGATTCTTTCATAATGAAAACAATTATTATTTGCAGCCATGATATCAGGGTATATCTAGATTTATTTTATGAACTTAAATGCCTTTATTGTCGTTACTTTAAAGTTTAATTGTGTTTGATTTTTATGATTCTGAAATACCTCATTGGGATTGAGTAAAACATATAAAAATATACTTTTTTCCTTTTCCGCTTTTTCAGAAATCTATGGCTTGAAGCTCATTACAAATATGTGCAGGTATATGCAGGAGCCAATGAGCAGATGCATACTGCAGCTGTAGATTCAGTGCGTCATGCTTTACAGAAGCTCTTCAGTACCACATTCATCTCATCTGACAAAGCGTCTCCATCCCTTTCTCCGGCCAAAGAAAAGGAGAAGGAAAACTATTTGCCATCCAGTTCATCTTGCTTTTCCAAGTCCCAGTCAGACCATCTGTGTCCGAATGTTCTACCCGCAGAGTGTCTCCTGGAGACTGCAGAAATGCTCTACGTGATTCTACCTTATACTCAGTATTCACTCCATGATATTGTCTCCTTCAGCCCAGCCAAGCTCGCTAACAGCCACGCCAAAGTGTTGTTCATTCTCTACCAGCTACTGATAGCCCTACAGGCATGTCATGCAGCAGGTTTGTCTTGTGGGGAGCTCTCTCTGCAGGACATTGCAGTAGATGAGCAGCTCTGCAGCCGTCTCAAACTCAACCTAGCCCATTATGAGGAACTAGGGATGGAAGCGGATGCAAACGGTGAAGTTACTGGCAGACAAGTGCCAAAAAGTGTCCTCCCAAAGGACAACTTATGTGTGAGCCAAGAGAACAAGAGACTTTGTGAAGACTGCTTTGGTGAACTCAAGACATTGGTTCTGGACTGGGTCCATGGACGAGTCAGTAATTTCCGCTACTTGATGGAGCTAAACAGACTAGCAGGACGGCGAGAAGGAGACCCCAATTACCACCCAGTGCTGCCTTGGGTGGTGGATTTCACTGTGCCATTTGGAAAATTCCGCGACCTCAGGAGGTCAAAATTCAGGCTCAATAAGGGGGATAAGCAGCTGGACTTCACTTATGAGATGACCAAAGAGGCTTTGGCTGCTGCAGCAGGTAATGGAGTCGGTGGAAGTGGTGTAGGTGGAGACCTTAGTGGCTCTGTTGGTGCAGTTGGTGCTGGACAGCCTGAACACCTCCATGTACCTCATCACATATCTGATGTGCTCTCAGACATTACCTACTATGTCTACAAGGCCCGGCAGACACCTAAGTCAGTGTTGTGTAGCCATGTTAGATCACAGTGGGAGCCTAATGAATACCCAGCTAGTATGGAGCGCATGCAGAGCTGGACTCCTGATGAGTGCATTCCAGAGTTCTACACAGATCCCTCAATTTTCCGCTCTATCCACCCTGACATGCCAGACCTGGATGTGCCTTCCTGGTGCAAATCATGTGAGGAGTTTATTGAGGTCCATCGGCGCCTTCTGGAGAGCAGAGAGGTGTCCCAGCATTTGCATCACTGGATAGATCTCACATTTGGCTACAAGCTATCTGGTAAAGAAGCTGTCAAGGCCAAGAATGTGTGCCTGCACCTAGTGGACAACCACACCAATTTGACTACCTATGGTGTAGTTCAGCTGTTTGACCAGCCCCATCCACCCCGCTTATCTCCTTCCCAGTATGCCCCAGCAGAACCTCCTCTCCTTGGCCTTGCTGCTCTTAATGTGCCTTCTCTACACATCCCTCAAATTGACACCATGGCTGACACTGTGGATGGAATGGTACCAGAGTCTACAGGATGTGAGTCCAGTGGCTGGACTATGGTAGACAGAGACGAAGAGCTTGAACAAGGTATGGAAGCTCTGGACTCATTAGCGTCCACTGGCTCATGCAGTTCTGCATCCTGCTCTGTGCCAATGCCAAGCATCAGTACAGCAGGAGGAAAGATGGGAGGAGAGCACACAGGACTCATTGTATCTCAGTCCCCAAGTTCATTCACTGGTGACTTTTCAAGCAGTTTACGCAGTGCCATGTTACAAAGAAGCGGGCCAACGAACAAAAAACACGGTGAGGGCAGTGTAACTGCCAACAATGCAGAGGAAATTAAGATTACACTCCCTGAAGGCTTTAACCCATTGCAGCCTTTGGAAGAGCTGGAGAAGTTAAACAATTTCCTCGTAAAGAGTCTACACGCTGAAGTGTGGCATTCTGCTGAATCTGATGACTGCATGACAGACAGTGTGTTAGTTGAATCTCTGCCTTCTCTTACACAGCTCTACCAAAGAGACATGCAGGCCCTCGGTGTTGTCATTGCTGAGTTATTCTACTCCTCTAAACTTAGGGGACTGAAACCAGGCAACCCTCTCAGACAGCGTTTTCAAGCTGTTATGAAGCTATGCTCTGCCAGCCTCCGAGAAGTGCCACTGTCCTTGCATCATGCTCTTGAGACACTGCTGCTTGTGGAGAAGCACTCTGGAATAGCACACAGAGAACTACCAGATTGCCCACGTCCTCTTCTCTTTAAATATGACCCCATCTGTGATGGCCTGCCTCCACCTAATCCCTGCCAGTTGTTAAACTCAATTATCACCCCCTTTCCTTTCCCTTCATATTTTGCAGCACTTCATGGTTTTATCTTTTCCTACCATGCCAAGATGGAGACTACATGTAGCCTTCAAGGAAGAGATGTTGTCTTTCACCTATGGCAGCAGCTTGAGACACTGCTGCGGGGAAACATCACAGCAGAGGGTCTTGAGATTCTCTTGCCCTTCATTCTAGCCCTCATGCTGGAGGAGTCCACTGCTGTTTATGCTGCTTGGTACCTTTTCGAGCCAATCTCTAGAGTACTGGGCCCCAGAAATGCAAACAAGTACTTACTAAAGCCACTGATCAACGTTTATGAAAACCCTCACTGCCTACGAGGACGTTTCTATCTCTACACTGACTGTTTCATTCTGCAGCTGATAGTGAGGCTTGGCCTGCAGGCCTTTCTTTCCAACCTGCTCCCCCATGTGCTGCAGGTTATCACTGGCTTTGAAAGTGGCATATCTGGTTCTGGTGGGGAAGCTTGCAAAGGGCTTAGGGGTGGCACATGCAATCTAGAAGAGGAAGAGGACTTTCAGTGTGGCGAAGTGCGGCCATCTTCTGGGTCTGTTAGCGGGAATATTGGAGGAGGCAGTGGAACCACTGGAGGGGTGGTAGGAGATGCAGGGCTAGTCGATTACTCCTCTGGCATCAGCCTCAACGACCAAGTGTTTCTCTCAGAGGCAGAGGACTTTCAAAATGGGTTCTACGTCAACAGTGGAGCAACAGCTGCTGGGAAACAGCAGACCCAGAACTCTGCAGCTAAAGATCAAGACCAGGAGTCTCTAAGTGTGGGGAAACTAAGCGATAAAAGTAGCACAAGTGAGCTCTCACTGGGTGATGGAGACTCAATGCGGGATCGAGCCAGTCTCAAATCAGCTGACAGCAGCCAGGACCTGAAACACGCTAGTGAGGGAGAGGAGGGAGGAGAGTTGGAGGAAGAAGAGGTGACTGAGACTAATGAGTGTAAAGACGAGACAGACGACCCCACAGTTCCCAACATGGAACTCACACTCTCTGGTTGCACAGAGGCTTCAGGAACCACAGTTGCCACTCTTGATGCTGAGTTTGTGAACGGAATGGAAGAGACAGACAAAGGCAATGTGGGAGAACAAGAGGAGGAGGATGACCACGATCCATCAGAAGAATCTGAAGAGAAAGAGCAAAAGATCCTTCTAGGTGAGTGAATGATTGCGATTTATGTCAAATATTTGGCAATTAGCAGATGTCTAATACTTTTAATTATGTCCCCACTCACAGACACAGTCTGCAAAACAGTTCGCTGGCTCTCAGCAAAGCTTGGACCCACAGTGACATCAAGATATGTAGCCAGAAATTTGCTGCGATTGCTCACAAATTGTTACATTGGTATGTAAATTTGTAATACATATAAAAAAGTTTAATTGCGTCCTGCAGACATTTTAGATTATTCAACAATGACAAGATCATACTCTTGACTTTTGTCTTTCTAAATGTGTTTCATCTGCGACTGCCTGCAGGGCCTGAGAAACACCAGTTTGTGGCCCCTGTTTCTGAGGAGAGCAGTCTGGAGAGTGTGGGAATGGGCAGCGTATATGAGAAGAAACCTGTGGTTGGTGACCAGACAGCGGGGCCAGTGCTGGACAGTCTCATCCACATAGCTCAACTTTATGGGGAGCCTGTGCTCACTTACCAGTACCTTCCTTACATAGGATATCTGGTAAGGCGGGAAAAAACTCCTTTGGCCAGATTGACCTTTTGTGTTTGTGGAAATATTTTCAAAGCGAACTTTTTACATATTTTTTTCTCTAAAATCATTCAGAAAATGTTGTTTTGATTTCATAAATGTGTATCTTTTCAGGTTTCTCCACCTTCTTCGCAGCGTCTCAACACACGCAAGGAGGCCAGTCTGCTTGGAGCCGTTGCACTTACACAGAAGATCATTGTCTTTCTCTCCGATACTACTTTAATGGACATGCTTATGAAAATCAATCAGGACGTTCTCCTCCCACTACTGGACCTGCTCACCACCCCTCGTATGGGGTAAATAACACACATTACAACCACGCACATACTCTAGATCTATGTTTCAGGTATAACTTATGACAGTGCATGAGTGTTTACGTATTCAAAGATGTGTCAAATTGCAGATTGTTGCAAACAGATTGTTTATCATACACTTTGAACTATTAATATTTTGTAAAATGTCTTTTTTGTTTTTGTTTTGAGATAGAGTTTAATCAGAAACATGCTACAATAGATCTGTCATTCATCCTCTGCTTGGTTTTACCCATTCTGCTGTACTCAGGTTCCCCAGCGGGGTGCAGACACGCACTGCTGTTTGTCTCAAGACACTCAGCCTGATGGCTCTCATCTGTCTGCGCATCGGGAGGGAGATGGTGCAACAGCATATGGCTGACACTCTGCGTCGGTTCTTTGCTGTTTTCTCTCTGCTGCATTCTCTGCAGCCCCAGGTATGCATGCGTGCACATACACACACAGTACACGAAGACTGACAGGTGTGATGTCAAGTTTATTTCTAGAATGCTTTCAACAAGCACATCTGTCACAAAGAGCGTTGCAAAAACAAATGACACAAAGGTGGATGAGAATATGGCTGAAAATAAAAACAAGTGACAGAAACTTGGAACACAAACTGTTTGACAGACAAACAGTGAGAAACAGAGTACTTGTATTCGTGAGCATGGCAGGATGTTTTTTTCCCCACTGCATCAGATAATGTAGAATTTTCCTCATGAAGTCACACCCATGTCGTTTGAAAATGGAAATGGAAAATAAACAGATGTGGTGACTGTCGTTCACACTGTAGCTGGAGAGGGCCCCTCGCAGAGATGTAGGAGAGGTCACAGTCGTGGACGTCTGCACACCTGAAGAGTCGAATGTCACATATGAGTTGGGGGTACTGGAGGAGCTACAGACTGTATTCAACCCTGAGATGGCCCATGCCTCCTACATCCCCTTCTACTGCCTCATAGGTAAGGATGTCCTCATCTGTCAAATGCAAAACCCCCATGTCACAGTGAAGACAGTATACTCTCTGCTAAAATTACATATAATGTATACATTTCTACACTTCAGTGCTGTATTGTGATTTCTGTAGGTGACATGGCAATTCGGAAACTGGTTCCAAACCATGAGCTGGTTTGGCAATTGGCACAGTCTTACCATCAGAGTGTGAGTCAGGCGAGTCCAGAGACGAACCTTACAACAGCGTCCAGGGTGGAGCTACCTGCTTCCTCCTCCATGAGTCTGTCTTCAGGTTTTGCCAGACGTGTTGGTAGCACCCCATTCCCTGCACCCTCGGCTAGCTCCACCCCAATGGGAGACTCCCTCCCTGAGTCAGGCACATTTGGGAGCCACCTGGTAGGAAACCGTATCCAAGTGTCACGGGACGCAGATTATGATGGTAGCCCGAATCTGGGCTTGGCCAGCTCCTGGGGACGCTCTGCCCATACCACCCCCATCATCACCAGTGCCTCCACCTTCACTACTACATCTGTTGGCACAGGTACAGGCCCTGTCCTAGAGGACAGTGCCCTGAAGCAGGAACTTCCTCGCAGTGGCCGGTCCCTGCAGGGCAACTGGCTGGCCTACTGGCAGTACGAGATTGGCCTCAACCAACAAGATCCACACTTTCACTTCCATCAGATCCGACTCCAGAGCTTTCTGGGGCACACAGGCCCCACAAAGTGTTTGGCACCACTGGCAGGAGAGGATTACTTCCTTTCTGGGAGCAAAGACAAGACTGTGAAGCTTTGGCCCCTCTATAATCATGGCGATGGAACACAAGAGGTGGAGCCGAGGCTGACGTACAACGACCATCGAAAGTCAGTTTTCTATGTTGGGCAACTAGAGACTTCACAGGAGGTGGTCAGCTGTGATGGTACTGTGCACCTGTGGGACCAGTACATGGGTAAGAGAGAAACTGAAGAGAGAGAATGGTGCATTTATAAAACTCTGCGGTTAGATGATAAAATCACTTTTCTAACTACACTCTATCCTCAGGCAAGCAAATCCGCTCATATGAAGCTGTGGATGGGAAGAATCCCATCACAGCTGTCACCACCATGCCAGCTCCGCACTGTAGCGTTGTTTTTGGCAGCGCAGATTCTGTTCTCCGCTTCATTGATCCTCGCAAACCAGGACTGCAGGTAGCAATTTCACTTAGCAAGCTCATTCTGCAGAGGCCTTCTCCATTCAACATCCACCAATTATCAAAAATTCCTGTGTTTTCTAAAATGGTAACACTTTTTACACTTCTCTATAGAGTTATTTCAGCCTTGACAGTGACAAATCCTCCCCTATGTCCCCAGCATGAATTTCGTCTGGCATACAACAATGTGAGTGCTGGGCTCATCCGCTACTTGGCAGTGAGCCCTTCTGGACGCACTGTGGCTGCAGGTTTCTCATCTGGCTTCATTGTTCTGTTAGACGCACGCACTGGACTTATTCTGAAGGGCTGGCCGGCTCATGAGGGAGACATACTCCAGATGAAGGTATACTTAGATTGTGTGTTTGTGTATGTGTGTAGTTAATGTGATGTCTGTATAAGACCGCCTCTGGTTAACGTCTTAGTAAGTCATCGGTGGCATGCAATAGATGTATGATCAGTTTAATCCTTAATTTGAATATTTTTTTCGTACATTAATTCCACAACAGCTCAATCCGGCCATTGAATAAAATATTAAAAACTTCACGTGGCTACATACTAAACATTTTTTGCTTTGAATGTTGAAGGTTTACAGAAATATCTGATATTTCCTGATTTTTAGGTGGAATATGTTTTGCCTTTTTGTTTTAGACAGTGGCTTTGATAACATCATTGCCACCACACACTAACTTGAACCCTTGTTACATCAAGTACTCATATTCAACGTGCATTTCCCAATACTACTGGGACACGTACAGTCAAGTTGTTTACACAAGACATGGGCCCAGGGACGCAGTGTGTCACATAAATAGGCTGTCTCTCTGCCAGATAAACTTGAAGCCAAACACAGTGGATACTTTTCTCTAGCTTCACTCCATATCTGGGTTCAGTGGTAAGCGTGCTGTGACTCCTATTAAATCTGATTGGAATGAAATAACAATCAGGCTTTCTGGCAAACAGTGGGAACTTTGTGAGACCAGCTGTGGATCTCACAACTCATGCAGGGCCAGTTTATCACCCAACACTTGTATTACATCCATATGTGTGAACTTGACATCTAGTTGGGTTGTTTACATGGAATATTGGATACTTTTGCTGCTTATGAGTTTATGTAAAAGGGGTTTCACCCTAAATTGCCCCTGATAAAAATGAAAAGAAATGTTTTATCAGATGCATTAGGTTTGCAAGTGTCAGGAAAAGGAATTTTGTTGTTTGACATGTATTCAGCCTGTAATGTAATGAGCGTAGAAATGATTTAGTCTTATTTAAGTACCAGATATGTTAAGACCAGAGCTTTTGTGTGACATCACTGTTTTCACAGATTATTGTAAGAGCCTATCAGTGCATTCTTGGACCACATCATATACTCAAGCCAAAAGGTGTGGCTGTGTGTTTTCAGTAGTCATGTGATAAATGTTGCAGAAGACAATGAGCCAAGTGGCTTTCATTTTGACTTTCCCCAAAGGCAGTGGTGGAGAGGTACGGAGTGGTGCAGAGATGGTGAAAGTTGTACCCAGCAAATCTGTTGTCAACAGACCGCAAGGATGAGCAAACTTTATTTAACCCCAAATTAGGTCAAGGATTGTATCTCTAGTTTTAAAGGCACAAGTTTAGGCAAATATGGACACAGGTTACTCATTAGAAAGACAGCAGTGGTTCTGATTGGCACATTCATATGACTATATTACTCAGACTTCCCCTCAATTGTTCTGTTTATCAACCATGGGCTGTTCTCATATTAAGCAAGTACATAACTATTGTCTGTGTTCATTATCTTGGCTTGTATTTAAAAATGAAGTAAATAGATTAACAAAGTTTGTTGGTGCAGATGTCTTCAAAGTATTTTTTAAATATCTTTCATTAAAGTAGGAAATAGGGCTCAAGACTGCTGCCTTATTTATCTGTTTGAAAATGTCTGTCGTATATATTTCTGTTTTTAATTTATGTTGGAAACTGCTAGTACTGCTTACTGGGAAACGCTTATGGGTCACTGACTTCGTCTCTTGTGTTTTACTTTTCAGACTGCAGAAGGAAACTTGGTCATCAGCTCCTCCACTGACTACACACTCACCGTCTGGAAGGATCTGGAGCACAAGCCTCTTCGCCAGTACAAGTCGCAGTCAGACCCCATTCATGCCTTTGACCTTTACGGTTCAGAAATTGTAACTGGAACAGTGGCTAACAAGATTGGGGTCTACTCCATGGCAGATATCTCCCTAAGCCCTGTTAGTAGCACAAAGCTGAGCTCGGAGAACTTCCGCGGCACTCTGACCAGCCTGGCAGTCCTGCCTACGAAGAGGCTCTTACTGCTGGGCTCAGAGAACGGGGCCATCCGATTACTAGCCTAGGGAAAAAAATGGCTCCCAGCTACACAAAACACTCTTAACATTGACCTTGAAAGTGTCTTATTCGTGAAGACATCAGGTGTCTGAGCTTCTTCTGTCTCTTCTCCTTTGCTTGCAGTCAGCTGTACTGGTGGGGCAGATTGTCAGTTCCACTAAATTGCTTATTGAGTTAAGCAGCACAAGCAAAGGCATTGTATAAGCTTCATGACCGAATCTTGCCACTATGGCTGTTGGGACCGACTTTGATAAACAGGAAATGTGCGCCAGGCAGTTAGCATTTGTCATGTACAGCAAATCCCATGATTTTTAAAAAGCTTATAGATATATAGATAGTATATAATGGGAAATTCTTATCTCGACAAGGTCATTTGTTCTTTTGATAAGGTCAGTTGTTCTGTTCAGAGGAATGAATCAGAAGACGTGCTCAGGAAGGTGGAACCAAACACGGTTCTTATGTAGTGTTTACACTTTCCCAATAGATGCATAACAACACCAAAAATACTTTGACCTCAGCTTTCATTTCCCTTGATGTTTAGAACACATGCGTATCCAAATGCACTGATGAAACTATGCAGTATTTGTAGATCAAATCGTTTGTTTGTGTTCGAGTCACTCCGTGTTTCCTGAGAGATGTTTCACATTAGATTGTTTCTACATCATGACCAATAAAAGTACACTCACTGTTTTGTCGACAGTCTCAGTGCATCTTCTCGGAGTGGTGACACTTTAGTTGTCGTCACGTACAAAAAAATTGAATGATGCACAGCCTTTCTACTGCACAAGTATGGCCTGAATTGTAACATTTAGATTTTCACTTGGATTTTAAAGACTGAATGTTTTTATCCACTAATAAATTACTTGAAGTTGCTTTTTAAACAGTTGATTTAGCTGTCAGAACCTGTAGCAACATTATACTGGGAGTGCATCAAGGCTGATGCCACTTTGACTGGGTATGCCAATTCTTAGACTCACCACTTTCTAACATCGGACTACAAAAACTAACATAGGAGCAGTCAATGCCAAGATAAACACTTTTGTATTTTAACATTTATATGTAAGTGCATATGAACAAATGTTTAGAAAATACCAACAAATGTTATAAATCAATAAAAAGGTGGTTTAACTTACAGTAGTAGAGGTCTTTGTTCCTTAAATTCAGCCCAGTTTCCTCAAAACTCCAAATAAATCTTTCATTTGCCATTAGCATCCAACAATCAAAGCTATTCCCTTTGTATGATTTATATCACTGTCATGTTGTAAAACACAGTTTGCCTACTTTTTCTAATTATTTGCCCAAAGTTCAAAGAGTGTATTACACATTTTGATATTTTGTGTTTTTGTAAACCTAAAGTGAAAGCTCAATAATCATGAAACAACAAACTTTGTTTTAAAAAAGACAATTTGTAGCTACATCTTGATAATTGGTTGCCATTGTTCCAGTGTCTCTCAAAATTTTGAGACGTCCGTGAAGGCGTTTATTTATTAACTGGATTAATAAAAAAAAAGTTGCTTCCATGTTTTTTGTGTGTTCCAGTTGTTCTCTGTGATTCACCTGGATTCATCATGACTCTCAGCCTTGCCTTCCAATCCTGGCTGAATCACTACAGCTCAAATTGGACAAAGTCCCCTCCTGTGTTTGCAGATGGCTGTCATGTGATCTAGAAGATATCACTTTTGCTTAGTGGTGAAATGTGACCGAATCAGCTGAATAAGATTATTTTTTTTCTGAATTTCATTCTGTCTCTTGAGTAATTATTGGTTACAACACAAAGACATAGTTTTTAGATGCAGTGGTCCAAAGTGGCTGTCTGTTCTCCACAGTTTGTGATCTGCCAAAGCCAGGGGTTTCTGGGAAATGTGGGCCTCTATTGTCCGATCTTAGATATGTAACTCTGCTGTCATCTCATTCTATTTGTTTGCCCACACAGTTGGTTTAACCACACTTTTGCAATTAAACTGTCGTGTCCCGTAAAAGATTTAGTTGAGTCATATTATCACCTGCCCATTGACATGCAAAATAGCTAAGTGTCTCAGTCTAAAATATTTAACCCTCGATGAGTCTCAGCAGCTGCAGTTACAAACAAATAGAGGCTTGAACGAGGCCCCAATCAATGCAAGTTGATATTTAACTGTATGCTGTGCAAGTGCCAATCTTTTACTCTCAGGAATTCTGCCATCCACACTCACTTTGTCGCTCCTTTTTTGGACAAGGCAGCACTTTTTTTCAAATTTAAATTTAAGGTAAGAACAAATTTATTTTCATAAACCTGTTCAAACATTATTTACCTTTTTGAAGAACTTGAAAACTTGGTGGAACATACTGAGCATTAGTCAGTTCTTCAGGGATTTTTATGCAAGGTCTATAAAGGGAGCCATGGAGCTACACCAGTTTAAACCTTTTATTTTATTTAGCATTTCGATGTTTTATGTGAATTTGAATATAGACACTACAATGAACTGTTAATCAAAATTGTGATTGCCAAGACAGGTTTATTATTGTGTTCCTCAAATTGCATGGCCTATAAAAATGTTTTATTGAACAATAAATCTGCAATATTAAGATGTTGCTGAAGATGTCCTGGGTATCTGCTGAAAGAGCACATTTTGCAGTTTCTGTGTGGGCATCTTGTTACAGTCTACAAAATCCTTTTGTGTGGCTCCCATGGTTTAGGCATACTTCCAGATGATCTGGTTTCCTTTAAAAGAGAGAGCGACAAAGTAGAGCAATAGTGTTCAAGACCTAAGGATAATACAGAAAAAGAAACAAAGAAAACGGTGAGAGTGTTGTGTTTTGAGAGGGTTGAATAAGAGAGGTTTATTTATGGTTGCATTTGAGTGACCAGCCCATGCATTTTTTCAGCAACATAATTTCTCTTTTTTACAGTTACGTTGTAAAGGACATGGACCTTCGTCTGACACTCCTGTTGATCTGTCTCTGCAGCCAAGGAGTCACTGTAAAGCACTGAAATGGCTTATAAATCACTTTTAGGATCATGCTAGATGATATAATGTTTGTGTAGATTGTTTTTTATACTGTCTTTCTGCTCAACAGAATGGTGAGGTGGCAGACAACGAGTCAATCCCTTTGGTGCCTCTCATTCCTTTGATGCCCAGCCACCCCATTGAGGTTAGAGGAAAATTGAAATGTCTGTTTTTTTTTCCTCTCTTTCATTGTGTTTGTTGTGTTACAGCAGTTATTCTGGTCATCTAAATTCCAGTGTGGAAAATGTGTCTTTCTACATAACATTTTCTCATATTTCTGCCTTTAGAAAGTAGAAAGTGAAAGTACACCACATCCAGAAACCGCATACACCACACAAACACCAGTAATTGCAACAACCGTAACCAGTGGCCCCAGTGGGGACTCATCAGAGGAGGAACAAGATATGGTTTGTCGGTCTACTGGACGAAGTCCTCAGTCCAGGAAGGCCATTGCTGCTGCTATTCAAAAACTTGGTGTGCAACTGCTGCAGAACCTGGAGACAACACCAGAGCAGCCAAATGTCATCATATCTCCTTTCAGCATATCATTAGCCCTCTCCCAATTGGCTTTAGGTATGCATGTCCTCTGCTGCTTGTCTTTTGCACACGTATGAAATCACCACATTTGATGAATTGTGTCAGCAACTTGACCATGTTTATAGTTGTCTGGAGACCATTGCCGTGCTCATCCAATTACTGCACCCCTCTTCTTTACAGGTGCCGTAAATGAGACAAGGGAGCTGCTGATGCATCATCTCCATGAACACACTCTCCCCTGCTACCACGAGTCTCTGCATAATGTCTTCGTGCAACTCAGAAACAATGACCTGCAAATTGCCACCCGTATCTACCTGCGGCAAGGTTACTCCCTAGAAAGACCACAGCTTTTGTCTAAATCATTTTTAACTATACTAAAAGTTAAAACTACACAGCTTCTGCTTGCACAAACATCCATTTTCTTATAATTTCTCTTATTAGGACAAACTAAAGAGCAGGTTTAAGAGAAATAGTGCCTAAGTGAGTGAGTGCTTCTTATGTTTTTTAGGGTTTGAGCCAAAGCAGGACTTTGTCAATGAATCCCAGCGGTTATATGACTCCAAGCCAGCAGTCTTGGAGAGCCTGGAGCAGATAAACAAATGGGTAGACACTGCAACAAAAGGGAAGATGGCTGACTTTCTGTCTGCTTTACCACCCAATCTGCTCCTCATGCTCATTAATGCCGTCCATTTCAAAGGTGAAATCTCATCATGTGTGTCTAATTAGCCTGTTTTGTGTGATATCATGTTTGCTGAAAATAAAATGGTAGCACAAATAACCAATGAAATCTCCAGGGTTAGCAAGTTTTGCCTTTATAATTTTGAATTATACTGGCTGCTTGAACTGAAACTCTGATTCCACATTACCCACAGGCGAGTGGAAAGCTCAATTTGACCCACGCTTTACCTCCCGAGGAGTGTTCTACCTTGACGACAAACACATGGTTGATGTTGAAGTGATGGAAGATGCCAAACATCCCTTGAGTTTATTCATTGATAACGAACTGGAGGCTCAGGTAAAATACAGCATCATTACTTAGTCTTTATGGTTTTTAACTGTTCCCAAAACACACGTGCTTCTCAGGTTGAAAAGAAACTTTAATTCTAATTAATACAATTTCTTCTTCTTGTGCAGGTAGCATGCTTCCCATTCCAAAAGTTCATGAGCTTGTTGGTGGTCATGCCTTTTTCTGGCCAGGTGAATGTGTCTTCACTTTCCGCAAAGCTGAATGTCTCAGACTTGTATAACCGTTTGCCCAAGGAAAGAGCTGTTCAAGTTAAAGTTCCCAAATTCAAACTAGAGTATGCTCAAGAGTTACAGGATGTTTTTACCAAATTGGGTAAGACTTCATTATTTCCTGTGGATTTTTTAGATGAATTATTTTTTACCACACATATAAATTCCTGTGAGTTGATGGAAGTTTCACCCTGTCCTCTCTGTTCCTTGTTAGGCCTTGGAGAAATGTTTTCCAAGCCCAACTTGGCCGAGATGGCAGACGGCCCCCTACTGGTGTCCAGCGTGATGCACAAGTCCAGCATGGAGATAAATGAGGAGGGTGCAGAGGCTGCTGCAGCCACCACAGTGGTCATCTCACGGGCATCCAATCCTGTTTTCCACCTGAGCCAACCCTTCTTCTTTGCCCTAATGAATGATATGACTCAAGTGCCAGTCTTCATGGGCGTTATCAACAACCCGAATCCTGGAGCTCCTATCATGCAGAGAGGAGATGTTGGAAACAAAGATAAAGTGGGATTCCCAATTGATAAGAATGATGGTGTCTCATTTGGAGGCCCACCTAAGTAGGGACTTATACCTGCTGTCACAGGGTAAACCCAGACCAAGACCTCTATGATTGTACAGATTAAATGTACAATATCACTTAGCTGGATCTGAATGTGTGTGTGACAACAGATGCTTTATTCCATTAAAGAAAACACACTGAGTAGTCCAGTGTCCCATGTAAAAAGCAAATGTTTTTTTTTCTGAAAATGTCAGTTTTGCTGCATTAGATGTCATGTCCTGGTCAAGCAATTCTAAAAAATTATAATCAGATACAAGAAATTATTTCTACCAAGAGTAAAATAAGCATTCATTTTTGAATTGATTGATTATAAATAAACAAATAGATAAAACTATCAGGTCACTGTAATACAGTGTCACTGTATTACTCCATTGTTTTGTATGTAGCTGCAATTTTAAAGATGCTATCTAATGGGATAATAAATTAAAATTGATTTGAATCACAAGCTGTCAAGGTTATGAGTTTTATTATTTTCCTGAACTAAAAGCAGTTATTATAATCCAAAGGGATATTGACACTTTGTAAAATATGAAATGCTATAACAGAGAGGACGAGGCTGGTGCTATTTTAGGTTTCATCCAAGTGCCTGGAATTTTTCAGTGGTAGCAAGTGTCCTTTTGGTGTAGGTAAGCAAGTAACTAACTGGTATTTGAGGTCCTCTTCTATCTATCCCCTTGATTCTGTGAGAGTAGAAAATATTGATTAATGTGGGGCCATAACGATCGACTGTAATAAAAAGGAGATGAGGGTTGCTTTCACGTCTCATCTTTTTTATCTTCTTTTGTTGTTGTTTTTGTTATTGTTTTTATTTATCATTTTGAATTTACTGTCCCCTGCACACAACACTATTATATATATGTATTTTATGTTATCTGAAACAGTATAATATCTAAGGAAAAAGATGACTTGTTGTATAAATTTAAGTTAAAAAATATCCTCTATACTATCATTTCAAAAGCAATAACCTCATGATATCCAAAATATGGCCATCCAAGGTTTTGTTAAGATCCATTCAGTTGTAGTTAAACGTAAAAATCCTACTTTCATGAACGCACCGTATTCAGCGCCTGACGTCACGTCACGTCAAGTTTGGCGCTGACACTCGTCCGACTGGTCTCAGGTCAGCATTACAGTGTTTAAAAAGCTATTACGTTCACGGTACTGGCAGACAGCGAACTGACGTTAGATCTGCGAGCGGAAACGGAAGCTGTAGCAACACATACAGACGCTTCGCGCGTTTGTCCAGACTGTTGGCGCGAACTACACAATTCACCCAGTACTGTCAGTGTAACAAGGAGAGATTTGGCTGACTAGCTGATATTCCAGTAAACTTCGTTTTTCTTTTTTTGCTAAATCGTCTCTTTACAGACATGACGAGGCTAACAGAAGGCGCGATAGAGGTATGGTTAATCTCTGCAGTAAAACGAATAAGAAAATATGATTTTGAGTACTAAAAGTATGATTATTTGGTGTAGTCTTTGTTTAGCCGGAGAAACATTGGCCATCGTTTATGTGTTTGCATTTCCACTTGCTGTACCCGAAAGACCAAAACACTGGTCGAGGCTAGCTAGCACTATTAACATTTTATTTAACATGATCTTTTTATAATTACAGCTGCAGCTACTATAGTTAAGCACTGGCGAAACAGTAAATGTGAAAGTTCACGAAAAACTAAACCATAAACTAAATTAAAAAATATTTTCTCTTGAAGCATTGTTTGTCATGTCGAACAAATGCCTTAGTTAACCAATGGTTTGTGTTTATAGGCTCTAGCGAATGGCACCGGTGGTAATGACGCAGTGCTTCAGTTGGTGGTAAGTAAGGAGAAAACTGGGATCACACAATGTTTCTGTTCAGCTACCGCTGCATCACAAATACCTGACCCTCTCACTTCACTTCTCATCTATTTGGTAACGGATTGAAGACGCACATATCCTCCCTGCCCCCTACTTTTCATCAACAGTTACATCTGTATGAAGGAGGCGTGCTGCAAACAAGAGCTGAATTCTGTTCAGGGCGGAAAGATATCTGAAAGTGCATGCAGAAACGAACACACTACACGAAATACTACTATATGTATTAGTTAACAGCCTTTATGGCGGTGCGCCACACTGCACACATTCAACACACTCCAGGAAACACATCCAAACATATGAGAAGTAGTGCGCAAAGTAAACTTGTTGTAAAATGCAATTAGAAATCAAACAAAATGAATGCTTTCATAGGGTGCAGAATCACATGATGGCACAAACATTAAAGAGGAAGAGACAAACTTTTTTTTTTTGAATATATTGATCAGTTTCTCATGTTGCCTTTCAGAACATTCGCAAGATTGAGGGAGGAAATGGTCCAGCTCGCTTTCGGGTGATGATGAGTGATGGACGGCACACTCTGTCCTGTGAGTACATAATTTTTCTGGTTATTGTAAATTAATATTTGTAGTTACTGATGAGAATTAAATATTATGATTGTTTATCAACAAATATTGTTTTCGTAAAGTATACAACTTTTTTTTTAGATTCGTCAGTCTGTCTGATATTCTTTATCGATATTATCTCATCAAAAGCTGAAGGTTAGCTTTTGTGAAAATATGTTTTCTTTATTTTTATTCCAATGTCAGATGGACATTGGGTTGTTTTTAGGAGCAGTCATTCTCGAGAGTCCTTGTCTGAATGAACTGATAGTCTTTTCTCATTTCTCTGCACCTTTTGCAGCCTTCATGCTCTCCACTCAGCTGAACTACATGGCTGAGGAGAACAAACTGGCCCCAAACTGCATCTGCATGCTGAAGAGGCATGTGACTAATGTGCTGAAAGAAGGACGGTATGCAGTTTCTCTGTACATTTTTTATGTTTCTATGCAGATTTTGCCCACTGCCTGTATAATTATGTGCATATTTACTACTTCTCTTCCAAAACTAAACGGATACGAGTCCTCTGCAGTTTATGGTGATGTCTTTTTTTCTTTTTTTTTTCTTTTTTTTTTAACAGGCGAGTGGTAATCATTTTGGAAATTGATGTGCTCAAGCCTGCTGTGGATGTACCTGGACGAATAGGTGACCCTACTCCATACACTGAGGGTAAGGCCTCGTAGCCTAATTTATATTTGGTGCTTAATGGATTATTAATGCCGCATAGAAGCAGGGTCAGTAAACGTGTTTACGACATGGGATTGATATTTACACGTATATCAGTCATACATAATGTGTCTCAGTTTCACTGAAGGCTAAGACTGATGTTAAATCTTCTTTGCAGGTCAGAGTAAAGCCCAGCAGACAGCGCCCAATTCTGAAAACCGCCCTCCACTCCAGCCACAAAACCGAAATGAAAGTGAGCGTTTTTATTTTCACTCTTGGACATGAGCTAAAATGGGTGAAAATATTAAGAATTCACCTTTTGTGGAAAAACACTGTGCACATTTGGTTTTTAACCACCAGATGGCGGCATTTCTCTGCTGCGTTCTGTGATTTGGGTGACCCACAGAATTACAGGACACAAGTATTTTGACAGCTCCGTTGAGAAACGTTTTCATTTTTAGCTTTCTGCTTTTTTTCACAATGTTACTGACTCATTTTCCAGAGCTCTACTTTTTTATGTGAGTACTCGGTATCACCCTTATCACCCCACATTCAACCAGTGTGAGCCTGTGTGGATGGGTAGCTTTTCTGCCTGTGCCTGTCAATCTTTGCACTCATCTTTTTTTATGGGATGTACAGAAGAATATGCAAATAAACAAATAGCAATACAGGCTACCTGGAGAGTGTATATTAACCCCAACAAACAAACTGATTTATTTTTCAAACACTGGCAGTTGTTCATGTCAAAGATAAGCAGAGGATCACAGCAAAGCAGGTAGCTTGGACCAGGAGAGATGTGCAATCCAGCTGTCAGAAGGGTTTTGCTGTCTTCCAGTGTGTGTCATAGCAGGTATTCATCCCTCTAATCTGCCGTGTGGGAATTGAGGTTGTGGCAAGCACCCTCCTCATCAGCACAGTCATTGTTCATTTCTCTGTATGTGCTGCTTGATCTGGAGGCTTAATTACCAGAAGTGCAGTGGTTGGCAAAGTGGGAGGACTTAAGTGGACACTTTGAACTCTAATCCTCCGCGTGAGACGCACACAAATCAAATGTGCAGCGCTTGTTCAAACAGAAAATCTCAAAGTCAGGCAGCGGCGCTCTCCTGGGGAAGAGCAGCTCCAGTTTGTTATAACATTTCACACTCTGCCCTGATTCTGTGAAATGTGAATCATCCTTCTCACCGAAATGCTGGATCACACATCTCCAACAACTTGGTTTGACAAGGTTTTTTTGTTTCCTGCTTGAGTCTCTTGAGAGTCAACGGCGGTAAATTTACTTTAAGTCATTAGGTTTTTTTCTTTGATGAAACTTCCCCCATGAAGTGAGATAATTACAGTGATCAAGCAGTTGCAATCCCAAGAAATTGGATTTTTGTAATTCATCTCTGATGAATAATGTATGTGCCTCTCTCCTGACTTCTCTCCATCACTGCTCTTCATGGATCATTCATTTCTCTCTTCATTCCTCCAGCAGTGCACAGAGGTTTCAGTAAAGACTTTGGGAAGAAGGCCCCATCTGCCATGCCCAGCACTCCAGGGGGCAGCTCCAAAGTTGTGCCCATCGCCAGCCTCAACCCCTACCAGTCTAAGTGAGCATGTTTCCCAGTCAGCAGTAAAAAGGTTGTAGAATGTCACAGTAATAAGATATCAGTGTATGTTTTTGATAAGAGTGCATCAAAGATGGAACATGTGATGCACTTTGAAGAAAGCAGAAAGTTGGTAGGTATCATAGACACCTACATAAGTTAATGCAAACCTCCACAGTAGTCCTGTCACAGATATAATGGGAAGCTTTTACCAAGTGAGCTGTGCTGTTTAAACCCTGGCCATTGTAAAATTTTAGTTTTTGTGTAGTATTGGATACACTTCTATTGGAGGAGCACTGGAAATATAACATTATATCAGCTGACACTGCGTTATTGAAAACATATATGTGGGCTGATAAGTAAAGAGACTGCAGAAAAGAAATGCCAAAGTTGTGAAAGTACTCCAGTAGTGAACACTACAGCTACATTTCTTAACATTAAAATGTCCTGCCTAGTTCGATCACAACTCTTTATAAAAAAAAAAATCGATATGAATGTTTATATAAGACTATGAGCTAATATTTCATTATCATGAAATAAACACTTAAATATAAAATATTCTCAAACACATGCTATGATCCGGCTGTACTACACACTATTTTTGTCTGTTAAGATCATCAGCCAGTAGCACCAACGTCATCGTCTCTCTGCGCTTCCACAGTTGAACAGTACAGGCTTTTCTCACAGAGAATATGCGTGGATTTGCCAAACACAGGTGTTGTTGATAACATTGCTAATGACCACGGTCTATTGAGTGGAGCCAGTGCAGTGCTCATGCTGCTGACATCCTGGCATGCCTAAATGTAACAGAGCTGTCGTTAATGTCATTAGCTACACCTGTGCCACTGTCCTATGAGTAATCCAAATGTTCCTGAAAAGCCTGTTGCAGAGGAGGCAAGTGATGCATGTTGTGGGTACACAGTGCCATTCAACCAAAGGGCCACTGGAGGGCATTATTATTAAAAGCTTGAGTTGATGAATAAATGAATGCATGGCTTCCTGAAAAATATATGAATATGCAGAGTCCAACAGATGCACTAAATATGAACCCGGACATGAATAACCTCAGACTTGCCTCTGTCTTGTAGGTGGACCATCCGCGCTCGTGTGACCAACAAGAGCAACATCCGTACATGGAGCAACTCTCGCGGTGACGGCAAACTCTTCTCCATGGAGCTTGTGGATGAGAGCGTGAGTGTTATTAAGCTCTCACTGTTTATTTTATGTAAATAACCTACAAGATTCTGTGAGTTGGAAATCCTGTGCTGTCCCTGACCTACTTTAATATAGTAATCAAATTTCATGTTTATCACAGGGAGAGATACGAGTGACTGGTTTCAACCAAGAGGTGGACAAGTTCTTCAGCCTCATTGAGGTTGGCAAGGTGAGACGTTCCTCCAGATAATGATTCAGTATGTTCTAATTATCTGCCAAAACTGTCTTTCACTGTCCTGTTAAAGATGGATTTGGCCGCAGACTGTTCTGGCAACAGCTGCCAATACTTTGTGAGTTAAAACCACGGAGACTATGAATGAGTCATCTGGCTACACTGTACCCATACAATAAGCGGCTTATGATCATCTGCCAGCCTTTGTTGATTCCCCCGACTGTCTGAAGTCGCATCTTGTTTGCACCATTCAGTCAGGTGAAATGCTCCCCAGATCTCTGATTAACATGTGGTTCATCCATCTGTACGGGCCAGGTCTACTATGTCTCCAAGTGTTCTCTGAAGATCGCCAACAAGCAGTACACATCGGTGAAGAATGACTATGAGATGACACTCAACGGAGAGTCCACCATCATCCCCTGTGAGGACATCTCTGATGTTCCCATGATGCAGTGTGACTTTGTCTCAATCGGTGACCTGGAGAGCAGAGACAAAGATGCCATTGTTGGTAAGGAGCATGAGTGATTCACGCATCTCTGAGCCCAACCCGTGTGTTAAATCTCCAGACAACAGGATCATTTCCTACGTCAGTTTGTTCTCACATTGCCTGACGGCATTTCCAGATGAAAACACTAAACTGGGCCTGCAGCACTTACCACATATACAAAGACCCAGAGAACTGTCAAGACAAAAAGCCCTATACGTAACCCTGAAATTATTGCAGCAAAAAATGTGCAGAATACTCAGTTCCGAAGTCTTTGTCAGTATGTCAAAACTATTGTTTGATTCAGGTTAAAACTCTCAACTTTGAACTGCCCAGAGTCCAAAGTTGTAACAAAGAGAACAGCTGAATAACATATTTCAAGGCAGCCTATGGAAGATGTTAAATAAACCTAGCCTACAGTCCTTACAGGTTAAAAAATAAGGAGGAATAAAAACATTGCATCTGTTCATCCCCATTCAGCTTGCAGCTCAAAGTATGTTTGTCTTTGATGAAACTTTACTTTTAGCCTCTTTTTGCTCGACTCAACCTGCCCCACCTTCTAAATGTAAACAAACTTCTAAAGTCTTATCTGAAGGTATAACATGACAATAACAGGATAACAATATTGAATACAAGCTGATAGTTAGGCCCAAACACCGACTGATTCAGATTTTAGCTACAGATCTGCCATGCCCCTAATACACACCACTGTGTCACGTGTGTTCCTCAGAATCAGGCTGTGTAAACCCTCTGAGGCCAGAGCTCGAGGCTCACTTTGTTCCCATGCTGCATTGTCATAGTTGGATGAGCTGTTTTGAAGGGCGGCCACGTTTTCCCAACTCGTTATGAGACCTTACTTTTGATGTTGTGCTGCCGATTATGATGATGTCATGCTGTGGCCTAAACATATGTACAGACAACTGTGTAAAACAGTGCACAGGAGAACGATAACATCATTGTACCAGTGAACGTATGGCACACCAAACTACAGGCGGGACATTTTTTTTGCCTTTTATAATCCCCAAGCACATGATTTTCGTTTTATGGAGCGCCTGGGCCTAAACACATCCTAATTCTCTCCAGAACCGTGTATTTGCAAAAAAAAAAAAAGCACAAACCAGCCAACCGAGGCACAGAGCCCAGCTCCTACTGAGGTGTTCCCAACCACCCAATAATAAGCTATCGTAAGCAGAGGATAGAGTTTGTAGCGAAAAGTAGAGCCGGATATGCTGGGAGGTTGAGGTAATTACAGTATACGAGCAGAGAGATAAAAGTGGTATTAATAATACTGATGACAGTAATAGCCTGTAGTGCAGATTGACTTTGGGCCCTGTAGCAGAGCCGATGAGAAAATGAGAACCTGCTGTCACAGGTAAAATGAAGTAATAATAAGTAGTCTGCTTGTAATTCTTTTAATGAAGACTGCGGCTTGTGCTGCCGTTTGACTCATTTCTCTCCCACAGTCGGCATCAAGCTTTAAGTTTTGCTCGTCATGGTTAAACACATTTAAAATCCCTTTACCCAGTGGGGTTGAGGGCTTTATGCTGTTGATTATGAGTAATGCTGGCGATGCCACTTTTACACTTTTCCAGATAAATGGTTCTGCATCTATTATGCTTGATTGCATTAGTCAACAAAGTATGCTTGAGGTGCATTGGTGGAAACAATTAAAGCCTGTTTCATGGAATCTCTCCTACATTATGGATGTAAGTTCCTGGTACACAGGCCAGTGACCTCACACCTGATGTGAAATGAATGAATCACTTATTTCCCGAGAGCCAATTTGCGCTTTAAACCGTAAGACTTCAAGTGACCTGTGGGCGTTAACACCACAATCAATATTTATGATATGCATATGTGGGAACAATCCTGTTTGTCTGGAAAATTAAACCATATGTGGCCCCCTCAAGAATTTCGCATGCAGTATATGACGCAATCCTAACTACAAAAAACGAGTTGATCCAGTTGAGAATGTCTAACACTTATGTTTCCGCTTACAGATGTGATCGGAGTGTGTAAAGGTGTGGAGGAGGTGACCCGCCTCACCACCAAGTCCAACAGAGAAGTGTCCAAGAGGACGCTGAATCTGATGGACATGTCCGGGAAGGTGGTGACTGTCACACTGTGGGGAGAAGAAGTGAGTGCAGATGTTAGACAGAAACTTAAAGGTGTAATGAAGCGGAGGTGTTTGGAGTTTTTTAAATGGGTGCCCTTTTAATGCATAGACATCCCTGTGCAGTTAAGCTCCCTTCTTCTCAACACTTGTATTATCAGATGTTAATCACCATCTGAGAATCATTGTCTTTGAGTGCAGAGAACTTTCAGGCCCCTTTTTATTTTTATGTAAGCGGACGAGCGTATAACACTTTTCTTATGACTGAAGCTAAACAGGTCACACATTCAAGGTGTAAACACAATGACATGAGCGCCTGCGGAACAACACGGCTGCAATAAAAGCTGCCTTTTTTGTTTGGTTTTTAGTGAGACCACCAGAAAGGTGTTTCATTTCGGCACATTAGCTGATCACTTGCGAGCAGTTTGAGAATCACAACGTGTGCAGTGTCTAATGGAGGCCGATGTGGTTGAAATCGGCGACTGAATTCCCTTTCATGGGGTGAGGAACTGTCCTACCGTAGTTGATTTTTACCTGTGGCTCAGAGGGACTGTGCTGAGTTCACCACCATTTCTTTCCTCCTGCCAAGAAGCACAGTGTTCCCTGTTTGTTTGTTAGATAGATACACCTTTTCCAGGGGGACTTGCTGAGGTACACAAGATGTATAGTTTATACAGAACAATGGCAATGCCAAAAAGCAAGTGTTGGATTTCCCCCATCTCTGAGAGCTTCTCTGTTGCCCCCTCCTCTCATTGTTTATTGTTTTTTCTTAGTTGTTGTCTTCGGGTTATTACAATAAAGTGTGCTGAAAAACTGCAAAACTGAAAATCAAAAATCCAATTTAAATTGAAGCTGAGAAGTGAATATTTGTTAGTAAAATATCTCCAAACTAATGATTGCACTGTAATTAGTTAGAGGCATTCATGTTCTCCACTGGACAGACTTTGGTTTATCCATCTCTCTAGATCTCATCTATCAGCACCAGCAGGTCAGAACAAATCATAACCTGTATAAATGGTCGCATATTACATCTGTTAATTATTTAATACGTTTTAGCCTTGTTGGTTTAAACATTTTAGCATGCTGATCTTATCATTTAACTCACAGCACCGTTGTGCCAGTGTAACCTCACATGGCCAACAGATTCTGGTTACTCCTTTAAATTCTTCTAACACCTCTAAGTAAAACCAGCCAACAGCTGTAGCACATAAAGTGAGAAAACATGAAATTGAAAACATTTAATCTTAACAGTTACAAGTAACAACAATGTTTTAATGACTTTCTTTTCTTTGTTCCTATCTGTTGTTGAGCTCAGGCAGAAAAGTTTGATGGCTCTGGACAGCCCATCGTAGCTATTAAGGCGGCGAAGGTCTCAGACTTTGGAGGCCGGTCCCTCTCTGCATCCTTCAGCAGCACCCTGATGATCAACCCAGATATCCCTGAGGCATATAAGCTCAGAGGCTGGTAAGTGAACCTGATTTTTCACAGATAATGCAGTGCAGAAAATGCATTGCTTGTGTGTTATGGCAACTGTTCACCCATGACAAAGTGCTTTTATAGCAGGTATGAAACATGGTTTACTTTTAACACCACAAGGCTTTTTCTTATTTATTCGCCCCTGCTGGAGGCTAACTTCTAGGATGCGAGTAGTATGGTTAAAATTGAAGAAGAGATTTAAATGGCGAGTTTCCATTACCCAAGTTGCGAGGGTGCATGCTCTGATTCTCATTATCAAGATTAGTTTTCCCCCATTAGCCACAATGTGGGGGGTGCCTCAATGAAGCATTACATATAAATGGAAATCATACTTAATCTGTGGAAATGCGTTTTTTTTACTCCTCTAATCGCCTTTCCAGATGAAATGAAATCCAGACTAATTTCTGTGTGATTATGTTGATTGTACCATTTCTTTCCCTGTGTGTGTGTGTGTGTGTGTGTGTGTGTGTGTGTGTGTGTGTGTATATACATATAATTTCTCATGTTTATTTTCACTTCAGCACATAGGATTACGGGGAAATTGGCCAAAAGATATTTTTCTTTAAAATCACTGGTTATCTGTGTACATGCAGTTGTGCATATTGCATTACAGTTAAATGAATGAAGTACTAGATCCAGATGAAGTTGTAAGTTAGTTCACTAAAACAATTGAACCACGTGACTCTATTCCTGGAGGATTTCCTGCTGGCTTTTTTCCTTTTGTTCCTGTGGAACGTGGAAACGTTTAAGACTCAGGCTTTCATCTTTTCTTTGGGCCCACGTGCCCGTTCCTGGAGTCATTCTTTTCAAATTACTTCCTCTCCCTGGTGCACCACATGACCGAAAATAAGCACGCACTTAATGTATGTATTTTGCCGGAGGTGAGGATAAAAGACTTAAAAAAAACCCAAATCTCTCTTTAAACAAAGACATCACCTTGGAAGTGTGTGCTGTCAAGGTGTAGAAAAGGCTGTATGAAGCAGTACAGGTGGCCACATGATTGATATGATTGAGGCAGTAGTCACATGGACAAAGATCGAGGTTGCTACTTAACCTCGCTCCAGCACTGTGACACACAGATTGATCTGCCCTCCTTATAGATCCTACTTAAACAGGCCTGATCTGCCCCTCCTCTCTGAAGTGAAAGCAAATGTCTCTATTAGAGAGCGCAGATCCAATCGATTCCATCCAAAGCGTTTCATTTGTTTACCTCTCAATACCGGTGCCTCCTCTGCACCGAGGAATAAGACAATAAACATTTTTTGTGACAAGTCCAGTACACTCCCTTATTCTGCTTTGACAAATGTGACTATGTTGTTCTGTGAGTATTTCTACATGATCAGAGGACCTGATCTGCATAATCAAAGTGGTGAGATGTGACTCTACTTTGCAGGTGAGAACGAGGCAAATCACAAAATATGCCCAAATGCGCCTCTTTAATCAGCTGTCTTGGCTCGTGGAAATTTCTTGATGATGGTTTTAGCTCCAGCCTCTTCTCTGAATATTTATTTTCATTTTATTCCATTTCTTAGAACGCCAGCTACTGTGAACTGCTGCTAAAGGGTTTTTTTGTGATGGGATTATTTTATATTCTCATTGTGATAGAACAGGTTTCATTATCAGGGACACTCCTGAGTCTTCCGCTTTCTTTTACCTGAACACCATTAAGTCGTGAATCACGTTTCCATATCCCCGCTGTTGCTTAGGCTTTTACACTCTCTGTGCACTCTTTTGTTTAATGACAGGAGGTTTCCGCTGTCACTTCTCACTTGGACAGCCAGAGATAATGATCCTTAAATCCTTGTGTTGGTTTATTCCATGCAGAAGGAGGTTGGGCCCAGGTGGGTCCTCTTTGGACAATGGCTTCCTGCAGGCTCGCAGGCATCCACTAATGACCAGTTTTAAAGTCACAAATGGAACGAGGCCAGACCTAACTCATTACTGTCGATCCAAGTAAAAACCCTGGTGAAGTCAAGATCGTCATGCAGCATTTCTGAGAGCTTTCACCCAGCTGACCTTATGCTGTGAAGAGTTTGGAGAAAATGGCCTCCCGAGTTAGTTATCTCTATTTTACGACTGCATTACAGCAATAATATCAAGTGATGAGAAGCAAGTTGGTGTGTTTTCATTGAAAGCCTGCCAGCTGCTGAATACATTATGGCTGTTTTGTTGTGCTGGTGATAAACTTGGGTCTCACGATGGTACCCGTCCACGAAGTGTGTCCCTTAATGACTGTTCTGGAAGCCAAAATATGAATTATGGAAAATGGAACAAGGAAGCAAATCAATTAAACTCTGAATGAATGTTTTGATGGTTATTTTTTTAATCTTGCACAGAAGAACCCAAAGCTTTTTCTCCCTCTAAGCCAGCGATGTGTCTTTGCTGTAGAGCCAAGGCTGCTGAAACATCATTGTTTTACTCATGCGGAGGCGTCTTAATTTGATTGTGTTTTGGCGCAGACCTTTGGGACTTCCTCAAATGAATAGTCTATCCTTGGTGGGCTGTTGACTCAAACTCATGCAGAGTATTAGTGATGCCGCTCAGCACTTTCCAGTGTGCTTACAAATAAGACTGCTGCCCTGTGCACTAATTATCTTGATGTTGGATTAATCTGGAGTCTTAGTGGATTGTTTGTGCGCACGTGCTGTATGCCTTCACCCTCTGTTTGAGTTTACTTAACACCGGTTGCCAAGGTGACTAAAAGTGGACAGTATGTTTTTCTTTATGAGACACGTCCATGTACAAATCTGACTTCAGTCACACTTTCATCCATCTAACTGTGCAAATGCAGTTGTCCATTAGGTGGCAACAGCACATTTAGAGATGCTGATGCTCCGTTCTCTCTCTCCGTCAGGCTGGGCAATCACTTTTCTGTTAAGTACTCTGTCACGTTCATTCTCGAAGCTTGACGCTGTCAACGGCAGACATTCACCACAGACTCATTTAATAACACAAGTCCAAGCTGACGTTTTCCCTGTCTTCCTTATCATGACTCCAGTATTTCTACATGTACAGGCCACAGCTTGGTGTTAGGCCAGTAATTATGCCAGCCAAGCAACAAACAAGCTTTAACGCAGCAGTCTACTGAACATGATGCCTCATTATTTCATTGATTGTTATTTTATCCTGACTTTTTCACTGTGCTGTATCGATCTGGATAAAAGCAAGTGGAGGAATTACTAGCTGAATTACTGCTGCTGAGTTATTAGCGAAAGTGAGTTAGTAACTGACTTGCTGAATGTTTTAAAACCAAGTTTGCTTTGGCACGTGTCAGTTACCAGATGCTGCCCAGTGGCATACAGAGCCGTCATTGAACTAGCACTATGCTATATTACATTTGAGTTTGTTTATGTAAAGCATAGAAAAAGTTGTTTTTATTACTCGATAGAAATTTAATCAGCAGCTGTTTTAATAATTGGCTGCTATTTTCAGTCATTCTTGTAAACAAAAATGCCAAATATTTGCTGTTGATTTGTTGCTTTTCAAATCGTCGCCTTCTTAAAATAATGGCCTAAGTCATATTTTCAAGTTTTTCTAAAAACAGGAAAAAACTGAACCAAATGCAGAGTATATGATGTATTTTTAATCGAAAACCATTTTTGTCAAAAAATGACTTAGGTCATTATTTTAAGAAGGTGACGATATGATAGTAAACAGAGTATCTTAGGGTTTGAGGCTGTTGGTTGGACAGAACAAGCTCTTGAGTACTCTTGGTTGAATTCTGGAGAAACGATAATAGACATTTGCACTATTTTCTGCAGTTTATTGGCATTTATAAGGCATTTGATTAAGTAAGAAAACAATTTGCAGATGAATTGGTAATGACTTCACTTTGCTTTAATGCACTCTTTAAATTCCTTTTTTACCAGAAAAAGACTGCAGCATAACAACCTGCTCTGTTTTTCCATGACGTCTCAAAACTATTCCACTAAACTATTAACCATTGTGACACACTGAGAGTCTACTGATGCATGCATAACTGTCTTAAGGTGTATGAATGACATGTAAACATTATATTGCTCTACTTTCATTCCTTGACTCTACATTTGTCTCTTACACAAGTGGGTTTTGCAGTGGCAGCCTGTGATTTGGCCAGAATGAGAAATAAGGAAAACATGTTTGAAGTAAACTTCCCACTGTGGCTTCTTAAGTTACTGGTAGCTCAGTGTTTGACCACATGTCACTCACTCCAGATGAAGTGGCTAACACCAAGTCACTCACACTATGCAGTAATCGTGTTTGTGGTGTGATTGCCACTCTCAGCCCAGGTTTTAGAGTCATAGCCCAGAGCTGAGAACACTGCTTACTAAGACTTTCCTATCACTTCCCTCATGCGTCTTCCTCTGACGCCTCACGGCTCCTGTCGCGTCCGCGTTCATTGATACGGTGACATCTGACATGTCTGTGCCATGCCACATGCATGTCTGCCATCCTCCAGTCATCCATCTTGGTGTTCCTGCAGATAGTTTGTCTCGCTGGCGCTCCACTTTGAGCCAGGATCTGCCTGCTTTCAGGTGACTGTTGCACATTTCCTGCCAGGTCTAATTTGTCCTCTTTTTGTCTCCTTCATCAAGATCACTGTCTACCATGTCATTTCTGTTTCCTGTGCTCCTCGCTGTCTCTATGATGAAAACTGCAGCAGCAGCTTGGCAACTGGATACTGTTACAGTGGCATCTCGTTGAGCATTTTACAGTCCTTTTGGGTGGCTGTCAAATTGGATGTCCAGAGCAGCCATGTAACACCGTGAAGCCTCAGTAGTCTGCAGTGTCACCTTCTCAAAGTGTGATGCATTTTTAATCATCTTGTCATCATCACCATCACCTATGTTGTCTCCCCATTTTTCTCTTTTGTAGAACATCTGTCTAAGTAGAGCCACGGCGCCATCTCTGTAGTAGCTGATTGGATTTGTCAGAATATGATCTGTCTAGCTCTTAACTGGGCGCCGACACAATTAAAGCAAAGCAGCGCAGGTGTACTGTTGTGGAATCTGGTGCCGCCGTGAAGAATGGCTCACATTTGTCAGTAGGAGTGGGAAATTGGCAGCTTGAGCATTGCCCTGGCCACAGTCTGAACCGTTAATGGGGATATTTTCAATTAGTCATGCCTCCAGCGGCAAGGCATGCTCTCGCTGTATTTACAGCCTCACCTCCCCATTGTGCGCCACTCTGCCTTGTGGCCAACAGATTAGTAAGCGCTATTGATCTTTCTGACCATTTTAAACTGTATTTTTTTTTTTTTTTTCTTCTGTGCAGCAACATTTTACCTCCACCATCTTTATTCTCCTCCTACTCTGCCTTCCCTCTTCTTCTTCCTATTGTCTTCCCTGAATTACCGGGAACATTGGGCGAAAATGGGTTTCTGATATCACCGTAACAGGCCTGACCCCGGCCAGCTCATCTGTCCCTCTGCTGTTGATTCATTTCACAAGCCTCTCAGCTTGCCTTGCTCTCAGCTGAGCCATCCCTGCTTTGACAAACCCAAATGGATGCTCTGCCTGCAACAAGATTTTTATACTTATTTATTTATTTATTTTTTTTAAGCTAACTGTTAAATGGACAGCCTGCAGCCTGACGACAGCCATGTGAACAGCAGCGTATTGTGCCGCCTGCCTTGGGTCATTATTATGAATAAAGCCAGGGTCCAAACGTTGGCCTGGGTAGAACATTAAGGAATTCTTAAGCTGTCTTGAATCGATTTTTATCTAGGTAAATGTAGTGATGAGGCATTTATTAACCATATTGAGCTGAAACAATAACTTATGGCAGCAAATTAATGTGGAGCTATTAAGATAATTGTAGTGTTAAATAGGTTTAATAGAAGGACCAGATTTGACATTATTTTGAGCCACTTTGGCAGTAAACCAAAATCTTTCAGGCAGTTGGTTAGACAAAAAAGGAAATGTGATATTTTTTATTTTTATTTGATTAACTTTTTTTTTTTAAACAATTTTGTGGACCAGTTGATCAAGGACATAACTGATAGATTACCCAATAATGAATATATATAGTTGTAGTCCTGCCAGTATACTTTGTTGACAGTGACTGAGGTCAGATCTGCAGTGACTGGCATCCGCTATATTTCACACAGGTATGACAAGGAGGGTCATGCTATGGATGGCCAGTCTCTGACGGAGATGAAGGGTGGCAGCGGGGGAGGAAACACCAACTGGAAGACTCTATCTGACGTTAAGACAGAGCACCTGGGACATGGAGACAAGGTACACATGTGCTCTTTTGCTTTGACGCACTCAAACATTCAAGATATGGTAACTCCAGACATATTGTTATTCAAGGGTGAGTCTTTGAAGATATTCAAGGACAAAGTAAAGACTGGAGTTGAATGCCAAACAATAACTATGAAAGTGCTCACAGTCAGGCTGCATTTGTACATGATGCACAGTGTAAGTCCTCGCTACAGTGTAACCTTGTCATTCAGAGCTCTGCTTTGCAAAGGTACTTTTTTAGCTAAGAGTCAGCGTGACGAATCGTCATAATCATTGACTCATAAAGTCACTGCACCACCAGGTATATATGTGCTCAGAATTGGATCCCACTAAGGTTTCTGGTCTTCTTTTTCACATTAATCCCCCTGCGTCGTGGGTGTCCTCTCAATGTCTTGATGTATGTTCATGGTAAATCACATTTATCTTTGGTTTTGATTACAAACATTAAATAGGCTATTTCTTTGCCCCCCTGTAATGGAATTACTGACCTCAGATAAGTGAAGTTATACATGTTTTTTTAAAATTTCCTCTGTTTTTATTTATACTTTATAAGGGAAACGGTGCACAGTGTCTAAGTGGCCTAGTGTGCATAATGTGACCTGCACAGAGGTCTCTACTCGTCTAATTTAACATAATTTAACATGCTCCGCACATTAGTAATCATCACAGTGTGATAAAAATATCCCATTAAGACCTAGACAGTTAATAGATGCAAATGATTACGATGGGACTCCCAAGATCCTCTGGCTGTAAAAGAAAGGAGTGCGACACTGGAGGGGCGGGGGGGTGGGGTTGTTGTCTGTTCGGGAGCTGAATGGAGACTTCTGGGCCCATAATTCCTTAGAAAACAAAGAGATGCAATAAAACATGGATTAAACCAGATCAGCAGTTATTCTCAATTAAGTGAAAAATATGTTTTGGTGAATGAATTTTAGATAGTTTTTCTCATTTTTTTGCTGCCTAAGGCTGGCAGTGACCGTGTCCTGCTTCTGGTGCCCTTATAATTCTCTTCTCTGTGGCCACTGCAGGATTCCTGGTCACAGACAGTAAATGTCTTTTCTAACTGAAAAGACATTTCTAACCGAAAAGACATTTACCCTCATGACTCCTGTTAGCGATGGGATCATCTGAAGTCCAGCGATGCATCTTTAGCAGCTATCGTCCATTCCTGTTCTTTTAAATTCCACAGCCCATATCTTGACTGTAACCATTAGCCCTCCTGTCAGGTGAAGGGCTTAGCTCCCTGTTGTTCAGAAGGAAACATTTGACCCTGGGCTATGGAGGCTCTTGCTCCACCTCGGCATGGAGTGTGATGAAGCCCCAGAATTGACAAAGGAGCTGAGTCGAGGCTGTCCTCAACCCCTCTGAGACATCCCATACACAGGGGCAAAGGGGTCAGGCCTCTCAAGACACCCCCCTCCCAAAGAAAGTCTTGCAATTAATTGTCCCTGTCACAAAGTCTTTGTGTCACAATCTCAAATTTCCACATTGCTCCTGTGCCCTCGCTTGACAGTAAGTGGTTGCCCTCCCCTTGTTGGCTTGACACAGCTTTTGTAAGGGCCTGTGACAGAGGTGGGAAACAAGTTCTTCTGTCCTCTTCCCAGTCTTGGCAGCCCTGCTCGGTCGCACGGTAATTGAAGAGGTATTTACTTGATTAATTGGACCTCTTTTGGAAAAGCTGCAGAGGTTGATGTCTGGGTTGTTTTCTGGTCAAATCAAAGAGGTAATTAAAAAAAGCATAGCTAGCGGCTCCTTGTGTTGGAACAGGGTGATTTTCTCTTATTTTGTTGTCGTTAACTGCGCTCTTAAGGGCTTTTTATTTATCCAAAGTGACGTGAAATATCAATTGTCTTGTTTTGAAAGTTAATTGGGGTTGAATGCCCTTCGCACACACACGCAATGGTCAGCGCAAAGACTTGATTTTCATTGTACTTCAGGAAGAATAAATTGATTTCTTTACCATGTTAGAGACACCAGTAACAATGTGTTGTGCTAGTCAACAAGGTACATTTGGCCGCGTACCAAGTTTGACAAAGCTGTTGTGTCATGAATATAATCAGGATGGTTGGGGGAAATATTTTAAAGGTGCATTCAAGTTTTCAGTCCCTGGAGCAGCTCTGTCGGCCTCAAGCATTTCTTCACTTAGTTACATTCACACAGTGGCATGAATGACTGGTTGATGATGTTATGGCTCCAACTGGCAGCTCTGTTGCTCCTCTCCCTGACCCCCAACAGGCACCTCTAAGCCTTCATCAAAGCAGTGCACGGGCCCGCTTCCCCTCTTTGCTCACAGTCAGTGTCAAGGTTAGTAGGAGGGAGAGACTCTGTCCAAAACAATGTCTGGGTACGACAACTATCTGTTGTGTGTGTAAGGGCCTGCCCCGCATGAGGAAGCTGACTGAGGTGATGTGACTCAGCAGCGAACACGTCGAAACATTTCATCTCTTCATTACGGCACATCCAGAGCTGCTTCTCCGTGTTCATCTATTTCTATCTAATGTGAAATTCATGTCACTTGCTTGGGTGTTTTCCGTGCCGGCGAGGAATGTTTCCTGAAGGCTGTTTATGCGCAGCCCGTTTCTAAAGTTTGCCTCTTCCCCACAAAAGCAGGCAGCTACCTTGCTAGTTTGCATATGTGTCGGAGCCATTTGGATTGCGGTCGGGAGTATAACGTGTGCATGTGCTACACAAATGTTGCTCTCTGACTGCTCACATGCACCACTATATGCGCCTTAAAATGTCATCTTAATGTTAATTTCATGCTGTATTTTTATTCCTGTTTTCTACAGTCAACATGTTTAGCATATAAAACACAAAAGGTCGTGGGAAAGAGAGCGAAGACATTTGTTGAAGTTTGTTTATATTTCCTTTCAGGCAGACTACTACACCTGCATAGCCACTATTGTGTACCTGCGCAAGGAGAACTGCCTTTACCAGGCCTGTCCCAGCCAAGACTGCAACAAAAAAGTGGTCGACCAACAGAATGGCATGTTCCGCTGTGAGAAGTGTGACAAAGAGTTTCCAAACTTCAAGTACCGCCTCATCCTTTCTGTAAGCAACTCGGCTCTGGGTTCCCGAAAAACTCCTCTCTGCTCTTTTTTCAGCCTTGCTTCACATGACACAAGCATTAAATAAGATAATGCACATATATTAAATGCCCATTCTTCCTGAGCAGATACCTCTGCTAGACCCTGTCTGTCTTTCGGTTCTCCTGACTTAATTTCCTTATTCTTAGTCTTTCAGTCTCCCACAACTCAGGCCGCTCTCTTCCCTTATGACTCCACTCACTGCGGTTCAACATCGTCCCAATCTGCTCTTTGCCGTTAAATTTAGAGACGTTTAACAGACATTTTTACACTTGAGTTTAAATCAGAGCCATATCAGGTTAATTTGCTGCGGCTTTCAGCGCTGAGTCGTTAGTCTTTTTACAGGAAGTGCAGAGAGAAACACAAATCTAATGGGTTTTCTAATGGTTTTTTCTTAGCTCATTTGCAAATAAACATTATTCCAAAAAAAAAAAAAAATCAAACCAACAACGAAAAGGACATTGAATACAGAAACTCACTTAGTCAGCAACAGAGCGGTTGCAGCCAGGCATCTGAAATAAGCGGCTTTTGTTTTGTAACCACTCACCAGTCGGCATATTGTTATTCTTCACAAGCTGTAGTATAAGCTGTGAATTTGCTTCCACTGTATGTATCACAAGAGCACCGTGACTGTGTGTTTTGCCAGGCTTGCCAGCGGGATATAGGCTAATTAAAGGATGTAATGATTTCTTAAGAGCAGGGAGATGTGTGAAGTTAAAATGCCATATTAAGCTGCCAGCCAAACACTTCATCAAACTATCAGAAGTTCTACAAAATGTAAACAAGAGTACATAAAATTACGCTTGTGAGTGCGACTAACTTCTCCTCATATTTACTGTCAGCTTTTGTTTTCTGTAATATCAACAGGCCAACATTGCAGATTACGGGGACAACCAGTGGGTGACCTGCTTCCAGGAGAGTGCAGAGGCCATCCTGGGCCAGAATGCAGCTTACCTGGGGCAGCTCAAGGACTCGGTGAGACTCCCGTTCCTGAATATAATACTGGCCTCAGGAAATGGCCAGGGCGAGAGCCTCAGACAGTCGCTGCCAAGCACACACACAAACACACTCAGTCACTCCTTCACAGATAAAGTTGTTGTAAAGGCACCTATCAGTCTCATGAGTTGTTTGTATTTATTTTGCATATGAAACTCTGATGAACATTTGATTGACATGAAAATGTGTACGTCTTGAAACTGAGCCAGTCCCGTTTTTTTCCCTCAATTTCAGAACGAAGCTGCCTATGATGAGGTCTTCCAACAAGCCAACTTCAACACTTTCGTGTTCCGCAGCAGAGTGAAGCTAGAAACGTATAACGTAAGTGAAGCAGGAGCTGTAATTAGTCTGATAAAATTCCTTCAGGTTTTTTGTCGCCACACTGTGATTTGCAGATGGACCATATTGCTGCAGTACAATAGAATTAATATTCCTGTGTTAGAAAAAACTGGTGCAGCCTCAGTCCCCTGAACCGCCGTCATTCCTCTGCTGGCTGAAAATGCACGGCACGTAAACAGATTCTTTTATTTGCACTCTTTGATAGTTTTCCCATTCATTAACAAAGCAATTTGCTTTTATTTTGACTGACAGAACCATCTTTTAAAAAAAAATTGGAGCGTTTTTCCTAAAATGCTGCTCATATTCAGTGGCTTTGTGACGGATGCGCACACAGATTAGTCGCAGGCACTATTTCCTGTAGGCCACACAGATAGAGGTTTGTTTTGAGGGAAGCACATAAAAGAATTGATTGGGCTGGGACTCTGAGCAGGAAGTCTGGAGCCGAGCCAGAGGCTGCATCCGCCTTCAACACACAGAAGAGGCCACTGTGTCTGTCACATTCAGCTCAGCATCCGAACTGCCAATGGCACTGCTACAAGCATGTATTGGCTGCTGCCTCCAAACCCCATATTCCTTCAACCGAGACACCTGCAACCCCTCTTTCAGTTTATTTTTCTGCTCTTCAATGCGACAAGCCAGCCATTGTGCTGCGCTCTCACATGTTGTCATGTGCACAATGTTGTATATGCTTGATGTGGGACGTAGCAGGTCCTTAACAGTTAATGACACCCATCGTCCTGTGGTGTCATAGTGAGACTTGGGTTTTGTTGAGCTGAGGAAATTATACTCTTCATCTGTAATCTAATGAAGAACCTGCAGCAGTCACATGAGCAGCGCGATCAAATTATCCATCGTAATGATATTAGAACCCTAAGACACATTTAAAGGTCACCCTGAATCTACCTGATGATGGAAGTAAACATTGGATGTTCAGTAGAGTAGAAATACATATATAATGTCAAAACTAAAACAGTTCATTTTCTTAGTTGGTCAGTTGGTGATTTTTTTTAAAATAATGAATTATCCATCTATTTAAAATACATTACAAACTTATGACTGGAGATATCCCTTCTTCTAATGTATCTTCTAATGTTTTGCTTCCTTTTTGTTTTTTCAATATGTCAGTTTCAGGCTCTTCGGTATAACAAGCATCTTAGGATCAACAGTTTGTCATCGTTGTCTGATATTTTATCGGCTACATAGATATTGTATTATAAAATAACTGAAAGTGAAAATAATCGGCAATTGCTGGCCTATACAGTGTATTATGTATAGTTAAGCAATACTGACAACCTGATCAATCTAACTACTCATTACGTAGAAGATAATGAAAGCATGATTGAACATTTATTGGACATGAATATTAAAATCAAATTAAAGTGAGGCTCTTAAAAAAGCAAAATAATAATTTTTGCAAATATCATCACGTTTGTTAAGCCATAATTGATGTTATCCTGCATCAGCATTTTAAAATAGACACAAAGCCTTTTTAAGGATAAATATGAGGTGCCATTGAGAACCAGCAGCTGTGCAACTTGATATAGTATACTTGATGGGATTAAATCAGAGCGCTCTATGATTAATTACAGTGTATTCATCAAAACAAGCGTGATGTGCAATGGGTTCATGTGAGCGGGATGGATAATGTAATTAGTTTAACACAAATCAAAGTTGTACTTTGGCAAACAAAAAAATATTGATATTTTGAGTTGCGTGTCGGTAATTGTGTTAAGTCTCAGAATGTCAGTGGATGAATGGCTTCATTACTACGAAATATGTTATTACTGTCAAAGCACAATCTTTTAAATATTACCACTCAGCACTCGTCTCTTCGACAGTCCTCAGCGTTTAACTTGGCCGACATCAGGAATGTCTGCTTGCGGCTATAATATTGGAACTGTTGTGCTGTTATTAAGGTCTCTTTGTCCCTGTAGGCAAAGTCTAGACATTGTAAACGATTTAAGTGTCTCAAAAGGATGGCGCTGATGAAAACCGTGATATTGAGCAGTCAAGGCTTGACCGCCTAGGTTCAAACTAATGTGGTGAATTTAAGAGCCAAGCAGCTGGTCAGCCAATATTTTCAGCTTTATAACTCCTGTCTGTCTTACAAGATGCTAATCACATGATGAAGTCTGTTGGAGTCTTCCGGGGTTGCAGCAAAGGGTGAGGATATGGCTGTAGACGGTAGTGAATTGGTTTCCAGCACTGTTCGTCCACTAGTACTGTTGTTTTTCTGTGCCTGGGTCAGAACCACCGAGGGAGCGCTGTGTCCGGTGATGACATGTACAGGTTAGACGTAAGCTGAGGATTTAAAGCGAGTTACTCATCAGATGTTGGTTTGCTGCCGGCTGAGCCTCTGTTTTCTGATTTTCAGTGAACTCCTCATCCCATCAACTCTTTTAAAGACTGCGCAGGAGACAAAAAGCGCCCGTTTGCATTTTGCATATATGAAGTGGTTAATTTCCTTGGCCGCTGTTTGCTGTAAGTGTTCTTGGCAAGTTTGAAGCTGTTAGGAAAGAAAGGTCACAGCAGAACGAATTTATGTGTGTGTGTGTTCTTGTGTTGATGTTTATACACGCATAACGATGGCCGTGGGAAGGGCAGCACAGGTTGTTCCAGTGTGTGGATAAACGCCCAACTTGGCTGTGTGGCGATGGCTTCCTACAGATTCACCCACACATCAGCCACAGTCACTATCCCCGTCGGTTTGTATGGAGGATGTTGGAGTCCACGAGAACAGCGTTACAATGCTGTGATCATAAATCAGCTTTTCCTTAAAGATAAGCAAGAGGTCATTCATTACTATCAATCCTAAATTTGACATACTATACATGAACAACATATTGCTTTACAGTAATGATAGTACACCAATTTAAAGGTTGTAAGCTAATGTTTTTGTGATTAACACATGGTTTTATGTCATTCCAAGACCTCTACTACACTGGTCAGAAGGGAGAGTAAGAAAATGTGTTTATAGCGCAGCTGCTGCACACTTCTAGGACTATTTAATTAAAGTTGATTAAATTAAACAAAATCCAGGAGCCAGACATGCTTGCTTTGATTAACACGGTCTAATCAAAAGTCAGATTTTTTCCTCCTTCCCTCACCAAGATGTGATTTTTACTGCAGTATGTAAAATTAGCTCGACAAACAGGGGTGTGTAGGTCGTCACTGTGGCTTCACGCTTGAAGGTCATAGCACATTTGAGGCTTTTGCACTGACTTTATTTGCGTCACAGGGCGAAGCATCTGTTTACCTGCAAGTTGAATTCCTGGCAACCTTTTTAGAAACTCAAATGGTGGCTTAACAACACTTCAGGGTACCCTGCGGAGCCACCTTGTGAAAAAAGTTTCCAATAAATATTCAGAGTTACTCACCAAAACCACAGTGTATCCTTGAGGCCTGACAAATGTGTTAATTCCTTTTTCTTTTTTTGTTTTGCTCAGCAATTGCAAAGTATTTATTTTATATCTGTGCATAATGCGTCTGTGTTTCTGTTGCATCATATAAAACAAGCTAAGAGATTTATAGCTGGCCATTCTTAAAGAATGCGGGCACCAATCCAAAGGAAAGATGTTTTACATTTCACCCACTTGCTCTGCAAAGGATTAATGGAGACAAAATGAGTGTAACCTCTGTTTAAATGCGGAGAATAATGGCCCTGGTAGGAATGACCTTCCCCTGTCTAGACAGCTGTGGAGGTGGTTACGGCTTAAAAAGCTGCCTCTTTCTTGTGATTTTATTGATTTTAATGCCAACACAACTCAGTTATCCGATCCCAACGTCTAGCGGTAACCCAGTTTATCACAGGGGACAGGAAAGTGCCAATATGTTGTTATTTCCAGTCGATTACTGATACAGTGCATACATATAAGGGAGGGGGATGCGAGCATGTGTATGCCTGTATGTCAACAGATGTAATAAACCTATTTCGTCATGGTTAAGGAGGGACCAAGTCTCAGCTAGGCTAACCTTTTAAGTCCAATCATGAGCTAATTTTCACATGAAAGGGTTTTCTTATTGTTTTCCCAACAGGATGAATCCAGGATCAAAGCCACAGTGATGGATGTGAAGCCTGTTGACCACAAGGACTACAGCAAGAGGCTGATCATAAACATAAGGAAACTGGCTGCCCAGTAAGAAGTTATGATTTATGCCATGTGTTTTGGTTTTTTGCTTGCTTTGGCAAGTTTTCCTTTGTTTCTGTAAAGCTAACAAACAGCTCTAAACGTGTGTGACAGAGTTTTGCTGACAAAGCAAATGTGTTTAGTTTTCTCCCCCCCTCCCTGTGAGTCCTCAAAGTACTTCACTATTCACGTTTCCCCTGAAGATATACTTTTGGTGACCTGATTCTGGATTGTTTTTTTTTGTGTGTGTGGATGTAACATTTTTCTTTCTTTATTTGGGCAAGCAGAGCAGGGAGTGGGTCAGTAACCTACAAAAGAAATCATCACTGTGTCTGTCTTAAGTCAGCCAGTTGTTCCTGCATGTGTTGTGGCCATTTGGGGATGGTGGCTGCTTTAAGCAGAGGACCAGCACAGTAGCTTTTCACTTTCTGACACACAGAATGGCTGGGCTGGACCTGCACATCCCTGATAAGACAGTTTACTTTTTTTTCCCCCCTCTGCCTCTCATCTACTTGCAAACATAAGCACATATACGCATGCACATTGCAAACGTAGTGGGGAAAATGTACTTCATTCTATTTAAGCTGATAAAAGGCATTGTCCGTATTTTCAGTTCTTGTAACCGTTTTGTCCTCTAGTTAATTTTTTGTCATAAATAACTGAGAATAAAAATGTTTATCATCAAGCGTGTAACGTGTAAATCTGTTGAGCTGACACAACTCTCCCCTCTCCTAGCACCCAACCCTGACCTTTGCCTGTCTCAAGAAAAAGGAAAACATGTAGGCTATTATATATTTTAGGAGTTGCACAGTGTGTAGGGGATTCATTCAAGGGCCTGACACACAATGCCCTCCATCTTCTCAGGTTTTGCTCAGATGTGCAACAGATTCCCCTGCAAACTTGACTTTCATGTTGTATTAAAGCAGAACATCTGTGAGGCTGCACCTCCCCATTTTTCTTGCGATAACATCTCGTTTCTGCTGAGCGCTGCGTCTGTTGCCTGTAGTGTGCTGAGATGGATTAAACCTGTCTTTAAATGGTAAGGAAAGGTAAGTTTGACTTATTTATTTTATTTCGCCAGCCATGCTTGGAGATATTGATTTTGTGTTTTGCCTGTGATCGCCTTCCCACATCTCAGTGCTGACACCGTTTATTTTAACTATTAATATGCTTCCTGTATGTCTTTCTACATGTTGCAATAAATTTATGTATCTTTTATTATACCACATCTTGGATTTTGTCAGTGTGGTCAAAGGTTAGCAGAGATGCCTCAGACTCCTGGTCAGTCATACAGCAACAGAAGTGTCCTGATAGGACCCGGTGGCTCTTTAGCCATCCAAAGTGAAACGTTTTATTCAGTGATGCACACAGCCCCGCTGAGGGAAAAGGGTTGTACTTCTGCCAGGATAAATCTAGCTGTTTCCCCTGGGAGGCAGGGCTGGAGAGTTATTTTCTGCCCTCATTTACATCTGGCATCCCATAAGCTTTTACTTGAAACAGGAAAACTGCGACTATTGTTCAGCCATCAGCTCAAGTGAAGTCACTTGATATTTCAATCCTCACACCTGTTTTGTAGTTTTGATTAAGCCGATTGCTCAGCTCTAGTTAAGGTAAAAAAAAAAAGATTGTAATGCATTTATAATTGATTTTTTTTTTTTTCCCCACTTGTTAGAACGAGATTGGCTCACTAACTGGACTGAATTACATTTGTTACTCAGGAGTAGTCTGCTCTTGCTGGTTTTATTAGCAGTAGATGAGCATGGCTAAATGGAATTGTCACACAACATGGTGAAAATTAAAAAATGTTGATTATAATCTGTGAGATGGCTCCCTGCTGTGGTCACGGGTTTGTTTCCATACTGTCACCACTACGGCATGCTGACAATAAAAACTCAGGACTTTTAGGTTTAAACCAATTGTCTTGTCAGACAACCAAAAACTTGTATTGGATGTCAAACATGTAAAGGAATCAAAGGGATAATTCCTCTATAGTTTTAAGTGTTTGACAGCAGTAAACATCCAAAGCTGAAGAATAAATAAAAACATTGCTTGATGTTGGTCATACTGTCCACACAAGGCAGACTTTACATTATTGCACTATTATCCTGCCACGCATTGATGCTGCGGGATCAACAGATGCCACACTGTTGAGCCATTGATTGCTATGTTGCTGCGCTCATCTGTTTCACTGATGTGTTTATGGGCTTGACATTTTCTGTCTCAGCGTGGGAAAATATCATTTGTATGCTTTTGCGTCTGCCTTTTAAAGAACAACATCAATTTTATTCTGAATGCAATTGCCCATAAGATTGAGTACACTGTGATTCGAGCCATGTTTTGTTTTGTATCCACGTTTTAGATGCGTTGGTCTTGAGCCCTGGCAGCTGCTTCCATCTTCTCAAGATTAGATCACCTCACATTTTGATCAGCTTCACTTCGTTTTGGCATTCAACACTTCAAATAACTGGTGTTCTGAAGATTTAAAGCTTTTGTTTTTCATTTGAAATGTATCACCACAAGGCAGTGTTAGGAATTATTAAGGTATTCGGAGCAACCGCTAGCGCACGCCACAAGAGTGTACCATTCTTCATCATTAAGCCAATGTCACAGTCCTGTGCAATTTAGAAGATTAAATATGAACCTGTATACTACATACCAACACTTAATAAACAAATACAACATTTTGTAACCATAAGCCTCACCCCAGGTTGTTCTGATGTGTACTGCATTGTTAGGATCTGTTTTAACAGAAATAAGCTTATATTTGTTCCCATGTTGCTCACAGGCTGATGTGTGTATGTGAACGTGCAACACTCTTGGCCTGGATGGTTATCCTCTGTGCTGAATGTAATTATGTGCTTTTACTCGAATACTCTACTTTAATTTTTTACTCATCTGAGTTCTTCATTCTTCTACAGTACTACTTTCAATATTAGTTTTTTCTAAACTACGCAATATTTATTTGACTAGGCTCTGGTTACATTTCAGATTTCATCATAAATATAAATAATATATAAAATATAAATATATAAAAATAAACAAATAATATATAAAACTGTATTGAAGCTGCCCAACAGTATATAATAGGTTAAAGCAGCCCCACCTTTACCATTTGCAATGTTATTACCTTTCTGTGATCAATACATTTAATCCAGTATATATTTGTTATCCTGAAATGGGCCACTCGGCACAATGAGTACTTTTACTCAAATACATTTTAATGCCAATGCTTTTGTTCTATTGTTTCAGTATCTAGGTTAAAATTGCTTCTATTAAGTAAAAGATCTGAGTCCTTCCTCCACCACTGGTTATGTTTCCTTTTGCTGTAAGTACGTTAGAAGACTCTATCCAATTATATTGGGAATGAAGGAGTTAATCCGATGCGAACTCAATTACATATATTAATGGAATCTGTAACGGTGCCATTACTGAAATTGAATGTGGCCTTTCCAGTACATATTGCATCTTACTGAACGTGAACCATTGGGGTTCAGTCAAACAAATCCCCAGCTCAGTGTTTAACATTATGGAGTGCTTCGGTGCTGGCTCTGTACTCACATACTGTAGGCTGTTTTATTAAAGGAGCATATATTCAAATTATGGAGTTATTTGTGTTGATATTCAGTCAGTGGTGCCTTAGCTGTGGCCTTGCCCAGGCTGCTGGTTGTTTTACTTTATTGCCGGTGTTTCTCCTTTTGGACCTGTGGAGCCCGGCAGTTTGAGACTGAACATAGGGAAAGCCTGTGGCCCTGACGCCATGGAGACAAATGAACAGGAGGAGGACCCCTGGGGTACTGCTGTAATGAATGGGAGTAAGCAGTTTGTGGATTTCTCGTTCCTTTCCTGGGCCAAGGGGATGTTTGCTTCTGTGTATGAGAAGGGACAGGTGCAAGGCATTGTTCCTGAGCACGCAGCAAGTCTGGTCGAGGCACCTGTTGACCAAACATTGATCATGTGGATGCAGCCTAGCCTTTTTTTTTTTTTTTTTGGTGGTTGTTTCTGACAGGCCACGCCAAAAGCTGTTCTGGTGAGAGAGGGAGAGAATAAGTGCGTCTGGCAGGATCTGTGCTCTGTCTTCAAATGGGTTGCCGAAAATTGCACTGACAGTCAAAAAGTCTGGCAGGTGGAAAGCTGATCGTTACAATAATTGTTGCAATCAAATAAAGTAATAATCCATTGTTGCTTCTGAAAAGCAGTGCGGATTGAATCTGTAGATACAAATGTGTCTTGGGCCCCTATCCTGTTTCCACGTTAATTGGATTTGGGTAAAGATAAAGTTCTGTTTGTCTTCCTGAGCACTAGATTATAAGGCCATGTAGTGGGTTTGTATTGTTATTTTCTCTGTGGTGTCTCCTTGTCACTGTCAGGGCTAGAAGTCCTGAAAAACACACCTTCCTTTGATTCAATTTCAACGAATTGTTTTCAGTTTTCTGTTTTGTTTCTCTGTCACAAGGATTCTCAGCGAAATGTCAGACTAAGGACAGAGTTTCTTGGTACAATTCTCATGGTAAGTGCGGTAGCAATCTCTGGTGCAAAGATTATATACTTTTAGCTGCTGCGATTTTCTCCCACACACTAAACAGTTCAGGTAACAGCATACACAGTGGAAAAGGTGCAATGGTTTGACCATTTATAGTCAGGGATGTGATTTCATCACTGGAGCAGACATTATGCTTGACAGTGTGTTGGATTATAAGCCAGTTGCTCACTTTTGTCTAAGCACATGCTGTTGAGACTCCTCTAAAGCACGTGTGGATTTCTGTTTATTTATTTGCTTGTTTATATTCTGTCCTCATGTAATTTGACACTCAGTAACCTTTACCTTGACTTTGTGCGTGAGAGGAGCTTATTCATGTACTGAGGTGATGTGTATTTGCCTTTCAGTCTAGTTTACCTCAGACATTGTTACAGGAAAGAATGGGGTTAGGATGTAACAGTTTCAGCTAAAACACATTACTTGAAGGTTTTATGTTCAGAGTGCAGAGATGGTTCAGAGAATTTTTTTTGGTCTGTTTTTAATCCTGTTTCTCTGTCTGTGCCATCAAGCAAAGAATACATTTCCATTCAGTCTTCACTCTATAACCTCTGTAACCCGATGAATAGATTGAATTGCCATTTTTATTTAGCTCTATTTTATCAGATCTCTCCTTTTACCATTTAAAATACTGGAAGAAAGATAGGATTGTGGGTCATTATTCACAAGTCTGGAGGCTAAAAACCTCTGAGAGTGGAATCATTCTTATATTTATCATGTAGTTGAGACGCAATCCCAGGAAAGATTGAAAGTGATGTTTCGGAAGACAGAAAGCAGGGCAAGTGTGAGCATCTCTGACAAGGGCCAAACTGTGATGGTGAGACGGCTGCGTCAGAAAATCTCTGACACAACAGGTCTTGTGTGTTGTTCCTTGTATGCTGTGATCACTCGCTACCAAAAAGTGGGTCTAGACAGGATAGCCAATAAACTGATGATAAGGTCACGGGTGCCTAAGGCATGCTGATGCACAATGGAAGACAAGCCTAGCCTGTCTTGTGAAATTCCACAGAAGAGCTACTGAAGCACATATTGTTGGAAAAGTTAATGCTGGCAGTGACAGAAAAGTGTCAGAACACACAGCGCACTTTGCTTCATATTAGGCTTCAGAACTGGACTTTTGAGCAATGTAGGAAAGTGTCCTGTTGTTATTTATCTGGGGAATAGATGTCACCAGGATGCATTATGGGAAGAGGGCAAGCCTGCAGAGGCAGTGTGATGCGCTGGGACGTGTTCTGTTTAGAAAAACCTGGCATTCATGCAGAACTGTAACATTGTTACAGCCCAAGTGCACCCCTTCATGGCAATGGGATTCCCTGATGGTGGTGGCCTGTTTCAGTAGGATAATGCCCCCACCTCGTGAGCACACATTTAACTGAGCAACATTTTAATGTAATTCATAAGCAATTAGATTTGGCTTTGATTCTCATATGTATTAAGAAGGACAAAGATGGGGGTTTGTTCTGTAACTGTCAGGTTTTTTATAGGACCAGAATCAGCTCCACAGGGACTTTCTGAAAGGTGCTGGTAGAATATATTTTCAGATACTCATTACATTGAAGGAGGAAGGAAAAAAAAAAGAAGCAAAACATCAAAGGTTCAGCACGTCACTGAAATTACTATTCCTCGTATGGTTCCCAATATCAAAATAACTTTGAAGTTTCATGTTGCTCTGTTGTAAACCTCACAAAAGGAACTGACACCCCATGCTTTGAGATCCGCTGGTCTTCATTCTGTATGTGCAGGTGCAGATGACCTTGTCTAGGTTCTCTTTAATTGGATGACCCAAGGCTTTGAATAAGGGCTGTTCATCAGTGAATATTGAGGAGGGGAATCATCTCTGAGTTCATTGAAGTGTCAAGATAACAAGCGATTAGACAGTGAAAGGAGACATGGTGTGAGGCTGTCAGAGCCCATCAATATACTGAAACTATCAAATCTATGTGTCTCCCTCTTCCACTTCTGTCTCCCTGAATGGACCAAAAGAGTGTTATAAACAGGCATTTATTCTGATGCTGATCCTTGTGCATCATCACTTCATTCACTCCCTCCATCCAGTTTCTCTCTGCCTGTCCACTTTTACACCACTCTGCTTTGCTCTCCTTTCCAGCCTCTACGCAGAGACATTTTTAATAGTCCCCGTGGTGTGGGATTTGGATGGGCATTTTAGTTACGTAACTACACCCCACTTTCACGGCTGTCTCTTTTCCTCCACTCTTGTTTTCTTTCTCTTTTTCTGTCGTCTTGACTTTTTCATGCACTGGGGCTTTAATTGTGTAGAAATGCTGGTGGAGTTCCCTTCAGGCTTCAGTGTGTGACCTGTGCTACGTCTGTTTGTGTCCATGTGCACCACCTCCAGGACATTGCAGCTGTATTAGTTCAGACTTACTCACTCCCATCATCTAAGCTTCTCTCTCTCTCTCTGTACTCTCCACCTGCTTTCTAAATTTATAGTATTCCTCAGTGTGAAGGTTTGCTTTTAGCATTTAGCCTTTTTTCCCTTTGCGTTGTTATCCTGTGTTACCTCAGCATCCATCTTCAGTGTGTGCTTGCACATTATCTCCTCAGTGCAATGGGAGACAAAGTGGAACTCATGCATTCAAATATGTTTGTTTGAATTTATGCCAAGGTCTTGTTGGGAATACAAAATTTCCTTGCTCCTCTGTTTCTCCCCGGGATACAGATTATATCTCCATGTCAAGTAGGCCAGGCTGGGGGAAGCCTCACCCCTTGAGGGAGGAGGCCGTAGCCTCAGGCCCTGCTACAATACATGTCAGTAGTCCAGCCCTCTTGATACTGTGGGTGATACGTCGCAGTGACAGAGTAATTTTTTCCTGCTCTGTACAGTACTCCATTTACACAAAGCCTTTTGAGCCTCCCCCTCCTACCAAAGTGAAAAGCAATTGGCTTATTTACTTACTGTCAGTGAAACCTTCTCCAATTTCTGGAACAAGATGAAAAAAGGGGAAGTCGGGGAGAGTGACTGCGCTATCTCAGGAGCTGACAGAGTGCCTGCACAGGCGGCTTAACACACTTCCTGTTGGAGATGCTATTTTGACATCTTTTTACAGACCCCTTGAAGACAAGGCTGAATCCGGAGACACCCTTTAGTTGGCTGTGAATGGAATCGAAAAAGGAAAAAGAAAAGCAGAAGAAAACCAAAGGCTGAAGTTAAATGTAAAAAAAACCCAAACTGCAACAATTTTCACTTTTTGTTACATATCTTCAAATGTTTTGCTCCTTTCAAATCATCTCTATCTCATTTGAGTATTTTCTCTGCTCTAGAGCCTATTACTGTGAAGACATGCGTGTTTGCAGTTAGTCAACTGAAACTCCTGACCATGCGCACCATACTGTAACAATTAGAGCTGGAAAAAAGTGGCACTTGTAAACTGGAGTTTAGTGGAAAATATGATTTGAAACTGTCAGATCCTACCATCGCTCACATAACCAGGTAGAAGATCACAATAAAAGAACATTCCTATGTCACATACTGCGCTGCTGGCTCTGTGGTCAAAGGCTTAGTGTGTCAGCTCGAGCGATCAATACTGTCTTCAAACCAACACTACAAGCAGAGCAGGTAGTAGGGAGGATGTCTTGGCAACATCCACGACTCTTGGCTGTTTCTCTTTCTGTTGTGGCATCTTAAAATTATAGCCTCCTCTTCCTCAAACTGACTCTCATCCCTGAAAAAGATACTGTGCTGCAGACACAACTCGGCTGTCAAGGTGCCTCAGTTTCTGCCCTGCCAGCTCCATGGCTTTAAAGCAGCAGATGCCCTGCAGCTATCATTTCACATCATTACGTACAAGCCATTGTGCTTCATGTTTGACTAATAAAATCAACAAACTGAAAACGGGGGTAGAGGGAGAAACCAAGGGATGCTTTATGACAGTCATTAATGAGGGAAAATTAACGTAATGTGCAGCATTACTCTGAAGATCTATAATTAAACAAGAATGCCCAATGCCAACTGTGTGTCTTGTGAGGAGCTCCAGGCAATGCATGCATGTCTGTAGTGGGAGAGATAACGCTGCTGTGTGGGTGGGAATGTCTCCCCGAGCCAGTAGTAGCCTGAACTAGCACCCATTGTTTTTTGCCTAATTGAAGTCCTGAGTTGGCCAAGCAGTGACCTATGTGTTTCCTGGCCGGTGTTTGAAGTTTTCGTTGTGACGGAGCCGCGGGGGGGAATTTAATGGTCTGTGTGTTTGGACTGTTTATCCCATCAGCAGCTGCACCATTGAACCACACAGGAAACGTAACGAGAGGAGCTGAGCAGGAGGAAAATATGTCACATTTGAACCCGAGGATATGTCTTTGACTGGGAGCTGTGCTGGAAGCTTTACAGCGGAAAGCAAGGTGGTGGGACAGTGTGATACCAGGCCTTACTTGCAGGCTTCAAAGCAGGTGGAGCGATGTTTGGGTCAACATCTAAATCCCTTCTTTTATGCCTGTCAGTTCTGGAATCAACAACATCCCCTTAAGACTGGGGTTTACACTGCGTATAAAGACAGAGGGCCTGCTATCGTCCCCTGCCATGTTCTGTACCCTGAGTTATCCCGATAAAGAAATAAGCCCAGGATCTGGTGTCACCAGGAGCAGTGGTTGAATCACTGGGGATTCTATAAGATTGTTTATTGTGGTATGAAAAAACAGTGTAGTACAACAGTTTATATTGGAAAGAAAACAGGTAGGAATAAAAGGAAACAGGGTAGGATATTATATCATTTTCAGACTCATGCAGTCTTTTCAAATAAACATTGTCTTCACAGTTTTGCTGATAAAAACAGTGTGAGAGGTCACTTGGTTAGGAAAAGTATTTTTCCTTATTCTGCATTTCCATTTTAAAATTCTTTTGATACATACACATAGAAGTAATGGGTCTCTACTGGATGCTGTCACAGTCCTATAGATTTATATAATGGCTCACTTGTGAAATCAGGTAAGTCACCTTGAAGAACCTTAAAAAGAAACAGAGAAAGTTCTAAATACTCTCAATAATACCCATAATTCTCTGTTGTTGTTGCCGGTCAGAATTAGTGGATTATTTGCTAACACAGTCCTGTAGTGGAAAAAAAATAATCTAGCAGTGACTCCTTTACTTTTTCTTTTCTTTTTATCAAAAAAAAAAAAAAAAAAGTTTTATACTGATCATTCAGGTAGCTTACATCCATCAAACTGTGAGTCGTGTAATATTTTCTATGGTAAAAATGAATGGGACCCTCTGGAGCAACAGACTGCTGAAGTAGCTTCATCCACTTTACAACTGTGTTTATTTTCACACTATTTCCAGAGATTCTCTGGAACTGGGACATCCCATAAAGAAAAGCTTATTTTTGCAGACCTGCAGTGGGTTTTTTTTTAATCTTTTATCTTTCGTCAGTGATGCATGGGTGTACCGTGGGACACCGTGACATCACAGCTGGGCGTGGTTCTCACATTAAACAGGCCTGAAAGTTGAAACCAGAGAGGGCAGCAAAACACAGCTTTTCACCCCCTGTGTTACTCTCTAACATCATCATTAGATGAGCTGATGAAGAGCGAGGGGAACAGATCTCTTTCACAGCAGACCTTTGACAGGTCATAACAGGAAAAGCACATTAATAATGACTCTGCCCCATCTGGATGCGCATTTGCATTTTCAGGGTCCTGGTACTGTACATAGTGACTCATTAGAGTGGCTTGCTGAGACAATTAATGCAAGTGAGAGATTGTTAATGTTATTAATCACACATGTACTTATGTATTGTAAAAAAGGCCTTCGGGGCCACAAGAGGTAAACATGTCTCCCGGTGAAATATGCTGTGTTCACTTCTTGCTGTATTTGTGTGTTACACTGTTGAATTCTCTCCCTGTGACATGATAAATCATGAAATATAAGAAAACTCATACTGACTCAGGAAATGATATGATATCTGGCCACCTTTGCTAACAATAGCTAACATCAGGCACCATACCAGAGCTCTGAGCGCATCAAACTGAGCTACAGTAGGGGGTATGTATGTGTTTTATTATTTATGGATTCAATTTTCATTTGTAAGAACATATTACATTGTTTCTAATATTACATGGTCTTGCTTGAAGGAAAATTTAGAGCTGTACAGTAAACAGGCTTCTATTGTTTGTGTGTTTGCTGTGAATAGTTTATTAGCGAAAGTATTTTAAATGAAAACAGTTCGCAGCGAGGTCTTTAGATAAACTCGAGCAACCCTGGCATTGTTTTGAAAAGACACGTTGCTGTTGAGTGTTTTTTTTTTTTTTTTAAATCACTCTCAGTTTTTTTGAGCACCACAAACAGGATTCCTTTCACCCCCATTATTCTGGGGGTGAGTCTGGTATACTGAGCAATGGATGTTAAAACACTGGCAAATAAATCTACCTGCATTGTGAAACAACATGAAGAGTAAGTGAGGAAAATGTTTTTTTTCATGTGTGTGATTTGGTAAACTGACCCTTTAAACCCAAACTTACATTTTATGCAGAGATGAAAATAAAAAAACTGAAAAGTCATTCACTCGTTTCTTCACCTTTTATTGGTGCAAATGCAGCAGCATATAATGTAGCTCAACACAACACCACGGAGTTAAGCCTCAGCAATAACAATGAACTTGAGTTAAAACCCCCAGCCAGGTATCGTGTCTTAAAATGATTTATTTCAGGATTGAATTGAAATGAAATGTGCAGTTGTCTCCAATAAACTGGTCTCTCATTGTATGTAAAAACAGTAGTGTGGTCTTTTATAAGTTTTCTGGATAAATAAACAAAGGTCCAAAAGTCTGAAATGCTCCCTTTTAGAGAACCTGAATCTGATTTGACAAATCGGCAGTTGCATCTTTCAGTGGTAAACAGCTGTCAATGAAGACCTGTCTTTTGGGGCTGATATTGCTTGTTGCAGGATAAATGGGAATCCAGCATGCCATTGAGAATGGCCTTCCAAATATTGACATATCTGCCAGCCTGTCTAATCCTTAATGATGGCTTTCTGAGCCTGCAGGGACATCCATTTTTTTTTTATCCAACCACATGACAGGTTCTTCTGGAAAATGCCACTAAAGAGAGCTTGTGGGGTGTGGATTTTTTGTGACTAATTTTATTTGCAGGTCCAGTCCAACCAACTGACCCTTTGCATTAAAAAGGTCAGATGTCATCTCAACCCTGGAGCTCACTGGGTTCCTTGTATTGTCCTGTCTTTGAGTGTGTGAAAGCTACTCCAAAAACAATTTACCACTGAGCCAAAAAAGCATAAACTGTGGTAATTTCAACCTTATACCACCTATCATACATATTTACTGAGATATAATAGCTACCCTATATTTTGGACTGTTTAAACATTATGAAGGAAGCGTTCATGGTTGGAGATGAAGCAGTGTTTGTGTCCTCATCTGCACAAAAACCACCAGAGGCTGTGTACATACTGTATCTTATAAAACGAGTATTAGATTAGCTCTTTCACTCCTAGAAGCTTCATGGGTACGCAGGCAAAAGCAATTATTTCTGCACGATACTCGCAGCTTCCATTAGCTCATACATCACGCTGGCCAAAACCCACATTATCTGTCACTGAAACACTGTGGCGGTGAATTCAACAAGCAAACACCCTTTCTGCAAATATCAAAATTGTTTAATGACACAATTTCAATTATCTTCAGCTGTTTTTCCCCCGCCTGCCCGTCGGAGACTGCGGAACAAGTGAAACGAGAAGCGAAACCTCCAGCTGAAAGGCTGCGCTGCTCAGTGAGAGTGAAAAGCAAATATGTTTCGTATTTGCCGTGTTAATGTGGTCGTAACGACAAATGTCAACATGTGTAGATGCGATTAAATCATTCGACACCATATTTTTTTTCCCCCGTTGGTTTGTTGAGGATAGGAATGTTGATTCTGTGAAGGAGGATCTTGTGTGCACTGGAGCCGTGAAGTGAAAGTTAATAAAAAGCAGGCTAGCGTTCAAGGTGGTGTGTAATTAAAATCAACATGTTGAAAGGGGGAATTTTGCCCTGGAAGATGACAGAGCACTGTGCCGACATAAATGTTGTGCAGGCACGTGTGCACGGGTGTGTTTGTGTGTGTATGTGTATGTACTTGTCAAGTAGATAACATCAAGCAGCAGACAATAGAGCTGAGCCAGATAACAGACAACAGAGCCGATAGAGTAAACTGTCTGAATGACAACTCGGTGAGACTATAGTCCCCACGATTTCTCTTCCACCAGCAGTTATTGATTTAGCTAAAATTGATTATGACTTGAAATGGCTTTTTGGTGGACTATGGGCTAAGTAGAGATGGAGTGATTGGGTTAAGATGTATTATGGGTCATTAGGTTTGAATAAAGACATGTTGCAGCCAAGATGGCAAAGTGAGCAGAGCCCATTCTGGATGTTCATCCACTGCTGAATGATGGGGGCAAGACCAAGCCTGACAGAGATTGCTCCTTAGAAAACCAGATCAGCACAGGTCAGTGATGAGGGTCTCTTCTGAAACTCTGAGGCTTCATTTCATTTTTCTAATACCACCACACGCATTTATATTTGTTGATGTCTCCACATGGTCACATTGACTGTAATGTACCTCAGCATCATCTGTAATTCCCCTGCACCAGTGAGGTGGTTATTGTTTCATTACAGAATAAAAGACAACGTGTAAGTCAACCTCTAGTTGTGATGGCGCACACACAGTGACCCTGACCGGACCTACTGATTAATGTGCTACTGGGCGCCAGGCTGTGTTTATTGGCAGCCACTAGACGTTTGGATTTGGTTGGCTGCGTCTGCATTGTTACTGTAAACGCTCCCTCATTAACCAAAATCATTTATGCACATAATTATGAAAGCTCTGCCAAAGCTGGCCCTTAATTATTGCAGCCATTGATTACTTTGTGGCATTCTTCAGTGGCTGTAGTGCTTCTGTGTGTGTATTTAGATGAGGATGCAATATTGCATATGTATAGTGTTAATATGTATTATGTTGATTGGTTTAATGCCTGTGTTAGTAGAGTTCAACAAAACATGAGATATTTCCTTTTATTTCTAATTGTTGCTGAGTATAACTTGATACATTCATAATTTTTTTTAATGCAGACTTGATGCATTACTAAAATTTCACTTTCAGTTACTTATACCTGCATTAATTGATTTATATTTTGCCTTTTGTTCACAAAAACAAGGTATAGACACATACTATCTCCTTCCAAATAAATATGGCTGGTGTTAGCAAGAAGCTGCCTATTTACACATCCAGCAGACATACAGCAATATTAGCTGGAACATCCAGCCTTGATTTGGAGTCTTGGTTCTTGACCACCTAGAAAATGTAAATCCAATATTCTTTCTCATTTTACCTGTTTTGTTCTCCACTAGCTCCTGTGGGAAATATTTGTCCTTCAGCTGGTAAATGCTCCTTTCTCACCAACCAGTTTCTATATTTGTCTGTCTGCTAGCGCCAGGCAGGTAGTGTGCTTTAGGTTTATGTATGGCTTTTTTGCTGCCTGCTGCATTTAGAAATACTAATGAGTGAGAGTGAGAGTGAACCAAAACAAAGTTTCACGCCTGGAAACCAAAACACTGCCCTGAAAGAGATTTAAATGTTTTGGCGAGCTGGAGAACTTCATAGTCGGATGATATTAACATGATGGCTCATTGCTCCAAGGAACTCTTTACATCTTACAAATAGTCATTTGAATCAATAGACATATGAGTATAGCAGCCATAAAAACACTACTGTTGTCTCGAGTCAGCCAGTATGCAGAGATGCAGAGCAGTGTTTCTTCTTCTACATGCTGTACATGGACTGTCATAATAAAAACATGCTTTTTTAATGTTAATGTACAGTTGCACTTAATTTGACTAAAATGGCTTAAAGATTTATGTATCTCGACCTTGTTAGCGTTTGCAAATTTCAATGAATTCCAGCACAGTTATTGCTTCACATACTAATGCCACTTCTTTTGTAAACAAACCTAAGTAACCATGTTGCAAGTACTGAAGCTGAAGTTTTGCACTGATGGAACCGCACAAAAACAAAGACTTTTTCCAATGCGCTTAGAAATGTATTGCAGTCACATTCACAACACACAACCACAACCTAAGCACTCCTCAGTATTAAAGCATAGACAAATAAATCAGCTGAATTGGTGAGCAGCAGGCTTAAAAAAGGGGCCCATGGAAAATGTCAGACGCTTTGTTTTCTGTCACAGGAAACTGAGCAGAGAATGTGTTTTTGTTTATTTTTTATTTCAATTCCTGGTTGCTTGGGGAAAAAAAAAAGTTAATCCTTGTATTTCTGATGTCAAGAGTCCATGAAATAAGCAGAGGAGGGGTGGGCGCCTCTGAAGTCAGCATGTTGATGGCGTATTTTCTGAAAGGCCCATGAGGGGAACTGAGGACTCTCACTTTTATACGGTGGGAATACAGGAGAGCTCTTCACTTGCTGTTTACATGTTGTTGTCCCTTCTGAGAGAGGAATAATAAGTAAGATGCTACGTAAGCTTCAGATCATGTCTGGGAATAAAATACAATTATATTTATAGTGTGCAGTCCTCCCATCGTATTTTCCTTTTGTAGCCCTGTCCCATCATTTCAAAGGGTGAATGTCTCATTAAAATTAGCATTGTGATTAGCGCACATTATGCCCCTTTTGACCCCATACATCTTAAATAGGTCACATTTGTAATTATGAGTGGCAGCAATGAAACCTTTCACCTCTGAGTTGGAGGCCTCTGCCATGTTGAATTTATGTATTTGTGACACATGCTGACAAAATGCTTTGTGCTGTGTGAGGATACAGAAAGACATTTGACCTGATCTCTGTCATTAGTGGGCTGATTGCAGCTGTAAAGTGTCTCTTGATGTCCCCAGGTGTGTCATTGTGCGTGCACTGACGAGTGAGCTGTGGGAGGGAGTAAAGACAATCCCCAAACCCAGAAAAATCTCAGTTCTTTATAAATGATGCAGCTACAGTGCAAACTGTACGCATCAGAGTTGTGTGATTTATTAAGACTGTTTTAGCTTGACTGTCGGTCAATATAGCAGAATTGCTTAATATACTTTTCTCTTTAAATTGATCTAGAACAGAGCTTGATAAATAATAAACGCACATTTGTGGACTTCTGCAACAACCTTTGTGAAATTCTATCCTTGAACAATGTCCTAAGTGAAATTCTTGCTTAAATACGCAAGACTTCAATTTGCTTAACTACTTTTAAGCAACGTGTTTTCTTAAACATGCTACGGCAATCACTATAGCCAGGGAAGGAGATGTTAGCTGCCTTTGTTTGACTCTAATTCAAAGAAGTTGAGAATCACAGCAGATAGCAAAAGTTGTTTGGGGAAAAACATTTTAAGGACTCTGTCTTAATTGAACTTCTCTGTATCCACTGATCTCACCCAGCCCTTTCAAGAAAACAGATGAATCCTGATGTACAACAATTAAAACTTGATAGGATTTTCATCACATCACTGTTATCATTTATATTTCTCTGGGTTACAGAAATCACTGTCAATAGATTGAACTTGACTGTGCCTATTGACATTTTTCAGATGCAATAAGCTCAGAGGAACAGGCTGATCTGTGCTCAGGTCAAATCAGAGTCATTCACACTCCGTAGGGCATCTAACAAAACAACATCATTATGGGCAACAAAGCACATCAAGCAGTAAGAGAGAAAACTAAAGCTATGTCTGTTTAACGCCAACATCTTGCCTGTGTGTGTGTGTGTGTGTGTGCGCACCTCTGTGGAACAGGCAGTGAAGTGATTAAGTGATAAAATAGTATGATGTTTCCAACCTTTCCCTGACCCTCCTACTGGAAGCTCCTCTGTGTCTTGTGTATTCCTCATAGAGAATTTACAAGGCCTAACAATATCAAGTTAACAGACACAAATTTTTAATCAGTGGTTTTTGGCATTTTCAAAATTTGATAAATGCTAATAATGACTAATTATGTTCGAATAAGCTGCACAAAGGTGTAAACAAGTATTTAAATAGAAATTTCTTATGTAAATTTGCATAGTAGCTTTGACTACTGTTTTCATTGTATTCATTACATTATATTATATTATATTATATTGCATTTGCCCTTCAGTATTCTTTATTGAGTTTTTAGCAACAACAACTCAAGGAGCAGCACAAGGCCCATTTACAGCTATTCTGGAGCTATTGATCCAATCATATGATCTTCCTTAGCAGATGAAATTCAGGTGCACACAAAAAGGAGGAATTTGAACATCTGCATCTGGCTCTGGAGAGCAATACCAGGTGAACTGAGTGACACAGCTGGTGCTCGCTGGCCAATCACTCTTTATGCAACAGCATGCTGGACCTGAGACAGGTCAGATTTGTATTATAGTGTACACTTATGCTGAATGCTGAACTTTCTTTGGTTGACTAAAAACTCAAGACCAGCATTGTCTGTTTGAGGACATGCAGACATCCAGACTTGCAAACTTAGACATGTGTTGTGTAGCAGGTGGACTATCCTTCACTCTGGCTGGCTCCTCATGTTCGGACTATTCCTGAAACTCCTTTCCAAAAAATGTGGGGTGGGTAAAGTTGAGATTGTCAATTAAATTAAATTATTGAAAAGTCTCTGTATATTTCATCCTTGGGAATAGTATCCCATATTTTAGTGTCTAAACGACTAATGGGGACAATGATTTTTGCAGTTTGATCCAGTACTGAGTGAGAGTGGTGAAGCTGGCAACCACAAAATGGGCTGCAATGTAATCCTAGTGGGCTATTGCGCCCGTCAAAGTAAGTTCACTAAAAGTTCTTTAAGAGGGAAGTCAGCCATCAGAGAGGCAGCATGGTTTAAAAAAGGCGTGTAGAGCCAGAATATTTTCACATCAGTGTGTCAATCGACTGTTCGAGCAGTGGAAGCCTCTGACTCAGAAGAAGCAGCATAGAGGGAAATTAAGCTGCAGTGTCTTAGCACCACTAAGTTTAGCTCCACTAATTTCCAGCTTATACCCTCCACTATTCCCATGATTAATACAAACCCTCATCCTGGTTCTATACAGACCTGCTATACAGATCTGAAGACTAAGATGTTATCATCCAGAATCTGTAATCCAACAGTAGAATCTAGCAGCAAGTCAACAGATGGGAACAGGTCCTCACAATTCAATCTCACACAACTAAACCCAGCTGGAGGCCCTCATCCTCTAACCCAAAAGTGTTTGAAATGAACGCATTTGTCTTTCAGCAAACAGAGCTGGGTGAAAAACACAACAAATTCTTCAAAGACAGAAAAAAGGAAGAAAAGAAGAGAAACAGATGACAAAACCAGAGAAGATTTACAATTCTCGATTGATCCACAATCAAAGCTTTACGCTCACTTTGTGAAACTGGCCGTTCCTCTGTCTGAGACTGCAAACCAAACTGTTCAGAAGGAGGAACGTTGCATCCAAACTTTGCTCCTGACAGTAGAGCTGCTGCTTGAAAAATATTCTGCTCGTCTGCTGCAAAACTGAACATGTTGCCAAAGTGATGGATGAGGTTAAGGGAGGATGTAAGCCCGCTCTTAACAGGAACAGAGAGTACCGGCTAACTGACAAGGAGTTATACATTGGTTATGAGACACATGTTTTCATTGAAAGCCAGGGTAACCTTCAGCTGGGAGGGTTCTTCAGTGATGAGAGGAGCTACTTTACAAAAGCAGCAGATTATATAGTCTCCAAGTTCCCCTGTGGGAATGAACTGCTGCAACATGTCGCTGTGGCAGACATGAACTGACGCCAAACTGCCACACTCTCTTCTCTGTGGTATTTCATGGGCAGGTTCCCTTGTCTCTTGCCCAAGGAGGTGACAGTGGATGATGTTGAAGAGGAGCTCTAGTTGTTTCAATCAAAGCCTGGATGATGGCATCCTTTTGAACAAGACTGATGATGCTTGAAGAGAATAAGGTCTAATGGCAACAGGAGGAGGGAAGCTTTAAAACCCAGTGTCGTGCCAGCCTGAGCACTGATATGCTTAATTCTCTTCAGGCTAGAAAAAGCCATGATCACTGCCAAAGCTTGTGTGTATCACTTTGAGACACCTTGGTTAAAAAAAGCTGAGTCTGCCACTTATGAGGCCGATCTGCAGAAAGCGAGAATAAATAACACCTGAACTCTGTGTTTGTGTCAGTTAAGTCAACCTGACAAACTGGAGCTCATGTGTCAGGTATATGTAAGTCAGGAGTGGAGTGTTTTAGAGGGGTGCAAAATGTTGTTGGTGTGTCTGCAGCTGCAGGAGGGCAGAGCTGCTGAGAGCACCACATTCAAAGATGCGCTCAGCTGAAACGCATAGTTAAAAATGGGTTGAACCGTCTTTTATTAAACACTGATTGAATGCACCACCCAGTGAGCATGCTAAGTGATCCAAATTAAACGCATGCAAGATCTGGCAGGAACAGGCACAGGGTGAGTCCAGCTAAATGCTAAAGGCTAAAGTGCCTTCAGTGGAGCCTCCATCGATGACATCTACAGCTGCTACATGGTGTAGGAACTTCTACACTCAGCTCCTATTTTTTTACAAATTCTGTTTCAATTCTGAGTGCTGAGCCTATTTTAGCTGGAGCTGTTTAAAAACTGAAGAGCACAGCAGGACCAGGGTGCTGTGGGAACTAGTTGTATTGAGACATGGAGGCTGGGTAGACTAGTTATATTGGGACAGGTGGGGTCTGAGTGGTTACAGTATGAATTGAGAATAGTCAAGCAAAGAATGTGAACTGAGATCAGATTGTGGAGGACTTCATGGTGCACATGGATCCCAGAAAGACATTTAGACAGGTGAGAACAACTACAGAGAGGGACATCAACAACCGGCGTGTATTCACTGTGTGTGTGAGTCTTTGGTTATGTATGTTTGTGGCTGCTGTTGTGGTGGAGTTAATATTGCTCATACAACTCTGTATTGTATGTCCTTTAATTGTTCTTTTTTCTTTGTCAAATTGTAGTGAGGCTACATGGAGCTGTAGATTCATGATTGATAATCAGTGGTATGCAAATTATCTAGGCTGCAAAATCTTTCGATGCAACTTGAATTTCTTCTTTGTTTGGAGATAAAGGCGCAGTGGCGTGATGTTGTTACTACATCATGTCTCATCTGGCGTCTTAGCTTTTGTTTTCTTTGTTTCACAGTTTTCTGTTTTTATTTTGTGTTACTTACCTCTTTGCTCATTCTTGATTCCCTTTCCTACCCTTTTGTTTTCCCTGCTTCTGCAATTCTCTGCCCCACCCTCTCTGTCTCACCTGTGTCCAATTATCCCCGCCTCCCTCATGTATTTAGTCTGTGTGCTCCCAGCTCCCTGTGCCAGTTTGTCTCTGTCCTTAGAGTCAAGTGTTCCAGCATTTTCTCTGCTTGTTTTTTTTTTTTAACCATATCTTGGGCCAAGCACTTTTCTGGATTGTTTGTCTGATTGCTTTTCTGTGTGTTAAGTCTTTTCCTCCCAAGAATAGTTTTTTTTTTTTTTTTTTTTTTTTAGCTTAACTGTCACCAGAGTCATTTCTACTGGTTTACCTTTCTGCTTTCATTTAACTACAAAATACTGTTACTTTTAATTGACTAAAACCTTATAGATCATAAAAATCTAGTCATCTGTCTATCTTACTTTAGTATATGCAAAAATAATTGAATAAGTGGAGCCTAATTTGTGATTTAAAGAGGTCATTTTTAAAATATGAATCTGAGAAATTGCTGAGCAACTTTGCACGGATACTACAGAGTCTTGGAAAAGGACAAATCATATGTACACACACACAAAAAAACAGTGCAGCACTATCAGTAGCAATCTTGCAATGAAATCTACAATCTTTCACAGTGAAAGCATCAGTATATTCCCATTTTTCTTGTACAGGGCTGTGTTTGCCTACAGTATGTTCTTTCAGTCTTGTTTTCACTGTGTGTATATGTTTGTACGTGCCTGTGGGTGTTATAAATGCTGTGCCATGTCCAGAGCATATATAAGATAGATCAAAGGCTTTCGAGGAGCATGTTGTTAATTGAGTGCACTGGACAGTGTGCGTGTGCCTCACAGCATCTCTGGGCAGAACTGACGTTTGTCTGCAAATGTCAGCTTTCTTCTCCTCACCGTGAATTAAAGACATCGCCTCACTTCCTTGTGTCCTTGTGGGGGGTTGTTATGAGAGTGTATGTGCGTGTGTGTGTGTGTGTAAGAGAGAGGGAGAAGCAGAGTAAGCCTGTTTGATCTGACAAGCTTGAATTTAATTGACTGTGATGGGGCTACAGAGGACACATAAGAAGAAGGACGGACAAGAAGCAGAGGTGGTTTCCATTTTTGCTCAGTTCTTTCGCAGTGTTGACAGAGAGGAGTGCAGACAGACTGGGCTAGCACTTGTCACTTTTAACCACAGCAACAGTCTGTTTAGCCTTCACTTACTTAAAGTGCAGTTTCTTAAAGTTTGAAATCAAGTTTATGTGCAACCACAGAACCCTGAGATGGGTGTGAAAAATGTTTTGTTACCCACCAAAGAGAGGTGAAGCTATTTTTTTTTTTTTTACCACCACCGGTATTCACAGGAACCTCTGCACTCTGTTTGGTTTGCGTTTACAAATTCATGGCATTACAACCATCCTGAAATACCTTCAATTCTTTGATCAGAAACCTTCCTTCATGAAAAGACCTTGAAAAGATGCATCTTCTGCACACCACCTTCGGCGCTGACTGATGTGAGGCTCTACAGAGGTAATAATTTCGGTGTGTAACACAGCTTTTTTAGATTCTGACAGTTGCCTCCCCAGTGTTTGTGGGATAGAGGAGAGTTGCACCAAAGCTGATGGGATAGATGGAATCTCTTAGAGTCTCCCTGTTGAGACGACTTAGCAAACTGAGTGAGATGGGAGGCAGGTTTTTCGAAGGGTTTTACATCTTATTTTTAGCGGCGAGGAGAGAACGGCACGCTGACATGAGTAGCGGTACCACTAGTCCCCGGTGACGGAGTGGCACTCACAACGCTGCCTCACCGTTTGCTGTCAGTGCTGTGGGGATGTGATGTGGGAGTTTGATTCTCCAGCTCAGACCCCCAGGGAGATGGCAAAGGACACTGTTGGGTACATTTTTACATTTTTATAGCACGCTCCGCAAACCTTATTACAAAAGATGGCAGGCCTTTCCTTGCCATTAAATTAAAATGAAAAAGAAAATCCTTTTTCATTTTCTTTGTACTCTGTTTATCTATTCATTTATCTTCTCATTTATCACACTTGTCACTAAGGCTTCCCTCACCATTTTCTTTTGCAGGTTTCCCTTCTGGCCAGTTAACCACCTGCCTCCAGTAAAAACTCAAATGCCACATCACTTTTCCTTATTATGGTTATTAGCTCAGAGTCAACAATGCTTGTTTTAAAGACAGACTTTCAATTACTCAAAGATATTGCAGTAGAACCAAGTGAAATAACCCCCACTTCTATTAAAAGCAAATAAATTGAAGAAAACTGCAGTTTGAGGAAAAGAAACTGCATCCCTGTATGAATAAATATGCAAAGAAAGGACAAAACAATACACCTCATAACATAATGCAGTCCAAAACAAAACAGCACAAACAATGGCCTAGAGAGATTAAGGGTGAATAAATCTTTTTATTAGTTTCATGAATATGGTATTTTCTCCAGTGAACTGTATTCATCATCTACAGTATTGATCTACATAAAAGTTAGTGGAGGTGGAAGAGTCTAAGGTGTGTTAGAAATCCAGAGGGTTGTTGGTATTCCACTTCTGGACTAATATCACCTACTGCATTAGATAATGGACTCTAGGGAGCACGGAGAACTCCCTCGCATGTTGGTTGCACATCTGTGTAGTCCAGCTGTGCTCTCCCAAAGCCAAAAGAAACATGATGGGCAAGGTCAGTATGGGTTAGACTGTGCGAGGAGAGGCTAGAGGTCCAAATCTACACACCTGGTGAGAGGAGACTTAAAGGTGCCCTGTGGAGGTTTTAAGCACTCGTGAAGCTCCAGTGCTGAGGGATGTTTTAATGAGCTGGCCTGCATTTTGAATGTAGCTCATGTGCCGCTAACAACTGCACAAGGACTAAGGTGAAGCAATAAAAAGTCCTCTAAATGGACCATTGTTGGCAGTGATGCCTCAAGAAATGCAGCAGCAAAGAGCTGCAAAAATAGCTGACAGCTAGCAAACATGCAAATGTTGTTTTTCAATTTCCAATAGGGCTGACAGATACAGTAAGAAAGAGAATGAGAAAGAGGAAAACTGTGCAGGGTAGCTTTTGTGAAGTTAACGCCAGTGCAAGAGAGCATTATCTCACTGATCCTCCCTCCATTTGAAAGTCTGTTGCACTGCTGGCCACACCCTGCATAGTCAGGAATGTGCTCTGTTGCACCCAAGGAATGGGGGGTTTTCAGCTTTTCATTGTTATCTTTATAGGGATTAACTAAAAAAAGAGATCTTGCACTGTAGGGGAGAGAGAGAACAGAAAACAGTAGCGCAACTCAACGCAACCCCATAAAAACCTTACAATGTTATAATCTTTGAGACAGTAAGAAAGTCATTCAACTCAGCATCCCATTCATTCTTATTATACCCTTTTCCACTTTTCCAACTCTTCACACTCCTGCAGCTACATGTTGATTCAAAGTTAAGCCTGCTATGGAGTAAAGGTTCTACCAGTTAGAGAAGCAATACAACTTGTCACCCAGAGTACAGTATATTTTGCATGTTTCATCACTTTCCCACAATTCATCCTCTTTTCAACTTTGATCTATTTACTCATAATTTAAACCAGAAACTCTACTCAAAGCCTTATAATACTCCACATCTTCCATATCATTATGTGATTTATCTAACATTAAAATACCATTCATACATTGGATACTACAAATTAAAGCCAGCAATTTAGTTCATCAACAGTTACTGAAGCAATGCAGTTTAGCATCAAGTCATTATTCATCCTTCAGTTGCTTCTGCATGCAAGTCAGCTAAGCAGTTCATCTCCAAGCCATGAATGCAATTCATCTCCAAGCTCACACTCATATTTAAACTGTTCATCCCTTTCCCACTTATTCTCTAATCCAGAAACAACATTTAAACCATATAATGTTCCACATCTTTTAAACATTACAAGATTCATTCAACTTTTTAGTCCACTTCATTTTTGTTATACCTTTTTCTTCACTTCTTTAACTCTTCATACTCTTTCAGCAGCTTCTTTACAAAGAGTAAAGACATTATTCAACTTTTTAAAGCCAGCAAGTGAGCTAAATGTTTGTTTTCATTTAGTATTTTATCCATCTGTAGCCGCACCCAGCAGTGATGTCATAGTGTACTGAATTATGCCAGAGTACATTTCAACATCACTGCAGCACTAAAGGTGAACAATAACAAGATTTTTAGCTGCAGTTAAGTTGATTTAAGGTAATTTATTTACAAGTAGCTACACATATCAGTTCTGTGTGCATAGTGCCATAATCCTACCACATCAGTTATCTGCAGAAGCCTACTACTTACACGAACTAGGAGGTTTTCCTGACTTCACCCATCAGCTATTGACCAAAAAACTTGCCTCCCAGGACAATATCGGCATTACAACGCTGTCACACCAGAGACACAAAAGTAATAAAACGGTGCTGGTCCTCTGCCACTGACCTAGAGTGATTATTCTGTACAGAACTGCAGGGCAGGCTGAAACTGTTGGGTATCACGCTGGTCTGGTCCCAGCAGCACGTCTTGAGCTGCCATGGCCTCGTGCAATTAGCTTGGAGGACTGCAAATGCACCTATCAAATTAAAGCAGAGTCTGATTCACTTGTCACAAAATCAATGCAGATCCATCCCTTAATGTGAGAGGCAGTGGCGCCTGAGTGTGAACAAAGTGACGTCTTTCCTGCCTTTACCATCATGCTCCTTCCCTCTGCTCTCTGAATATGATACAATGGCCTCACAGTATTGAAGTACTGTCAGGGAGCAGCAACTGAATTGTTAAAGCAACTGCAGAGCATTACTGACAAGTGGTTTGTTTTTCATATTCTGTGTTGCTTGTGTAGAGATGGTTATAGTTTGTAAAAACAAAAAATCCTTGGGATATACTTGTATTCATGCAGCCTGCCATCTATCCTCCCGCACCAGTCTGGCACGTTTCAATGCTAATGAAAAGAAACTGACAAGCATCTCAAAGGAGTATTTCACTTTGATATTTTGTTTTAACTTCATGCTTACTCAACTTTTGACATTAGTTGCTACGTAAGCTTATTCCACTTAATCTGTTTTCTCAGCAAATCCCCAAACCAAATAAGCTATTTTAAGCCTAAATGAAGTTGCATCATTTGAAATCAAGGCAAATTAACACAGAAAAAAAGTAATACCGTATGATTCATCACTTATTATTGATCACATTTCGTTCTGACCAACCAATGTAAATGGTAACCATAGTCACGAGAGTCATTTCTAAACAGCTAACAACCAGCTTCGAAGGGGATTGACAAATGTTACTCTGCTTACTGCGCCGTCAGATTAGAGAATGTTCATGTGTCATATTGGAAGCACAAGGAAGATGTTTTGCTCGGAAGAACCATACTATTGTGTATATTTTTTCACAATCACATTATATTATAGCATTAAAAAAGTTTTTGTGTATATATTTGTTTATAATGTAAAATGAATTAATGAAAATTTCATTTCATGTAATTATAATAAAAATGCATTCAAGCAGCAATGTATGGAAAACAACTGTGATTTACCCAAAGTGATTTATGGGAAGACAACTGATTTGCTCTCGTTTTCATTTAGGCAGCAAGTTTTGAGTAAGTAAGTAGCTATGCAGACCCTTCTGTAAAAGTCACAAAACGCACTTTAAAGTACCATCATGCAAACTAAAGCTTGATTAATCTGGCATACAGGAGGACACAGTCCTTACTTTTATTATTACTTTTAAATCTAAAGTCCCACTTCAATATGATATCGCCTGCTGGTATGCTAATTTCTTGCACACAAAGTGCAACTTGTGTGTGCTATGAAAAATTATACATACTGTGTATACATTGAGATATAGAATTAATATACTAGCATTTGGCCACAGTCTCTGAGTTCATCACCAGGGTTTGTTTTCAGTAAACACAGCTGGAGTGTGGTTCTCGCGTGGGCGGCACAAACCTACTTGGAAGCCATCACAGGCGGACTGATGCGCACATGTACATGCATCAGCAGATATATGTGTATGTTTATGTGTCTCACAGAGACAGGGTGATGAGCATTGCATGTAAAAATATGTGCTTTTAAGTGCCTGTTTTTGTGTATTATTGTAATGTGCCACGCTGCGTGTCAGTGTGGGTGTGTGTTTATCTGAGTGATGCCTGTGCCTTGGGGCAGGTGCATGGAGCGAGGGAGGGAGACGAGCTTGAACTCAACCTTTAGACACCCTGCAGCATCACACTGAGTGGGAGCATGTGGATGCAAGGGGACACACTTGTGGGGCCTTCAAAAAATTTAGCAACAGGGTAATCCAGGAACGACACAGAAGAGCCTTTTTAGATGGAGAAGTTCACTATCCCTGCACTTCCTGTCTTACAGTAATATTTTGAAGGCTTAGCTGATACACAGGAGCTTGTTTGATTTGTTATCTCTGTTGTGTTCGTTAGCGTTGATGTTGTATTCTGCTGTAATCCTCCAAACAGCATGAATTGCAGTGTTGTATTTAAAGACAAAGAGATGAGGAAACAAAACCCTCTTTGATTATTAAACTCCATTTCATTGTTGTGCATAATAAGTACACAACTTCAAAGTATTGGCTTTGGGAGTGTTGCCAGTGTGGTATTGGAATGTGTGCAGAATATGACATGATAATTAGACTCTGCTGGCCCAGTGATCAGTCCCATCAGCTGCAACTGACACCCTTCATTGCATTTCAAACAGCACAGTGCTAAAGCACAGGGGAGCGCCCTGACTGCTCTGGTAAGTCTGTGTTATTTTTCTGTACTTAGAGAGGCAGAGAGGATTAAGATGGTTTGGGAGGGTCTGTCACTGGCTTGCCTCAAGGTGAGTGACAAAATCACTACAACATCAGCATATTTCATTCTCTTTGTACCCAGCGGTAAGAGAGCCAGAGAGCCACTTTGTCAGTAGATCAGAACAGAGTTTTATTCAAATTAAAAACTGGGAGATATCTGGACAAGGTCTCCCAAAATGTAGGATGAAAAAAGCTCTAATTTTCCTTCACTTACTCAGTGGTAAAGGAGAGCAGCTTCATTTCGCTGTCCTGTAACTGCCCCTGAGAATGGATTTAACCCAGCAACATAAACTGTCCTAATGCAGAAATTAATCTACTAGAAATCCTAAACCAAACCATGTCTTTATATTATTATAGCATCAATTCCAATGCTTGCTTTGATAATGTAAATGTAGAATGATAAAAAAAAACACACATCATCATCAGCCATCATCAGATTTTTTTATTTTAATTTTAAAATCATCTTCCAGGAAACCTCCTGTTAAACCAAATCTCATCAATTATTCGCAAAATACAAACCTCTTAGATAATTAGTCTTAGAGTGATATCCTTTTTAAAGAAGTTCCTTTTTTTATAATAAAAAGTGCTGCTCAGTTTAAAGGAAAAGTTATGTACTCCACTATTTCTTGGTCAAGGCCATTAACTTCCTGGTGTCTTCGTTGGCTGCCCGGCCAAGAAATAGCTTGACACATAATCCCTTATAGAAAGATGATTTATCTTTTTTACTCTTTGTGTTAAATAGTGAGCTTTAGGGCAGCTGGTAGAATGGCTCGATTTTTACTCTCCTGTTTACCCATTTCCAGTCCATGCGCTAAGCTAAGCTAACTGTCTCCTGACTGTAGTCTCAGATTGACAAAGAACAATTATTGAATGTGAAGTGAAGTGTGAAGGTTATGATGAGCAAAACTGTACAAATATGAATTTATCTTTAAAAATGGTAAGAGAAAAATGAACTAATCTTGAAAACTGAGTCACTTTAATTACTACATAGACACTCTCAGATATTGTATACCATGTTTAGGTTGTCTGCCACTGTTTCACTGCTGTGCTCATTAACTGAGACATTTTCTCTCTGTTACAATTATGATAACTGAATATGTGCATACAGTCAGCGCAGAACACAGAGGCACATCTCATCAGCAGCCCTGAAGAAGACAGAATAAAATGTTGCTGTGAAGAGGAGTTTTCCTTCTCTCAGATCTGCCAGAGGAGTGATTAATTGTGTGTGTGTGAGAGGGAGGGAGGGGGGGATTGCTGTGTGTGTCATTAGCCTCTTGACTGGAGCATGGACCCCTCCAGGAGTGATGGGCTCCACGGCTGCTTCACACTCAAAGGACGACGTCTCTGTTGCTCAGGCCTCCTCAATTGATTGCGTGTGTTAATTGCAGGCATTGATCAGAACAAAAGCAGGCCAAAGAGCCATTTCAGTGGGAATCTGAGCTTCAAGGGAAAGAACGAGAAGTGCTACTGTCTCAAAGAGGAATTTAGCTTTCCAGAAAGCTCGACCTTTGTCAGCAACACTATATTTAATGTTAAACTTGTAACTTAAAAGTTATAAAAACCATTGAACTTTGACCTAATTACCCTCTGCTGTGCAGTTTTCCTGTCCACTGTCTCCTGGACAGGAGCATCTCCATCTAAACAAATATGTGACTCTTTTATCTGCTTTGCTTTTTCTACCTGCTATGTTTGTTTTCTCTGAAACCTAAAATTCACTTTAAACCTCTGTAAATGCCAGGCCTTATTGATGATAAACTTGGATTTAAATGTAATGGTGCATTCAGTAGCAACTGATGTTGTCTTGTGTGTTTATGTTTCTTTTTGTCTGATGTCTGTGAAACAGAAAAAGTAAAATCTAAGTTTTCCTACTTGTCCACATTCAGTTTTTGAGAAATGCAACCAGAAAGAGTAATGCTTGATACTAAGGAGCACAAACTCCTTAATAGTCACTCAGTCATGAGTGTGGAATGACTCGTGACGCAGTTCCTGAATAATGATGATTCAAAGATTGTGTTACCAGTAAGATACTTTTGTGGTATGATGCTACTTGACTTAAAAAAATAAAAAAAGATAAGTGATGATAAAATGATGATGACACAATGAAGAATTAACTTCTCACCATGATGCATTACTTTCCTTTAGGGAGCACAACAAGAGCAATGTTTAAGTAATTGGTAATCAATGAGTGGTTACTGGTTATGTGACTCTGAGGTAATCAGGAATCAGGTAATCAGGAATGAATCAGAAAGCAGTCGATTCAAGGATGGACTATTTATAAAGTAATCATTACATAATGATTCATAGATATACCCTCTCCGTGTCTGTAACTCATCATTGTCTCCTTCATTTAGAATTATTCAGGGACTATTTGTTAGCTATTGGCCAATTATCAGGTCAGGTCAGCTTGAATGTAGTTAGTTTAGTGTAACTAACAAAGCGTCCATGCTTCAAAGAAGCTATTCCCACACTGACCATGAAACAAGGTGTGAATAAGGACTCAGTAAACTTCAAATAAAATAGAAAAATAACTGTATTTCTTACTTTTAGAACACACACACTCAGACACACACGTTTCAGAACAGGATGAGCTTCAATGTAAGTTGGTCAGCTCTTCTCCAGTACGCCAAGTGTTATTCACTGAACGTTTTTGGCTATCATGCCTTCACCCTGGTGAAAAAACAACTCTAAACATCTGCTTTCTGAGGGACAGACTTCATAAAGATGCTTTGCTTCTGAAATGTTCCCAGTGGACACTTGAATAACAATGGAGACATGACAGAGTTGTGATGCAGTTGGAAGGTGACGTGGCCACATTGAACCAACAAACCTTTAGTTTTCCCTCCAAATCAACTGATTATCGGCTAAACTGTTGGCTGCTTAACTGTTTGTTTCATGCCCTGTTGGTCTTCTCTGTGTTCCTGGAACTCAACAATCACTTTGGCAAGTGCAATTGTTAGAAACTAGATCCCCCCCCCCCCAAAAAATCTCAATTTTTCTGGTAAATCAGCTCGAGCCATGGGCACTACAGAGCACACAACAGTCAGCATTTTCCACTGTTAAATCGGCAACAGGGAAATGTGATTCATGAAAAGTACCACTGCACTAACCAGCCCCTCCCTCCTCCATCCCACCGAGGAAAAAAAAAATCATTTAACCTAGATGTATTGTTATGGAGAAACATGCCACGCTGACTTTCAGTAATTTTTCTGCATATTCCGTCTGACTTGAGGTCAAACATGAGAGGATTAGCAAGCCTCTAATCCATGCAGGTGGTGGTGTGGCCTTGGGCTGCTCAAGTCCTCTCAGTTTAGTATGCAGTGTGGCTGGTTTGCAGAATTGGAGCACACCACTGCTCTGGGGGGATTTTAAGCTAAATAAATAGACAAAATAAAAGAGCTGGAATAAGAAAGGGTTTTGTGGAGAAAGAGGTGATATTAGCTTTGTGATTGAGTGGGGAGAGTGGGACTAGGGGGGGAAGGAGAGGGACTAGGTGCAAGTGTTGTGGCATTTTGTGGTGTGGCTGCTCTTAATTATCATGTCCCCCAGTGCGCTGTCTCCCTTCCCAGCTCACCCACTTTCTTCATCTCCTTTTCAATTTTCTAATTGCTTGGTTTTAATTAAAGCCACACAGAAGTGACAGTGAGTCAATTAAAAGCCAAGGAATGGGCACAGATAGTCAAAGGCTGCATTTTCTTTTTTTTTCTTATTGTGGGGGATTTTAGTCAGAGAGCAATGTTTCTGCAATACTATCACACCTTTGGATGAATCAACAAGCTGCATGAGTAAATATATCTCACATGCCAGATCTATATTAGGAGTCCTGTATTGAGCTTGTGGTGCTTTTGTTTGCATCTACATACATGTTATATTTATGCAAAAGCTGTTGGAGTGCTGTGAAGTAGCACGCCTAGTTTTCATTGATTTCCTAGTTGTTTTTGTACTCTTTTCTCACCCCTTTTCTTCTCTGTGATATCACATATCTGCTTGTGTTCCCTTTGTGTGTCATATCCTCCCTGGTGAATCTCAGCCAATTCTCCTCCTTCTAACTGCTCAATTACTAATGTAGTGTAGCCTCCCGCTCTCTTTCCCTCCGCTTCTCTCATTTTCTTAATGATACCGCATTCCACGTTTTGGGACTTATTTCTCCTCATCCCATCTTTTAATTATGCAGCAGCTTTTTGGCTCCAGCTTCTAACGATACAGTCGGCATGCTACCTGTTTTTACACAGAGGATCTTTGAACTGAATTGGGTCCTGACTGTACGTTGATCGCTTCTAGATTTTCTCTACAGTGAGACAATTACAATTATGTCCCTGCCTTTGATGTGCTCTCCAAATAACTGGGTCAAGTCAGATGAGAGTATCTGTGAGTCAGATACTAATTTACCTCAAAGTGGGGGAAAATCAAACAATTCTCTGCAAAACTCTCCACCAAGAAGATAACTCTGGCTGGGAATGATACACACAGTACTTAAGTTTTAAGTGCCAATTATTTTCAGGTTTTTGTCTGCGTTTACCCCAGCGTCATTAATCCAGAAGTCAGTGTAATATACATGTTTAGAAAAACTCAGGTGTTTTGTCAAATGCTCTTGGAAAGCTTGTTGAGCTGACAACCTTATTGAAGTGGAATATATAATAATTAGATACCCAATAAAATGTCCAATTATCTGTTGATTCTAAATAATTTGTAATTGTTAATGGGTCTAAATAATTTGTCTTTAACTTTGATAAACAATGAGAAGCCAAGGTTAAATTTTGACCTTGAATTTTAATGAGAATTTAGTTTTTGAAATATGAGTACACTGTAAAATGCTCACATTTACAGATGAAAAATTGGTATTTCTTTGTTTCAGAGCAGCTGAGAAAAATCATCTTGACTCTAGGTCCACTTTCTGTGCTGTTTACTGACTTTTGGTTAACAAGTTGATAACTTGCTTGTCGTATACAGCAAGAGGCTTTCACGTCAAAAGCAGTCAGCACGTACCAAAAGCCTTTCAACACAAGAAATGGTTGGACATTTTCTTTCTTACAGAGACTTTGTGAAGTTTGATACCACTCTTACTTCTGTCTGTTAAATGTGAAAGCAAGAAGATGGAAAACCTAGCTTAGCATAGAGACCAGAGCGGGCTTTGTTATGAGTCAAGAAGCAGACTTTGATCGATAAGAATTGCAATGTCAATAAATGTTATATAAATAAATAATGATGATGATGATTACTTCCTTGGACAAATAGTTAACTATTAAAAACAGCTTTAACTCTTGCAGCATATATGCATGAACAAGATGAAACATTGCTGCAATTTAAATAGCATATAAATTATTCATCCTAGCCTGATAATCTGACTGACCATTGACGTGATTATTTTATTTCACTTCTCTGGATAAAGGTGGCACGCTGTGTAGAACAATACAGTCAACACAATCATCAGCATCATTAAAAAGCCACCAAGTTAGTTGTTAAAAAGCCAATGTGTTGCATTGCTTTATATTAGATAGTAGAATTGTACCCAATGAAGTGGCTGGATTATGTTTTTATATAAGAACCATATAAAACACACTGCCAACCTAAAACATCATATTTTCTGATTGAACATAATGGTTTATAACAAAGTAACGTAGCACAAATACAAATCAAGACTTAACTTCACATAATCTAGTCAGAAGTCATAAGTAAAGGTGTCACATTTGCCTGACGGGGAACAGAACAGCACAAGGTGTAGGATCCATATGCAGACACTGGTCACAGAGGAGGAACAGTTCAAAGGTCTGATGATAAACAGAAAGGCAAAGGCTGAGAGGACGGCCAGGGTCAAAACCAGGAAATCAGTCCAACAGAGGCAAACAAATCCAGCCATGTATGACGCATGTATTATGAATATTACACACAATGTCATCACAGTCAGATTTGGTTAAAAATGGCCACTTTCTAAACAAAGGCACAGAGACAGAAATTACTTTTGCTGTGTGTAATCATTTCTGCTTTTGATAATGAATGTGAAGCTATCCTTTTACTTCATGGAAAGAAATGAAGATCATAGAACTCGAAACTTCAAACGTCTGGGTTAGAAAATCATTTCAGTAGCTTCCAGAGTCAAATTTTGTACTACCAATTCTCTTTTTAACAGCATTTCCCTACTGAACGGCGTTGTATGGACACATCCTGTAGTCACATGTTGGTTTGTTTTTGGGATGGTCAGAATGAAGAATGTCTACTGAGACCTCTGTAATATATATTTATGTATATTGAGCTAAACTTCACACATAGGAGAAATTATTACAGACACAAACTATTTTGACCTAAATATGTCATTTCAGTCATGTGCTAAAAATCATTTAAAAAGCTATAAAATCTTTTCCAGAACTGGTGATGCTGATGTTCAAGATATGAAACATGAAGTATTAACTCACCACATAGTATGGGTTGTACTGAAACATATGCCTCTCGTCCTGGATCATCAGCCTGCTAGAGAGCTCTGGACTGCAGGCGGCGATGGTGGTGATACACATTTTGCATTCATCTGAAAACACACAAGAATGACACAAGATGCCCACTGGCAGATATAGTGGATAACAAGTTCTGGATAACAGCAACAACTTAACATCCCTTTGATTGATTTGACGAGTTTTAATTACCTTCACTGTGTAGAAAGATCTGGGGGTCCACAGCAAATCATCTGACATGAGAGAGAAAATGGCAGGAGTGTGTAGTGGCCACTTAGTGAGCCTGTTCTCAGGAGGATATTATCAGCTGAGTAAACCATGTAATGTGATGTGTTAAGACACGCCGGCAGGGAACTGGTGGCACCGTTGTTGTTTGGGATGTGGGAAAGGAGGCAAGTCAGGCAGACTGTAGTTTGGACTCAGACGAGGCAGGCGACCTGTGGCTGGTGGAAACTTCACCATTTGGATGGATAGGTACTCGTGTCCCTAGTGACACACTGTCACATTGAGAGTAAGGATCTAATTCAAGCTTGAACTGTTTCAAATTGTTGAATGTGCATTGTTTTATTTTGTATGTTGCCTTCTTTTAGAGGTACAATTTAATTTTGAGCATTTCAAGAATTTCGAGTACGAAAGCTTCATATCATATCAGTAAGGTGTCACTCTATTGTGTTCTGTTGTTCAGGTGATTTGTAAAACACAGGAGTGTAACAAACTGTAATATTAGTTATTATAGTGGATATTAGAAATGGTAAAATGCTATTCTGTGTCTGTGTGAGTGTATTCATGCACGCATACTTTATACCACCTCTGCTTAAGTCAGTGCCCCACTTGGGACAAGCAGGGATGAGGCAGTGGCTGATAAGTTGTTCAGCTTCGGAAACATTTCAATGTCCAGAAAATGCTCTTTAAAAAATGGTGTTTATGTATAATCAGTCTGCCCATGCATGTAGGAATACAATGGGTGCAGGCTGCCAGCTGTAATACCACGGTGAAGTTATCAGTTTGAATGAACACTTTTAAAAGCTTTTTACAACTTAATTCTGAGTTCAAGTAGCTGTCATGCATTACTTGCTTCATTTTGGTGCTCTGGCTGTCAGGACATGAAAGCTGTCCACTGGAAACTGTCCCGGCTGGTGCTTCAGTGACAGAGGCTCAGCAAAAAGTCTGTACATGGGGAGAGAGATGGGCTCACTCTCTGTCGGAGAGTCGCTCCAGCCATTCTGTTAAAAAAAAACCCCAAAACATTAGTTTCTATGTAGCTATCGGCTTGCTACAAAAATCAACACACACGATAAACAGCAAAAGAGTCACGGCTTTGCAGAAATGATTGACACTGTAACACTCTGCAGCCCTGCGTTGCTTATGCTTTATACAGAGCCAGGCTTCCTTTACCTGTTTATGGTTGCCATCAGTTTAGTCAGTACACAATTTATTCCAATGAATCTCTTTAACAATTTTCAGCATTCATATAAAATCAAAACTCACCTCTTATTTAACCTACAGTCAGTGTTAAGTATTAAGTTTATATTATGTGTGAAAGTACATCTCCATTAAAGTACATCTCCATTACTGCTGCAAGCACAGCAAATAGGCATGTTTATATTCAGATTTCTGAAGTTCTGTGCACTTCACTTTAGTGAGTGCCTGTTTCCTTTTTTTCCTCCTAAATTACAGTGATGGATGTTTATGTGCATGTGAACAAGCTTATTAGAGGATCCACACCCCATCAGCTCCTGCAAATAGTTACAAATGGATGCAGGGATGCCTCATATTTTTCCTGTTTATCATTTAACATCTCATTCAGCTCATTTAGACATAAGCGTAGAAAAAAGGAAATCACCCATAGCTGAGTTTGGACATTATGGATGATTTTGACTTGGAGTCCAGAAAATTAAACATGAAAACTACTTTTTTAGTGTAAGAAGTGATTTATGTCTGTACATCATCATCAAAACTAGAAAAGATTTTGAATGCGGGTTCTTCACTCTGTGTAAAACTGTAGTATATTATAATAGGTGTAGCTTCACTAATTTCAATATATTACTTGTGCTGTTCCAGCAAGGAAATGTTATATTATTATATTATAATATTCCAATCAAAAAGAATGATTATAGTAAGATATGTAAAGAAAAGGGAAAAAAAAAGCTAAATTGTTGGGAGACTGTGAGTAAACATAGCCATGAGGTGGTTGTTCAAATAAGCTGGGAGGGGAGAAGCTGCTGGTGGTGAGTAGATGAGCATCAAACACCAGATGCCAGACCTGCTATCAGTTTAAATATAATTACACAGCACTGTCATCCATGCATATAACTAACCCTTCTGTGCTCATTTATCATTTAACAGAATTTGAAAGAAAAAGTTTAATGGAACAGTTACTTGTGGATCAATTTCTATCATGGTCAGGGGAATGTAAAGAAGAGGAAATAGAATTCATATTCTAAAGGCCCATTAATAATAATAATAGCCTGGAATATCTACAGATTCCATGTGACACTTTCATTAATATCCTTAGTGCTTTTCAGTGATTTATTGAGCTGCAATATATCACACCGCAGTCCACATGTCATCTTTGAATTTTCTTTTTTTTTTTTTTTTTTTTTACTGTTGGTCAGAAACTCATTTCATGTTTAATATCTGTATGTTGTTGCTTATTTGTTCACTTATATTTACATAAATTATATATGTATGCAGGAAAAGTGGATCTGTTTGTAGGTAGCAGCTATGGTTTATCTAGCAATGTCTGAACAGGGGCGACAAATTGCAAGCTAGAGCAAAGATAGAGAGGGAAACAGAGTGGAAAAAAGCTAAATTTGCTGACAGAATCAATTTATGGTTTAAATGAATTAAAAGGAAAGAAAGGCAAGGAAATAGGGATCAAGGATGCCTTTTACTTTCTCCAAACAAGCCTACACAACCTTGAATACACCAATAAACAGACTCAGACTGCAACGGTAGACATAAGAAGATATAGATTTTAATATCTTTATAAACATTTTGTACTGTTTTCTGATGATAACTTACTGAACGACTGAATTATGGCAAAGAAAGAAGATGAATAGGCATACAGTAGAACAAGAAATAGGGATGGTGAGGAAATGTGCATTGACAAATAAAAGGTTCTAAAAATATAACATGAAAAATACGTAAATAAACAAATCACCAGAAAATCAAAAATCAGAAGACTCCTCCTGACAGGAAGAGCAGAAAACCCTGTTATCATCATCAATGTCACTGATATTGTTTTTCTCATAGTAATACAGTAAATGATTAATATCAGCACTGCAAGAAGTCCTTTTGTCTTCATTGTCCATTGTCTCATTGATACAAACACCATCACTTCAGTAGATTTAAGGGAGGCACAAAAGCTCCAGAAGTACAGCACAATGTCCCATAATTGTCCATCTGTCAATCAGCATTGTACTGCATCCCCTTGTTACTTCGGAAGCGATTGTTTTGGTCTTGGATCCCCACATCCATGAACAATCACATCAGTTAATTAAGAGGTGTAATTCTCTCTGCATGATCCCTGTTTTGCCATGCTCCATCCATTTTTTTAAATATCTTATACTGATCACACGAGTCAGAGTTAAGGTACACACACATTTTTTTCTTGAGTCTTGTTCTCATATTCCCTTGAAGTTAAGTGGGTAAGAGAAAAAAAAAATGCATTCCTCACATTCTCAGTGAAGCAGGTATGCCCTCACGGAGGAGGGATCAGTTCAGCACAACCTCACTGGGAAACTGAGAAAGCCCCCTTTGACCCTCAACCCCTAAGGCTCCTGTTGGCCCTGCAGCAGGGATCCGTCTCTTTAGGTCCATTTTTGTCTTAGAAAAATCAAATGAACAACATCTGACACAAGATATAGACAGACTCTTCAATATTCACAGCTTGATCTCCCAGAGACACACATTGTTTTTCCGAGCAAATGAAAATAGCGAATGGCAGTCCTCGTCATCTTGAAACAATTAGCAGCCTAATATTCAGTTGCACAGAGGGAGTGACACGGTGTAAGTGAAGATGCAAGCCGAGTAGTGTGTAGAATTGTAATACCAATGAGGAATACTGTTAAATATGCGGAAAGGTTGGTACAGGACCTGAAAAGGCCAGCATTATGTAGAGAGTAGCTGTTGCAATTTGTTGTGCAGCATATCAGTTAGCTTGTTTCTCTGTTTATAGCCTTAAAATATCTGGCACCATAGATTCTTTCATGAGGACCACTTACACCCAATTGATCGAATCTGTTATTAGGTTTGTTGTTAGCAAAGGATGCAACAGAAAACTACATTTGGCAGAGGCGATGAGCAAGAAAGGACAGACAAAGGAGGAATTACATTGTCATCGACTCCTTGTGCGTACCTTCTTAATAACTGTGAACTGAAAATTAAAGCTGGATAGAGCACTTGTCCTTATCTGCCTCAGAGCTAACAAGTTTTACCTCATTTGTCATTGCTTCCCTTTTTTTCAAAAATTTCACCAAATTTTGGTTTATCTGAGCTCCAGGAGTTTATCAAACATACCAAGACATATGAAAATTAAATCATACTGGCATAAGTGGCAGTGCAAGCTTGGTCTGCATTAACCTTTTATCGTCTTCTGACTTTAAGTCCCCCTGGTTCTTGTGTTGCGAGTCTCTCTGTTGTAGATGTTTGATGTTTTGATGCCTGTTTCAGTCTGAACAGTAAAGCTCCCTACACAACATTTACACATATAATCACACTCACACACACACATACATAAAAGACACACAGGCCTTGTAGTGCAGGAGCAAGAGCGGGTCTGAGGGCTGTGTTTTTTGTGATTAGCATTTGTCAAACCCTTTGAAGGTCAACGGAGAATGTAGTCAATATTTGTTGTTATCAAGGCCACAAAGAGGGCATAGACATGTAGTAAGCACTGGGACAATGTTGCCCTATTGTTGGCTTGCTGAACCCCACTAGGGGGGCGAACAGTGGTCCGGGGAGTACACTTATGCTTCCTCCGTGTAACGGTGCCGTCTGGAGACGTGTGGTCATGTTTTCCCCCATCTGTGAAATCTGGGGAGGAATCCTCCTTGTCTGCCATGACCTCCTTTGAGTGGTGAACCTCATTGTCACCCTTCCCTTTGCTCACCCTGTTACGAGGCTTTGTGCAGTTCCGAGAACGGCCTGGTCTCGAGGGGTGAACTATGTGGGTCTGCCCTCCAGAACCCACTGCAACACCACGATTCATAGACGGATTCACTGTGCCTGATAAATTGTTAGTCTGCGCTCTGGACTCCGAATTAGGTACAGTTGGTGAACAATTTGGGAAGTCCTCCTTGCGCAGCTCCTTGAGGTCTTTCCCAACCATATCAGCTGGCGAATGGCAACCCACTGAAGATGTTGAACCTCTGAAGCGTTTCAACCATTCCCATAGTGACAGGGCCTTGCAGTCACATGACCAGGGATTGTCGTTGAGGCGCAGGTATTCCAAGGCAGGCAGTGTGTCCAAGCACTGTCCAGACAGCTGTATCAGAGAGTTGTTAAACAGGTAGAGGGTGGTGAGACGTTTCAGGTCATGGAAGGCCAGGCGGTCAACCCACTCAATCTGGTTTTGGTGCAGAAGCAGTCGGTCCAAGGCTCGAAGGCCTCTAAAGGTGTTCTGGTTAATGCTCCACAAACGATTTCCATGTAGGAACAGGTGGCTCAGGTTATGGAGGTCCATAAATGTGTCATCCTGAAGGAACTTCAGATGATTATCCTGAGGAGATACAGACAACACACAACCACAAGATTGCATATTAATGTTTTCATTAAAACATATTGTTTTTTTTAAATGCATTAGTTCAAATTAGTTTTTTGGAAAGTGATAATTAAGTCCTGATGAAAGAATGAATCAAAATACAACTGTCTAGGGTACCTGCAAATAGAGATACTGCAAGTTTCTGAGGCCTTGGAAGATGTTATTAGGAAGTGAACTGAGCCCACAACGGTACAGATGTAGTGCATTGAGCCGACTCAGCCCGTGAAAGGTGTCTTCAGCCAAGGAGCGCAGGTGGCGGTTGTCTCCCAGATCCAATTCCTCAAGCTGCGTGAAGCCGTGAAAGGTGGATGGCTCAATGTACGTGATGTTGTTGGAATAGATCCAGAGAGTGACTGTGTTGGAGCTGAAGTGGCCTCGAAGTAGTCGATGGATCTTATTGTTCTGTAAAAAGATGCGCTCACTGTCAGGAGGAATGCCTTCAGGGACCGACAGGAAGTTGTGGGCTTGGCAGGAGACGGTGCTGGGTGCAGTGTAGCAGATACAGTGACGGGGACAGGACCAGGAAAACTCGAGCCCACAGAGAACCAGCAGGAACTCCAGCCCGCAGCCTGCAGTAAGCACACACACAAAGAAAACCAGAAAAAAATTAAAAATGAATCAAGTTTCAAGAGTTCATTTAACTTCATATTCATATTCAGTGCCCTCTTGTCTTGTTCAAATCTTGAAGAGAGAAGAGAAGTATATATGAATAATACTAAAACACCACAGCCATTTATCGGCCTGTGAGGGTGTACAACATGCTCACCAACTTAGTTAAGCATGTTTATATGAAAACATTTGCATAGTAGCACCGAAAACAAAACAAAGCTCAGGTGGAGTAAGGTATCTTTTGGGTTGTAGGAGTTAAAAATATGTCAATCCAGCAGGGACCTTGGATATCTGTTGCAAATTCCAAGGCAATCAATCTAATAGTTGTCAAAACATGTCACTGTGAACCACAAATGCCAAACCACAAACCATGAACATCTGAACAATATTTCATGACAACTGATTCAATAGCTGTTGAGATATTTCAGTTGGGGAACACAATGGTGGACTAAACAAACATTTGGCAGACTGACAGTGCCAACCCTCGCAATTCAAGGCTAAAAACTGAAACCATAGTATGTACTGCTGTCATACAACACAGGTCAGAAAACAAGAACACTAAGCAAAATCCACAAGGAATTGAGTCACAATTTTGAAAAAAAAAGAAAGAAAGAAAGAAAGAAAGATACTCTGATTTTGTGCCAAATGGGGACATGTGTTGCTCATCCATTTGGTGCTTTGTTTTGTTCACAAAGCAGTGAAATTGTCTCTCTGATTGGTTCAAAGTGTGGCACGGTGCTTGCTACGCATATGGACCATATCTGTCACAGTTTGCTGACCGAATCCACTGAGTGTGTTTAGGCCCACAATGAAGAGTCTATTGAAGAGAGCAAACAATAACACCTGCTCCAGTGAGTCACAAGACATCTCAGTGAAGCTGATTGGATCCCTAGTGCAACACTCTTGTCTGATTCGACACATATGCGAATATTTCAGAAATTACCCATTGCAATATTCTGCCACCTTAGGGAAATGTGCTATTAAGAGTCCAATTCGTTCCCTGAGTCCATTGGCACTACTTTGCAGCGAGCGGAGGCTGTGATCAGTCTTTTTGTGTTGTTAAATGGGGCGTGGAATGCTTATTTAAACTTGTAGTAAGCTGCTCTGAGGCGCTTTCTGATCGGTGACATGATTCCCTAGATCCTTTAGACGGGAGATGTGACTTATCCACAGTCTCATCGAAAATGAGCACAGCTCACAGCCCATCATGGAAGTTCCATCTGACAACCCCTGGCTGTCTTCTACTTAATTTATTATTCACAGCATAGCAGAGGCCTGATTCACTGCCTCTAATCGATATGCCTCTGTTGCCTTTTAACTTGCCCTGTAATCCTGGGTCTTTTATGCTGGAAATTCAGGAGCTGCAGAATTACTCTCCACCAAGAGACAGGCGTATTTATCTAATGTATTTTCTTGCCAAACTGTGGCTAAGCTGTGACATTCAGCGTCTGACTCCACCGACCTTTAACAGTAATTCTCTGTGTCTAGTTGCAGAGCTCGAGCATGGAGATGTGTGTGTCACCTGAACAGGAGTGTGCTCTCCTGGGCACGGATATAATCCTATTTGTTAAGCCTTGCCACTGGGCAACAATGGAAATGCATGCATCCTCCAAAAACCAGAAATGTGCCCACTAAAGAGGTGATTCTTCATGGTTGAATTCTGTCAAAAGGTTGAATGTGAGTGTGTGTTTATGTGTGCTGGTATGCATATGAATATGTTGTGTTGGAGACCATGACGCGCCATGAGAGTGCTGCAACAGGCTTCGGCTTTATTTAGACTCTTCATTTGAATGTCATGACCTGCATACCGACATGGATCCTTTCATATATTACTGGCTACATCCAGATTTGTCACACCATCAAGACCAAACAAGAAAGCTTGTTCCACTGCTGCTATTCTTATCTAAATCTTTCTCTCACTGATTCCATGAAGATGTATCAAGCGTAGTACCTATTGACTGAGTAAATAGGTAAAAATGTTCCGCATTACTGTTGGGGAATAAAGGTTTGCTTCATTTATCAGACAAATAAAGAAGACAAGACGGCTTCAAGCCGCTGTTTGAGGAATATTTGCATTAAGCAGCAGCTACCAGTTATTTGAGATGCAGCTTTTTAGTCATTTGGTATTTGATAGTTGTTCCCAATGCATTATTCTACTGACCCCACAGAAGAAACATTCATAAACAGAAAACACAAAATGCAACAAAGTTAGTCTGTCTTTTGCTTTGGCATTTGCTCTGAGATAATACAATACTTGTTTCAATCACCTGCCTTAGGAAGGACTCGTCCAAGAGATTCAATTATTCATAAAACTAATCCTTCTCTCACTCCAATAATTATATTTTTTGAGGCCTTAAACTATTTCCATTAACACTTTACTTCATGCATGTCAGTAGAATTGGGTATCAGATATCTAACAGGAAAATGATCAGAGCAGGCGAGAGACAGACAGTGATAAGTGTGATGCACAGGGAGAGCGAGTGAATGAGAATGTAGATGCTGCCTAGATAGTGAGACAATTTGAATCAGTGATCTGCTAATCACGTTGGACACAAGGATGCGCCTCCGCTCGTCTCACTCTCCTCAGCTTGTCAGGGTAAAGTAATAGATTCTTTATCCCGCTTAATCTCTCCTCTAAAATGGCTGTTTTTACTGCTTTGCCAAATACCTCTATTTGCAATGAAAAACCTTGAGCAAAGATCCCAAGGGGGGTCACTGGGGATGAGTCTCCTTCAATAGAAGCCAACCCTACTTTCAAAATAACTTCCACACAATGTTGTTTTTATGCTTTTTTGTCAGTTTGTTTTGTTGAGGTTTCATCTCCCATATGTATCCTGCTCTGTGGTCCAATACACTGCACATAATAAAATATGTGGGGAAATTAAGTTAACGGCTATTAGACTACATTTCCCACATTCTATGACTGTAATGTCTCTGTGTAGCACGTGAGTTGCACCTTGAAGGAGAACGTTTAGTGGCAAGCGGCTGCTCCATAGACTACTCCTGTGACAGGTCCATATTTAGAGGTAACTAACTAACTAACTAAATATATATCTTTAGCTACTACTCATTTTTGTGTTATTACATGTGTTGGTGATGTTATTGCCCCACTGGGGTCTGTGCCAGCTGCGAAGAATAAAAAAAAGGTGTGTGTGTTTTCAAATGAACAAAATCTTTGACCATATGAATTTACCATTGCTCTCTACATGCTCAAAGTATCTCACACACACTCTTCTGCATGCAGAATGAGTGACAAGGGAAAAGCATACAGTGTTTTTCCTTGGTTTTCAGCCATGTGTGCTCTTTTTTTGAAGCTACGATGACATAACAACCACTTCCACTGGAGACTTTAACACCTGTCAGCTCACTGATCTCGACACTCCATATATTTACACCACTGCAGATTTTCTTTAAATACAGATGTTAACTTTAAATCACAAATGCATTCGCACCACAGTGTCACAGAAATATGTGATTTACAGCATGTATATATGTATGTATGTATGTAGGTATAAGCTCTGAGACGTACATTTTCAAGCATTAACATGAGCAGCAGGTTTGGGAATGAATGAGGCAGATCATGTCAGTGTGACAAGCATAAAAGGCTGAATGACGCTTGTTAACAGAGCTTTGAATAGGGAGAATGGTTTTCAGCACAGAGGAAAAAATACGGATTGTGTGGGAATGCTGTTCTTAAATGAAAATGTAGAAATTAATGTGTGTCATAACTGCATTGTACACTCACACAATGAGCCATTCAGCTCAAATTGTATTATATAAATAGCTTTGGACACAACGGAGCATATATATGCCAATAGTGCCTATTGGAATTTGGCAGAATAAAGGAGAGGCTGAAAGAGAGATAATGTGTTTTTGGAAAGCAAAAGACAGCTATTTCTGGTTGGCGCCTGGGCTGTGTTTTAACACTCTCGTCACAAGTCTTTCACCTCCAACCCCCCCCCTCCCCAGTGATTACGGATGACAGATGCTCTTCACAGGGAGAATCACGTTTGACCCCGTGACCTCATCATCACCAAGATCCCTTTTTTCTTTGGGGGTGTAGAAACGGAAATAGATAAATAAATGAATAAAACACAATGGCTCGGGTCCCCTGACAGACTGAGAAGTGACTGTGTAGAATATCAGTGAAGCATAGTTCACACTAGATTTGCCCTCATGAATAATACATCTCTGCTAATGGGAGGGAAATGGTACGTCTGAGCTGCGTGACTCTGCCCATCATTAGACTGGACAAACTCAATTTCCTGTGTCTCTCCAAAGACTCTGATAAGCAGACTGGTGTTTTCGCTCCTGCAATCGGCTGAGTCTAAATAATGCCTCTAATCGCTCCACACTCAAAAGATGTTTACAGTCATGTCCATGCACACAGTTATTAATGTTAAAGCAATAATTTTATTATTGATTCAAAGGGGTCATTCTTCTGAGACGTATGGCTTAAAACCCAGTGGTGTCAGTATAACCCTGTGGAGCTAAATGTATAATGTATAATTTCACTATTTGTAATCATTTGTAATATTACACAAGGCAATGTTTTTGTATATTTTAAAATTTAATATCCATAATATCCATATTCTTATCTGTCTTTTGTCATCTGTCTGTCAAAACTTGAGATATGTGGCTGTTAATGGTCCAAGTAGAAACTAGGAGTTGAAATAGAACAGAAGGGTTTTGGCTATTTTTTGCATGTTTTTTCTCGGTAAATTGGAGGTAGCATATATCATGGGAATTATCTTTGATGATTGTTAAATTCTTGTGAAGCGTCTTTGAAAAAGAAATGAGAAAGCAATCGAAATTTCTCCAGCTTTTTTTTTTTTTTTTTGGCATGCACTCCGGAGAGGGATCCCTAACTTTTCATGCAGGATGCCAGGATGCTTTAATATAAGATGCTGTGGTAAAAAAAAAAAAAATAACTGCAGTATCACTGTATATATTTAAATACTGCCAATATTTGTGTTCAGAGCACTGAACACATCTGTTCATAGAGTCTTCTGACATCTCAGATATGTTGGCATGAACAGAATAGACCGGGACCAAATCACAATATTACATAAATGCTTTATTTTTATTTATTTTTTTATATATATATATATATATAAGTATATATATATATATATACACGAAAAGCTATAGTCAGGACTAATGTCTATAAATGATATGTTTTGCATAAAATCATTTTCTGTTTGCATTAGTAGTTTATATAAGCCTTGGTTTGAACAATGCTCTGAATAGAACATCAGCTCCTGCCATTTCCAGCATGGGTCAGTGATTGCATATTTATTTTAATTAACAGTGTTGGAACGAAAGCAACAATGCAAGTATTTATTCTTAAAGGATAAATAAACAGCAACACAAAACAAATGTTTTCACTCAAGCTGTTTCTCATTACCATTTTTAAAGAAAAGTCTCTGTTGACTTATAAAAAAGCACTGATGTCTGCCATTATTTTCTGACTGAGCAGCAAACTCACACATGAACACTCCTGCTAACAGCTGTGACCAGCAACACTTCTGCCCGGGAATATTTCTTTTTATTTTTTTTCCTCACAGCTCCTGCTGAATGTTATAGATTTTGTCTCATTTGCCATTCCCCGGCTCCACTGCAGGCAATATTGTCTCATAAGGTTGCCCGACTATTCTTCTCGTGAATGAAAAGAAAATGGGGAGAGAACAATGACAATGCTGAGATCTCTGAGAAATGCAGCAGAATAGAACTATTTCAGAAATATGTCACGTCGCCGTGATATTCTTCTGGTGCAGAGGCATCAGCAACCTGTGTGCTTCTGTTTGTATTGGAGCAGCATCATAACTGCTCTCATGTCTTATCTCATGCTTGCACACTACAAATAAATTAGGCCACACAGAGCTGATAGTGTAATTAGTATATACAATGAAAATATTGCAAAATATCACGGCTATCTCCCTGATAATGAATTTGAGACTTTTTTTTTTGGAAAATACTTGTTGGAAAATACTTGTTAGAGTTTCCATTAACGCTTCACTTTTTCTCCATCTTCTCTTTTGTGATTGATATAGATTTTATGAGCCAGATCAATCAGCTTTTACCCCGATTCACCTCATCACTCTACTTCATAAAAAGACTTTTTAATACTTTGGGATATTATAAAAATGTTCAGACGCTCAAATGAAGTTCAGACCAGTAAGGCTTACACTATTGATTTCCACTTGGTTGTTCTGCTCCATGTTTGATTCCTTTGATTCGTGCCATGTGTGTCAACACAATATGTGCTGTGAAACTAAATTGTCAACACTTCCCGCACATTAATTATGATTTGATCATGCTTCTGTTGGGTTGGCTTCCCATCAAGCCGCTGAGCTGCTTCATGTCTCTGATTGCTTCCCTGCCGGAAGCAGAAGGACGTTTGAAGTAAAGAGCAGGTGAGAGCTGGAGCCAAGTCACATAGCAGGTTGGCATACAGAGTGCCAAGTTATGTCAGGGGTTAAATGGACCAGTGTGTTCCCCACATTATTGATATTTATGTCCACTAAGTGCTATTTTATGGCTGTTTGATATTGTGAGCAGCAGTGGCTGGTCAATGAGCTGGCCTTGTCGATAAATCTCTTCAGATTTACTAGAGACAAAATGAGAGGAAAATTAAGTAGAAAGACATGGTAAGAAGCTGCAGATGGAGAGAGAAGGTCAGAGGTACGACAGAGATCTCTCATTTTAACAGCTTGTAACTGCAGAGCGAGATGAGGATCGTACTGGTTATAGTGCTTCTCAACGCACAAAGGCATATAAAAGCAAGCAAACAAACCAGAGGCAAGTTAAAGAAAGAAAAAGGCACAGATGATGTGAGTGACAGCAGTGTTTCTCAGGTTGAGGAATCAGAGGGCCTAAAAATAACTCCTCCAAACAACAGGCTGCACCATATGGAGCATGTACAGCATAAAGAGGAAGATTTGTGGAGAGTATGCAGGTGAATAAAGCTCATTTATTTCAAAGATGGTAGTTGAAGATGCTGAGAAGCTAGGCGGACAGCTGATGGCTGAGCTATCCACAGATGTTTAATACCTACATTTTAATTAACAGGCTTAATGGATGTCTAGTAGGTGCTAATTCCACTGGCTTACATTTGCATGCACATCTGTACCCGCTGGTCTTTTGCTCTTCACGCCTTCACAGCATTCTGTTGAACGCTGATAGATGCCATACGGGCTGCGTGCCCACACATGGACACAAATACACACACGCATGCATGCAGTCAAACATACGTGTACAGAGCACACACGCAAACACCTTCTGTGCACAGATACACACAGGTACATTAGCTAAATCACTGCTGTTGGGGGCAGCACTATCAGCCACCAACTACATTCATTCATCATGACAGCGCAAAGCCAAATGATTCAAATATATTGCACTCCCTGTGGCGGTATTCCACCACACTGGCCAAACCAAACTAATGGTTCTGCACAACCTATATAAATCATCCAAGTGTATCTATATGTAGTTCAGCAAGTGATAGAGAGCATTTATAATACAATTCCCGTTGGTGGAGTGGCTAATAATTATCTTTCATGCTTGATGGTGTTTGATATAATCTAGGGGCTCTTCAAATGTGGAGAAATCTTCACAGTCTGTCTCACAATATTTACACTGCGGGTCTTTGGTATCAGTGTCATCTCGCCAGCTAGTGGCACTAAAATGCATGGTTAATCTAGTCACATTCTCGCAACATATGGCAAACTCCAGTTCAATTTATTTTAGGATGAAAAGGGCAACGGCACATGTGTCTGAATTTTAACGGGCCCTCCTGTCCTCAACCTAGTTTTTATAGATTTTTGTAAAAAAGTCGCCACGAGTCACATCTTTTGGGCCATTTTGCCTGAGAGCAATTTGCTTTGAGTGACACTATCACAACCTTGCTGCCAGAGTCACTGAAGCAACAGGACCCTCCACGTGATAGACAGAGTCCTGCATAGGAGTCAATCAACCAACTATGTTCACAGCAATTTAATTAACGTGTCTGGTTCCTCACGGGTGTAAAGGTAGTGTTTATATTATCTGGGATCTTAAATGTTCAAAAGGTCATTGCACCACTTAATAATTAATGAAAACAAATAACTTTTAATTTTAAATTAATCTCTTTATAGATAAAAATTTGTAGCAGTATTTAATTATTCATCAAAATCAAAATGTAATTGACTACCTGTTTCACTTCCATTTTAAATTAGTATTACTAATTACTGCAAAAAGTTTTCATTACACATGTAGTCAAACATACAAAGGGAATTGCTCATTACCTAAAGAAATGACATGATTTATGCAAATTCAAGGCTATTACATTAGGTTATTGAGGAGACCATCACCTTGCAAACTGACTATTCAAACCTGCCTAACAGCTATTTTTATATCCGAGTGTGTGAGTCAGACCGTTCACAGCTGTCACACACTGACCATAAGGAAAATAATCACATGCACTAATGTTCTCCCTTCTGTTTTATACACTTGAGACGCAGTTATATTCTGTTACGCAGCGTTAGGAGCTGAGTTTATAGCTCTTTCAGCAGCAGGCTGGATGGTTGTCAGTCTGCCTGGCTTGTCCAGTCATTGCATCTTGTTCAATCATGTGCGTGTATGTCAATGACAGAGCACAGAGCAGCCAATCATTGCGTGTCTCTGTCAGAGTGACAGCCGAGTTGTGGCGATGCCTTGACTGCAAGCAGACAGACGGAGAGAAAGGAAGCAAAGGACAAAGGAATGTCCCAGACAAAAATAAGCTTGACTGTGCAACTCCATTTAATGGCGAGGCAGAGGGGGATGTTTTTAAAAGTGACTCTGCACTTGGGGAAACATGTCTACAGGACTGGTACTGCAGTTAGTCCATGAACCAGACCAGGACCTCGTTACATGCTTTGTGTCAGTGAGCATCTGCCTTATGAAGAATGTGAGCAAGGCATTAAATCATTACCAGCTCCAGGGCTGATGCTCTTTAGCTCACCCCGTGCTTTGATGTTTCTGTGGAAGAGGCCAAACAAAATAGTGAAATTTCCCCATGGAGTTCGTAAATTAACAGAGTGTTTAGAAAAGAAGGGCAGAACGGCCAAAGCAGGGCTACAGCCAAAACTTAAAAAAAAAAAAAGAAAAAAGCCCAACTCTTTTTGGGATTCATACAGTGAAAAGTTATAATAAGCCATAATATATATAGCCTTCCAATCAGACTAATAACATGCTGATGCACCCCACAATTTGTCTCAATCTGCTCTGAATTTCTATCTCAGTGTTCTCCAGATACCTGTCATCTCAAACACTATAATCCGCCTGAGGATGGCCTGGGTGCAGTTTACTGCATGACTTAACAATGTCCAGTGTGCTAACATGAATAATTTCATGTTATTTACCGGACAAATATTCAATTTGTTTTAGCTCCTGAATTGTTATTGTGTTGCCACTTGGTTATCAAGAGGAAAGAGAGAGTAAATTGTGTGGCTGAGTGTTTTGTTAACTCTGAGACGTGCTTTCCCCCCTATGTCAACATCCTCCCTTCCACCATCTTGTCCTTTTATATCAGACATTGTTGTTGCTGTTCAAAGTCTCAATCCAGCTTTAGCTACTTGAAACTGTTGATTAAACTTGCATCATGTTGATATGTGTAGAAATGACATTCACTGACCTTGGAGGCACCCACAACACATTTAGTACATGCCACTAAAAGCTTCGGTGGATTAATGATTTAGAAGCAGCACAGCACTGCTTTGGAACCATCAGGTCAGTATAGACCTATACCTGCACTGAAAGGTGGCGTTTTCCAGTTCACTAGTCTCCACCTCGTGGCACCCCTTACACGTTTCTCTTAAAACAAACTGTAAGGTACCCTTCTGCTGCAGCAGCTGCCTCCTTGCATACAAACCTCATGCGCCCCAGATTCAGCAGATCAATTATTCATAGGAGGTGAGAGTTTGGTGCTCCATGTACGTGAAGGCACACACACACACACACACACACACACACACACACACACACACTCACACACACACACACACACACACACACACATGCACACACACATTCGGAGTCTCAGCTAATGGCTTCAAAGCAGCAATGAGAAATGTGAAATCAGGCAGCAAAATGTGTGAAGGAACAGCAATGCATTGTGGCTCATTAGCTGAAGAGACATTAGGATGACCAAGAGACGAAGAGGGCTGACAGGGGAAAATTCAGTGAGTGGATGTGAACACAGGTATGTGCATCAGCGTTACACTTCCACAAACAGTGCACATGATTGTAAATTTTAACAGTGTATCTCATTAACTAAACAACTGCATAAAGTGGATTCAAAGTACTTGAGTATCAAAGGTTTGCACTTTACTTTCGCATACTCAGTTTTACCACATTTACAGTGGATTTAATTGGTGAACCAGACTCAAATACACCAAAACATTTACAGAAACTTCTCCAGCATCACGATCCACTTTGGACATTTATGTATACGCACGGTATATTTTAAATAAACAGTCACCAACAAAGTTGTAGACTTGTCACTTTGAGTCTCTGCTTGTGGTTTAGATAGTGTGACAGATAGTGTGACATGAGAGTGTGTTTAGCAACTGTATGCTGTAATGTCTGATAGTAATATCTGATAAGACAGACTTTTAGTAAAGTACTCCTTTGAGTAGAAACTCAAACTCCCACAAATAAACACAGCGTGTGTAGACATAAATACATAATGTAACCATCTGCATAGGCTCCTCTCACCTAATCATCATGCACAGGGATTGTGGACCAAATTAAAATGAGTGTGTTTTCTTCGGAGAGGGTGGGGGAGTGAGGATAGAAAACACAACAGAATATAAAAGAGCAGAAGAAAAGAGGCAGTGGGGAAGAAAGGAAGTGGGAGACCTTGATCTTAAGAGAGTAATCCCTTTTCATTAAGTGTAGTTTTTCAGACCCTGAGAGCTTCACCATTGATCCTGGTGTAATGTCAATTCATTAATGTACTGCGCCTCTACAGGGCTTATCACCTCAAAGGCCTCCAACACTGACTCCAAACAAGCACCTTCAGCAGTTACTGTAACTTTTTTTTCCAGCAACGAGAGGGGAGAAAAACAGACTACTGTACTTTCAGTTCTCATCAAATTGAATTTAGATCTGTTTTGCTCCCGATTGGATTTCATCTCGGCCTTTCCACTTTTTTAGCCCCACTGTTCTGTCTTCATTCAGTCCTTCTTCGGTTTCATATAGGCTCCAGCTGAGGATGATAACTTATCATCATTTCATTCGCTCAATTCTCTGCAGTGTATTAGAGCTGCCCTTGACTCACTGTTGTGTCTCCATCTAGCAAATGCACACATACCTGCACCTGTTTATTGAGTCTGCACTCCTGAGAAATTTACCAGCCTCCGATGTGGAATCTCTTCACTATAAAGCCTGAATGCCGATAGTTCATGAATGTTACCTGCTAGGTTTCTATAAATGGATACAGTTAATGTCTCTCTTGCTCATTCAAATTACTGCTCCTGTTTACGACCTGTCCCCGCCATTATTTACTCCTCTCCTCCCTCATGCCATGTCCCCCTTGCTGTTTAATTGATTCTGTTGTTGTTTCCCAAAACTACAAAGCAGGAGGCTTCGCCCGGATAAAACACAGTCACTGTCTAGGTGTGATTAAAGAAACCCTGGTCTGGCTGTTAGAGATACTATGGCAGCTTATGGGATTTAGTGAGACACTGTAAAAAACACAACACCAAACCAAAAGATTTACTTCAAAGTGTTTCATCACCAAAACCTTAAAAACATACAATCCAGTAATGAATTTATCACTCTTATTATTTTGAAGAGATGCTTGGTTGTATCCAGGAAGGCAAATCGTGACAAATCACTTGATCTCTTCACACGAGGTTCGGTTAGTTTATCATGTCGTGAGCGCTGCTGCTTTTGCTGCAGCTCTGCCATTTGAAGTTTCTATTTTGCTTTCCTCCTCTCCATTGTAAACCTGAACCCTCTGGAGGCGAACCACACAAACTACTCAGCTTTTGTGAGTGCTTTCCCCTCCCTCTCAGCTGCTTGTCTGCATGCAACTACCACTCACTAGTGAGTGCTCCCAATCCCCTCTCTCCTTATAAAGCCAAGTGCCTTGCTGCAGACGTTCCAGAGATAAGTGGTTTATTTTTTCCCCCCTCCTCAGTGATGGCCTGAGACTAATTTTCGTCGCATGTAATGACTTGGTCCCTTGAACTTTTTCAACGTATGACCAAAGAGAGAGCCTTCCACCACTGAATATTGCACCATGTGAGTCATAAGCAACAATGATGTTCAGACAAGCAGCCGCAAAAGGAGATGTCAGGCTCCATCTCAGTTCATATGGCTGGATGATGAAACATGATTCCCTCCAGCCAGCCCCACACCCTCACCCCCCCTCATCTCTCCTTGAAGACGGATAACGAGAAGTAAAGTCAAGGACAGAGAGAGAGAGAGACAGAGAGAGAGAGAGAGAGAGAGAGAGAGAGGCAGTGAGGGGTTTGTTTACACAAGAAATTGTGTGTGGTATTTCAAAGACGGAGGGAGCAGCAGAAAAATGAAAGGAGGGAATATATATATAGAGAGAGATACAGTATAGAGAGATATAGAAGGAGGGTAACAGTGTAGGAGAGATGTTTTACATTTTAATTTTAACATTTAATTATGATATAAAAAGAGCAATAACACTGTAGAAGACTTTAAAGAGTAAGTTAACACCCCTTGATATTCTTGTCTTTGCTGACCTCCAGTGGTTTAGCTTTTCACCTTGCTGCTGTTGATTCACAGGTAGGTTCCAGGATGCCATGACATCACCGGTGGGTGTGGTTACAGGTTTAACAGAGCACACTTCTGACCAGTCTTCCTTAATAACTCCAAGAGAGCAGCAAAATACCTGCAGCCTGATGATGAATTACTTTTTAATCGTGGTCAAACCATTGAAAAGCTCGGCTCACAGATTGGCCGCCATTGCACTCACTGTCTGAACAACGAGGCTTTAGGCAGGAAATGAGCTACAATGTACAATCTGAGGCAATTGTAGCCCATCAATGTACGTCCACTAAAACTGGCAAGGTCAGTTTATTGTTGTTAAAATTGTCCAGCAACATCTTGAAAACATCTGCTTTTCTGTGTACTAATGCCAGATCAACACAATGCTAATACCTGACCTTCCTGGTTCGTGGCTGTCTCCGTCCTGCAGCTCCCTTCGATCATGAACATTTTTCTTTTGGAGCTTTTGCTTTGGTTTAGGATTTCTTCCCTTCTTTGGCTGATTAAAGTGCTCACTACTAACCACATGGTCTTCACTGACAGTGTATGGACGGGAGTGTTTGTATTCATTTATAGCACAACCAGCCACAAATTGCCCTTTAGAGATTCTCTAACTAACTGATCAGACCAAAGAGGCAATTAGGTTTAGTTTTGTTGGCCAGCTGTTGTGTTGAGTCCCTAACTGAGTATTTTTGTTTGCTCTCTGGGATCCCAAAAAAGGGATTTTCAAGGACTCATTCAGTGGTAGTTGAACTGTGAGTTGAGCATGAACTGCCTTTTTTAGAGAGTATCTTTGGGTCTGTACAGTATTTTGGGGAGTATCTAATTATCATTATGGATTTCCCATGTTTTTTTAGTCTGTTCAAACTGATTTTGGGTATTAGATATTACATTAATTTTGAAGGGAAGTAGTAATACTAAATACAATAGGCTAATTAAGCCTAAATAGACCCTGACAGTAAAAATGCAGATGATGAGTGCTGTTTTAACCCTTGTTTGTTGTTGCTTTTTGGACCCATTGGTATTAAACTTGTCAAACTGACATGGAGAATAATTGACACTAGATCAATACAGAAATAAAAACTGACAGGTACTTCAGATACCTTCCTGTTATAGTAGTAGCCATTATTATAAGGTTATTGTTTAGATTTTGCATAAAAATTAAAAACAATCCTGGATCACAATGTTTTTGTATTTTAATCTACAAACTTGTATTTTGTGATTATGTATTTATGATAGCAGTTAAAAAACTTTGTTTCTCTGCTCAGACTTGCTGGGTCAGTAGATGTTTTTTCTTGACGAACTGAGCCGAGGACACAGAGTTACACAATTAAGAACCAATTTATCCTGCAGCTTTTCCTTTGAGCAAAAATGTAAAACTGGTGAATTTAGCTCAGACACAATATTGGGGTCAAAGCCCAAGCTCCTACAGAAGCTTTATGTTGCCAAGAGGAGAAAAGTCTCAGAAGCCAGCTGTTCATTAGGCTCAGCAACAACGGCAGCAACATTGGCACAGCTCTGACACAATATAGACCGACAAAAGCCAAAGAAAAAGAAACACACATCAAGCGCTGGAACATCTACCGCAGGAACAGTATGCTATTTCACACTGAACAGACAATAGCGAGTGGCAGACAAGACAAACACCAACTGAGTGACCACAGTCTGGCTATTGAGACTGGTGGACAAACCTGGCAATTCAGAGAAAACAGACTGTGTCACTCCTGCCAGCAACAAAAGAGAGAAAAAGAACAATACTTACTGCTACACTGAGGCCTTTATAAAACAAAAGAACCAAGCTCTTTACCAAAATAACCCTCAAATTCAATATTTACTGTCAGAAAGAAAATCTGGCATTGAATATAGAAGCAGAATAATATGTCAGAACATGTCACAGCCTGAGGGAAACCAGCAAAACATGTGAAACTGTACTGATCTGCCTCCTCCATATCTTATTTCTTTTCTTACATTGTTCTGATTTGAAGTCATGGCAATAATGTTGCATATTTTATATACACAGAGCATTCATGTAACGTATATGTATTCTGTAAATACTATAACATTAGGTGTGGGCTGCACGTTACATAAAATCAAAAACCAAAACATCTGAAAGACAAGATAAACATACCAAACACAGCACAACCCAGAGAAAGAGACAAAAAGTGAGAATCGTTTTGTTTATTCTATAGTAATGCAGTTGTACATAATGTATATATCTTTGTTCTGTGAAAGCATTTTGCTGTGTTTTTTGTTATCACGTGACAAATTCTGTACATAATTACCACCATGCTAATAAAGAAACTGTGAATTTTAGATGGAAAAAAGATGAGTGTGAAAGAGAAAACATGAGAGAGAAGAGATAAATTCAAAGCCACCAGAAAAATAAAACTGAATAAGTTGAAGATTACTCTTTCAGTTTCTGTGTGCAATGCAGGACTCCTTCACACCACACTGACCAAGCCTCATAAAGCACCCCTGCCTTGCATATCTCCCCATTGGGGCTATTATCTTCACACCTCTCTGCCCTCGCGACCACAACCGTTACCTCCTCACCATGTCACCCTCTCTCACCCACCTATTCTGCTCTACCCTCAGGCAGCATTGTTGGTAGGGCCGCTTCAAAGGTTAAACTGGGCCCCAGTCAACCATGGGAAGCTGTAATGGCGAAAGCCCAAAGTCAAACACACCAAGTTTGCCAAAGTGATTCTTTCTGTTAAACTCTCACTGTTGACAAAATTTCAAACTTCATGTGTGTACGGCACTTTTAAAGGGGGCTCAATTTACTTTGCAAAGAGCAAATAACAGACAAAATCGTTACATTAAACAACATAAAGGATTAAACAGCGTAGACGCTAATACAACACCCAAGTTAAAAAGTCATTATACCTTAATAACAAAACAGGTTATTTATCAGTGCCTCAAAGAAGCATTTATGTGTTATTTTCAATCTGCCACCTCACATTTTAAGATTTAGTCACGAGTGAGAATAACACGGCAATGTTATACATGTTACATACAAATATATGTACTTATGAATTAATACTGATGAATATTGTCTTTTCTACAGGAACTATATTAGCCACACTGCTCTATGGAGTGGCATGCTCCTTCATTACCATGATAACATGTAGTTTATTTGAATTTTAATCCAACATCTTTCTGCTGCCGTAAACACTAACAGCACACTAAATGTATCTTAATCTGTATCCAAAAGTCGCCTCTAGCAAATTAATTATTTAGTCCTGTTTGATATATGTTGACTAAAAACTATCCAGTGTTTGTAACCCCTGTTTTTAAAGGATTACATAGCTGGCAACAGATGAGGGAAGTCAGACGCAGATGGACAAAGACATTGTTGGTTGGTTTATTCATGGAATTTGTTGCCAATAAGAAAAAATATATAATAACTCCTGTCTTACTCCTTTAGGTTAGAGGAAGGTCATGGTCAAATAACAACCTGCTGCCAGACAAAAGATCTGCAAACTGCATCTCCCACTGGTAACGCAACGTGTGGATCTTTTGTTTGACTTCAATGTTAATTTTATTCTTTTCCCATTCAACACCTGTGAAAGTGTTTTGCTTGTGTTTGCTCTACTTTCCACAAGCATTGTTGACCTGACCATTCACCGTATTGTTTTATGGAAAACACATCTAAAAAAAAAAGCAGCAATTTTCATTAAAAGAAACAAATGATAGAACATCTATCCACTATCTATAAAACTTGTTTTTTTTTCTACAGTGAATATGGCAAAAAAAAAAAAAAAGATCAAGCAAGTCTGTCAGACATAAAAGAGATCGAGTTCAGTCATTAAAACCTCTCAGGGCCGTAACATGGCATGATACAAAGTTATGTAGAAAATCAGCCAATGCTTGATGTTGTTGAAGCCGATTCTGGATGTTCTTCTTCCCTTCTTCCCTTGTGGAAATGCCCACAATTCTTTTTAGAGATTCTTACTGAGTGAAAGGCATATTTGGCTGCATTGAAAATGGGATGTGTGGGTGGGTGCGTAGGCGGTTTGGGTGTAGAGAGGTGGAGGGGGCCTGTACAGTAGTTTTGCCTAAAGTGACGATGGGACTTATTAATATACAGTTTATAGTTATCCTGTGCAGAGAAACAATGATTAGTTTCATGTTAGGGATAATTGGAGGTAAAAGAAACTTCATGGCACAATAAGGGAAATATTACACATATTACACAGATGCTAGTTCCAGGCTCTGTGTTGGACTTTCCTTAAAAGTGGGACTTTAAATGCAGTTGTTTTGCTATTTAAATCTACTTTCTGTGATATACCGACTGATTTCAAACACCCACGCAGCAATCTAGTTTAAGTTCCCCATCTCACATTTGTGACTGTAGAAATGAAGCAAGGAAACAGTGAGTAAATGAGCTGTTAATGCAAATGCTTCTCTGCTTTTGGCAAAATCTTTTTATCTTTGAAAATGATGCTCTCCAGTACAGTGTGCAATAATCCTTACAGTTACAATTATGTTAAAACTCAATGTACATCATATTAATGGGTATCAATTTCAACTTTTAATACTTTATATCCCTCTATATTAATCCTAATTCCCCATTACTTGAAATCTATCATACCACATGATTGTCCTGGCGGTTACAATGAATGTAATGAATCTTTCTTTCACAGACACATAATATGATCTTCGTTCTCTGCTTTCACTCAGAATCTACACCTCTATTCAGTGCTGGGAGGTTGTCAGCTGCTAACCAGTCTGTGACAAATTCCAGAAAATTATGTGTACTGAGAAGCAACTATTTGGCTATTTGCTGGTTGAGTGTCAGTCTTCACCTCTTTCATCAACGTTCTCACCATAAAACTGTATTTAATGGCCGGAAAGTGTAGTCTCAGCTGTGCATCTAAAGCCTACAACAGTGTACTGTAGTATCTCTAGGGAACTTGGTGACTGGAAATCATTCCAAATTTGAATTTCCCCAAAACATGGTTTAAAATAACATCATATTTTTCTGTAAACATCAAATATTCATGACCAAATAGACAACAAAGTAACGGGTCAAAGGGTGAAAAAAAACAGTCGTTAGGACAGTGTGAGTGTGGTTTTAACAGTCCAAAGGCTGTGATTTAATTTGTTCAATCCTGTTTGGTGCATGGAAGTACATCTCTTTTGTCCAAACTAGTGAAAAGGTCACAGACAAAAAGCAAAATCAGATATCTGTCTTATGAGACCTACCTGTTTTTTTGGATAAGGTCCCAATTCTCACAGTAAGAGTCTAAACTGAGATAATACATATTTGGGCCCTTTAAGTTGTGCTGTAGTGGTCAGTGCAACAACCTAGAGAGCCAAAAATGTTGTTATAATAGCAGCTGGCCTAAAGACTTTCTCGCACCAAGTCTGAAACAAATTAATATTCTATCAACACAAACAAAAGAAACTCTTGTACCAAGTCAGGTTTTGTTTACACAGAACTTGCTAACTGGAGCTGAACTGGCAGGCAATCAGTATATGTGCTAGACCCAACTCACAGTTGGTCATCTGGTGCCAGAACACAGCCGACACTAAGCCACAATCAGCCCAACTTGGCTGAAACACCTGAATCCCTCTGTTCCCGTCTGCCTTCCGTATATAGAACAGCACAGTAGATGATAAACTGCAGGAGAGACTGTGATCGGTTAAAATAAGGTAACATACCTTAGACGCTGCTCTCCTCCCTGCTCCTGGTTTGAAACTGCCTCCAAGCCATCTGCATATGACACATTTTCATCTCGATTTCAAGTTCTCAAGCTGAAAACTCTTACTGTATTCCTTCCAACTTCTCAAGGTGTGTGCTGCTGAAGCCCTGCCATAAGATTCAGACTGTGTCTCTTCAAGTGTGTGTGCATCTGTTAGCTCATGTGTAAAGATAAGGGCTTTTTTAAGAGGTAACAGTGAGCACCTTCTTCAGAGAAATGCAGCCTGCAATCACAAATCGAACTGCACGTCTAACTAACGGCTGGGGATTTTAAACCCAAGTACTCTAGTTTCACTCACATAGGTCATCAGTACATTTCAGATCACTGTCATTGATTTTGCAAGTTTTATTTTCTTACTATAAAACACACATCTACTTGCTCTTTTCTATGGCTTCTTAACTTCCAGTCATGTCTAAGATGGCTAAACCACCATAATTAAAACAATGCCTCTTTTTCACTTTCATCATGTGGTTTTGTAGTTGTGAGCAAGAACTGGTTTGAAAACTCCTCCTTGCTGGTAAACTACAGTGTAAGCAGGAAACTAAAGAATCTGAGACTTGAAACTTTTTTGTGTGAGAAATTCACAGGATCCTCCAGCAAAAATCCATGTATGCTCATTTTTTTCTCCTCCAGGTTTGACTTTCCAAAAAACATGGCGTGTGAATGTGATGCTTGTCAGTGACCTGCTCTCGAATTCAAGATACCAGATTTCCTCAAACACACCAACAAATTTTCATAGTTGTCTCCACTTGCCCCTGAATTACAATGAGATGGAAATGTAGCTTCAGCAGTGGGAAAACTGTACGCTCTAGAACATGGTCAGAGGTACACATGAAACACAGCTAATGGGATAAAACATGAAAAACCAACAGTTTAGTCAAAGGCACAAGAACACTTTTTCCGGTATCACCGCCTTCAAGTACAGTAGAAACTAGTTTATAGCTCATAATTTTGTGTCTAAATCAAAAAATGACATCGGAGAAAATATATTTGTGCTGCTATTGTGATGCTATGTGCCATTAGCGCGCCAAATGAAATTGCAATGCCAATATGAAATTGGACATGGCTCAATTTTTTACATCACTACAGTTCAAATGAATGCAGCATGTTGTATGAGCTTGGCATACTTATTCTGTGAACAGTGTAGCTGCCACACACAGTCATCGACTGAGTGAGCGAGTGAGCGACAAATGGCACTACTTTCATTATATTTGCCGCCCCAGCGTTATTATCCCCAGGCTGCTCCTCCACCAATGACAGCCTACGTGTTTGAAAGTGTAAATCTGCGGAGAGATAATGCACTGAGCCCTGTACTTGGAGGGAAAGAGAAAATGAACCTTTTTTTTTTCTTTTGCTCACCCAGAGACTAATGACACCAGGAGAGTTTGAGAAATAGTGATGGTGAAAAAAATTGTGCAGCAAATGCTTCTCAGTCAAGAAGAATTATTTCCTGTTAAGTGCGGGAGATTTTTTTTTTTGTACCCTTTCCCACTTTCTCTCCTCCTCTCTCTTTCTAACATGTACTTTGGTACCCCGGGAATTCACTCAGTGGATTGCTCCAGTTAGAAATGACAAAACAGAAATTGGAAGTATATTTCTCTTACAGAAATAACTGCGCCGGGGCTGTGGAGTGAGAGGAATGCCGCTGATGTGTTGAGGGATGGAGAGTGGGGCACTGCATGGCGTTTAGAGCATTTCTGATTTTTACAGTCCACCTGCCCTACAGACACTGGCAATGATGTGCGTGAGACTGATGAACACATTCATATTAGATGCTGTAAAAGCAGCAGGAACCCCTCTTGGCTCCACATAGCTGGTGAAATAGAATCTGCTTTGGACCATTTTATAGATTTGGAATCACAAACCTGACAAAGCATGTGCATTTGTGTTGTGCTCACAAACAAACTCAGCATTTTCTGTCATCTCAAAACTCTGGAGCATCCATAAGACTTAAGATGAACAAGTTGGTGGTCAGCATTTTTGGAACTTTCTTTTCAAACAAATCAACATAAGATATAAAACTATGAGAGATTATAAATCATACTTCACTGGTGTGATTTAAGACTTATATTAAGTTGTAAACACTATGATATTGATTGACTTGCCTCCTTGATAACAAAGCCAGTACCTGCTCATTGGCATGGCTAGCAATACTATAAAAAAGAGCATCCTGAAGATCAATTGAAAAATGACATGACATGTTTCGCCAAAATGGTAACAGTCTTCATTTTTCCAAAAACGTTTTTGTTAATTTTTCATTTTTAATGGTGTAACTTCTGTTACTTCTGTTACAGTCAAACGCTTACCCACGATTAATGTTAATTAACTGAGAACTTTTGGGCCTGCTGTCATTTACTGCTGAGTTGTCTGTAATTTATTCTGCCTTATGTATTGTCTTTTAGTCATTTCAAATCTTAAGCAAGGTTGGATATGAACCAGTTGAACTAAGGGCCTTGGACCTAACAAAATCTGCCTTCCCAGCGCCTAAAACACAGAAGGTCACTGTGCCTGACCAAAGGTATAGCACATAACCTCCTGTGAAACCCCCCCGCTATGAGATTCAGTGGTATTAATTAGTGGATTTCTTTACCTTTGGACAAAACTGAGCAAGCCGTCTGCCTTTTTCCTCAGTCTTTGTGCTAAGTTAAGCTAACTGGCTGTTGGCTGTGGCTTCATCTATCTCTCAGCAAGAAAACGAATAACCAATTTCCCAAAATGTCAAACCATTCCTTCCTGTGCATGCTGCATTATTACTTGTCTTGACTTCCCGTTTGAGGTGCACTGTGTAAAAATTTGCATGGTGCAATTTCCTAAACTGATTTGTGTTCAACCAAACTACCACAAACGTGATCAGTATAAAGCCATAGCTCCTTTACTCCTGAGAAGCCTGCTGGTTTATGTGTGCAGGTAGAGGCACGTAGCTAAGTATGTTGGAGAAAGTAGTACATAGCGTTGGACACTATGTATGATAGTGCAAGTAAGATTTATGGCTTGGACAGTCATATAAACCTGGTATTCACTGGCCTGTTGAAAAATCTAGCCAGATATGTTAAGTCAACATTTTTCAATACTTATTGTTCTCAGTAGTCGGCCTGTTTTTTTCTATATGTTTGCTTCTTCCATAACACAGTGTTCAGAATAATGTTGTACAAGCTTACTTTGTACATTGCAACATTTTTCTACATATATTGTCAGATCCATCTGGTGCACTCTTTAATAAAGCAGACCAACACAGCAGCTCTGTGACTTTTGTAGTTTGTTTTGGATTGTATAAAATCCAAGTGCTACTATTATGTTGGTTCTGACCTTAAAAAATGAGACTAACTCTGTTTTTTTAAATACTAGGATTTAAAACCCTTACTTATCAATATAAATTGTCTTTTTGTATTGCACTTATGAAAATGTCAGAACAAATTCACTTTCATTTTATCTAGCCTGCACTGACCTGCAAATTAGCGCCTGTTTCATTTCTAGTCAAGAAATTGTCTTGTGGCTGTGTTGCATTATGGTCTGTTACCAGCAGCCTAGGAGCCCAGGCCACCAGTTGGTGTTTACAACGCTAGCTCAGGAACTTTGAACTAACTTATTATAATGTCACTATACTTCCTCCTTTGCTCCCATCATAATAACTGGAGCCACAAGAGGGTTTTTGTCAGTTGAAATGAACCATATTAGGTCGTTGTAGGGGCCTTGCTATGATGACTTATTACAGTTTATGCCAGGTTTGTTGAGTGTTTAATTATTTTTGTAAAGGTTTTTCCTTAAGTGAGTCCACTTGCTGCTATAAGTGAAATAACCCCCATCAACCATATCTCGTTTTGCTCCGAGCTCCAGTACATAGAACTATTGCTGCAGTCTGGCACGTCTTAGGAGTCAGAAGAAACTTTCTCACAGCTCCATCAACATAAATCATGCTCATAGCTTCACTGGTGGGTGTCAGCAGGTTGATGTAACAACTACCCTTTGCCCAAATAATGCCCCCCCAGGGTTAACCACTGAAACTGCAAATGCCAAGCTGGATAAATGGAGTCTGTCTTGTTTACCCTTATAAATGCTTTATTTCACAGCAGCCCACTGCTGTTTCGTACTTTGTACTGCCTAGTTTCCAGCCCGAGAAACCAGTCGATGACTATGTCGCCATCTGTCCCGCTCTCTGTCTTTGTGACAGCTATTTGCGCTGCTAGATCACTCAGGTCTTGTCTGCTGTCTACATTGTCTCAGACTCACAGTTGTATGTTTATGCACACTATTTGTGCAGAATAGATTATTAGAGTAACTGATGGGTTAATTTATCGTTTTTAAATATTGGATCCAGTGCATGTATGGTTCAACAGCTCTTTCAAGATGTCTTTCTTTCAAGTATTCACTGATATGTGGTTTGTATTTACATTTTAAACAGATGTGATGAATAATTAAAACTTCTAAAATGAATAAGGTTTCCACGCAAGACTCAAAACACTGAAAGGAGCTAGTTAATTTTAATGAATATTTAATATAAGAGTACGAGCTACAAGTTGCATGTCACCTTTTTTTTGCCTCCCTCTGTCCCTTTCAATTTAATTTCAACTCATCTCTTCTCACCTCTGCAAAATTACTTTTCTTGCATAATTTCTTTAAAATTCCACAGCAGGGAAGAGCAGGGTCAAATGACCGTCTAATGTACAGTCACACAACAAGCTTATGAATATTTAGGACATTTGGAAATGTTTTCTCTATGCAAGCCTTTTTAATTGAGCACTTACTGGATTGGTCCTAAACCTCTAAAGCTCAAAAGCACAAACACTTGTGTTTTTGTACCCTGTGGTTAAAGCATCATTCACTATTCATGGGAGTTCGCATTCATATTGGTTAAGCTCCCCTCACAACAACCTTTATAATGCAAAACTGGCATATTGGTCACCAGAACAACACAGGCAGACAGTGTTAACTGTTATTAGCACAGCCTCACATTTAGACCCAACAGTTTTTGTTTCGATCTCACATATACGCTGGTAAGTCACCTTTGTGGACATGAAAGTGATCCCTTGTGAACTATTCTGCAGAAATATTTCCAGCTGAATTAGAGGGCAGCTCCATTTGCTCGGTTGTGAAAACACTGCAGTACCAGGGAGCGACTTCCCCCAGAGTAGCATCATTATATTTTGACTGATCTGCCCTGGACTCTCCAGTAGTTCTAAACAACCTGCACCTCGTATTTTTAAGCATTTATAAGCCTCCTCCTGAAGGACCTTTGCTTTTCAGTGCTCCTTTTAAAACCATTTCACACTTTCTCTTCTCTTCTACCGACTGTCCGTTTTCATTCACTCTCCTGTCGTCACCAACGTCAGCGGTGCTGTCACTGGAAGCACTAACAAGCCAATCCTGTGCAGGAGACATTGATTGATGACATTTTCATCAATTTCCCACTCACTACACCTGACAGGCAAAACTGTGTCAAATGTTGGGTATACTTACTGCTCCCAAAGATTACATCTGCTCAGCACTGCTGACAGATGACTCTTTCTCTGCTCAGTCCAATCGGTCACTTGGTTTCTATAATGCTGTGCTGTGATCTCAGGTCACAGCTGCTCGTCACATCAATTATCTCTCTGGTGGGGCACTGAAACATGTTCCAGACCTCCCACTTGTCACATTGGGGATAGTTTCTTGCTGATAAAAATGCCACAAAAGTTATGAGTGGCTAACGCCTTTACGACAGAGTACAGACAGCTAAAAGTGACACTGAGGAAGTATTCAGACATTTTATACAACAGGAAGAAGAAGAGGACAAACAGAACTTAAAAAACAGCGTAAACTTGAAGAGTGCACTGGGTAGTACTCAGGGGCATCAGACGGCCCTAACTGAAGCAGTTATTAGAGTGAAGAATCAACAATTATTGCCAGTATGAAACAGAGAAATTAATCATTTAAAAAATGTGAATCGCAGCAACTACAAGAGGTTCTTCAGCACACAGTTAACGCTGCAAACAAACGTGCACAAAAAATTTAGGCTGATCGGTCCATTAGTATGTGAGATAAGCTGCACAGATACACAAACATGCAGACACACACACACACACACACACACACACACGCACACATGCACACACACACACACACACACACAAAGAAAGCAGATCCCTTCCAGGCTTATGGCTGGTGGAGATAATAAAACTCATACATTTAAAATCATATTACAGTTAAATAGCTTTTAGTATAAGTATTTGAATATTATTGCAAAATCCATTTAAAGTATCAAAAGTAAAAAGCAGCATTTTAACACTTTAACATAGCTGGTAGTGTTGGAGGTAATTTGAACCATTTTACATGCTCTAACCTATAAAATTCATATTGTAATGGTTGTCTTTAGTGGGTAAAATCTGAAACTACAAAGTAACTATAGCAGTCAAATAAATATTGCAAAGTAAAAATGTAATATCGCCTGAAATATGTTGAATACCTCAAAATTGTACTTGACTACTGTCCTTCTGTTGCTTTCCAGTACTGTTAAACATCTACAACTAAATCTTCAAAATCTTGTTCAGTTTTGGTCAGGGGAATATAGATTTTATTGTAATAATCAACCTAAATGCATTGCATTTGTTATGCATTTGTCTGCTCTAAACACACACTTAAGATACACCGGCTCGTTTTAACAAACTTGCAGACTGATAATTAAGATAATATGGCTCAACAGAAATAGATCCAAGCTGCAGGGGAACATTTGCAAATCAATTTTGTTCACAGGTTGTTTATCAGAATAGATAAGTGGCCAAAAGCAGACAACGTAAGATGCTTTCAGCCGCCTAAACCCTCACTGATAGCAGAGCGTCAGTGATTTCAGAGTATGACAGCGGAATATTTATGTTGCTGATAAAGATTTTGGTGTCAGCCTCACAGAGTCAAACAACAAATTATCTTTTCTTGGCTCACCATTTGCATTGATGTTCTCTGCTCATACAGGGAGAAATATGTCGTACAAGAGGCAGAGATGCCAATTTGTTCACAGCGGCAGCCTAAAAAAGCCCAAAATGCAATGCAGCCACAAAACATGTTGCCTTTGGAGCTACAGGTGTGATGCTCACTTTTCTTCAACTGGAAAAATGTTCTCTTATTGCTGCTGCTATTGATGTTGCTGCACAAGACTGAGCTGAATGCGTCACTGTTGCTTTTTCTGAGGGTTGTTGAAAGACATCTATGAAATCAGTAGTTGGAGTGGGAGCAGACAGGGCAGGTTGAGAAAAAGTTGGTTCACAAAAAAGCAAAGTGCAACAGTTGAAACACACACAACGTCACAGATTTTCTTTTTGCATTTCGTGAACATTTCCATTATCAAACATTCCAGACATGTGTGGTCGATGGTACATGCTAAATAAGCTTAATGAGATCACCTAATTACACCTGATGAACCACTGAACTTGGCTGCAATTAAAAAAAGAAAAGCAGCCAGAGTGAAAGTTCTCACTTTGAGGAGAGAACACCCTGCATGACATTGAGATAATGAACTCATAGCAAGTATTTAAATGTACCATCTGTTGAAACGCTTTGTATTGTTTGATGCAGATACTTTTGATGGACTTTGACCAGTCTCTCTCCATCAATGAGTGCCCACTTTCTTGGCGTATTATAAGGAGTCACTTGGTGATACTGGTCCATATTTTTAACCACCAGTCAGAGAGTACTGCAGGAGGAACTGTCTGGCTATGTGTGAGTGAGAGTCTGTTATTGAATGACATTCTGCTCTGGAAGCCATTAAAAAAAAAAAAAGAAAAGAAAAATCTGCATAATTGCTGGCCTAAAAATGTGACAGGCTATCATTATCTCTGGACAGCAGCTCTCTTTGAGCCGGGCGCATTCTTTTTTAGAATATGATGTGGTCAAAATTGAGTGGACACAAAGCCCATATTCTGTTTCAACTCTGGTGCCTCTCACATCCCCCAAACACTTAAAAGCAACAGTGCTGCAGTAATTACAGTCACATAGCTCTGATCATTTGCCAGAAGTTGGATGTTTAATCTTATCAGAAGCAATCAACACAAGGAAATGCCTCCATATGCCTGATGAAAGACTGTAAATGCAATGTCCCTTGATGTTTTTTCATTTTTATTTTGCACACCATTATATTTGTATTTCTTTTTATGAATTAGGCTGTCTGTCTGAGCTGAGAAAGTGCCAGTGGCTCTGCCATGCTCCATTACAGCTAAGCATTCCAGACAATGACATTTCCAGCTCATCTTCAAAATTGCTATTATCACACCAACATGCACACACAAACATTTAAAGACTTTCATTTATGTTAATGTTTGTAACTCGGAAACAAATTCTAAAAACACACTTTTGTTGAGTATTTTGTCCTCTTTACAATGCCAGTTACAATAAAATCAAACTAGACTGCGGACAGAGGACTATTTACAGAGATTACAGTAAGAAAATCAACCTGTAACAATAACCAAGAGGGGCCAGAAAAGGATTATGAAATGGAGCATGTACGATTCTTGTACTTATACCTGATGAAGGTCTACCCATCTGTGTAAATGTGTTAAAGTGCATTAAACTGACGAGCAATTAGCCAGGTACTGTGAGAGTTTTTACTTGGCCAGTACATAGACTGTCACAGTTGGAATTTAAAACATTTTTTGGGGGGGGGGGGCAGAATAATGTTTTGTTTATGTAGAAGCAGGACCATTTCTGCACAAACTGAACATATTTGCATTTAAGATGCATTTTAGGTGCACAGTCATACCAACTTAAGTGAACAATCATGAGTGCCTTTGGAGTCTAGTAAACTCCAGTAGACAAACAGATATAAATAACCTTGCAATATCAAAAATAAGTTACATAATGGCTTGATAAGGTGAGTTTCATGTTAGTTAACTATTCTAGGAATTGTTTTAATACTGGTTAGGTTGGTATATTCTGCTTCTTGCATCACTGTATTACATCAGAGAAATAAAAATGAATACACAGACTATTAGAGCTCTCATAACAGCATTAATACTCTGTAGCTTGGGAGACGTGTTCCTGTAGTGTAAGCCTTTTGTTACTTTACCTACAGGAACAATAAAAATTGTTGGATGCACTGAATATTATTTTCCATATTACAACACTGCCTGGAAGTTATGTGTTGTAAGTGCATAAAATAACACTCTTAAATTCACATTTTTTGAGAAGTCCCAAAATGGCCATCCTGGCTACCCCACTTAAAAGTGCTCAGCCGCTGCTTCAAATACAGGTTAGATAACAGCTATAGTACCCCATCATGCTCTTGTCTGTTATAAGCCCATTAGGCTATACATCGTCTGGGGTTGTGAATTTGTGTCTCCATCCATTGCTGATCTGATCTTATCTCAATGAAAGTGAACACAGCTTTTCTGTTCATTGATACAATGAGCACAGGGAATTACAGGGATGTTGAGTTTTATCCTTCGACACTGGATTTATATACAACGTCCTCTGGTCCCTGTTGCAGTTAAATCACCTGTCACATGTCACAAATGTGACTTATGTCAAATGTAAGTGATGCCTGCCTAATCCTTTTCTAGGTAGAGGTTTGAGCTTGGCTTCTAACAGTTGAGTCAGGAATCCAGAGGATCTAACCCCCCCCTCCTGCTCAGGGAGGAACATGTGAAACACGGGAGCAGTCAGCATAATCACCACATGACACACATCTCCACTGCCAGACATTAAGGCGGATTAGGGTCCTTCATGCCAGTTTAACAGCATCTTCATGGGACTGAAATTTTGTGTCATTTTATGATATCAAAAAAGCACTTTTTCGTTTTTCATGGACAGATTTGTCATGTTGCAGATGAATATTTAATAATGACCCAGGGAGTCTTAAATGAAAACTCTACGGCGTATACAACCCTAACTTTTTTCTTTTGGCATTGCTACAGTGAGAAAATCTTATTTCACTCTAAGCTCTAGCGATCTGCAGTTTCCTCTTCAGCACTGGAGGTTGATTGACTTTGCCGTGGTAGAATCCCGCTCTGTAATTACCAGTAATTACATATTTCTCCTTCCATGCCAGTGTTTACATGTGTTGTGTTTAATTTTAGATTGCACCATTAAACGATTCCCAACACTTATTTGTGAGAGCAGTAATAATTACAGTGATTGTCTGTGTTGGGTAAAAGCAGGGAATCAGAAGAGGCTTTCAGTATTGTTTGTATGAGAGCCTGTATTTCCTCTTTTATTGCTGCTTGCTGATAGAAGAAGTATTGGATGCTGAATGAGGTGAAAGAATGACAGAATCTATCTATCTATCTATCTATCTATCTATCTATCTATCTATCAAGGAAGGGGCGACTGTGTCTTCCCAAATGTGGACAAACACCTGTCTCCCTCGGCCTGAGGAGTGTTGTTTTTAACAAACTCCAATTATTTTCCCTTAATGAGCTCCCGTAGTGGTGGATGTGCTCCCCCATCATCATTACTGTAGGGACAGCAGTTGCAGTGCTGGGGCTGACTGGCAGCTTACATAGACCTGTTCCCCCTGACTGACTACAGGCTGCACTCCCTGACAGCTGGAAGCCAGCCTCCTGGAGCACAGCATACACACATACATACGCACTGAAAATACACAAGCACACAGATGCATGAACTTGTAGGGGCCGCTCGGAGCAGAAATGCTGGGATTTTGCTTCAATATCATGATGACTTTTAATATCTACAAAATCAATATTACAGTACCACAACAAAGAACAAAATGCCTTGGAGCAAACAGTGAGCTTAACGTTATCCTCCTCACATGTTGTTTTCCTTTTTTATTTCTCTTTTACAGTTGAATCGTATACCAAACAGTCTAACAGCATTGTATGAACTGGATATTATTTATCAGCTTGTTCCAGCTCTAGACTGAAGCTATATGATGTTTACCTGAGAACTGAGAACACATTTCTTGTTAACTCAAACTGACATATTTGGTACTTTGTGCAATTTAGGGATCTTCACTAGAATTTAAAAATTATTTGCTAGGCAGACAATGCTTTGCAGCACAGCAGGACATTTAAAGGTTTGATCAAAACCAGCTGAATTTAATATATATATAAAATACATTAAAAAAACATACAGGATTTTCCAGATTTTTGGCTTTAGTTTGCTGAACCATCTGTGGCTTTAAACACATTGTAGCGTGCTCTCTTCCAGTTCCCTTTTCTTTCCACATTTTAACTATTTTAATCTGTGTATGCCACAGACATAAGCCCCCTAAAGATGATATTGACATTGAATTTTAGCTTGCAGAGGCTTTAGCTTGCTTATTAAAAGTATTGAACATTTCTTAAATAAAATCTCAAAATTCAATCATGCAAATTTTCTCTAATTCAATCTCAAAAAGTTGAATAAGGATTGGACTTCAGGTAAGAGTTCAGCAGCAATATAAGAGGCATCGGCTATAGTGCACAAAGAATACTGCTATTAACCTGGCCTTATGCTCTTGTTCTCTGTGTTTGATTTAAGCAGTTACATAGGTACAGTAGTAAATTTTCATCCTTACCTTTATACAACTTTCTGAGAAACTATGGTTAAAAGTCTTCAAAGTGCAATTTTTTCCTTCCATAATGTGTCACTCTGATGATTAATATAACTTGCACGGCTTCACAATAGCTTTCACATCACATTTCACAGTATTGACTCTGCCTGCCGGCGTTGCATGCAGAGAGGCCTAAAAGAGCCTATAAAGAGCTTGAGAGAGAAGCTGAAACAGAGAGTTATTGCACTGCAGCATGCTGCACCTACACCTGACTAAAGGAAGGACATGGATGTAGCTGAGAACATACCTATCAACTACCACAATCTCTGTGCACAAAAGAAGCACCAAATGGGTGTAACCCGAAGGTGGTGAGTGCTGATTTTTCAGCCGAACTAGCTGCCACAAAGCGTCAGAGCTGTCTGACGTGCTCACATCGAGATAAACAAGGCTGTACTTTATCTCAACAGTTTGCAGGTGTCGTCTGCTTGTGCATCTGATTAATGTAGTGTTAGAAGGTGCTGCTGTTTTTCAATGGTGTATATTTGTCCCAATCCCAAACCATGGGATTAAACTGGACTGAACTATTAAGAAGTCCTGGGGCAGAAGTTTATTTTTGGACACCCCCACAAATTTGTACTTATTTTTAATACTAAATAATAACTAAGAGAGTTACAACAAGTTTTTGCCTTGTTCTGCAAAACAGAGGCACAAGGTTCAGCCAACAAACACCAATTGGCATTCAGTGAATTGATTGCTGAGTTGGTAATCTGGCAGTGTCCATAGGAATGTATTCTCCAGTATGTGCTAAAGCACTGTAAGATCATCTTCCTCTGTCTGTTAAGAAAAGTGAGTGGAAATGAAAATCAGATAATGAACAGATTATTTTCTGCCTTTTCATATGTCAAGTGAAGTGTGGTTGCTGTGATGATTTAACAATATGAAGAAAAGGATTTCATTTTGTTACTGCTCCAAACATGCACTCCCCAAAACACACAAACACAACAAAACTGTTGATTTACATTACATTACAAATTAAAAGCAAGTAAGCTGCTTTACAAAGATAACAAGATTGGTGAGGTAAATTGTCATGCTAGTATATATACCATTATTAGATTAGATTAGATTAGATCATTATTCATACATAAACCTGTAAGAAGAGCTTTTCTGTTGCAGCAGGTTGAGATGGAGTTAATTTTAAATGCTTCGGATTGCTTTGTAAAATCCTAATCTACAAACTAATTACAGATCTAAAACGTGGCTAAGTGGGATTATATATTGGGTACTACTTCAAAATTGCTTGAGTAAATACTTACTGTAGCTATATTCCACCACTGCTTTTAACATGAACCAGTCTAATATTACATATTTAAAATAAATGACTACCTTAAATATTACCATAGATTTGAGCAAGATTATCTACATCACTGCATTACATTATACAGGGCTTTTCATTTTGATGGTCACTTTGTGTAGCTTGATTTGATGGTCATGTTATAGAATTGGACACACATCATTGTCCTCTGGTGTTTCGAAAAGGACAGCTGGGAAATACAGTATGCCCTATGTATCTAATATATGAGTGGGTCAATTATCCCTGTAACATGAATATTTACACCGAGGGGTTTCAGCATTAAGTGTCACCAGTGTCAGTCACTGCAGGTCCGCGTGCCACCTTTGTTGATCACGTGACTCCCTGCTTAATGAACGGGCCGGCCGTGATCAGTGGACCTGTGCACTGCCGGCAACATCGCACCGAATGAGCCGAACACAGTGACCTTGATAGCCGGGCTCAGAGTGGGAAAAGAATGAAGATTGACAGAAATGTAATGAACTGTTTGGGAATATTAAGTGCCATTCTCACTGACATTGGATTGCAGTTTAGAGGGGATATTATTCCAAAATTGCCCACTGCACCTGTAGAACGTCTATCCAGGACCCAAAGTCACCCCATAAATGACACAAAGAGAAGAAAACAAATGGTCTGAGGTGATATTGCAACCTGTGATGAAAAGCTGCCAACTCCCTGTTTTGCTTTGATTTAATATAGTGAAAATGCTGTTACTGGCCATCAAACCTGACTTTAATTTTATCACTGGCAGAGGTGAAGTGTTTGTGTAACCGTATAATTGCCCAAGAGGTAAAAGATATTTGACTCGGCACATTGTATACAGGCAGACGGTGCAGTGTTTGTCTGCTTTCCCAGACAACTATTTGCCACCCACCCATTTTTCTGTGGCCTAGATCCCCACTCCATTGAACCAAGATTGCTTCTTGATAACACTGTTCTGACTCCTCAATCCCCACCACTCACGACTGCAAACACTTTGACAAGATTCAGAAACGGAAAAAGAAAAAGGAAAGAAAATAGCGGCAACATAGAAGGAGTGTTGCATATAACATTTTTTGTATTCACCCTCGCACAGAAGATTCTTCATCTTTTCTGATAGTGGGGTCTAAATTTTATGAATTTTTTTTTAACCAAGAGCTCATGATATGCTGGCATGCTCAATTTTAGATTTTTATCAATTTAGTCATATTTAAATGACCTAAAGACCTTTACTGACAAGAATATAATCCCTTAAAACTAACCCATAATAAAATTTTCCAAATAACTGCTATTGAAATGATTACAGAAACACTTTTCTGCCACATGGGTAGTTTACAATGTTACAAGTTCAATTTAACAATGTAGAAGACTTTAATGTATGAATTTGAAGCATTCAACACTACAAAAGCATCTGCAAATGTAAGCTGCAACCTAAACTTTCTGGTGCAACACATTCACCTAGTGCGCCAACTCCGCCCCCTCGAGGCCCGCAGCCCTGCTGGACACTGTGTTAATGATAAAACTATTGATAAAACAGTTGTGTGATGGATGATTCAAGGATGGTGGGTGAATCATTTTTGATGCTCCTGCAGGAAATTTGCACCATCCGAGCCACCAGCTGAAGGCACAGGAAGACAGAGTCTTCAGAAACTGCACAAAGGAAATTGGGAGGAAGTGACATCAAAAGGAAAGTGCGAGAAAAGTTTTTATTCTGTATTTCTGAGAAGGCAACATCATTTCAAAGAAGCTCCACAAAATAAAAACTTTTCATCAGCAGTTTCCATTGGTTTTCAGCAGAAAGATGCGTTCGTCTTTATTGTCGTAAAGGCAATTTTAGATGCTTAAACCCTTAAATACTGAGTAATTTCTATGTGCAACCCCTCATTTAAGGCTAGAACTAGGTTGTAACTAATTTATCAATAGTACAGTTATTATCAGAGGCATGATGTGTTACAACTCATTGACAAAAAAGATAAAACTATCCTGCGAATAACGATCGTGCGGTCTTGTGAACAACTTGACAACCAGTTAGGAACCGCTGATCTCGAAGATGAAAGTTTCAAGGTTTTGATGTCACTTTTTCTCACTGAAATACACTGTGTGCAGCTCACTTGTAGACTTTGTGTGTCTTTGTTGGCACATTGCTACATGTGTTGACAGGTTTCTGCGACAAATTGTTGATTAGTGGAATATCATTAAATCATGAGCTCGACTTGACACTTCACATAAGCGTTATTGTACCCATGTGATCTGTCATGGCAGAGTTCAGCTTTACGCCAGAAGCACCTGTGGGTTTTTGGACTGATTACACTTGTGTTTTGCCCTTTCTATCTTAAAGAGCTGTACAGCAGCTACATGCACTTTTTCAAATTGATTAGTCCAGATTGAAATCAGAGACATCACTGAGCTCTTCTCTTACTGAATAAGATACAGCCTCTCAAGGAAACTGGTTAGCAGGGCATTTTTGTCCAATAATGAGATTGTGACTGATTTAAGTAGAAGATAATTATAGATTAAACATGTAATCCTAATGCTCCAAAGGCAAAGAGAGATAGATTGCCAGATTAGTTTTTTCAGTATAATAAGGATTTGGGACTTTTCAGGTGATATTAAGGTTGTGAGACAGAGACCTGCACTAGTCTGATATTCCCTCAAGGCAGGATTGGATTCAGAGGAACCCCCATGAGAGGACGTGTCCCACAGTGTCACATCTTCTTAAGTGAAAATGGGTTGCGTAACTTGAACTTATCCTCTACAGTGGCATTCAGGAACAGTTGCCTCTTTCATTCCGTGCAACTTGGCTCATCACAATTACTTTCTGTCCCACTTCAACAGCAGCGCAACACACAATCACACACAGTTTATTTTATTCAGTGCGCATACTAGTCCATACAAGCCAGATTCCAATTTCCTAATTACTCCAGCTCATAAAAATTCGTAGTGCTCATCCTCTCCACTCAACCTGACACACTGTAGAGAGAGAGAGTTCGGAGAGTGAGAATAACACTCACCCACCTTCATCTCCATTTATCTATTCCTAATACATTTTGCATTAATGCTAATATTTGTAAATGGCACACTGAAATGCAGCTCAGTGTTGTTCGCTGAAATGGTTCACTGTTTGTGGATACAAGGTTGAGATGGCTCAAGGAGATAATGGTGGTGTGTGTGAGAGAGAGAGCGATAGAGGAGAGGACAGGGAGTAAACGTGAATCTATGGCTGGCACCAATACACAGCAGAAGGATCATACTTGGGTTGAGGTCAGGATGAGTGAGAGGTTGTAATGCAGGCATTCATTTAACCATGAAAAACAGCATGCAAGCAAATTCTCTTAGTTTCAGTGCTTCTAATGTATATTACATAGACAGTGGCCACAACTAACAAAAGTCTGAAATAGTTCTCCATTACAAATGTTCTTCAGGACTATTCAGTTAAACCTAAAGCCCCTAACTACTTGGTAGTATTTACACCTTAACAAAAACTTTAGTTAGCAATCAAAATATTAATAAATCTGCTTCTTTAATATCATATTGGTTAGGTTTGACCTGATTTAATAACAGTCATCAGATTTAGATCAAAATATTGCTCAACCCTGATTGGTTCATCACTGTTTTCTTTGTTCAAATTTGTTGGCAAGGCCATGTTAAAGGAGACAAAAATATAAACCAAATCCAACCAAAACTGTGGCAACATTGGCAGAAATTGTGTTTATGTAATGCGGGACTTAACTCCTGTTGCTCAGTTGATTCAGAAAATTGAATTTTTAAGTTCACTCTTTAAAAACATTTTTTTGTATTTACAGTGCAAGAGTCACAAAAGTATACAATCACTGTTAAGTGATCAGTGCATGTGTTTAACTCTGGCATACCACAAGCTGAAAAAAGCAGAGTTTGATGTCATCAAGTGTGATGGGGCTTTTGAATCATAGGGTCAAGGCGGGAGGATTTCGCTGAACTACTTTTGTGCCTCCTCACAATACTTTTTAATTCCCTTGCAACATTTTGTGCAACATCCTGATACTTTTTGGATTTGTTCAGGCCAAGCTCTCATCACAGCCAATGCCACTGGCTGTGATCACAGTGTGAGTAAGCACTTTGCTATGTCTGGCTGTGACTTGGGCACTAAAACACCACTTGTAGCTATGGCTACAGTCCTGGTTAAAGGTATGTGTGGTCCTGTGGTTGTGTGCTTTCTACAGCACACACAATAGTAACACTGGCCCTGAAAGCCTGAGCCACACTCATGTAAGCAAGACAGTACAATAGCAGAATAAGACTTGGTGCATATGCAGTAGTTGAAAACACTTTTCGCCATGACTCTCTTTTAGGCCAAAACAACACAGCTGCACAAAAGAAACTTCACAATATATTTGACTGATTATAATTGAAGGCTGTAAAGAACATTCCAACCTTTAGGGGCCACTTATGGGACTGTACATTTTAAATTAATACTAGACTAAATCTATCTCTTAGGCATCAAATACTCAATCAACACAGGCTGATCACAGACAGTCTTTTCTAAGAAAGTGCACTATAACATTTTTATGTCCTCAGTCCAAGCTGCAGTGTGTGATACTTTTGTTTGATGGCGTACTGATTTTGTTTATACAGTACTGTTGTTTTGACTCTTTGCATTATGACTAAGCTGTATCCATTTAATCCATTTATTTCTCTTCATTGTGTGGCAATAACATAACCTCTCTGTGCTCATTCGGGAGGTGTCAATTCACTTTTTGTGCAGACTAACGTGCTGTTTGCAAGGGAACAACGGTATCATAGAAAGCATAAAAACCCTGTTCATTTGCTCTCATATCACACCATTTTATATTACGATCTGCAGTGTATGGATAATTTTCATCATTCCAGGTAGTGACACTTGGACAGCTGATTAGTTTGACACAAGTTTTCTTCTGGCTTGTGTTGTGGTTTGCTTATGAGTGTGTTTGTGCATGTGTCACAGTCGGCTCTTGTAACCAGTGTCTTTTATTAGAGACCCGTGCAGTGTATAGGTTTTTGTATTACTGTGGGAGCAGGTGGTTCGTCATTTTGGCTGACTGATATTAGCTCTTTTAGTTCGTTGCATGGTGGCGCAATAAAAGCAGAAGGAGGCAAAATAACAGGGTGCTCCTGCGGGGCATCAGGTAACCCTCAAGGCAGACAGAAACCCTTTAAACTTCCCACCAGGAGGTACAATGACCGTGCAATTGTTGGTGGCAGATGGAGGGGCTCCAGAATGGATAAGGAGAAGAGGAGAATGGAGTTGGAGAGGAAATTACAGAGCAGGAATGGTTTGTCTGACGTTTTGCTAACACATTTTGTGCTGCTTTAGTAAAAAAAATGCACAAAATGTTGCCCTGTCATCTGTGGATGAATGGCCTCTTTTCAGTGTATCTCTAATGAGTATTTCTCAGATTTTTCACTGGGCCTCTGTGCTGTCTGATGCATGTGTTTGGCAAATCCCTGGAGGATAGAGCCCTTTAGAAAACTGACTGCAGAGCTGCACTAATATGAAGAATTGACCACTTTCACACTGGCTAACTTAAAGACAACTTGTTCATTAACTGCTTATTTTAAAATATCAGGGGCAAGTTGTCTACACAGTCTGCAAGCTCTCTTTTCTCTGGCTGTCTGTCATCGTCACAACGGAAGTGTCAAAAATATGCGTCACAACAACCAAAAAGATGACACTGGCGAGCATATACATAACAATTTTGCTGTCTGCAAGATTGGAAAGGTAATTTGGGAATAAATAATGGCTGCCTTCTGCTTCAGGGGCTTTAAGTGGTGTTTATGCAGAGAGATTGCTGCTCAACGTAAATATTTATTTGTAGTCATGCTTCCCTTGATTGATTTTCTGGCACCTCCTTTCTCTGGAAAAACAGCAGAGGGCTTGTACAGCATTGTTAAACACAATCCTCCTGGATCGCTTCTAACTGCAGCCACAAACCAATACAAATCCATGATGACACAGGAGTCTATCTATTTAATTTTTTACATGCTGCCTCCATTGTCCTCAAAATACAGCAAAGCCAGCATGAAATTGCAGATGCATTACTCTGGCTAAATTACAGCTCGCAGGCTCAACTGGCGCTTCCTAAAATAGATGGGAGACAAGGGGTCGGTTACAGTTTTGTCATCCACCAGTAGGAGCTGCTCATTCCAAGTCAGTTCCACCTACTTATGTCACAAGAGACAATTCCCGCGTGCGTGATGGGCACGAGGGCTGTCGCTTTGATTAATGGGACAATAACATTTACAGCTACCATCTAGTTTATTCTCTCTCAAATGTGTCCCCTGACCTCTGCAGTTTCACCCGCAGATATTTTACTTTGGTGTCTTCACTGGTGCTAAAAGGTGGTGATATGAGGGAAAACTACAGGAAATTCACTTCCCACACTCCATCTCTGTCACTTGTGACTTGCCCTGCACACAGCGTTAATATGGGGTCATGCGTAGGATCACATGGCGCTCTGAGCGTGTGCGGGGGGCTTAAAGTCATTACATGAAAAAAAGATTGGGTTCTACCCACAGTTGTATTAAATCATTTGAAGTCCTTTAGGGTGGGACCAGCCAGGAGCTAAGGTGATTCACAAATAAGTGCAGTGCACACTGACAATTTTTCTTTTTCAATTTGGATGTTTGTTTTACCTGAGCTAGATGAGAATATTTGCTTATGTGTTTGTTAAGTAAACAGCAAAAGTCAGCAGTAGTTTATCCTAGCTTAGCGTAGAAACTGGAAATGGTTATACAGGTACTTTGTCTCTTGTGCATACAAAAGGTGTTAAAATCACAGTTTGTGGGTTTTTCCACTTTTCATGCTAAGCTATGCTACAGATCTGTTTGCTGTAGTTTTATAAGTATCAGTTGTGTAATCTAACTGTCTGTAGGACAGTGTATAAATGCAAATATCAGACTGTTCCTTTAAATCAATAGTAGCAGTCCATTTAAATATGCAGATGTATCAGGCTCTGTCTCAGCATGTCCTTAATAGGCATCCAGTGTTAATGGTTATATTACCCCCTGCTCTGCCCCAAAATAATCATTCAGTCCCACCACAATTTCGAAATAAACATTTATTTATACCAGCCTGAACACCCAATGTTAGGATAAATAGATTATAGATTTCATTATAACTTAGTTTCAGGAGCTAAGACCCTGCCTCACTCCAGTCTAATCTTATTTCCCGTGCCTACATAGAAAGGTGTTCCTTAGCCCTTTCTCTCCAGATTGTTTCACAACCCACAACCCACCCAAAACACTTTTTTGGCTTTCTCCTCCTTCTCTCTCATTACCGAATCCATAGGGGGAGGCATGAAGTGAACCTAAGTTAGCCTGCTCATGTGGGTCGATGTTCTCTGTGTGTGGGTGGGAGGGGAATCACTCGTGAGCCTCGGTGCAAATGTGTGAGCCTTGACTCACATTTTTGATGTGTGTATACGTGCATATTGTGTGTACTGGGCTGTCAGGCTAAAAGCAGGGCAGTGACAGGTCCTGACTGTGAGATTGACAGGCGTACTGGGAGTGGGACAAGAGATGGATTTGGCTCCACTAATTGAACTGTAAGAGCACTGAAGCTTTCAAAGGAGCCAGGCTGAGCACAATTTTCACTTAAGATATGTTAAAGCGCCGGAGTGTGTGTATATGTGTGCGTATGCGTGTGTTAATGCATGCGTTTCTCTCACATTTGTGTCTTTATTAATGACTCTGCATTCTGTCAGAGTTGATGACAAAGCATGAATGCGGTTCGTGTTCGCCATAAAGAAAGAACGCCTTGATTGAGATTTTCCTTTGTAGCTGTGAATTGTTTTTGACAGCCTGTGCCGAGGCCCCATGCCTCACCATTGACAGCTCTAGCTTTCGTCAATGTTATGTTACATTTGCTATTTATCAGCGGCCTCAAAAACCGACTTTATTGGGCCTATATTTCTATCTGAGATCCCAGTGAGGAACTTGTTTTTATGGAGCTGACACTATGATATCTACATTGTAGTGTCTGTAATACTTAACACCCAAGGACACACACTGTGGGTCACTATGCACGCACGCACACACACACATGCACAGGCACACACACCCACCATTGCCTTCTTCTATGACAGGTTGATGAATCTTTTATATGTTTATCAATTTTAACTCCATGGCTGGTGTATTATTAAAGTGCTGGTGTGCAGCTTACATTAACCCTCTCAGACAGAGCAGAGACAGGCTCGGACAGGGCAGGCACCCGCTCTCTCGTATCTTGCTGTCTATCATCTATCATCATATGTTCATCTGCCTCTGTCTGTTTTCTTGCCTTGTCTCTGTTCATCTCCATCCAGCCTCTCATTGTCTGCCTCAGCTGCCTTCTTGCTCCTTGCTGCACCCATGTTTTGTCCTTCTCTCAGTCACCCCCATCTTCGATCTTCAGTGTGTGTATATATATCTTTGCTGTCAGAGAGTCCCTATGCTTTCTCTCTGTCTCTCAGGAGCTATCAATCAAGATGAACTGTCTCTGTGTCTGTCCGTCTGTCTGTCTTTTTCTCTCTGTGCGTCTGAGCCAAGAGACCTAGTCCTCGTCATGGACAGCCTTTTGAGTCTGACTGAGCTTTGTCCATGGAGCTGTGACAGAAACTTTAGAGAGCCTGTCTGGAGGAAGACAGTGAGAGGAAATTGAGAGGGCATTGAAGAGGTTATGAATCCCTGTCCCAAGTCCTCTGCTGACAGTCTGCTCATCCCTCCTGGCTTCCAGGCAGGGGCTGAGATGGATGGTAGGGATAGCCGGGATGGACGGGTCCCAGCTGGAGAGACAGCTATGAGTGGCGACACTGGTGAAACAACACCAACAAGGGATAAACCAAATGATGAAAGAGTCGGGGCGACAGTATGAGCATGACCATGCATATTTTTTTGTGCAAGGCTGCATGTTTGTGTTTATTTGTATCCGTATGGGTGCAGGGTAAGGGAGGAAAGATGTGACTAGCGCTGAAGCACTGCAGAAGGCAGGGCAGATTATGTCTGAAAATCCCTGCATACATGTGTCAGCATTACTGGTGTGTGGTCTGTGCAAGAGAGAGTAAATACGAGACAGGCCATATCGGGCCATGCTGTTTCAGTACGCTGTGACTCAGTGTGGCCTCGGCTTCTGTCGCGTATCCGTCCCCACCTGCCTGATGTAATCCACCCTGCCTGGCACCGGGTTCTGGTTACGGCTCTGCCCGTCCCACCTGGACCCTGGGAGGAACACAGTATTCCCTCCACAGACAGGGCCTATTGATTGCTGTGTCAGAGGCCATATTATACCAACCCCTCATTGGTCAGGCAGAGGTTTTATTCAGTGTGTCTCAGGCTGTGTGTTCAGCCAACAGATGACATTTAAACTATGGCTGGTGCAGGCCTGCTGGACCGGAGCTGACAGCCTTACTAATGGCTACTTTACAGATGGCATTTCACTCTTGGCTTATTAACACTATTAAAACACAGCTTGGTCGCACAAGGTGAAGGCCAATCATATTGTTTTGGCCAGATATGGTTTTAAGCAATAGGGTATAAATATTCATTCATCATTAGCAGGAGCTTTTTAAAGGCATTACAATATAACAAACAGCCTTGTCTTTTCTTACTGACCTGTAGGCAATGCTACACAGAACAGAGCCATTCAGGGAGCTATAGGCAAGCATGTAATTCTCTTGATTTACAGCACTGGTTAGTTCCCTCTTACAGTGAACATAAAAGGTCATACTAGTGCTCAGTAATGCATGCAATGCCCCAGAGGACCACAGTAGTCAAAAAGTTTTACAGCCAGTCCCCTGACGCCAGGAGTTACAGTACCTATTAGCCACCAACCTGCTCTTTACTCCTCAGCAGATCGGCCAAGCGAACCAGCTCATTTAGAACCCATTTAGAGAGGAATCAGTCATCAGTCACGGTATCAACCACCCTGATGCACACCGCAGCTCAAAGACACGTCAAAATTGGTTTAACATACATCCAGGATCCCTCTACCTATGCCTCTCAGGGTAATTGATGTTCTGCTCACGTCCGCAGTCAGATGATATGGTTACATGTGGGAGGAAAGGATTGCCTTTGATTATTACAGAAACCTGATTATTAAATAGAAATTGGGCAGAAATAACCATGGACAAATGCACATGGTCACAGGAAACAGCCGTTTAAATTGTTTTTATGCTGAAACAATTCAAGATGTTATTTGGACAGACGGTCTTGTCAGATGGCATTGTCTTCTTTGTAGAATCCTGATTTACATGTAAAACATGCACCATGAAAATAAAGAAAATGATAAGGGGCCTTATAATTGATTATTCAGCCAGGCAGGGATATTGCAGTTCTAATGGTATCCATCCAGAAAGTCCGCAACAATGGCATACACAAAAGGTGCTGCATTACCTGCAGGAAAGTTCATTTATGACTAAAACAAAGCCCTTAATCCAATTCCAAAATTACAAATGTCACTAAATGACAATTAGATAAATTAAAGGTATAATTGAATAAATACATAATAAGTGATTTGAATAATGCAAATTAGTTTTTATAAATGAAAAGCTTTTAACTCACGTAATTATTTGCTTTGCCTCACATCAGTCCATAGCATAAATTAATAATGCAATTACTGTAATCTACAATTCACCAATTAGTCGTTCTGCGTTTTTGTTAAATTCTTCAACTTTCCCCATTTCCTTGGCCCTACAATGCATTTAAATCAGTTATCTGTTTCCCCATTTCCCTCACGTAACATTTTCATATTTTCTTTGTCTTGGTCTTTATGGTAATGAGAGGAGTCTGTCTGAAATGCATGGGCAGTATTAGCTCATGTGTCGGGTTTGTCATTAGGGGGCTTTGTTTTACACTTCTTTTCTCACACTTTTACTTTCATACAACACACGGGAGCATTAGTGTTTTCTAAACCTTTGTTGTACTTTGTCAAATATGTAATTTTATCAGCTTATTTGATGGGGAAAACTGCACTAAAACCCCTCTAAATTCAGTTTCAGGGTTAATTAGCACTCAGTGGTTAAGCTAAAAGCCCTCCACTGGTTCATGGGGCATAATCAGTTGCTGAAACATCTTTTTTGCTGTTTCACCGCTGCATAATTTGAGCTTATTGCTAATACTGCCCAGACATTTTAGACATGCCTCTGTCATTACTAATATCTGTGGAAGATTGTGTATTAAAAATTGTAAAGATGTCATAAAATGTAGAGTTAAAAAAATCAGTGGCTGGATGTAATACACAGGAATATTCCTTTTTCATTATTTCATTTTGTTTTTGCCTTTTGTTTATTTACATGATTAAACTCACTCTAATATGTAGCTGTGTATGTAATTAAACTTTTGAGTCATCACAACAACCTGCTAGTGATGTTTGTCATCTTTAGGATCGCCCAGAGACTCTGTGCTCATTTCACACCTTCTGCCTGTGCTAACGCCTCTCTGAAGGTGTAGTATTTTCAACAGCAACACCTATGGGTGACATTTTCATTCACATAATTAGGGTGGTATAGATGGGCACTCGGTAAACAAATGCAGTTTAATGTCAGCCCTAATAAGGTGATGAATAGTTGTGGTCTGCTCTCCTGCTGTGACAGGAGAGCAGACCGTCTAAGGGGGATGTTGAGGGTTGGAGCAAGAGCTGAAAAAAAACTCACCTGCACCACTGTGGGAAGGGAAAAACATGGGGAGTGACAGAGGGACAGAGGTGCGGAAGATAGTGGAAGGAGACATCAAATGGGGGAGAGAGAAGTGGGGTGCTGTCATTACCCCTGAGAGGACAGGTGTGGACCACGATTAAGACCGAATTTCACTGGCAGCCATCTGGAAACAACCCTCACATCACCCGCAAGGGATAGGACATTTGCAGGCATCCGCAGCCGTGTGCACACATGTGGCCACACACTCAGATACACGTATACATACACACACACACACACACACACACATACATAAGTCCACACACACATAGCAGCATCTTTATGAGCGTGCTGCTGGGGTGAAACAAACAAACTACTCAGCGATGCTGCGGTTGAATTGGAGGCTAGAGGGACGCTTGAAATGAATTATGAATACAATAATATTTCCCTCCATTTTAGATCTTCCTGTACCAGCCTCAAACACAGACACAACCCCTGCTAGGTCTCAGTCAGTCTGTCCTTACTACTCTGCTGGCTCAACCCAAATCATTTCCCTTCCAAACTGAGCTGCAGGGTAATAAGGGAAGAGGAAAGGGAGGGAGAGAAAGAGGTAGAGTCTAAATGAAAAACCAGCCTTGGTTTAACATCTTCTCTTTCTAGGGCACGGCTAAGCTTTATTGGATTTTTTTTTCTCTTCTAGCTTCATGGAATCAGAAGGACTTTTCTCATAACCTTTGGCACATGTGCAATGTCAAATTTAATCACTTTTCTTGTCGAAATACACTGTACATGAAATTAAAATGCAAAGACAGGGACAAATAATAATTTAGTGTCTGACAAAAGTTGTATCCAGTCCCCGCACCTTCTCTGTCTTGGTAGACAAACGTCTCTGCTCAGCATCTTAACAATACTTTAATCAAAAGTTATATGAGATTCACGAATCTCATGAGCCCACTTAATATGGGGTCTCATTGTTGTTACACAGTACAATAACTGAAAGATAATCCTCTGACGGATCTTTCTGATTGGAGACACTAAACCCGGTCAATATCAGGTTGCATAGTAGGACGGTCAAGAGTCTATATGGAACCAAGCTCTTTAAAATGTAATAGCATGATGCAGGTCTGTTGGAGAGGGGCTCTTAACAAGGGAGATATGAGGAAGGGAAAGAGGAAATCTTCAGGCTGCGGGACGAAGGTCAGCTTGAGTTTTCTTCTTGATCTCATTCTCTTTGAAACAAAACACAGAAACCTCCTTTTCCATTCACACAAACACCCACCCACTTGTCCACCCATTCAGCCACCCATCAATAATGCAGTAATATAATTTGCTGATAATGAGATATAATACATGTTAAAAGCTGCTCATAATTGCCTCAAATGGCCCGCTGATTATCACACATGCTAAACTAAAGTGTTATATTTTATTGCAGCATGTCCGTGTCATTAATTCTGATCTTGCTTCAGAGAGGACTCGCACGAGAATAGCGTCTTTCAGCGAGAGCTATGATGAGCTGGTGTTAAAAAAAAATTTCAGTAAAATTCAACCTGGTTATTTATCTTTATTTCCATAAAATTTCTGTTAATTTTAACTATTTGTTCATCTGAATTAATCATCATGTAAGTGTTTTTGAAGGCCAAAACAAAAAAATTCAAATGTCCGTAAAAGGTGTGAGCAATTCAGTTCCATTAATGATAATATTATAATATAATACTGCATAATCTGTAGCCCAGATTACATTTGAGTGTTTTCATATTGATGTTAAAATCTTGAATCTAAAACCAAATTGTTCTTATTTGGGCAATAAATAAATAATGACAATAATAACACTATCAATAAAAGCCATTAAACAGTCTGACCAGTGCATTAACTCCAAAGCTGCATTTGAATCAGGTTTCTATTAAGGCTTATATTAAGGTTTGTTTCCTGCTTCCCCTATTAATGGAAAGTTCATCATCATCAGCTCAGAGTCCTTTCTGCCCCAAAAGGTGCTTGTGCAAGTCACTGGGATGGAAAAACAATTCATTAAAAAGTAATATAGAGCATACAGTATCTGAATAGTTTGCTTTGTGTGGAGTAAAAAGATCCTTGGGCTCAGTGGTTGAGTGAGTATGAACCAAGCAAAGGATGGCTTCAGGCAAAAGAAAAAGAAAAAAAAAATCAAATCTGAATATTAAAACCAATGCAAAGTGCACTGAGATGCAGTTCTTCATCTTAAGACTATTAAATCGTGGCTCAAACAAAACAAGTCAATAAGTCAATAAATGCATTCACTATAAACCACCATACATATTAAACACAGAGGTTTTCAAGTGCAATTAATTGATTATTGTGTATTGGATAAAGCCCGCAGCACTTTATTTGTCTGTATTCAGGGTAGAAAAAATTGTACTTGCCGTTCTTAGATTCATTTTTACCCAGTAATGAAAACAGAAACCCCAGCATGATGAAGTAAACTACTCCCAATCATGCATGAACCCAGCAGTGCAGGAGAGATGGATCCCTAAAACCCACTCTCACTAAAAGTTGCTCCCTCGTAGAGACCTCATTTGGATGCAGCTGATAGACTGTGATTTTTGCCTGTGTGCAGTTTGTAAAGCCTGTGTGCAGTTTGTGATGTTAGCATATCTGATAGTGACTGTATGGTGTACTTTACTCCGACACTCATGCAACTCATACTAGTACAAATACAGTCAGAGCTTTGTTCTTTAAGCAATTAAACCAGAAAATGCACTATAGTCATGCACTATAGTAAGAGTGCACTGCATTGTGTCTCTTACTTATTACAATTTTTGTCATGTTTCACAGGGAGCATGTCTGAGATAATCACACTCAGCAACTCCTGAGTGCCTGCACTGCCCCTGCAGACGACCCACTGACTGTTGGCACCAGCAGGGAAGAGCTAAATAAATGTAGCTTGCACACAGCCAGTGAAACTGATTTATAATGCTTTGGCTTTAGCCAAATTGCAGCTTAAAATGTAAACAGTTCCTTAATTTTATTATATGTTCTGTTTGGGCAACATTGTTTTATCAACTTGATTTCCATGGTCTTTTTTAATTTAAGGATTAAAACAGAACACGCGGCATGTAGCGCTGATCCTATTTAATACAAGGTTATATTTAGATAAGGAAACAAAATATACTAAAACATAAATTAAATGCTGTCTTAGCATGATACATTTCGGTAACCTTAGCCTTAATAATAAAAACATAAATTAAATATACTTTTTATCAGCTAGTTTATTTAAGAGGTCTAAGCAGCCAGGTTCTTAGTCATCCCACAGCTCAGCCCCATCAGGCTCAGATCAGTGAGAAAAACAAAACAAGGTGAACTGTAATGTTTCTCAGAGACCTCTGAGTGACGTCACTGGCACTGTAGATACTGTACTTCCATGTTCTTTAACAGTGAGCCTGCACAGTGAAAGTAGCCTTGAGAAAGAGACTGTGTGTCTAACTTACTCCGTAAGGAACAATATAACATTGCATTTACATTATAATGACAATTATTATGATTGAGCTAAACAATCACACAAGTGCCAGAGAGCCCAAATCAAATTCATTCATCATACCTTTATCTCCTGTCAGTTCTAAAGTAATCCTCATTCACTGCTCAGTACTGTATTTCTCATGCATAAAGTACATTGCATAAGCCAGGAACCTTTCCTCAAGACTTTAGCCTCACACAGCCAGCAGCCTGCACCAGGCGGCCAGCTAATGGGCCATTGTGGTGCACGGCAGGAGCAGGCGCTCCTAATGACCCATGACTGAGCAGCACAGCACTGGACTGTACTGTATGATCACTCAGGAGCCTGGTGAAATCCAACCCCAATCTCATTTTGTAACAGCGTGCGCTTCCTGTATAACATGGCGTCACTGGTGGGCGTGAATAATAGAGGAGTGAGACACCACCCCACACCCACCCCAATTCAACGTCTGTTTTTGACCCACTAGCATTGTTGGCCAGCTAATAAAATCTGCTTTGGCTCTGTGATTTTTCAATCTAGCCCACATTTCTTCAGGTCGACTTCATCCGCAGCAGCTCAGCTTCTCTAAAGTCACTCCTACATGCATGCAGACTGGCTGGCCTATTGTTGAGTGGGGTGAGAGTGAGGGAGACTCTGCTGATGCTTCACAGCCCCTAATCCTATTGGAAGTTAGGCCTGCTGTTTGTTTCCCTGTGTTGGCCCTATCAGTCACACTTAGATGAAGCCTGAGGGGAAGTAATATGGGTAGATTGGGCCTGAGTGGCACGGGGAAGTTGCCAGGGCAGATGGGGGACTGCGGAGTAATACTGTGTGAAGCACCACAGCCAGAGGTTTAGTTCGCTGTGGATGGATGTGTAATGGTAATGAAGAGAGATGAGATGAATCTGATACGCAGAGGAGGGAAATGTCTCTTTCTCTCTCTCTCTCTCTCTCTCTCTCTCTCTCTCTCACACACACACACACACACACACGCTCTCAAGAATGGCCCTATGGATTATGCGCTGAAACGCTTGCTCGTGATAAACATCATTCGGCACGGTGCTATTTCTGCAGTGTCTCCACTTTTAAATGTTTCAAGAGAGATAGAGTGAAACTTAGAAGAATAGTACTCACAGATATACAGAATGAAGGGAAAGTGCTGACATAATATATCGTCAGTTCTCGAATCATGGACGCCTTGAAATAATTTCTGTGATCGGTATCAGTGAGTAGTGGACGTCGTGTGGTACGCGCTGAATAAGGTATCTGGAAGATGGAAAGGGAGATAGGCTGGCATTTTAAAATGTCTATCTGGCTTGGTGGAACAACAGTGTCAATGGGATGATTCAGTATGCCTATTTTTAAGCATCTACCAGACACTTTTAATGCACGGCAAGCTCATTTTTTTCCAGTATGCGCTATGACTTTTAAAATATGCAGTGATGAATGTCATATTCAGTCACAGAGTGCATCCCAGTCTCGTTGCGAATAAATAAAACATGGATGTGAACTATTTTTTTACAGCATTTTACCCAGAGTGCTTAACTAAGCTGTAATAAAATCAATAAGTGGACCTTTGACAATGCTTGTTATCGCATTAAAAGGTAAGCAAATACATCCAGTGTTTTCTGAAGCCCAGTGAGCTAATTAATGCGATATAAGAGAAAAATGAGAAATTATTTGCACCCTGTTATCCTACCCTAGCCTGGGAGCTAATGAGCTCTGAGTGTCCAACAATGTCTCGGAAAGAAATGAATGGGGGGTTGTAGGTGTTGCGCTTTAATTCAAATTGAGGTAAAAGCCATCAATAATAGTCTTTAGTCGCTTACAAGGTACAGATTAGTGCTCGCACCGTGACTTCAGACCTATTCCTCTATATAACAAAACAGCTCTAAAGAATCAGAAAACAGCTCCTTTCTCTTATCCTTCTCTTTCCTACCTACTAATGAAGATTTATGGCTGGTGGTGTCAAATCATAGTTGATTTACATAACGCAATGGGTAGCCTGCCACCAGTGGAAGGAGAGCTGGAGGGAGGGCTATTAAGAGCTTTGAGGTACTCCAGCAGGCATAATGCCCCATTAATATGCACACATATGTGCCTGTGTTAAATAATGTTGGGCAGACGATCATATCTGTCAGATTCATGAAGCACAACAACTGCAAACAGTGCACATGATATAATGGTGATTAATGCACTCACACTCAGTGCAACTAAATAAGTGGCAAAGTCACATGCAGTGCAATTTTATTTGCAATTTTAAAATATCAAGCCAGACAATTTGTTTCTCATTTGCATACAGCTACTGTAAACCTAAACCTAGCCTTTGATACTGATGTCCTGTTTGGGGTCCTAAAGAACCTGAACCTTTGTCGTTTTATCACCATGATACTACAGTATTTTATGTAACTGAATCAGCATTGCCTATAAACTGAATATGAACTGATTGTCATGTTTTTGAGGTCTAATACAGAAAATGATACGTTACCTCTACGGGATGTAGGACTTGTTTGGGGTCTGATTGATCCCAAATAAGTAATGTCACTATGCTGGATAATATCCATTATTTGTTAATACACAGTCCATTAAACATGTCTCTATTTAGAGTTGTAACAATCTTTCATAGTCATTTAAGATTTTTAAGATTTTAAGTTTTTCACCTTCATCAAATGTGCAACCTCACAAAATCAAAAGTTTTTGCCAAAGGGAAGGGTAAGCACTGAAATACCTTTCAGTGTAATGCGTTTTAATGAGGCCGGAAGAAAAAAAAACATTAAAAGGCAAAATAATAAGTATAATACATATACAGCGGTAAGCTCCGAGGGACTTCCAACAATAAGGAAGTAAATTCAATGTCAACAAAACATAAGGGTTAAATAAAAAGATTGATACTAACCAGAGTTTTATAGTCAGACTGAAATCAGCTTAGCTATTTAAAGAATATCAGTTCTGAGAACAAACGCAAGCCAAGTGCAACTCATCTGCAGAAAAATTGTGAAAGGAGTGCAGCCCTCGTCTATTATACTGATCAAGGCAAGAATGATAGTCATCAAAATCTCATTTCACTTCACCTTTAAAAGGACCCAAGAAGCAGGTGGACATTCCAAAGCCTGAAGCTTGGAAAATCAATCAGGAACGTGAGTGTGAGCTCCGCACAGTTCTCTTGTATGGTCGTGTTGCTATGCCGAGGTTAGCTTTAATCATCGCTGATCCCTCGCTACTATTCAGAGGCTCACAGCTCCTTCTCCTGCCCTGAAAGCCTTTGATATGGATAGGTGTGAAACCGGCTCTCATTGCTGATCCCTACCACCACCAGGCTTCACCATCCCAGTAATTCAGTTTGCAGTCTCCGGTTTGTGAATTGATTACTTTGCTTTGCTTCTTTAAATTGGTGTCTGGAGAGTGGCGCTCACTCTCCCCCTCTCTCTCTTCTCCAAAAAAGCTCCCATCAAATCAAATGGAAATCTAATATAGGACGGTAATGGGAATGGATAGTGAATGACCTATGGTTCCGACTGATATGTGCAGGTGATGATATGCTCTTCAAGCCAGCAGGACTGCCTTACCGGACAAGAGCGGTGTGATACAGGTCCAAGGTCAGATTTCTAAAGCACACAGCTTAAATGTTCCTGAGGGGAAAATAATTACAACAATACCTCCTTTGATTCTAGGACCCCTCTGCTCCTCTCGTCTCAGTCCTTTCTCCCTTTCCCCACCTTATATGCAGCAGACCGGACCACTCTGGTGGAGCAGACTTGTGATCACATGTTGAGATTACATGCTTCATGGCTCACCAGCACTTAGAATTTTTCCAGTGCAGCAGGAGGTCGCATGAGAAAAAGGGCCACATGGTAGGAGGTGGTAGGAGGTGAGGAATTGAGGTGACTATGGAAAATTATGTAGGCATGTGTCAGTCTGACTAATGCATGTAGAGCCTACAGGACATTTGGGCTGTCTAGATTCTCCTCCTCACCTTAAGGATCACACTTTGGCTGCGTCGCCCTTTTGCACATTCATCACACCATTCCACGATCTCATCGCTTACTTCTCTAATCCTGTCTATCTCTGTATTCCTCACCAGCCTGCCATGTCTAGACAGTCACTGTTGAGGCAGACTTTGCCGTATCACTGATCAATGAATCACCCGGGGTAACACATGCGGCACAGCTGGCCAGTGTCGTTTTCCTTGAAGCCACAAACACACAAACAAACACACATACTACGTGCAAAGATTTTGACAGTACATAGCCCCTGACTGCGCCTACACATATTACAATAGATGAATGCCATCTCTGCGGGCATCCCTGCTCACCAATCAATGCACCACATGTAAAATGTCCAGCTGTGATGTTATTATTGTATGTGACAAACACCAGTAGGACATAATTCTAAGGGAAAAGGGCATCTGAAGGGTAACTTTATCCCAGTAGGTTAGAACACAACCTATAAATTACTTATGGTGTTGTTGCAACTGACATGCCCACACTCAACATCTGCATGCTTAAACCCATCTCTTCCTGCATTTTACGAAGCATCACTGACCCAAGACAGATTCCAGCCTTCCTTCCTTACAGAAACTGGTTGGAGTCTTTATGGAAGGTGTGCTGACATGCAATTAAATACAAAGAGAAATGTTGTTTTAATATTTTATCACCTGAGTGAAAAAAAAAAACCCAAAATGGTAGGACTAGAGGACAAGTGTCAGTTTCAGAGCATTTTCTGAGAGCTAAGACATGTTTTTGAAGGTGTGAGCGAATGAAGAATGTGAAAAGGGGGTGGAGAGATGAATAGACGGAGGGGCAAAATGTGACAAGACAATGGAACATGGGGAAACTGAGTGAGAGGGAAAACAGAGTGAATCGACAAGTCAATATGTTTTTGCTTCCTGACTCAGGAAAAAGATGGCTTGTGGCTACAAGGATGTTTTAGCTTAGCTTCACCTCACCAAATTATTAGAGAAAGAGGGAAAGGGATGATATGAGTAGTGCATAAATTCAGTGAACATGTGGCAACCGTAATCTTGTCCCCATTGAAAATTTTTAGAAGGATGTGCAGTGAAGCAGTTCTACCAAGGGAAAGAAAATACATGCAAAACCAAGGACTTGCTCAAGGTCATTCTTTCTTCTTCTGTCACGACTGCGTTTATTTCTTCTCTTTTTTCAAAGCCTCTTTGTATCATATGGTACAGACGTGTATCACAGTTATAATCCAACATGTCTACATAGGTTGAATAAACAGCAAATGATCAATAATTTCAAAGGAGTTGAAAGCAAAGCAGGTTAATTTGAAATTAGACATTATTGTTTGATTATATCCAAGTGGGACTGATGTGCTTTGTGTGTAGAAAAATAGGTTGTATGTGTAATGTATGTTGTATGAAGCTGTTGGCTGTTATGTATAGATATATAAAGGGAAACAATGCAACATAAAAAATCGTGCACCTTCTAACAGGAAATAATTAAGACTTTATCTGAGAGCCTGAATACCTTTTCTCTTCTGGCTGTTCTCTAAGTTACACTTTATTATTTCGGGCAGTTCATAGTGCCAGTTATTGCATAATTAGATTGCCTTGAAAGTGAGAACAAAACTGCCTAACTCAGATAAAGTTACCTCCAGTCCTCTCCACGATCACATATTATAACTGAACATATTTTTCCTTAGTTCCTCTTCCAGGAGAAAAAAAGCCATAATTAATAATTGCCTCGACTCTCAGCTTTGAAAAACCTCTTGAGAGTGTCGAGGCAACTGTGGTGCAAGCAGAGCCTCGCATCTCTTGTTCTGTGTGCAGCCTAGATTTGCTTCTCCTGAGATTGGTGTCTCCCTGGCGACTGTCTGGTCCAATTCCACCCAGTGTTGATGGCCTGTAAAATCCCAGTTCCTGGAGCGCTAGCTTGTAAAACATTCATCATTCCCTCACTTCCCTCTATGTGCAAGCTCAGCCTATGTCGAAGGATTTGACAGGGGCTCCCACCACCCCTTGCTCGAAGAGCAGGGTCGGGTAATGGAGAGCTTTCTAATCGCACTTCTGTTCTTCTTACTGGTCAATAGGCTGCCTGGGTCAAGAACTATATGCTTGCTCTGTTTAAAACCGGGCTTACATTAACTCAGCTGGCATGTCTCTGAGTAAACCTTCATCCATTACCCTTCAATAATGTAGTTGTGCTATTTCTAAGAGATCCTTGAACAAGTTTCAAAGATGATTACTCATAGCGAACATTGTGGAAACTTTGCCATTTCTTATAGTTCACTTCAGCATCACTTAATGTATAAGGTGCAAGGACATGAGCCAACATATTGCTCATAGTAGCCTAGTTTAATAAACATATTTCCACCTGTTAGTGTGTATGACTGGCTTCAGATGAGGTGATAGAGGGCCATTTTCTAACTTTGATTCATCACCCTTGAAGCCAGAGCTCACACAATTATTTGTTGCCATTCAGCACCAGGCAGGTCTGTTGCTGTACTTACACGGAATGAAATTAGTTGTTGCTTTAAATCAGCCAACAGTGACGAATGTGCAGTTTTCCACAGTTCTTGCCAATACCTCTTCACAGCCACAGGGCTATTTGTTGCTAAATAAAGATCAATACAGAACAAGATATCCATGCAGATAGTACTCAGGGACATTTACTCATTAGTTCAGCACATTTGTGCTTGAAACAGACATGGCCTTTGTACACGACAAAAGATTCCCCTGCTGTAAGTCGAACAGGAGATGAAGAGAGGTTTAAAAAAAGAGTTTAACGAACTGAGATTTTTTTCAGCCGCCTGCAGTAACTCTGCCTCACCTACAGCACATGAAACTGTATATAGTACCCACTCTTTGCGCTATTGTTGCAACTTTGATTAGAGCAAACAGAATACATGTCAGCCCTATCACTCTCCACCTGCGCCGCAGTCTGCAGGCTGTTTTCCTCTTGAGTAAATTCAAACAGCCTTCTAATTGTATCCTGTCTCCTCTATAAAAACATGCAGTTGATATCCTGTTTGATTTTAGCAGTGACAGAGTACATAAAGAGTTATTTCAGAGGCCTGATTGTGTTTGTGAAGTCATCCAAGGCTGGGTCCTAAACAAATGTATCTCCCCCCTGTTTCTGCTGACGCAGTCTCTTAAAACACCCATAAGTGTTCGGCTTTATCGCTGCTCCTCGGGGAAAGTCCGACTAATTGAATTAATTGCATTTCACATTCTGTTTGCATTTCCAATTGTTCCATTTGTGTTCTTAATATGCACTCTTTTAATCCCTTCCTTCAGTTGTCTTTATCGAGGTAAATCCCAATACATAAATGGCCTGCCTGACGCCATCACACAGCAAAACAAGCTCCACTCTCTCCAGTCATCCTTTTGCTTTGTTTCTCTCTGTGATTGTGACCTCTGCTGCAGCCATCCATGAAAACAAAACATCTTACTGATAAAGGGGAATAAAACACCAAAGGCTCTGCATCTAAAAATCTGTCTGCTGCTTTTCTTTATGTCAGCCTTTACTTGGCGCAGCCAGCCAGCACAAGCTGGCAGCTTGGCTCTGTGGGTAGGAAGTCTGACTGGAACAGTTTTGTCCCTGGCAGTGATAGGGCCCAACATTACTGCAGCAAGGGCACCTCAAAACCATGTACAGTATGCGTGCTGATGTCCTCCAAGGTCTCGTAGTGGATACTGTCAAAGTAAAATAAATTACACACACACACACACACACACACACACACACACACACGCACACACACACACACTGTCTCATAGACAATATTGCCACCATTTCCTCTGAATATAAAGCAATTTACAATCTTGTCCTTGGTGAAAATTCAGGGGACGATCTTCTATTTGTTGTCTTGTGTTTTTCCATTAAAACTGGCCAGTGTGAGATGGAGCTAAGCTAGAAGCAGCTGTGTGTGTGAGTGTGTATGCACATGCATGCCTGTGTCTGTGCACATTTGTGAGGTGTTAAAATTAAAGACTTGGTTAATCACCCTTTATCAAATGCTCCAATCGGCTCCTTTGCAGTCCCCTTCACCGATCAAGCTGACACAGCCACTGAGACACACTAATAACATTGCTCATGCAAACAGAATTAAACCTGAAAGGCCTCAGCTATTGGATGGATCCCTTAGGAACTGCAGCTAAAAAGACTGGAACCAGACGTTTTGCAGTGACAGTCAAAACTGATTTAATACATGCCTATGGAGCATCAGCAGAGAAAGTGCACAGGGAAACAAAGCAATATTCAGCTTTAAAAACACTGTTTTTAGAGGTTATACAATTACATGAGTAGTAATGCAGCCATATTGGAATCTGAATCCCAGAATGTCCATAATGTCTAAGCTCTTTGGTCCTCCTAGCGGCATTGTAGTGTGAACAAAACGAGTGCTGCATTCAGCTATTGTGTAAGTCAAAGCCTATTTGAGAGGGATAAAGAGCTTTCTTATGAAGTTCATGGGGGAGTCAAGTTCATTAGTGGTTTTGATAGAGTAGGTGGTATGAATCAAACCTGAATCAGAGAGAGGCTGAGGGAGACGGAACAAGAGCTGAGAAAACCCACAAACAAGCTCCAAAGGGGCAGGCCTTTGGCCCCTCTGTCAATACTGGGTCACATACACACTCGCAAGCGCATTTGCCACCCAGGCACACAGATATAATCATTCACTGTTTCAATGATTATCAATTTGCTAATATGACAAAAACCCATAGGTTCTCTTTTCAAACAGTAACCTGCCATCATTTGATTTCTCTGTACCTCTAATTTATGTGTGTGTCTATTTGCATGATTGTGGCAGTTGTGGAATATGTTTGGAAGAGATGTGAAGAAATCACAAAGTTAGAGTTGTGTAAGTTGTTACAAATTATAATACTTGAGCATCAAATATATCGAAATAAAATACAAAATGTGCAATTTGAAAATACAAAGATGTTGTTGCAATCAAATTTTAGGAATCTAATAGCCTCAATCTGATCCTAACCCTCCTACATTGAAAAGATTAGCTCTTCTAACTTCCCACAGCATGTATTTCAAGGGTCTATTCATCATGTCTTACAGGTAAGCTGCGAATTGACTGACTGAATGAACAGCCAGCAGTGAACAGTTCGGCCCCCTTGTTGCACTAGTTCTTTCAGAAGATAATAAAAATGATTGAACAGTAGTTCAGATGTGTCATGTGATTCACTTGCATTTAGTCAAAGACTGTAAATGTGTCTTATTTGAAAATATAATAACTTATGTAAGTATTTAAAATACATGCTCTTAAAGTATTTTGTTGTCAGCTACATCTCATTTTTCCTTACTCGTAAAATACAAATGACAAACTATTAAATATGTATGTTCGATACGTAAATGAAATTCTGCCCATCTCCGGTTGCAAATAGGCCACAGAGACATTTAAGCGGGAGCAGGCAGAACTGGGTCACATCAATATAACAGATTACAGATACTTCACACTGTCATCTAGACTAGATTGTTCTGATAAGGTTATTAGGGGGTTTAAAACTTCATATAGGACGCAAGTGGTTTTCTAGTGTGATTACTTTAATGTTCTGCACACTTTTTTGATCCCCAGAGGATTAGTTGGCTGAGAATATGTGCAGTTGCCAACTACAGTTAATGGAGTGCCAAAGGTTGCCTCAGTTTTGCAAGTAATTTCACCATTTTCTTGCAAAGTTTCATCACGGGGAGGACATGATGCATTCAATTGCCCATGAAATCTACCAGGTGACACAAGTGGCTAAATGACTCTAGTTTTTTTGTAAATGTAAAATGTTCTACTGAACTACTAAACCTTGTCTGAGACACATGAGCCTGTGTATTATGCACGGATTTGTGCTGTACACTGAACGCCAGCACTGATAGTTCCACAATATTATAAACGTGTTATAGACAGGAAGTTTTACTGTTTTCTTCTATTCAATAGTTTCTAAAAGATGATACATTAACCAGTTTTATTGATATATATAAACGAGCTGCCCGGGAAATTAAAGCTCATGGCAACTTAGCAATAAAATTCAAAATGTAGACTTTCAGTCACGAGCGGTGGGATATAGAGCCTCAAAGCAGCCCCATTAAGTCCAATAAAATAAACAAGACTGGAAGCCACTTGATGAAACAGTGACTGCTTTATTTGCTGACAGGCATCATAAATCAGGCAACGCAACACAGAAGAGCAGAATGGAGCAGGAGCAGCGTGGTTTAACCTTAGAGGTGGCATCAAAACGTCCAGGAAAAGGCAAGGTCACATGTGATTTGTTGTTTGACTAAGCACCTTCCACTCTCTTCTGTTCTATTTCATTCAGTATGAGGCAGCAGTCTTGCAGGGCTTTGTGCAAGTGTCTCCTTATCATGCTGCAGAATAAGCGTACATGACACAGGCTGAAAATTAGAAATATAAAATACTTCCAAAATATGCTGTCCTGCTAAGTCAAGTATCACCCCAGCACTGCATGACCTCAACACTGAAATTCAATCAGCACTGAGGGGGCGTTGTGAGAATAAGCCGCCTGACTGACAGTGCTAAAAGGGGTCAGGAAGTCCAAGGCTATTGATCAATAAATGTGTGCAAGTCTACTCATGATACATGCCCGACAAACGCATACACACAAACACACTGCCAGTCTCTCTGTCTCTCTCTCTGCAGGAAACATACCTCGATTTAGACTGTTCATTAGAAATCACCAGACCACCACTATCTGCACTCCCTCTCACACTCATTCCATAAAATAGTGCAACATAATAGCGGGAAGACACTCAGCCCTTTTAACACAATCTGTGCATCTCCTTATTGTGTATTTATTACAGCAGACCTATGATTAAGTTTATGTTATGTCCCTGAAGCAGCCACAAAGCATTTAGCCACCCTCCTCTCTACATTGTTAAATGTTCCTGTCATTATTTCTGATGACTTCTCTCAGGCTTTCCTCTGAAAATAGAACTCCGTTGTTCAGCGGCTGTCGGGCGAGAAAAGACAGACAGACGCGAGGGTGGCGGTGCTGGTAATGCTGGAGAGGAGATGGGTGAGAATATGTGTAGTGGAGAGATGGGAAATCTGATCAAATGAGCCAATCCCCATGTTTGCTGCTAATGATGAGCCTGGAGGAGAAGCCTCTATCCGCTCACCAGATGTGTGTAAGTTGGTATCTAGGGTGATAAAGAGATGAAGAGAGCACGGCCCATTATGGCTAACTGCCTCTACTAAAACTTTAAAGTAATGCACAATAGAGGCTTTACATTTCCACAAACAATTTCCAAAGAATACCAGAAGTTTCTTGACTGATTTTGTACCTTCCAGGCAGCAATTCACTTTATTTCAGTGCACTATTAAAATCAGCTTGCAGACTCGATACTTGATATCTGTCACACCTTAAGCTTGAGATTCTGTTGCAGTGAACAGCATGACTTCTTTATTTAAGTTATATTTCCATTTTCAACACTTAAACCAGTGGTTCATTTAAGAAGGCTGCATTTGGTTGTCTGACGAAAAATGTAATTGAAAAAGACAAACACAGCAAGCAAACACTGACATTGTTTGATAGGGAAGGTGTGAATTTGGGCATTTCTAACACAAAAGTGTGCTGTTCAGCTGCAGACTTTGACATTTTAGGTGTCAGACAATTGAGAGCTTCTGTCAATGTTGGTTTCTCTAGGTGACTATGATTATTTAACCTAGACCGCAGTCTTTCTTCTAACCAAAATCATTTTTGTGCCTAAACCTAATCAAATCTTAAACATACCTTCATCATCATCGTCATTAAACAGATTTATTTTCAATAGTGAATTGTGAGATGTCATCCTCTTGATTAGAGGATCAGATCAGTGCTTGCATGAGTCTTTCCGGATGCTAATTACGAGCAACACATTTTGTGGTTTAATTAGGACAGCTAGTTGTAATGTTGACATACAAAAAGTGGACTTGTTTACTTCAATGGAAGACTTAATGAACTACATCCAGCGAGTTGCCTTGTTGGTAGGGTAATCAATCTAAAATATAGGTTTCAGATAATGATAAGCAGTAAAGCAAAAGTATATGTTCAATTTGTTTTAAATAGGGCAAAACATGGAAAAAGTATTATTTCCAGTTGGGGACCAACTAGAACCATTTCTAAATTTAATAAGGTTTGCCTGCAAATAACTAACTTTCTTTGGGCCCAATTACCGTCTATTTACTGAACAAGGCATTCCTGATTGATGTGTGTTCACAGTGGGCAATCCATGATTCAAAGCCATTCTTTTTTTGAATATCATCATGTATACTCCACATGTACGTTAATGAGTCATGGCTGTAATTAGGTCAATGAATAATTCATATTGTTAGTATTCAAAAATTTATGCCTGCACATGATGCATGCATCAAGCCCACGAGATGGAGGCCGTCCTTATGCACCGTTTGCTTTACAATAGAACCATAAAAGGGTGTAACGAGTGCTGATTGTCAGGGCTTTAGCCTGGTTTCCAAATGGGGCCAGCATTTTTTAGATTTATTTATGGAGAAAAAAGTAATTTTTGTTGTGTTTTATTTGTGTAATTGTTTTTATTTATCGAAAATAAACCAATAATTCTCTGTTTTAGGTTAAAAACACGAGTACACTTCCAGTAGATGTGGTATTATCTCTCACTTTGAATCTTGTTTTTGTAATATACCAGCCTGTTTATTTTAACTTTTGAGCAGCTGATCTGATGCTGCTCATATCCATAACCATGGGTATGGTACTATAAGGGCATGAGATTCACATGTTAGCAACGTGGGGGAGTTCCCTTGAGCCAACCGTCAGGGGAGTCAGAGCACTGAATGCTCCCTGGTCCCAGCGTTACCTCCAGTTGTTTATATTACTGATGGATATCATTCTACTTTCCCTTCGTTCCTTGGAGATACTCGGCTGACTGTCAATTCCTGAAGGCAGCCTGTGGAGTGATTCAATAGGATAGGTCCTCTCTAACAATAATCTACACACCATCTCTTGAGACCTGCTCATAAACAAGAACCAATGCATGCACATGCAGACACACGCCGGCAAACTCACACACGCACCAACACACTACCTCTCTACCCTCAAACGCGGGGACCGGCACCATTTCTGCCTCATCTCTCTCCCACTCTGCCCTTTGCTCCTCTCATTTTCCACCTGTCTCTGATCCTCTGCCTCTTTTACATTTCAATCCACCGCCTGTTCCTCCTCGTTCTGACAGGGGAGTGAGCAGAGAGAGAGAGCGGGAAAAAGGGAGTTGTCCCCTTTGGGTAGCTAAGCGATTACCGTTTGAAAGATCCAATCCCTTGCATCATACCTCTCACAACCTCCTCTGCTCCCCCATTACACTGTGGGAACCCGTTTCTGCCTCCTCTGCACGTCTGGCACCTCCACTCCTCTTTTCTTCATCTCTCCTTATCCGTTTATTCTTACTTCATTTATGACTCCCCTTGTTGTGTCTAATCCCACCCACAAGCAAGCCATTTAATGGGCTCCTATGTTTGCGTTGTCATTATTCCTGCATAACTGGGCGGCACACTGAAATATCCTGCAAACTGTACTCATGTATTTAAAACTGAAGAGTGATAGAAAGAATCATGTTTTAAGTATTTGGAGAAAAAACCATTCATGAGCACACGCACACTTGCATTTTCTGCCTATATATGTGTGTTTGTAAGAGTATATCCTACTTTGAGTTGGCATATGTTGTGTGCAGCTTCAGGAACCATTTCTGCCTGCCTTATCTGGCTGAGTGGAGTGCTGGCCGCTCCAGCAGCAGAGCCCGAGCCCGAGCCCCTGCCCACCGCTTAAGTGGAAGAAGACTAATCCCTCGTCTGAAAACCCACTCTAGTAAACACCACTTCTCCAAAGCCACCCATGCACTCCCAGCATGTCCAGTCCAGCAACTGCCCTAGACACTCTGGGTGTCTTTGGACATGTGCATCCTGGGGTTGCTTTCTAAAGATGGAAATTATCAAGGGCACCTGATCTTATATCAAATAATTTCTAGTACCACGTTTAATCAAGAGTTGGAGGGAAACATGCTAGCACTTCTAGAATCAGTTCAAATTCTTCAGTAAAGCACAGCATGCCCTTATGCACGTTCCTGCACCAATACACCAATCCGTCACATTCAATACACTTCATCTCCATGATAACAGGACAATGTATTGTTATGGAAAATGTAGCAACTGGAGTTTAAACCTTGGAAATTTTAGCAATCTAACGGCTCGAAAGGGGAACAAAACTGCCAGTGAAATGTTCCTAAATGGCTTTTCATTTAAACCTGGGGGGGTTCATTTCCCAGGTTTTTTTTTATGTTTTTTTTTTTTTTTTTCAATCGGAAAATGGTCTCCTCTTAGCTGGATGGCTTCAGGGTACAATTTATTCTAATGGAAAAAGATTACATCTTGAATTAAAAAGTGCTCAGCACTGACCGATACACCAGACAGGAATCATGTCTGTGAAGAGAAAGAGACCCACTTCTGTTTAGGGTTATGGTTTTGTGTTGCTGCTTTTCTCTGCACTTTGTTGTACACAGTAGATACAGTTTGATAAGACCAGCATTTTATAAGAGTTTTCTTGTCCCAGCAGTGCAACTGAAGGCCATTATCTGCTTACCTTGCTGCTATGAAACAAGGTATTTAACAGGAGAAGGTCAGATGCAAAATAGAGATCTGCCATATGGCGTGACGAGTGTTTGATGAGGAAATTCATCAAAATCACTGCCGTATCTGGCAGCCTTGTGATTTTTTTTACCGTAACACTTCCTTTAGCCATTTGGGGTACATTTTAAAGGTGGGTGGGTGGTTGGAGGGATAGGGTGGCAGATTGAAATTCATTAAAGTGAGCTTTGCATACACACTGCACTCTGCTTTGCATGGATGGTTGGCTCACCACTCAATCAAGTCTGGTAAAAATTGACCCGCATCATCCGTTCCTCTGCGAGCCAGGAACAGTGTGTAATGTGGCATGCTTTTTGCATTATTTCAGGGTGGCCTTGCTTTTGATAGATTTTTAGTTGCAGAGCAATTACACTGTTGCCAGACAGCATGGAAATGTGCCCCTCTTCATCTGGATATGAGTAGTTTCCTATACTGCACCATGAATAAAAGGTGTCAGATGAGGACATGAAATAATTTCTTCCTATTACAGAAACTAGGCACAAAAATAAAAGTGATCCAAACCTATTAAAAATATGTTTGCATATTTAGCTTGAAAAGATGTACTTGTAAACAAATAAACATAATAAACATTATGTGGCTAACAAAAGACTCATTCAGCCTTATTTATTCCATGTGTCAACAATTAAGCTAAAAGTGCCCTAATAAGTTGTATTAAATCCATTTATTCAAATGGACTGACATCTCACACAGCCTCTGCAATGACCTTCTGTGGTTGAATCAGGGTTAATCAAAGTTCAAGTCTGTTCACATCGCTAAAGAGGACACTGGGGAAACTGTAGATCGAAGTTAGCATAAACGTTATGAGACACATGCTGACGAGGTAGGGCATCACATTCCACAGCAGCGTGAGTGGACTTGGAGGAAAAATTAGAAGACTGAATGATATCACAACTGGATCTGTTGAGTCAGGATGAGACGGGTCAAGTCGGGATGTGTCTAGAGGTTCCATTAGCGGCTCCCTGCACCTGCGAGACTGCTCTACGCTCTGGCTGCTCATCAATCTTTCAGGACTTTTCCTGTGATGGCAAGGTGGCTCTGGAGCTGGGTCACTGCCAGATGTAGCGCAGCCAGATTCTGAGCTAGTGCAAACAAGCACAGACAAGCTGCAGCAGCCGGCTGGGCTTGGCTGGTCCGCTCCGGTCTGGTGGATGGGCACGCCAGAGGAGCTCGGCCTGTTTGTCTGTCTGCACAGCAACAAAACAGTCCGGCTCAGCGCGGTCAGCGCCGATATTTTGGCCACAGTTGAGGCACGCATGTGTGTCGGACGCTTCAGTAACAAAGGGGGATGTGGAGAGCTGTGAAGACTCCAAGAACACCACGCATGCTGGGTAAAGTGCGTTTCTGCCAGTGAGACCACATAGCACTTTGATCCTTTTTCTTTACTCATCTAACCCCATACACACAAACAGCGAGGCTATCTCAGACTGTCTGTCAGCTGTCAGAGAATACACTTCGACTGAGCACCGTCTTTTTTTCCCCTTTCAAAGACGGTAGACCCACAAAAGCAGGAATGTTATTTTCTGTCAGAATATTGTTATATGTGTAACCCTCCAATGTTACTGTCAGGAAAAACTAATGAGCATCAATTCCCATTCATCACTTTTCACTTCACAGAGACGCATACCTGCACACACACACAAAATCTTCAGCTCCACCAGCCGAGGACATACTCTACGACACAGCAGGAGCAGACACTCTGTTTGCAGCTGACTCTGTTTGTTTCTCCTGTTTGATGGAGTTGAGTGTCCCCAGGGCACAGTCAGAATATTGTGGGCAGCCACAGAGCATAAACGATCTGAGCCTTGCTTTTTGGGTTGTGTTCACCATCAAAAAAAAGGAAAGGAAAAAGTTTGTTTTTCACAGAGAGGTGGTTTAAAGCCTATACAAAGCACAGCTCTGTTTATATGTAAATTTTAGCAGTAATGTGGCAGCGTTTAACTGCAAATGTTTTGATCGCTAAATGATCATAATGTATTGCGCATCCTGATAATAACGTTTCCTGCATTAATATGTTGATTTTTGCAAAGTTAAATGGGAGTAGCATCCTAGAGTGCTATTAAGCCTTTGCATTTCAGAATGGCTTCAATTAACCTTTTTAGTGATTGCACTGGAGGACACATTGGAATCCATTGTTAATCCAATAATTATTGTCTGGCGGATGTACTTGACTTCGCCCCATCACCCAGCTAATTCTCTTCATGTGTTTTTCTTTTCTTTTTTTTTTGCTTAAGTCAATAATTCTTCTGATTGGAATTGGATTTTCTGTTAAAAAAGGGAAGAGACGTTTATCAGGTTGTTATCCACACTCCAGTTAACGTGCCAACAAAGCAGATCTTTGCAATTTAGCTGTGAGATAGCAAAATGTTAAATACTTTTAACAAAGTGCATGTTACTTTAATGCTGGCAGTCATCTCTAATTTCTAATTTCTACACACACACACACACACACACACACACACACACACACATACATATATAAAATATCATCCTATATAGTGCTGTTATTTAAGTTTGGTGTAAGTTATAAATTAAAAATCCAAATACCCTAGGCACTTCTGTGTATAAAAAAATGCTATTAGCATCATTCACACTTACAGAACATCGTTAATCATGCTTTTTGGTATAATTTGGGGCTGTTGGAAAAGGAGGTAAAAAGGGGTTAAAAACAATTTAGAGTGCCAATTTCTCTTTGCCATAAGACAAAGCTGTAGTTGTCTTAAATACAGTATGGGGCAAAGAACTTCAGTGTTCTTGAATCAACTTGAAAAGACTTACTGAAATGGTCTCACAGGCAAGTGCTCCAAACTACTATCATCTGTCTGCAATGCTCCACAGCATCAGAGGAGCACTTGCTATCATAAGAGCACTAGGCTCTGTACTGACTGCAATGCAGTCACTAAGACCACGACTTGAGCTATATTGGCCATCTCAAGCCTTTTAACCACTGGACCAAATGCTCTGATGGTCCAACAGTGCCAATGTTATGATGCCTATATGTTTATGGAAAACTGACATGTACTGGGGAAGCAAATTATTCCTTTCAGTCCAGCTGAGCTGAGTGAGGCATGCAGCCACTCATCCCTGTCCTCCTCTCACCATGCTATTTCTGTTGTTAGAAATTTATTTACTGATGACTATTTATTTTCTCCAAGTTTGCTTTTGTGCCCCAACTTGCACAAATCCATGACTTGGGGTCGCCAAAGTGTTTCCAATTCAAATGGCCTTGTATAAAACATCACGGTGTACCCCACAGTATGTCTGGGAATGTGGAAGCCTGGTTGATATTTTAACCAGCAACAGCAGAGTGAAATTTTAAAGACGTTAATTCATCTTGTGTGAGGAGAGCTGGCCCACACTCTGACACAGAGAAAAGACTTACAAGGAAAATCCCAATCAAGCAACAGGAAAGTGTTCTAAGGCTTTTGTATGGTCATTTGCTAAAAAAAAAACAAACAAACAAACAAAAAAACCCCCAAAAACCTAATTTGCTTCTGCCCCTGCTCCCTTTTGTGGCTCTACAGAAACATGTTTCAAGAACTAGTGGTAATTGTTGTGACAGAGTCTGCCCCATGTCTTCCCCAACAATGAGCCCAAAATGATTGAAGCTTCTTTTTTTTTACTTCCAGACTCAGCTTAAAGCCAAAGAAAAGTTAAAGTCAGAAAAAAGACAAATGCAGATTATGAGATGGAACTAAAGTATGTTGTTATGGGTGACAGTTAAGGTTGAAATTAACACTAATGAAACACACTTAGAAAATGAATGTGAAATCCTCTCCCGGTGCAAACTGGCTCTAATGAAGTGAGACAATATCAATTAATGTGAGGGGGGAGGGGTAGAGAATGACTGAGGAAGGTACGTGAAGGGTGGAGAAGGATCACGAGCAGGAGATAAGAAATGGTGATAGCAAAGGAGGGAGGTTTGAGTTGTGAAGACAATGTTGGAAGTGAACATTTTAAAAAGATGGTTTACACTCCAGTGCATGGCTAAGGAGGTCAATTTGAGCATGACAACAAACAACTCTGTTTAATGATTTATCTGCCTAATCTGACGCAGATCATTAGGCAGAAGCCCCTGTACAACCAAAAACAAGGCAAGCATATAAAAACATCAGTAAATCTGTTTCCTTTAACAAAACAACACAATTCTCCCATCTGCAGCACTGGCTAAGTGTGTTTGGCAGCTTCCCGAGATGCACATAGTCAGCGGAATGGATCCAATATGGATATTTTGGACAATACAGATTGCTAAAACCTGACTGTACAGAGCTGGCCTATTCAATTGCCAACTTGTCTTTTCTTTAGTTCATCTTTGTGGGAAGCGGGGGGCTAAGCCATGTGTGATGGGCTGGTGATTGAATTTTCTTATTAACAGTGACTGATCAGGACGTGTATGTGGCAGCAGGCTGCAGGCTTTGAGGGAGAACCAGCCCAGCTGAGACACTGCCTCACTGCTGTGAAGTCACCAGCAGGACAGACACACATATGGAGGAATGTGCACTTTCCTGTGGAGTGGAATTTGTCTGTGTGTGGACAGTGGAGTGTGCTAAGGCAGAAGCCTGCCATATTATAAATGAGCATGGCTCACTGGGGCAGCTGGACTAAGCATGGGGCAGCTGGGTGATTTGGAGAGTTGTGGTGAGCGGTTTGTTGGCCCAGCTGTGTCAGCTGAGGTGGTAAAATGGATTTGGGTTGCATGATAGAGTGCGTGTGTCCATACATATATATGTCCACTGCTGTGCATGTATGCACATGCTTCTGCAAGAACGGAAGCACTGGGGGCAGCTCATCTCAAATCCTTGATGTAGACAGGGAGAATAAACAGGCCTGGAACTGAAATGACACTTCACTGAAATATTGATCATCCTCCACGGCAGAGGGAGAATGCACAGAGTACAGACAGACACAAAGATAGATAGATGAAACAGAGTAATGCAGATATGAGGGAATAGGTTTCTCAACAAAACCTTCTGCCGGCGCACAGCATTGCATAAACATGTTTTCTTTCCTATACTTTGAGCCCTACACTGATAATTTTCTGGGATGTCAATAGATCCTGCATAATTTATTCTGATTGATTCAGTGTTGACAACTCATATATGGAGGGTCCTGATATGTAGTATAACTTTAAATAAATAAACAGATAAGCAAACCACAGTGCTGTAAAGGGAAATGTAGCAGCTAGTCTTGCTACTCCAAACAAATAAATTATTCAGGTAACAATCAACTCACAATCTCAGCTATATGCACACACACACTGCAGGTGTAGCTAGGAACAAAGATGGAGGGCTGGATGCACCAGTTCCTGTCATTTGAAAAATAAAACTTTGGGGGGTTGGTGGCTTGTCACGTAAAACTCCTTAAAATACCATGAGGAACCAAGTGGCTTTTAACAAATCAATTAGCACTATCTCCTTGTGATCCAGCTGACTGAGGAGTGTAAGGGAGGGGAGAGAAAACTAGAGGCGTCAGAAGGAGGGAGAGGACATGTGGAGGGAAGCGAAAAAAGGAGAGGCCTTTGTTTTTTTCTTTTTCTCTTGCCTCACTCTAATTAGACAGGCCAGTGTGAGCAGAATCCCAATGGCAGGATGCAGGGAGTAACAGATGTAGAGAGAAGGAATGAAAAGCAGAGAGGTGGGTACACCATGACACCAACCTGAGTCCTCACAATGAAGAAAGCTGCAAAGGCAAATATGGTGTCGTGCAGCAAGATGGGATGAAAAAAATGTTGGCATATGTAAAAGAGACAGATGGGGAGATTTGACATATTCTGGGTTAAAGAAGAAGAAAAATCAGAACGGAAAAAGCAACTCACCAATCTCTGCGTGTGCCTGATTGCAAAAAAAAAAAGGTAATTTAGGGGAGATGCTGCAGAGTGCAGCAACAGTGGCTCCTCACCCTGTCGAACCATCAAAGACCTTGATACTCTTTGCTATTTTTTCTCTACTCTGAGAGACAGGCTCACGAAAAGGGCAACTGTTTCTCTTAAGAATTACAGTCATACAAAACTATATTTCATGACACGTTGGGTTAGTTGAAAATGTGACATTGTCCTGATTATGTATATTGAATAAACGTGCAGAATGTTTCCTGTGAACCCTTTAAAGATGCATAATTTGAACATGAATGTTCAGAAAGTATTACCATTTTTCATTTTCCCAATGAGATCTCCTGTTAAAAAGAAACACAATTATGGTTATATTTAGACACCTGAAAGTGCTTAAACACTGGGACAACCCCAGTATGACTAAAGTATGGCTAAGGTTATGCAACTAAACCATTTGTCTGAGGTAAAGATAAGCGTACTGTAACTGTGACAGGAAATGAAAGTGAGATATGAGACCAAATCTGAGCCTGAGTCATGTAGCTGTACACTCATCCACCTCAGACACCTTCTCTATAAACACCACACTACTTCCTGTTCTGCCAGGTTTGCTGTTGAACATGATTTTCAATTGCAAATTAGTTGCATAAGAATGTAATTTGTGGGAAACAGGGTCGCAACGGAGGCGTTTTTTCCTTTTTTCTTCTTTTTTTTTTACCTCACACATAAAAAAGGACAATATTACAGATTGACTATCAGTAAACTCCCTTTGGAAGCCTCTCTAAAAGTCTGATGGTTTTGATCAGCTGGAGGGCAGGAAGAGCTGGAGAGTAATTAAATAAGCCAAGATCAAATTAAGCCAGTAACACAGCAACTGATGTAGGCAATATTAACACTGCATTATCTGATGTTATAGGATTCATAAACACTTCACTGCAATTCAGCTTTATTGTTAAATTTAAAAAAATGTTTGCAGACAGGGATTATTGATTTAATTATAGTAGTTGTACAAATATTGATAAATGCTACACTATAATCTCTGCCCACATTCTATTGAAAATAACAATGTAAGACATCAGATTAAAGGTGATCAAAGATGAAGACACTGTATAAGCACTGTTCTGGTGCATGTGACAAATCTACCTTTGAATCCTCAGTCACATCAGCCTTTTGTATTTTCTTTTAATGAGTGACAACCCTCTCTGCTCTTCAGTAGTGAGCCTGCAAATGTCGCTGTCAGCTGTGTCAAGTTTCAGTACAACTATGGAGTAGGTATGAAAAAGCATCTGTACAGAATATTTGGGGAACAAATGGATTATATGCCTCCAGCTCAGCCTCGTCGTCATAGGCCAGATTTGTCATTCTGCAGGATTTGAAATGTCTTCCTCCGAGCTCTTAAAATGGCTTTCCTTGATTTGTGCCACTATTTGGATAGCCAAGCCCGCTGATGAGTCAACAGAGGCAAAAAAATTTTTTCAGAAGGGCTCAGAAGAGGATTTCCAAACTGATAAATTTAAGTGAATCTGACTTCAGTTCGACATTATCAAAGCAATTTTTAAATTTTTAATAAAAAAAAAGGTTTTAATACTTGAAATGCACTGAAAACAGTGCATCATCAAATGGCAAATGATAGAAGGTATGAAAATAGAGCAGTTCAACTCATATTTATAATGACGGAGGTGCATCTTACACAGACTGTGCAGCTTAGTACAATGGGTGCTTACTGAGATCTAAGGTGGCGTCATCAAATATTGAGCAGCATTTCAAACGCAGCTGTCAGACTGTGATTGAGAATACCGCACTTGAAAGTGAGATAATCCATCAACACATTTGAACCTGCAAACACCGATGACCCATTTCCTTTTGACACCTGTTTCAACACTTCAGTTGAAAGATGCATTATTAACAACATTTATCTTTCACTTCCTGAGCTTGTGGGCGCATGTGTCTACATTTGTGTGTGTGCCGTGTATAACAAAGAGGAAGAACTTGAAAAATAAATAAATAAATAAATAAATAAATAACTAAGACTGAACTCAATGACCTGTAACAAAGAGATAATGATGCTGTATTTTGACACTTGTTTGCACCATACAGGCACAGTAAAAAGGGGATTTTACCTTTTATCTTAGTGTTCACTTTAAGTTCAGTCATGTTTGACATTTATCTAATTTTCTTTTGTCTCAATAAAATATATACTTAGCTGCACTTATAGGCTCAAATTTCAACCATTTTATGAGACAGTGCCCATATTTTAGAAAATGTGTCTCTTTCATACAAGGGCTTGGTTGCCATGTTTACACGTGGTACTTTAATTCACTACAATAGCAACAGAATGGCTTCGAAGGCCATATTCCAGCACCGCATTAAACAGACTTGTTTAATGGTGCGTTTTTGTCTAAATCCTATCTTTAAATGGAGGCTAGCAAGCCTTAACACTGTTCTGGAAATTTCATGGAAGCCCCCCACTCTGAAACAAAGCTTCACGGCCACTGTGGATAATCCATCTGATTCAAGTTTTTTCAGGAGCTGTAATTAAATTTCCTAACGATCAAGGCACTATAACAGAGGGGGATTGGACACTGAGTGGAATTGAAGTTCAGAGGAGCGAGACCTCTATAATGAAGCTTATTCATTTAAAGCATATAGTATGCCACCAAGTGGTGCTATCTCACTTTCACCATGTAGTCGCCAAATGACCTGACAAAAAAGAATGATATACTGCACTGTATGTGGCAGCAGCAATAATCCAGTTTAATATGAAACCTGGTGCAGATCACCAAGACGCAACACATGTTTTTTAATGAGGGAGGCAATTAGATTGTGATTCTGAGGGTCCATGTGTATGAGATTGTTAATTTCAATTACAGGATACATCAGTATCCACCTCAGCTCTCTCTTTCCTCTGTGGGGAAATTTTAGCAGCTCCAGCTTTATTAGGGAGCATAACTGTGTTAAGTTAGGTGAGCCTGCAATCAAGATCAGCAGCACAAAGCAATACCAATTAAATGGAGGGAAAATAGATAGAAACGCTTATGCTTTGAAGATAGGGGAAAAACCTGCAAACTCTGCAAATAATGTTTGCATTTTGGGAGCTGTACCCTTGGCCTGCACACAGAGGTGATGGTCCCTCTTTTATTTAACAGGGAACCCAGAGGATCTCTTGGTCATGAATGAAGGTCAAATAGAGCATTTGATGAGACTTGTCTTTTGCTGCTGCAACTGCAGACACTGTACCAGACAAAGCTTGCAGTAAAAAAAAGGCCGTAAGGCAGAGCTCTCAATCTGCCAGGTGATCTATATTCTACCCCTTACCTATAGCCACAAGCTCTGGTTAGTGACTGAGAGGATAAGATTGATCCTTGGGGAGAGAGTGAGGGGCTCAGACTAGAACTGCTGCTCCTTAGTATTAAAAAAAGCACCAATTGAGGTGGTTCACACATCTGATTAGAAATCCTAACAGGTGCCTCTGTTTGGAGGGCATGTCTGACTGGAGGGAGATTGACTGGGAGGAGACCCTGGACAGACCCAGACAACCCTGAACAGGATTATATATATATGATTCTATATATTTTCACACCTTGATACACCTTGGGATCCTCCCGGATGAGCTAAAAGGACACCCAGGCCATTCTGCTAGAGCTGCTTCCATTACAATCCATCCACAGTGGACCAGCTTTCACTGTAAGCCTCTTTAAGAAGATAAGGGAGTCATGGGAGTATGCCTGCTATCTGACAACATGTGATTTGTAGATTTATAAAAGGCTCTGTAAATATTCTTTGGGAGGTGCCTGGAAGCTGTAGACTTAAGACGAGAGCTGAGTTTACTCCATACCTTTGGACAAGGTCTTCAGGTGCAGCCTATGGAGTGTCCCTATCAGTGATGTCTGGGTCGAGCTGGACCAGCTGTATGCAGATGATGCCATCCTTCTGGCTTTACTGGACTTTGATTTTCAGTGTGTGCTGGCCCATTTTGCGGCTGAGTGTGAGGAGTGAGGATGAGCACTGGCACTTAAAAGTATGAGGCTCTCTGGTTTTCTCCATCCACATGAAGAGGGGATAACATGTCTTCAAAGCCTTACTCATGTGTGACAGTAAGAAGGATCATGGGATTAATGGGGGTGGGGGGTGGGGGGTGTCAGCTGCACTTATTGCAGGTGTTATGTTGGGATATAGGTGTGAAAGAAAGTGTGGGCCACAGATCAAGGCTCTTAATTTTCCACTGTTGGGTGGCATTGGTCAGCTATGGGATTTGGGTTGGGCCAAAAGAATGAAACAGCTGTGATGAGGTTCCTCTGCTGGCTGACAATGACACTGAGGACAACAACTGAGAAAGACAAACTCTATAAGAATCAATGTATTTTCATATAAAGTTCGAAAAGTTGAAAAACGTCGATAGAACTAAAAAAACTTTAACACAGTTTTCACAGACTCTTGAGGCGGTTTTGCATTTTTCAACAAGAGAGTTAATGTGCGTGATGGGAGATGAAAACACATTTTCGAAAGTTCTGACATAGCAGATATTTTACTCACTTGACTGATCAGCTGTTTCTGTAAAAATAGAGGAAACAAAACAAAATCCAAACAGTCTTTTCATCGATCCATACAAATCTGATCTCACCTTCCAAACACTTAAACGTGAAACAAACAAAAATGTCCTATTTCCAGTGTGCTCACTTCATTATTTTCCACCGTTTGAGCTTCAACCGGCGCCATAGAAACTATTGGAGACAAAGAACACCTGGTTTTTTCTTACTGTCTCCACAACCCTTGAAAAGATTATTGGGTAGAAGATGGATGGATTAATGGATACCAAAAGGAAAATGGAAATATAAGCTAGAAAAATCTACACAACAACTTCCACATTTTCTACAGCAAGACTGAAAAACATCAACATGAGAGCTTTGCAATGGCAACAAATGGCTCAACTCCCTAATCTTTGGTGTAATGCCATTATTATTGGTGACATGGTGTCAGCTCAAAAGCCATGATATGGTGCATCACAGAGTCATTTTGCGTTCATATTTCACAATTGGATAGGGAGAAAGCAGCGTGCTGGAAAAAAGGGAAACAAAATTAATCTAACGAGCTTTTGCTTGTTAAGTACGTGCTCTGTCTCCAGCTGAATGACAATGACGAGGCATCCGCTTACCACGATACACATTCCATTGTGAATAAATGAATATGTGAGTACGCTGCAAAACAAAAGGCAAATGGAGGAATTAATTCAATGAAATGAAAAGCCTGCTTCGCCAGATAAGCCATAAGGCTTCACTGCTGAGGTATGAAATATGACAACGTTTGTTGAGCCGCATGGATACGGTGGCTGGGTCTACATGTGACAATCTGTCCATGCAGTGTCCGCTGTGGTAGGCTTGTATCTCCGGCCAGAGTTTCTTGCATCATTAATTCAGCATCTCCCTGGCGCAGTGTTTTGGCTGCTTTCTCTGCATATGGGCAAAGTAAATGCCAGGACAAACAGAGGTCAAAGAGCAACAGAAAGAAAAACTTTCACAAGGAATATCCAACTTGCTCCCACATTTGCATCCACATGCATCCATACACATCCATATGAGAGGAAGACAGTTTTTGCCTTTGGGAATTGTAAATTTAACCTATGTGTATTTGAGCAAGCCAAGCTCTGCTTTGGAAAGTTTGGCCAAGGCGAATAATAAATATGTACTTTTTCGTGTCTACTCCCAGCTACAGTGTAAAAGATCAGAGAGGGAATCCATACCAAGATCCACATTCAGCCAGACCTACAGCAATGCATCAGAGCCGGCCGCTGCCCGGGGGGCTGGGAGGCTGCACGTCCAGCTCCAGCAAGGCCGCTCGGCTATCAGGACAGCTAAAACAGGCACAGTGCTTGGCATTGAGCTACAAAGAGCCTGGGCCTGCAGGGGAAGTCCTGTTTGATGGGGAGGTGATAAAGATGGACAGTCACCCTGCCAACTACCTCTGAGTCATAAAGCAGGGGTGAGTGTTGGGGGTGGGCAACTTACACACACACACACACGCACACACACATACACACACAAATGGCACCAAGACAGAAACAGCTGGATGGTTAGAGTATAAGCTCCACTGAGTAGCTCTGAATGCTGGGTAATTGGAATGGGAGAGCCCTTGATGAGAGCGAGAGGATTCTGCTCACAGCTAAGGGAGACATTTTCCACTGCCACATAGTTTTTTCTCTACTGTAACTATCCTGGACTGCTGATGGAGTCCTTGAATTTGTTCTAGCTTTGTCGCAAAACAGCACTGAAACAGTTTCAAAGTGCTGCTGTGAGGGCAGTGGGGAAACATTCAGGGGTTTGGAGCATTTTTACTCCATAGAGACAATGAGAAAAGAGAGGACAAGAGTTAACAGTATGTGACTTATCCGCTGGACAAGCTATGGCAGCATCCTCGCAGCACGTTTCGCCTGAATGAGCTCATATGGTGACCAAGATGGAAAGAGTCCTTATCACTCTGTGTAAACAAAGACAGCTTGTGATGTGTAGAGTTTCTAGGAAGAAGGAAAAAAAAGACTTTTCATAAGCAAATTATTCTGATGTGAGGTTAACAGCATGACCTTGACTTTTTTATCCACAGAAATGCATACACAGGTGTTTTATATAACCAAAGTGAAGAAAAATTGATGTGCCTTCAGGGCATCTGCAGTGGAAATACACTAACTGGCCACCTCATTAGGCTGTCTGATTTATTGTGATCCAACACAATAGCTCCGCCATATATTCAGTCTTTACAAACATAGCAAAAAAATTTGGATTATCATTATTACTAAGGCTGTAGTTTGAAGTGGTGTTGAACACTTTTCAATATAATGCACTCCAGCATAGCACCACCTCCCACACCAACCTCAATAATAGAAAGTGAGTAGCACTACGACCTTTCTGACAAAAAGTGAAAAATCTAAAATATATTTTAAAAAATGATGCGCTTCTTAGATTGCAAACCTGAAAGAGTAGCATCAGTGAGTGTAGATTTTAAAAATACCCATTCTGGGAACTTAGGAAGGTTAAAATTGATTTGTTTGTCTGAGGGATTTTCTTTACTGTACACTGTTGACTCACTAATAGATTCTTAAAAAAGAAATAAGAAATATGGAAAGTCTGAAATTTAAATGTTAAGAACGCGCAAGAGGCCACATTAAAATGCAGCTCAGCAAATACTCATTATTTTTACACTTGTACAGTCAAAGAGGAGGAAAAAACTCTGCATTATATGAGGGTAACACTTCAGATTAGTGGACTGAGAAGAAAAAAGGAGTGAATATGAATGTATTCCATCTATGGCTTTCTGTTCTTCCCCCTGAAGTGTTTCCAGAATGAACTGAAGGTACATGGAAAAGGTATTTAAGCATGACAGTGGAGCTGGAATTAGTTAAAGCTACAAAATACTGCTGTCAGAATTCCTTTGCTCGGTCACACAGCTTTAGCTGGGCCTGCAAGTGACCTTGAATACATACATAAATGTATGAACACATGGAGGCGATATAGAAATATTTACATTTAGATACACTGGTGGTCCACTCGGGCTTATTCTCCTATCCCATGTCTCAAGTTGACACAACTTCAACATTTTCATTTCTCAAGTGTCAATTGTACACTGGGAGCCGCCTGCACAGATATCAGTTGTGATAATCGGAGCCATAAACAAGAGATTTTTCTATCAGAGGTTTAAAGATGGTACAGTGAGACGTTCAGGAAAACACGGTCAGGTTATAATTCCACAGAGACTGATCTGAAATCTGAAATCTCTGTTGTGTCTCCAGTTCTGAAACAGACCTATTTAGCACTTCGATGCATAAAAAGCATACAAGAATCGTTGATACTGTATTTTTCAAATAAATAATATAATGTCACAATAACCTAGAATCATTCTTCCCACTTCCTGTTACTCAGTGTTTACATAAAGAATGGTGATTCAATTGACCAACACTGCTTCTTAACTGTAGTGCAGTTTAATAATACTACTTGAAGACACCAAAGCTGTAAATTTTCCAACTCTCCACACTCCACACTAAAGCCTCTGTGGCTCCAGAGGGAGCTGTGCAAAATCAGATAAATTGTCAGTTGGGGCTAAAGACGAAAGTTTGAAAAAGAAGTAAATCTGGGGGTGTGGAGTTTGAAAGAGGTGAGCTCACCAGATGTACTGTACTGTAGCATAACCTAATGTAGGAGCAAGGTTTTGACAAAGACCAGGAAGGGTGAAATTTAAAAAAAAAAAAAAAATATCTGGTTTAAAAAAAAAAGTTGTGAAAGCTTTTTTTTGATCTTGGACAGACTAGAAACCAATTTAAACCAAGGTCCCCACTAACTAACTCCTGTGTTTTCAGCTGGATCTTACTTGTGTTTTATTTAGATGGTCAACCATGTAAATATGTTTTCATTCTTCTTGGATGCTCCTAAATTGCCATTCTTTATTTTTTAAAAAGTATATACTGCTTAAAATGTAAAATGGTGCTCTTTTATAAAAAAGTATGTTTTGAACAGCTAGATATTTGAAAGAAACATGTATAACTTAACTGCCCATTTAGAGCTGCAGACATTTGCTCGCTGCATTACTCTGTTGGTCTCAATGTACCTCTTGCCATTTTTCAACATTTGTTGACCCAGAGAAAGTTGACTGAGCATGCTTACACATATTTACACCTGAGACCTGCATGGTGTGGCTACCCTCCGCTATTCGTCACTGTGCCACTTTGAGGCATTTGTGGGTTCACAGCTTTTCTCAAAGGATCATTAACAGTGATTGTTAGGGCAGGGAAGAATGCACTCTCTTCACTAGTTTCCCGCTTTAGTCCTTTATCAGCTCGTCAGGGAACATTAACCTTCTTTTGGTGCCAGTCAAGCCCTCCCATTGCTCGATCATCAAAGTTTAAATCGGCAGAACGTGCGCTGATAATGTGTAAGTTCGTTGTTTTTACCTCCTGACCACACGTTTCCTTTGAATTATTCCCTCCACGTCTGATAGATTTTAGACCACTCTGGGTCACCAAAGACATTAATCAGTTTCTGTTATCTGCCTAATGTTTCTCATTAAGACTCACATTAACACTATCATGCAGCCGAAACAATGGAAAGCATTAATGACTATAGATACGACCTTTCACGATCTTTCCTCTGTGTCTTTTTTCACTCTGCGCTCTCTCAACCACTGATGGCTCTGCTTTCTGTCCCTTATCCCCATTCCATAACTATGTATCATGTCATATCATGCAGTCTCAGTCCACCACCCGCTACATTAACCTTTGCACATTGTGCAAGCAGAAATCCACCATAAAAATCGCTGGGAGGTCTCAGGGGGTGAAAGGCCATTAAGTGGTCTACAAAGAGTCTTAAACTCTGCCACCCTGTGCCTTATACGCCTGCCTGATGCTGCACTCCCACAAGTCCATTACAAAAGGAGAGGGGCATTGCAGATACCACAGGCTTTTTACTTTAGGTCCCAGAAGAGAGCTTTACACTTTCAAGAGCTTCACATCCCACTGACCACCGAGTCCACCAATGCTTGTGTAAAGTCATGAAAAGACAAGACCCTTTAAACTATTTACTGTATGACTGCAGACCAGCTTTGAAGGTTTGCAGTATATGGATTGCTGGCTGTACAAAGGTGCTGTATCAACCAAGGGGAAAAACTCTCTCTTGATTTCTGAACGCTATCTGTATCATTTTGTCCTTTTTTTTTCATTGTTGCTCATCAAAAACTCACTAATTCTCCATGGATAGAAGCTGCTACTTTCTCTTTGACTGTAGCCCTGCCAGTCACATACTTCAATTGTTGTCAGGAATTAATTAGAAACAGCTCACAGACACGCACGCACAGTCGCTTAGACTGATGTAACATAATGGGTTGAAAAGCATGTGTACTGCAGCTCTGCTGTGGCAGAATAGAACCAGTTGTGATATACAACTGCAATGATTTTAAAGTTATACAGTCTTGCAAAGACAAATATACCTCGCTTGTGTTTTCAGCATAACAGATTGCATTAGTTCAGGCAGCAGTACAGTATGTCTCTGTGGGCAGCTTTAAATGGATTTTTGAGTCTGTGATATTGGTATGTAATGTGGACTTACATTCACTGGTAATAGTGGAGGTCTTGAAAAAAGCTGTATTATACTTATTATCCTTTAAGCTACACTGTGTGCACAGAATTAGAGATGGCACTGATACAGTACATGTCTGTATAATATGGCAAAAGCAAGCAAATTATTTTTTGTTAAAATCATATGTTTGTGTTTGGTTTTACTAGTTTTCTCCCCCCCTGTTCATTTTCAGCAGGTAATTCCCATTATCATATATATTAATACAACGTATACATCTGTACATTTTTACATATGACACATTTATGGATTTTGTAGGAATCCATAAATGTGTCAACACATAAATACATATATGTAGTAAATATAACATTAGTAGCTTTTAGACTCTCCAGTCAGCAGATGCTAGTCTTTTTCAGTTCACAATTAGTGTTGCAATCAAAAGGCATCAGTGATACTGAGACAAGGAATTTTGATGAAAGCCTTTTTTCCCAAACCAAAATACTGTGATTTTGTTTCCAAACACCTCCACCCACACTGATGCAGCAGAAGTAACCTCTAAAGTCAGTGAGAGGGTGAATAGCCTCCAGTATGAGGAGGAAAAAACAAACTTGATCCAGCAGCCCCTGAGGCACTGGGCGTGTGGCCTCACCAGCTCAAGAGCACTATACTTCTCTGTATTGCCTCTGTACTGCCTCTCTGTATTGTTCTATCTCTCTGGTACAGCGGCTCACCGTGTACCTTTACATGTTTGGTATTTAGCAAATTGCGGCACAGAGCCATAAACCTTCTCCTCATGTTGTTTTAGGGCATTAGAGGTTTACTCGAAAATCTCTCAATTATTTAAACTGGCCATGATCAGCGGTTGGTAGGAAAAAAAAGTGGAGATGATTTATTCATGGCAAAGTGCAGCTGTGTTTTAATCCGTGGAGGTTGGTAGAGACGAAGTGAGTGTGAGCATTTTATTTTATTTTGTTGGTGGCAATGAGATTGACAAGGACATACTTTGTCTCTGTCTCTCCTGCTGTCTCATCTCTCTCCCTTTCATTACCGTGCCATCTTACAGTAAAAAGGAAAAATCCATCCTCAGAGCTCTTACACCGTTAGACATCATCAATTTGTGATGTTCAATTTGTGATGAAATGCGGTAATTTTCATTTTTCTGCTGTGCCCACTTTGTTTCAACTTGCCTCATCAACTTTTACCTCAGTCAGTGATTTCCCAGAATGACTTTAACCAGCTGCCAGAGAGCTGCATCTCACAACAGAAACAGCCAATGATTCCCTTCTCTTCAGGTGAGGTAGGGCTCATTAATGGTAAAAGCAATGGGTACAATATCAGCAATCAGCAATGCTAAATTTAGATTATTATGTGATCGCTTCTCTGTTTAGTATCATTCAGCACATTTCAACAATGAAATAATAGAGGCCATGTCTGCAGCCATCCTTTACTGCAGAGTGTCTGCAGTCTGTCAACCATCTGTTAGTTTTACTCTGATATGTGAATAATCCTTTCCTTCAGCGTTGGCATCTAATTGTTGGTGGCTGACTATATAAGACACACATGGAAAGATGTTGCACCATGTACACTGAGAAGCAACAAATTCAATTGTGCTTATGAATGTTATCACATGTATACTTCCATGTTGACCTGTGGTTTTCAATGTAAATTTACTAATATGTTAAAAGCAATTAATATTAAAAGCAAAAAAGTGTATTCATAGTTGCCATCCTACAAGACACCTCGCAGCTTTTCATGACTGTTAGATGTATACTCCCAAGGAATAAAGACAATTCCAGTCAAAACTGATTCTGATATTACCACTGACAGATGCTGCAGTCATCTGCAAATTTTAATTTTTTTGCGTAGTCGCTAAAAAGGAAAAAAAAAAAGATGCAAAGTGTATTCAGCTGTGGCTCACCCTTGATGAAATATGGTGTGGTGATGCATTTGGGCACGGTGTTCTGGCATTTAAGGAAAGAAATACACTGATTGGTGTGACGGGTAGAATAAAAGGTCAACATTTCACAATTCACAGGATGAGGCTTTTTTTTTTTTTTTTTTTTACTGATTGATCCAGAGGGGGTGCTGCATCATTTTACTGCTGTTTGGAATAAACAATAAACCTGCCCAAGTCACTTCAGCATACCTTCTTTCAGTGCTGCACTTTTCACACCCCAGAGGACCTTGTGCACTGTCAGCAGTTGCTGCATGCATGCTGTCCTCATTAAACACCTTTTATGATAGTGATGAAAGAAACAAAGTGCCATTTAAGGAATAAACCAGGACATAAATCAAAAGGCAGCTCTCCAAAAACTATGGTGCTTTACACAGGTGGCATGGCATCATTTATCACTTTCCTGATCCATGGCCGTCTCATGACTTTAGGTTGCCTGACATCATTTTCTCTCAGCGTTTCAGCCCCCAACGCAGTTAGCCATGTCATCGGTATCCACTTTATCGCCAGCCTGTCCAAACAGCATGTCACAGTGCATTTGCAGCCGATAAAATACCTGCAACTCCTTCAGTGAATACTAAGAGTTGTGGGAAACTAGAATCATGCTAATATGTAACTTATTAGATTGAGGATGAAGGTATGGATCAAAAATGATGGGCATTTGTAGTGTCTGGACTGATTAATACATATACCTATAAAAAATGTCTTTATAGGGCACTATAGAGAGCATGAGGCGTCCTGTAAGTTCATGAATACCTCAGAAGTGTTTCAACAGACTTCCTGTTTGGCCCCCGGAGGTTCTCCAGGTTTTCATGGAACCTGTTTTTGATGCTGTACTTTCTGTAATAAACTTTTTTATATACAAGTAAGACAGTGTCGGCGGAGTTTTCCTTCAAACATCTTCAACTGCATCACCATTTAATTAACGACACATTCATCACAGAGATGTAGACACAACAGACACTAAACTGCTGAGAAGAGCAGGACGTGACACTTTTTTTTTGCCTGACAGGGAACAGGAAAACACAAGGTACAGGAACGCAGACACTGATTGAAGAGGAGAGACAGTCCAATTGATTCAAAGAAAAAACACACAGGCTTATGGGGTGGTGAAGCAGACAAGGGTCAAAACAAAGGGAAGCATCAAAACTGAGACAAACAAATCTGTACATGGGAGCAGGCAGAATCAAAGTCGAGAAATCCAAGAAAAGTCTTAGGAAACCTTAAAATCCGAAATACATGAAGGGACACAAGGAAACATTTGGGGAAAAATGGCTGGAATGCAAAGTACAATGTACAAAGACACACTGAGCTAGGAACAAAGGGAACAAAAACAACATACACACACCAAGGAGGGAAGGCTAACTGGACACAGGTGAGACTAATGAACCAAGGCGACGGTGAGAACAGGCTGAAAAAGACCAGGAAGTAAGAACACAAAGAGACAAGAGGACTACACTGTACAAAATGAAACAGGAAATAACCAGACAGAAACTCCACACCATGACATTTGTGTCCTCTCTCCCATGAATCCAAATGATAAACTGTGTGATCTTTAAGACTTTCATTTTTTTCATTTACATTCAAACGATTGAGAACAGCTTAGAGCAATGTTACATAAAGCTGCGATGCCTCTTTGCCCCTCTCTATCTCTCTCATGCACAAAAGAAGTTGAGATCTGAAGATATTTATTCAGAGTATTTATGTGATAGATATCATCAGAGCAAAGAAGCTGACAAGAATTCAAACCGAAGCAGGGAAGAATCTGTTTCGGTTAACATTTATATGTGAGCAGTTGTACAGCAAAGTTTTTAGCAAATTAAAATGTGGTATTAATTAATTGAGCCCTAATCAGTGCATTCAACCATCATTTAGTGGATTTGCTCTTGATGGTGCTCCTGTGTGTGGATCAGTGACAACAGCTCTTCTTCTAATGTGGTTTCATTAAATGCCCACACACCCAGCTTTGGTGTGCCTCACATTTCACAGATGCATCACTCCACCAATCTATTCTTCCTGCAGAGCCCCAGCTCCTTCTCTCTGCTCCCTTCTCTTTAATCCATGTAACAATAGACTATTTCTAATAACACAGAGACTGTGTTGATCAGTGCTTCTGTTCAGCATCACAATGTCTCAGATTGCCTACTTTATTCCCATGCATTGTGTTATTGTAATCACAAAGGTTAATAATTACCTCATAGAGTAAATGGATGGTGGAGTCTTTTGGCAGGAAATCTTCGCCATTTAGATTGTGCACATTGTGTGAACATTCTCCCTTAGAGGGGTTTATATGACACATCGTGAAAAGCTCATGATGCATAACTGTCTGGGCAAACGTCATTTACAACAGCTCATTTCGGTCATACATGTAACAAACCTGTATTTCTAAACAAAACACTTTAAGTGTTAATAATATGGTTCTACATTGCAGACGTGGCATGCGAACAATACCATTGTTGCAGGTTGTGAGGGTAATTTTGTTGAATGTGTCATGAATATGGTCCACTGTTATTGTGCTATTAAGGCCTGTCCAAAGAAGAGTGTTAGTTGTTCTTATGTTGGTAGAATCACCTCTGTGTGCTCTAGAAAAAGGTCAGCAGAGAGAGTGGGCCATGTCTCCGTGACCCTTTCACACAACACTGCTTATTGATTGATTGCCAGTACCAGTACTAAACCCTCTTCCAAGGACAAGTGACTTCATACGCCCATCTAGTACCCACGCACACACACACACACACAGAGTCTCTCCAGCTTTTGCTTTGAACAGGTCTCTAAAGTACACTATGCTCGCCTTTGTGTTTGATGACAAATTCAGTACAGGAGCAGCTGCAAACACAAAGTCTCCCTATATGCTGTAACATGGCTCAACAAAGTCAGAGCCTACAGCTGCTGGAGGAAGCCCATCTTAAAGTATGTTTTAATGTGAACTTTAAATAAAGCAATCACAAAATTGAACACATGTAGACAGCTAAGCTGCAGTTAACTATAACCTCAACTTTGCCGCAACATCTTGGGGAAGCCTTGTTCTATTTCAACATGACAAAACCCGTGTGCACAAAGCCAGGTCTTTATGGAAATGATTCTTTGAGATGGCCAATAATCACACTTAGGTGACTACATACTTTTTTATTTTGGTATGCTCACAATGGCCAGCCCCAGTCCTCAAGCACGCTTTTGACATATCTGTCAAAGGAGCTGATGAATGTGCCTTTGTGTTCACGAGGGACATGGTTGAGGTACATAAAAACTGTGCAAATCAATGATTTTCAAAAGCAGCGGCTGGAGTCAAGTCGGTCCACTGACTTTAAACCTCTGCAAAGTTGCTGTGCTGCAGCCACTAGAACACAGTGTGTTGACAAGTAAAATAACAGCCTTTTTCACAGTACACTGCATTAATACAGTACATGAATCTTTGTATTGTCAAGCAGCATTTATTGCCCACTGAAAATATATGTATACAAAATGGACAAGATGATACAACATGATCACTTCAGCAGGAAGACCTTGACTCCAGTTTGTGTGTGTGTGTGTGTGTGTGTGTGTCAGCCTGTTATTTTTTCTCAAACGCCCCCGCAGCCGTTTTGTCTATTACAAATGGGATCATTCCTGCCAGTGTACCTATGATTTTATCCAATGTCTACATCAGTCTGTCTGACCAAACCTGCACATGTTACAGAGTGATCCTAGTTATGCCACTGTCTGTCTACTTATCCCATATCTACTCTCGTGCCTGAAGGCATGTTTGGATTGTACACATGCAAGTACACAAAAACCACCCAGTGCTCTAGGGTGTATGAATATATGAGTGGCAGAGGTGATGGGTAGAGTTATGAGTGGAGGCTGCAGGGCAGGCGGTGGCAGGAGACCAGGGGGGCAGTAGAGGGACAGACTGCCACCAAGCAGCTGTTAGGCTCTGCTGGCCTGCCGTGTGTTATTTATTGCAGCACTGGTTAGGATCTCAGCGTGGTGTCTGCAAAGTGGGTCAGCATATTATCTACCTCCCTCTTTGCTCCCTCCTTCCTTTGCTCCTATCCCTCACACACTATCTCATGCTCCTCATCATGCCGCGCCTTTACTAACACTGACTCTGTCTGACATCTGTTTCACTACATATCTCACATCTTGCCTCTGTTTCCCCTTTACCTTGTCTCATTCCTGCGCATTTAGCCTCATTTGTTCCCTCAAACCTCACGCCAACCTAATTCCCTTTATTATCACTCCAATCCCTCTTCTCCAGGCTGTCCCCCGATCGTCCCCTGATCGTCGGTGCATCTCTGTAGTTTTCCCCTTACATAGCCTGGGCACAAGAGTGAGGGAGAGAGAGAGAGTGGAAAATGGGTGGAGGTAGCCAGTAAACAGCAGGAGTAGACTACTGCAGCTCAGACACCCAATGAGCTTCATTAGCAACCTTCCACTGTGATTCAGGAATCACATTAAAAATAATAAATGCGCAGTGCTCACAGGAGGGTACACACTCGCATGCACAGCCTCACACTCACACCCTGAAATACACACAAATACAAACAAGTCCCATGCTCAAAGGCTTTTCAACAAACTCAAGTTCATGGACTCACAATTAAATCCCCCTGCTGTGTTAGAATATGCTCAAACATGCTCTGAATTCTCTCTCCTGACGGTGCGAATCCTCCTCAGAGCACCATCAGGCCATGAGGCTCTGAGGATGTAGCCTGCTGAGTCATCAAGGTTTCTCTTAAATGGTCGCTGGGTTCGGTTTTGGACCCTCAAGGCTCGAGAGCTGCCAGGTTCCCACAATTCTGAAGAGCTGCGGTGATGATTTGCAATCCCCTCTCCGACTGGCCTAAAGCCTTAATCAGAATCTTCAATCCGAGAAGCCCCTGGGGCATGGGCGGGGCACCAGCCTATTCCCACAGCCAGCTTGCTGGGATACAACACTTGGATCTAATAAAAGTGAGCACCTGTGTATGAATTGAGCACCTGCTACTCAAAGGGAGGAATTATTAAAATCTATGCCAGCACCTCTTCTCTAATCTTTCTTTGCTATTCATCCACATTTGATGAGAACAGGTTCAATCTTAGTAGTGATTCAAATAGTTCACAAACACAGTCAATCCTTCTCCAACAACAACAAGAACAGTCAATCCCACAGCTACTAAACAAGCTGCATTTAAACCCTTTTTTTCCCTCAACCTTTCATGTTTCTGGACCGAGTTGAAAAAAAAAAAGAAAAACACGTTGAATCTAGGCCATGCAAAGTCTGAATGTTTTATATTCTGCTTTTGGAAAACACACATGCACGCACATACCCAGCAGTGAGGATATGATAAAGAAAATTAAGACACTCCAGCAACTCTTGCAGCTGTTAGTTTTTCAGATCCTCCTTCCTCTGCCTCTTCCTTCATTTTCCTACCCAAGGTTCCTTCTCCACCCCCCTTCTTCCGATCCTTCCCCCCTCGGAACAATACAAAACACGTGCTGGCCGTGCAGAGAGAATAGCTTTGGAGGGATTGCAACCAATTAAAGGGAGCAGGGCTACAGTTTGAAGAACTGCTGCACACAAGACAAAGCGGTATGTTTGTAATCTAGCCCAGTGTCTCCTCGCTGGCCCGTGCTCATCAATCCTGGCTACAGCGGGTGGCAAAGGGGCAGGGAAGAGAAGAAGCGGCGCCTTGCACCAGGGTCACTTCATCATCACCCCGCACCAACCTACCACTGCGTCTCCCTCCACTATTGCCTCATCCACACGGCGCTATAAATGTCAGCAGGGCCCACCCCACTCTACGCTCCATGCCCATATACTGAGAATCAACCCCCTGGGACTTGATGCATGTTTGTGTCCTTCTCTGTCCACTTTTCTGCCACTTTTCTGCCACCCCGGAGAGCGGAAGGCTGCACTCTGCTGCATAATGGGCATCAGTCATGGGAACTCACTCATTCTGCTCTGACACTATTGTGGTGATTCTGGTGACAGGTATTTATAGTTACTGGGGCACAGGTGACCAATCAATGCCCCTCAGACATTTTAAACAATATTAAACTTTCATCAAAAACAATTGTGATGCTATTCTCTTTGCGCCCTCAAGCAGCTATATAATTTAGCTGCAATGCCACAGCTTCAAATAAACAAAAGCTGCTTCATGTCCTGTAGCATAAACCTATAAAATTAGCTGGCCCTGCTTGCCCCTGGCGTGGATATCAGCTACTGAAGCAGCAGACCTGCAGGGCAGTGAAACAGCAAATGAAGCCCACTGAAACAGTGATAGAAGACTGTATCCAGTAAAGACCTACTACCCATGTGGTACATGTCCCATTGGACCACTGCTCATGTCCTCCACTCCTCTCCTCCCTGACATTTACTTACTGCATGCCTGTGTCCCTTCCTAATATCTTTAAAAGAAATTTCTTGTCCATCTGTCATTTTTTCATCTCTTTCATTCTCCTCAAGGGCAATGGGTATTTTTATCCTTTTGTTTCTTGCTGGTGTCCTTTTTTTCTCCCCTGCTGAACACCCTGCTCCCCTATAGAGAGGAGCCCTTCATGTTGGCCTTCACTCAATGTCTAGATTTTAAATTCAATATCAGCAATAATTATGCCCGTAGGACAGAATATTTTTGTCGGGGTTCAGTTCAGTTTTTCAGGGTATTCATACTTCTGCTGAATCAAATTAGGTTAAATCCCTTTAACCGTTTCAGTCATTCATCAGGCAAAAATGAAGGTTTTAGTCTGACATTTTTTTAGACTTAACAATATGTAAAAACATTAGAATTTAAAAAAAGAAGCAGTTATGAGAAGAACCGCAGCCATATTTAAAACACACGTGCATACTGCCTTTGAGCAAAAAAACTCCCACAAATGCACACATGCCTGCTTTCTTTGAAGGCGGTGTCGGAAACCCCTGCTTACGCAGGTCCGTTAAGTCTCCGGAGACGTTGTATGTGATATTGGACAACGGTATACAAATAAACTCAACTTGACTTCTTCTCGCCTGTTCTCCAGACCGGGTGAATAAGTAACATTGATTTCTCTCTCTCAGGTTCATTCATATGGATGCCTGTGTGTATGATCACATTTGCCTTGCCTGTCTAGTCCAAGAGCCACTCCAGGCTCTTAGACAGGACCTTACCTTATTGAACAATTGACTGAATGTCATTATGTCACGTGTTGCTTTGTGAGTTACGCAAACTCTGCTGCGAGGCTCTGACAGTCTTTGCTAACAGTGACAGGTGCTGAGAGAGACAGAAAGAACGTGAGAGATCAGGGCCCTGCCAGCTCTCTTATTATCACCTGCAAGAGCTGCATAAACAGCCATCTTGGGCCAAGCAGTGTATGGACACATGGCTGACTGATTGCTGGGGGGGGGGCTTTAGAGTCACTCAGAAGCTGCATTGTCTTTGTCAGCACCACAGACAGCTCCATGGAAGATTTGAGGCCCCATCCTTTCATAGTGCTGAATAAGAACTGGAATGCTACCGTCTTTATTTCAGTGAGTCAGTGTTGGAGAAGAAATATGCGTACGACAGAAATATGAGCGTATGAAAGCCTAAACCAGCTGTGGCCTGAATGTGTCAGGTTCAAACGTCACTTTGTGTATTGAGTAAGGAATAGAGCATAAGCAGGAAAAAGCACAGAGAAGCTTTATGGGGGCGCCATCAGCCTTAATGGAGTCTGAGAGGCAGCTATGTACACCACGTCCTCTCGGATTGTTCTAGCGCTTTTCTCTCCCTATCTCCCTCGTTTTCTCCTCTATCCCTCAGTTGCCTAAACACACATTTCTGAACTATTAGAAAACGTCAGTTGGAGCAAGCACCCAGAATAACGCTTGGACACAGGACTATTAACTTGACACCCATATTGCTGCACACTTTACTACTATTATCCATGCTGTCACTTTTAGAGTCATTTCCTGTGTATATTCATGGTAGAATCATGTTCCCTCCTTGGAGCAGATAAAGTCTAAGTTCAAAAAGTGAGCAAAATCCGGCTACTGTCCAGCTTCATGTCACTGCGTGTTTTGACATTGTTTTTCATTCGTTCAGCAGAGGCCAACAGTGTTACAACAGCAGCTTATACTTAATCCACTTGTGTATATTACGAAATAGCTCTCTTTTTTCTCCAACTTACCCCTCCTGTGCTTCTCATCTCAGCTTCAATAGCCTTGTCTGTGCCTCAAACACACACGAACACACTCATATATGCCCTTACAGATGTCGCCACCATCACCATGACTACCAACGCACACATACGCAGTGACACACAGTCTTTCTCCTAATGATGTTAAGAAAATGCACATTTTTAAGAAGCCAAACTACAGCCGGCATCTTCATGTAGCATTTTTCTCATCTCATTAGTATCTCCCTTCTTCTGCCCACGTGAAAGAAAGAGAAGAAGAATGCAGACTGCATATTGTTTGGTCCCCTTGATGAGGCTTGCTGCCATAAATGAAAAATAAACATGTTTGTCTGGCTTTCTTCATGCAGATCTGATATCAACTACAAAGCCCCATGGAAATGGGGAGAAAAGGAAAATTAGCTCCTCTTGACATGATTGTAGCAGTTGAACCGTGGATTGCTGCTTGCCTTCTGTCACACACAAAGGCTGTCGTCTGAAGATCATGCATGGCTCTGCAAAGCTCTGTCCTGTGTACCCAAACACAGAGGGATGCACGACAAATGCCACTGAGCTCAGCACAATGACAGACAAAAAGGCAGGCTCTGTCAGCGCACCAGGTGGAAAACATGCAAACAGTTGGAGAACACGGCGCTAATGGCTGGAAGACATTTCACGAGTGCAGACTGTGAAATTAACAATAGAAAATAAAAACAAATGAATGAATGAGGCTTTTTATGCATCTCCGCTGTTGTCTTGTGCCAGAAAATTGAGATGATCAAAGCTGATGAGTTTACCCTGGTGTGGTTGAATATGTGTGTGTGTGTGTGTGTGTGTGTGTGTGTGTGTGTATATATATATACACACATACACACACACACACACACATATATATATTCGTGTGTGTGTGTATATATATACATACACACACACACACACAAACATATATATATTATATATATATATATATATATATATATGCATACACACACACACACATTTATTTCTTTAGTGAGTGTTTTTTTGGTGCTCAGGACATGCACGCTCTTTGATACACACAAAGCTAAAGTTAATGTGAATAGCTTATTGGGCAACTGCTGAGCTATTCTTTGAAAAACATATTGGACATGCATTTAATTTAAGCTCTGAAGCTCGGCATGGTTTTCTTCCTGGAGAAGAAGAGCTGAGTTCAGAGAGACAAGAAGATGAGTGGCTGAGAGAAGACTAGGCCATGCCAAAGAGCTTTCAAACAATAATGGCTGATTGAATAATACTGAATATTATTTTTAGATTTATTCTCAGGTCCCAGTGCTTACATTAATACATCAGAACATGGATGAACGGTATAGGGTTCAGTATAGTGCTGTTTGGTTCAACATTGTATATTTAAATGATTCCTTGTAGTTGGTGTGTGTGACAGGGTGAGTTAAAGAAGGGCTGCACAGTCACTGCAAGATATTGTGATTATTTAATTGACAACATAATAAATAAAGTATGAATATCAGTATGAATCTTTACATTTTTTGCAATAAATCAGTGCATCTTCCCTAACCTAAATAAAGATTCAACTAGTCTCAGGCATCATTCCTTCACAGCATGCCGCCAAATTAAAAAGATTCATCCCCAAATACAAAGTGTGGTTACAACTTGCAGGTTTCCTGTGATGTTAAAATGGTCTCGCCTGCAGCTGCAGTTGTGTCTGGGAAGCACAGACCGGTTAATCACAGCATGCTCCAAACAAATGGCTGCGACGGGTCAGGCAGTTTACCTGTGTGAGTTTATGCGCCAGATCAGACACTTTATACATAAAGAGACAATATCACAGCTGGCCGGGTGAAATTACAGTAATTGCAGAATCCAAAAACACAATTATTATGGCATTGACTGTGAAGCAAGCAAGATAAAACACTTGTATCTTTCCTATGCTGATATCACACCATATTGCTTTATATTTGTGAATGAGTGTACCACTATGTAGACATCACAGTGTGGGTCATAAAAATGAAGAACAGAAAAGGAAAGAAATCTAGACAGACACTGGAGGTATGCGTGTTTTATCCAGTGTGTAACCTTTAGCAGGGATGAGTGCATACTATACAGAATATTGTATATCATATCGTCAGGCTTGTAAGCACAAACAGATGCTGATGAGGGGCTGGTACAGCAGTGCTGCATAGACAGGATTAAAAGTGAGATATATGTGTGTCTATATTCGTGAATTATGGTGCATCGCCCCATGAGAGGGCTGCAGAGGGAAAAGTAAAAGAGGAGCCAGGGTATGGCTGGCAGATGTGCTGTGCAGCAGGAACACAGGTGCAGGCCGGTTTAATGAGCAAAGGGAGGCCATGCGGACTAAACTCCCTCATCTGTTGCCATCGCACCTATGATGAGTCCACTTCGGGGTCAGTTCTGCTTCGTTTACCCCCCTCCTCCTGGACAAACCAGATTCCAAACCAGGCCATATGGAGTCCAAGGTGGGACTAAACTGGGATTAGTGGGGGTGCTTACACTTGCATATCAGTTAGCAGAGTAATGAAAGAGGTGGGGGATCTGTTGCTTTCATTTGATCCTGTACTTTCTCAAAATAAACAGCAGCAAAAGAAGTCTTCTTCAAGTTGCATAAATATCCTTCTGTCTAGCTCCAGCTTTTGGACATTCAAGCACAAAGTGGTTAAAAACATTGTAGACATATATGGGATGTTTTTATTCCAAACAGTGAATACATCCACCATGAAGTGGATGTATTTGTGCCCAACTAGAGGTGCAGTCTCCTGAGGCTAACATTTCAAACTCACAGCCAGTTGAGTAGCTGTCTTAAGGATTACCTCAATTCTCACTATCACAGTTTGTTACGAGATTTTCTCCAGACCTCTCAGAGCATTACAAGACAGTGTTCATACTGCTTGAAACTGATAATCATGTAGCACCAAGACACTGTACTCCTCCATGGAATATGAACAGTGTTGCATGCCAAAGAGGGCAGACAAGAGTGAAAGTGTACTTGAGCGGGGACGCTCAGGCTGCCTGATGTGTGCATACTCTTCTGTGCCAGCCTCTCAGAAGGCCCAGAAAGTAATTACAGGATTCATAGTGGTAATGGGAAAATATATGTCACACACTTAGCCATGCAGAGTAAGGTTTGAAATTTGCAATCAGCCTGAATTTCCCATTGGATCCAGACAAGGCTTTTGTTGTGCCAGTGGCTGATGCAAAGCCAAAGGATACATGGGCACAAGAGCTGACCTGGAGCTATCTCGACATCTATTGTTATGCTGCATTGTACGCTATTTGTTTTGCTCTGTTCTGATTTACTCAACAAATATATCAGCTGTAAGATACTGGTGTTCTGTCATTGTTCCGCTTGGGGTCACAGGGACAAATGTAGGCCTGGCGGAGAGCTTCTGGAGGCAGATAAAACTGCATTTGCGTTTCTACCTTTTGAAGTCCCTCTTGTCTGACATGGTTGGTACGGATGGCTTGCACAGCAAATAGACTTAGCCAGGGCAGGGCATATGCTGGAGATCACGCATGGGCATGGACAGATGAAAGGTTTTGGTACCCTGCTTGTGACAACAGCAGTCACAGATCTCAGCTTTGATGGCGGCTCCCTATCTTCAGCACCTGCCCCATCTTGCTAACCTCCTGGCATTCCTGTAGAGGAGATACTCACCATCTCTCTCTCTCGCTCTCTCTCTCTCGCTCTGAATGAACTGTCAGCAGCAGCCCTGTTATTTACCACTGCCTCAGCTAAGTATCAAAATCCCTTGTACAATATATAGCAAACCCTCTGATCCCAAGCATCACTGTTCATTACCATCAGCAATTACATATATCTGAGATTATTACATGGGAATAGAGCTGGAGAGAAGTTGGTCAGCATTGATTACAATGACAGAGAAATTGGAGAATTAATGGCTCTTGGTTATCACAGTCATTTATCAACATCATGTCCTGTGTATGTGTCTGTGTATCAACAGCATGAACCACTGACGAAATATCGTTTGTTAAAATGTATTTGTATTAAGTCCATTCCGAGTTTCTGGCACCAACCAAAAGACAATACTGCAGTTAATTTCCTATCTGGGAAAGGAGGACTGGGTTACTGTATATTGGACCTTATTCTTTTGCAATGCCTGATCTAAATACTGTAAGCCCTTTCATGTAAGCCGAGACTCTCTCTGAGTCCGTTTTGAGAGGTTGAATTTAGTTAGTCTCCATGGATCCAGAGATGCCGATAAGATGCAGGATCACATGGACAAATGGTCCTGCCCTCTATGGGATATGCAGAGTTACATGAGAGGAGATAGTGCAGGTCACTTAGGCCAAAGAAATAAAAGCAGCCCTGTGGTTTGCTTCCCTCTCTGCGTTTGACCTCTGAGCGGTAACACAGTATTCACTGCAGATGGCCTGCATGTGCCTCGCTGCTCATTGCTCACCCAGGTACCATCGCTGTCACCTTGTTACCCCCTACTCACACATACCAGTCACATAGCCAACTGACAGGGCTAAGAGCTGGCGCGTGCCCAACAGCCCAGGGCCCACCTTGGTGCAGCTGGGGAAGCTCTTACACAACTCATTTGACAAAGCTCTTGGTCAATATGTTCGTGACTGCTTCAAATGTAGGCTCTAACTGTGTAACACAAATAATGCTCCTTTCCATATGCCTACTTTATATCTCATTTAAGTACTGTGTGGAATACTTATTTAGAAAGAAGGTCTCAAAAGTGTTTTTTTGTAAAAACAAATGATTATTTATTTAAAATATTCTAACAACAATGCATGCATTCAAATATCGTTGTCTGGTGTTTACTTATACATTTATGTTGGAAAATAGAGGAATGTGGCTTGAATCATATTCAGTTTTGGATAGGATTATCAAAATCAATCATGTTGACTTAGACACGGCGGGTACTGAATATTAAAAGCTATGGGTATAAACATGCATAAAAGGGGAAACCATTGTTTGTGGTGCTTTACTACTCTAGTTATCTGCATAATCATTACTGCAGAAAACTGTGCCCAAATTGAAGTTTATGTCGACGTTTTAAGAGCCAAACTGTTCTGTCACGCATTCACCTCCTCCCTGCCCATCACACCAGCAACTCCTCTGTGTCTGTCAAGTGCGGTAAAACACCTCCTCAAACGATACATACACACAGTCAAACATATGGACACACAAATACATACCAACCCTGTGCCCTGCAGCATTTTAATCTGCAGATTCACAGCAGTGAAGAGAGAGAGAGAGAGAGAGACAAAGACAGAGAGTGAGTGAGAGAGAGAGAGAGAAAGAAAGAGAGAGCGAGACACACATAGCTAGAAGACGTTTTACTCACAATAACAAGCATAGAGCACTGCTAACTGCAAGGAGCCTCCAGCACAGATAAACACAATATGAAATGCTCCATACACATATGCAGCCACCAGAAAGGGTCTGTGAACAATTCCCCTTGAATGCTCAGAAAACCAATGAGCTCTTACAGCCACTGATACATATGCATTCTTTCATGCAGTGGCAGTAATTGACCAAATAGATGTAGCTGCATCTATTTGAAATATACATATGTGATACATGCATGTGTGATAAATATTTAGCACTTTCATTACCTATTTCTTTCCACAGGTTGATGTCTCTCAGGTTCTAATTGGGATGTTTGCAGCAGAGCCAGTCGTGATGAGAATCCACGACAAATAGCTGAATCTCTGCAGGTAAATCTGGCACTGAAAAAGCTGTGCCTCTGGGCTTTGATCCATGTTTGAATCAACACCCCCACCACCTACACGAGGTGCTGGATTGGTAAATAAAGCTTAAAGCTGCACTAATGAATAAATAAGTTGTCGCTGCTTAAACTTGGTTGACTGTTTCATTGTTTCCTCCCACATTTAAAGCACCACCACGGTTTGACTGGCTTAAGAAGACAAGCAGTCACTTTGAGGTGTAGGTCCATGTCTAATCAGTGCAATGCATGACTGCATCATTTTGAACAACTGTCTATGTCAACAAAGCTAACGACCCTAATATAGTGTTACTTAGCGCAAATGAAAACAATGAAAATTATAATATAACAACAATAAAAAGTCTGTCAAAGCATCCTCAAGAGGGATTTTGTGTTGCCTCCCACCTACATCCTGTGTTTGCTTCAAAACACTTCCACTTTTGATTTACTCTCCCAAAAGTGAAGTCGGCAATGGAGTGATGGAGACAGGATGGAGACTCTGACATGAACGTTCGCAATCTGGCGCCTCTTCACAGCTTGTAACTACACTCAACCGCTCGCATGCACGTGTAGGAACATAGGCGAGAGGGGCGGGAGCAATGGTGCGAAAACCTTTTAGGTTATCAATAGTGTCCTCATTGACATTCATCCACGCGAAGGGGAAGTGGTGAGGTAGCTAACATGTGAGGAAATATCCATGTGCGTCAGCCCTGTGTGTGTGCGCGCGTGTGCAGTGTGCTAATGTCAACACAGAGTGCAGAGGGTGAGGCTCATTGTCTTTGAAGACGTCAGAAAGAGATGAAAGGGTTTTCTCTCACTGATGCCCACCCCTCTCTGTTACCCCTCTCTACCTTTCTCTCCCCTCCATAATCCAATGATGTGCATAGCTCTCTCTACCCATTTCCTCCTCTATCCACACACATTGTCGTATTGACATGCATAGGCCATACCACTCTCTTCTTTAAAGGAAAATGGATTTTGCTGAAGTGAGTCGTGAAGCACTTTTGCCATGTTGAATGTCCCACAGGGATTGCGAATGGATAGATCTTTCCTAAGAGCAGGTATAAAAAGAAGAAACCCCCCTTAACACACACACATGCGCACATACACACACACGCTCACACACACAGAGCTAATCTTTTGGCTCTCCATCCTGCTCCCTACACTCCACAAGCATCTCAACAAAGGCTGAACACTGCCTTCCAAAGATGTGTTTACTGCTTCCCTTCACTACATACAAAGGTAAAGTAAAGGTTACCAAGGTGAAATTAAATTCTGGGTGACATGCCTTCAGCACAGTCATTTTCATGATGTTCGTCACCTTAAAATCCTTGGTCTGGTGAATCTTGTTTTGGCAAAACACAATTGCACTTGTGTACTGGGTGATATCAGGTTGCTGAGATGAGCTAGCACAGAATTGTGCAGTGGGAATTGCCGGGCAGAGATTTCAACAGTCAGAGGTTTCTGAACGGCAAAACGATTCACATCAAGTGGTGCACATGAGTACTTTTTGGTTTGTATCAATGTGTGTTGCAGTTGTGTGTGGTGCAAAAATCAATGCAAAGACCCAAGTGAATAAATAAGGTACCCGGAGGTGTGAATTAAGATGAAAATGCATCCTCCAAGTTGCTTATCCTGAGGCAATACGGCTCCAGTGCATACACGCACAGGGACAAGAAGAAAAGCAGAAGGGTCTTGATGAAAAAACACAAGAAGAACAGGAGATGCTGGTAAGTTTTGAAATCAATCCACAACTGAGCTGTCACTCAAACACAGCACAGAGAATGGCAGCACACACAGTTGGTGGGTACATTACTCGCTAGCTACAGCTAATGTCTGTACAGTCAGTACACTTGGCGTTTGGGGTGAATGAACACAAACAGTGCAGCAGTCAAATTTGTGTGAATAACAGGAGGTGGAAGTTAAACGCTTTGCTCTCTGTCTGAACAAACCTTTAGACATGCACAGCTCACAGGAACTGGACTACTTAATATGCTGCTACCTGGCATTTAGGTCAATGCACTGGGGTCTGCCAATAGCGTCTCTGTACCTGCTCTCCCAGTACAGATGAGACGGTCTCAGTCGTTCAATTACTCTGTCAGTAAAGAGGCAATGGCACAAGGGTGAAGGAGTAAAGGGCCGAGGATGGGCCCTCCTCTTCAATCTCTGCCCGACACCAAGCCGGGTGTCCTATATTCAGCAGCAGCAGCAGCAGCGTGAATGTCAGAGAGGAGAAGAGATTAGCACAGCGTCAACCCTGACGTAGGTTAATGCAGGAGCAGGCTAACTATTTGTAACCCAAAAGGAGATTAATTACTGTCGGACTCTGCGTGCATTCACCTGAGCAGTGGCTATTTCATTTAGTTTGCTGCCTTTTTTCTTTTGTTGTTGTGTTTCATGGGCTGAAGATGAAGTTTAAACAAGGATCATCTGTTGCTCTCCTCTCTCTATCTTCCCTCTTGCTCCATCACTCGTTGAATTAGCATCCACGGTGTCGTTTCTTTCAAATTAGAAAGGGCAGGCCATTTTATTTTAGTATTTCATTAGTTTTTCAGATGCACAGAGAAGACAGATTGGAAGCTCACGCCAAAACACACCCACTGCTACACACTCTGCATTGTAAACCCATTCTTTAATGTATTCTCTGCCAACACTTCCTGCCACAATCTGTTTTGCTTTTATTCAGTGTTTACCTGCCCAGCAGCACAAAATAACCATAATATATCTTAGGTGAGGTCAGAGATCAATTTCACTGACTCAAGGATTATTTTTCCAGGTGCAGACAGTCTGGCCTTTCAAAACATGCTTTCCAGTTCATTGTCTGATTTTTGGAAGTTTTGGAAGTTCATTTTCTTCCTCAACTCAGTCTGCATTTCTAACACCTGATCAGCGGAAGACAAGTGAGCACCCAGTAATGCGAGATATTTTAGCATGGCAGGCTAAAAGTATTCATTAATTTGCATATGAATATCTCCTCCCTTCATAATCTTTCCATTCCATCTCTCATCTAACTAGCTAGCTCACTTGTTTCTTAGCTGCTGAAGCGGTTCACCAGCCATTAGAACTCAGGGGAACAAGAGCATTGAGGGATGGGTCGAAGGCTGTGCCAGAGAGATTTGCGAGAGGGGACCTTCTACAGATTTAGCAAATTACTGCTGCTCAAAAAAGGGCACTCAAGATTTTTAATTCTGCTTCAAATGCCAGAGGTATGAGCGAGAACTGAAACTGTATTTCACCTGAGTAAAGTTTGTAATACTTGTCATTTTTCACGTAAAGCATAACATGGATATGAGGCGTTGTTTGGGTTCAGGGTGCTAGATCTGTAAAAAAACAAAAACAAAAAAAACCCCAATGTGGTGAGGTGGAGGAGCACAATCAATGACAAACAGTGACCCTGGATACATTATCGTGAAAATGAATATCTCTTAAATAATATTCCATTTATTAAAAAAAAAAGTTATCAAAAACTACAAAAATTCTAGTCTGACAATTTCAGCATGAAGGACAACAAAGCTAAAGACCCATAAACAGAGAAAAAAAACAAGCTGAGTGAGGCCAGGAGAGCCTGACCCCACTTTAAGACTCCAGTTCCTAAATTGATTTTTGTGTAGGCAGCCATGGCAGCAGGACATCGCCGCTGCTTCACATAATTCTGAATTATGTGATTAAATTAAATTAAGCTTTAACATACTATGTAACTATCTCCCCCAGGTGCTGCAGGTGCCCAGGTTTAGTGAGAGTGCATGCATTTCTCATTACTGTGAAAAATGGTCTGTACAGTCTCTACATACAGAATATTTTATATTTAATGTTTGGCATTCATTATAAAATTAGACTAAGTGCAGAAAGGCTTCTGTGTGGATCCAAGGAGCCAAACCCCTTCAAGGTCATTTAAAAGACAAGGAGCTAAAGCACAACAGCAGAGAAGAGATACACTTTGTAACGCAGGAATACGTTATCTTTTCTGCTGCCACTGTTTTAGAGCAAATAACAAATTCCTACCACCCAACATGAGCTGCAGCTATTATCAAGGGAAATCAAATGCTGGGGTGAATTACAGCTCACAGTAACCTCAAGGTGCAATGCATGTTTCTAACACTGCACCTGTAGCAGAGCAAAGATCTTAGGTAGTAAAGCAATTTGTAACCCGTCACATGCTGATGTTCTCTCTCTTGTTTTATTCAGCACAGGATCTCTTCAACTGATCCCACTGTGACACAGCTGAGTCACGTCTCACTGTTGTGGGATAAAAGGTGGGAGATGGAGGAAGCCATCCATCGAAAGGCTTGCATGGGGGACAACTCTGAGAGAAAAGGCTCAACAAGGCAGAAAAGGCTCAGGGAGGTGCAATAAGTTGTCCCTGTAGTGACCCAGTCTGATGAGAACAACAACACTGCTAACTGGCCACAGATGTGCCCTCACATCGCCTGTTTTCCAACAGGGAAAATGGGACAACAACCTCCCTCCCTCCCTCTCTTGTATACCCACAGGCTCTTTCTGTGGCTCTGCAGGTTATCCTGCTATGATCCATCCTGCATTTAACAGGTAATTGGTTAAGCTACTGCGGCAGCTCGAGTAAGCATCCTATCAAGTTGACGATCATCCCTTCAATCCACACATCCATTGTGAATTTCTGAGGAGTCGGCCTGAGCCAGACTCATTTTCACTGAAAATTCTAACTTCGATCCGCTATGTTTGATCTAGAATCAGATATGGCTGTGTTCGAGGGCCACGTGTGGTTGTAATTAAGGCTCAGTGGGAGTTGTGCCTCTGGAGGGGAGCATGGTCCCTAAGGTCAGGCTACAATCACTGCCTTCACATGTGGCCTGCCTGCCTTCCTCTGTACCGCAGAGAAATCTGAGCTTCCAGCCAGGTGACTTTATTATCAGCCACCTAATTAGGAAAACATGCTTTTCATTGGCTGGGTAATGACTGTGGATGGTTTTATAGCTTGTCAAACAACAGGCTATTTTCAATTACCTGCAGACCCAAGTGTTCGAATGCCATGAAATTGAGCAATGGAGGAGTTTAGAAAAAAGCCTGCCGATGTGCTTAAATCTGTTCATTTGGAAAATGGACCTCTAGCGCTGATAGCTGTATAATCACGAGAGAAAATGTTAAAGTCTGACAACTCTCAAGATAGAGTGTAATGACAACAACTGGCACATTCCAACCCATCTGGTTTTGTGCATGTTTTATAACGGAGTAGAAAAAAAATGTCAGAAAATTAGAAAAAAGTTATTATTGGAAATGTTGGCATATCAAAAACTGAAAGCTAATAAAAACAGATTTTTCAAAAACACCTGATACCTGCCTCTGTTTTATCTACTGTCAGCAACTCATTTACATAATGTTGCCACATCATTACCTGTTTTTAACCCAGGAAGCCTTAAAAATAAAAAAGTTGTCTGTTGTGACACATTCTGTTATATTCAAATTATAAATATTTGATGCATATCACATCTAGCGTAGTTTTTAGTTTTTAGTTTGGAAAATGTTCACTAATTTACTTGTGCAACATTTTAATTGAAACTTTTGGCTTGTTTTGGTGACTATTGCTCTGAGCAGCCCAATGTCATAAACACACACTGTTTTATTGGGGTTTAAAACACGATTTTCAGGATCACTTTGGAAACTGGCTGGTCTGTCTCCCTCAGTTCCCACCTGAATTCAAAGTGTTTGCCTTCTTGCCTGCTGGCACACCTCTGAAAATGGATTTAGAGTTTTCAAGTGGTCTCGCTCTCCCTCCCATACTGTTGTTGTTCTGTGTGACACTGTTTAACTTCACTTTATCTATGTCTTTTTTGCTTCCTTCCGCATGTCTTCTGCTGCTCAGCTATTCCTGCTCGCATCATTGTTGCGGCTCTCTGCCCTTTTTCTCCGTCCTCACTTCATCAACCCCTCCCTCATTTCTCTCTTTGCTGTGGTCCCTCCATCTACATCACTTCCACCCTTATATGCTGTCGCTCTTTCAATCCCCCGCTACCCAGTTTACATCCTCTTGAGGCTGAACTCTCTATTAATAGCAGAGCAGTGTAAGGAGAGAAAGAAACACAGAGAAAGAGAGAGACAAAGAAAGAAACAGAGAGAGAGAAAGAAAATGAAGAAAAGCTTGCACCACATGACTCCATTACTAAGGCGCAGACATGGATGCCTGTTGCAGGGCAGGCAAGCATCCACAGTCTGCACTCCACAGATCCCACTATTACAAAGAGCTGAGCCTCATCCCACACCCTCAGCCCCTAAAGGCAGTCTGTACCATAGCACTCCTATTTTAACGAACCTGTGTGGGTTTAACAATGTGCACAATGGGGTTTAAAATCCAGGCATTCCCTCTGGACATTGTGATTCACTGACAGCAACAGCTCAGCATTGCTTTTACTTAAAATTCAAGCTACAAGCTTAGATTTGTCTTTTTTCAGTTATATAATGTACTCATAAAGAGCATTAAGAGAGAATAAATGTGAAGCATTCCTACATTATCACCCTTCAAGAGGAAAACAGTCTTAATACTTTAAACTAACGACTAATTGGCACCAACACATATATTATTTTTTTTTACACTTCTGTGCATTTGTTGCTAGTGTGGGGAATGTTTACTTCATTAGGCCTTTATCTCATGAAAACAGGCAGTATTTTTTATCCCTCGCTAGCGTTTGCTTACAATGGGGAAGACATTTGGAGAGTAAAGAGTACGGGAGTGAGTATGGTTATGAAGGAGCAGACAAAGGGGGGCTCTATGTCTTGAGGTCAGCTCAGCTGGGAAGCAAAGTCACTCAGTCACTTGGACACAGATCAGGAATGGTGAGAGCTTGTATTTGTTGCCTTGAAATTAATTGGTTTCCTTTTTCCGTTTGCAAAGGAAAAAAGGCAAATAAGTGGCAAGTGTGCCTCAGTGCGAGGAAGAGGGCAGGGAGCTAATTCTTCTTCTACTTAGAGTCATGATGGAAACGTGGCTGGAAGAGAGCAATGACACATACAGCAAAAATGGTGTATCACTGAAAGGAAAAAAGAACAACTGCAGAGTAAAGGGCCATCTATCTGTGATTGTAATCACAGCAGTGCGCAGCTTGAGGCATTACTGAAAGTAGTATCTATCATGATAAGATAGCCGTAAAATGACCCTGTACACTGATTCAAAGCCTGCGATTGTGAATCACATTAAGTTTGTGTCTGTGTGTATGCGTATGTATGTGTGTGCGTGTGTGTCTACCCTGTGTGATTATCCTGTGTGTAGCTGGTATGTCTCAGCCAAACCACTGGCTGCATGACAACAATTTGAACTCTACTGCCATTAATCAGTGTCACAAATATTTGTTAAAGTGTTATTAATGACTTTCGCGACTGCTGCAGAGTTTTACCTCCATCTGTTGCCTGTTGTTCTGTTTGGTTGGTGACTGTCACATCTGTCTGTTACTGTCATAACTCTTTTTGTGTGTTAACTTTTGTTTTTATGCAAATCAGCAACACTATGAAAAGGAGGTTCCTAACTGACCTGTTGAAGGACAATAAAACACTCCTCCTTTTTTTGAGCCAGTTGACTGTAAACATGTTTGCACATGTTTATTTCAAATTACTGCCAATGAATTTCCTATAATGCATAGCTACATTTGAACTGATTGCACCCCTTCTCTAACGTCTGCCCTACTGGTTTCTATTGAAAGTTAGTGAATAGTTTTACCCTTTTTTGGCAGATACTTTATGTACGATAAATATGCGAATCCAATTACAAGCAGGGGCCGTTTTGAAATTTGCTTTGGTGCATTCACGGATTCTCCAATTTAGATATTTCAGCGTAGACAGCCAAAAAGCATTTCATTCATGAGCTCTGTTGGAGAAAAATCCAACCCAGAGGACAAAATGGAAGTAAATACAGACGTTGTGAAAAAGATAATGTGAACTTTTCTGCATTTAAAAAAGTTGCTTTTTAGCAGAGCTGTCAAATATCTAATGCTTGAGCATCCATGCAAGCACCAAAGATTTCAAAACACTCCAGTGGCTTCATGGAAAGTAGGAAAAGGTAGGTAGCAAAATAAATGTATGGTAAAAAACAGCAATAATCTGAGATGATGAACAGAAATTCTCCACAGAAATGTTTGGAATGAGGCCTCTAAATTGAAGCTTTACCCTTTTGAGTACATTTTGTTTGGATGAGCTGATGGGTCAACACAGCACAGATAGCTTTGCAGACTGTAACATGGACATGGAAAAAAGAAGAGACCTGTAGAGATGTCATGCTGGGCTCTGGGTCAAGTAGAGCAATGACAGTGAGCTTTTATGTGTACTCCACCTGGCTGATTACCTGTGATTGCAGGGAAATTACTGTGTAAAGGCCATGCCATCACAAACCCTTTTAGCAGTTTGCGCCCATGTGTCATATGACCTGATTCTGAAATGGGTTGTGAATTATATGTTAGAATAAAGAATATGTGGTTGTCGAGACACTTGAACGGAGCGTGTGAAAGGGTCAAAAAAAGGGGTGCGATAAAGAAACAAATAAGATTGTGCTGTATGGATCGCTTTAGGTAATGGATGCAAATTAGGCTACTTCTTTCTGGTTGCTACAAGAGGTTCGGCTTGTTTAAGGCATGGGTTTAACTGGTAGTGCGTCCATGTTTTTGTGTGTTTTTTGTCTGCAAACCCAGCATTTAATTCAGAAGTCTTAGGTTCATTATATGTGTATCATACAATGTTTGCTGCAGTTTCTGTGTTTATTTTGATGTCGCTGCACTGCTGCCGTCTCTTATTAATGTCAGTCATGATTGCTTTTCTTTCCTCTCGACAATCTGTGCCCTGACATCCCACCACTCATAACAGCTCACAACCTTACCCTGTTTATACTTCAAAACCTATTAGTCAGCCCAGAGTCACAAGAGGCCATGCTTTCCCCACAGTAGACTGAATCTGCTATCACAGGTTTATTTCGCTTCTGTGCTGCTATGTCCAGTCTTCTGCCTCTACAGCTCACATGGGCACATCGCGTAGCTGCACAGACTAACACATAATCGCAGACACACAATACACACAAACTCCAGGAGGGGAGAGGATATGGAGCTGTAATGTATCACCCCCGCTGGCATGGCCTTTTCACACAAGCTGTTGTGGGTCTCTTATCGCCCACACTTTCTTTCATGTGCAGTGGCAATATTTCTACAGTGAATGGCTTGGATGTAACTATACATCAGCAGAAACTTTATGGTCTCTGTAGGAGTGTCCTAGAGGACGGAGAGGTAAACAGGTTCAGGGCTTGCATGGTCGTCTCCCTCTTTGTCTCTGCGCTGTCATGTTGCAAAGGAGAGGGTGAGCCGAGATGGGAGGAAAGGATGCAGGGAATGAAAAAAGGAAGGGTGGGGTGCACACCGTGGCTTCATGTTTCAGCTTCTCCTCATTACTTTCCCATTCAGTATCAATATCAAATCATACTGCCAGACAGTCCGCAGCACAGTAACAGCAAGTAATTATAAATATTTATTGAATCCCAAAATAATTCTTCGTTTAGGAAGGCAAGCACGGAGTGGCTGCAGGTATCCTGTTACAGCATAATTAAGGCGTGGTCGGACTTAAATTCCCTATTTATTTCAATGAAGATGGGAGACAAGCTATATTCATGAATTGTTGACTTTGAGTTCAGTCTGATTGAACTTCGACCTGCATAACAGTGCTGCTCTCCATCGTCCAGCCTATTTTAGATCATGGACAGACTGACCTCTAATTCAAGAAATATTGATCGCCTCTATCTTTGTCTATACCGTAGAATTTCACTGCAAAATAATGGCGGATAATAGTGGAGGAGGAGGGGTGCTGTTTGGCTGCAGTAAGTGTGAAGAAAACAAAAGATAATGACAGTAAAGTGTTCTATTAGAAACTAAACACTTGAAACTTGTGGAAAGCTGCTGTTAACTTGCCATGAGTTCTCATCACAACTGCTTCGGACCACACCGCACACATAACTCTTAAGTAAGTTCACTTTAATTTGCTTTTCCCTACTAAAGCAGCATGAAAGAATACAGTGGCTCATGGAATTAATGTATTGTAACTCAGAAACGTCATAGAGTAAGTTTAGGTAATATTAATCATAATAAAAAAATAAAATAAAAAATTACTAATTGTAATAAGCAGCAGCAGGCACTCTTTTCACTCCTACAGTGAGTGTGAAGCCTGTACATCCACGTGATAGACTTTGCATGCATCTTAACCTTTCCACAGAAAAATCTATATGAACCTCCCCCATTTACTTTTCAAGTTGTGCTATACATAGCCATGGCCTGTTTGTGTAACCTTATATTGCATCATCTATCCTGCTGTTAACATGACCATGAGATTGGACTTAAAAGTAATAATATATGGAGAGAGTTTTCATCATGCTTTGCCTCAACTGACTGCCACTCTTTCTTCTTTTATAATACCTATATGTCTGTTAACACAGCAGCCATGCTTCATATCCAACCACCCTTCTCCTCGAGGCTCATCTTGACAAACCTGAATTTGTGACTCTAGCCTTTTTCTCCTTCCTGGTACCCTCCTAAGTTTATTGTGGCCACCACACGTTACCTCCTGTGGCGTTATAGCCAGACATGGACTTGGCCGCCACATATGCCATCTGGTCTCTAACGTCCTACAGAGTGAATGCCTCTTCAGGGTCAGCCAGGTAGTCAAGTGGAGCCTAGCAATGTCGGCTGCTGGGGAAACAATTTTATTTTTCATGTCTTTCACATGGAATCACAGTGGGATGGGGCCCACTACTCAAACTTATACATTAAAAATCAAAATAAAAAAGAAACTCATACAAAAAATAATGGGGTTTATACTAGATGATCATTATTTATTTTTTATTTATTTATGAGTTCATAAAGTCTGTTTATAAGAATCATATGTGTAGAAAATATTTGACATTCAAAATGCAAACTTTAGGTTGCCTGCTGTATGGACAAAAAGTCAGCAGTTAAGCGAGACAATGCCCATGTGCCTCAGGACAAGCTATGAATTTAGAGTGGCTGTTAAAGTATTTATCAACAGACAATGTAGTTTGCTTGTACAGGCTATGACCTGGTGGAATTACAAGCACCACAACGCTGTGGAGTTGTTGATCTGTGAGACTCCACAAGGAGTTGCTTCCTTCATAGCTAAAGCAAGGGGAGGGTGGGTTATTGACAAATATATTGGTTGACTTACACTCAGCGGATATTGTCCTAGCAGGACAGGGGCTTTGTTAACACACTTGGCCTTTTACAAGAATCTCTTAAAATACTGGCCTCCACCAGAGGGAAATGGCTGTCAAAGACCTCACAAATCTTTGGATCTTTGTGGAAAGAGCAACTGGGTTTTTCAGGGGGAAAATATTAAATTTTGCATGGTACTTTTCATGTGACAGTGCAAGAGAGACCAACTTGGACCAAAATATTCCAAGTAAACCTTGTTTGAGCAACCTCTCTAAGTTGTTTGTTCTGTGTGAGTAAGATCATGTAGATCATAAGAACATGTGTTAAACATAACTTTCATGAGTACTCTTTTAAGAGTGATACTAAAACTGTATTTATGAATCATAACCCAGGAAATAAAGGCAAAATAAAGAAAACTATGTGTTTAGCTTGTTTTTTTTTTATTAAATACTGTTGTTGCTGTTGTTGTCTATACATGAAAAAAACTAGTTTTCATATCATCACAAACACAGAAATACGTTCAAAAATGACCAGTAATGTCATTTTGTCCAGCCTTTTTACAGACAACTGATATTAGTACACACCAGGTATTTGTTGTATAAAAGCACTGTATTATCTGCTACTACTTAAGTATAATGATATTGCAGAAAAGTACATAAGTAAATCAGCTGAAGGTCATCAATTGATTGCACCAAACAACAGCGCATATTAAAAAGCAAAATCTTAATGAAACATTAAATTTAAACTTAAATATGACGCTGGACTCAAATTTTATACAAGACAACAAATGTCATCTTAAAGGAAACGTCGGTCTAGACCTTCAAACTGTGCAGATGACATTGAGCTGAGTTTGAGGCAGTGATCATCTTCAGGTGGTTGCGGCTGCAGCAACACGTGAACCGTCTCCTCGGCAGCTCTAGCAGGACAGAAGTCTGAAAACAATGTGATCCTAATACTCACTGTCCTAGATGCTGCTAATGACAACATCTTGAAGACGCTCAACTATGAAGTCGCAGTATTTCACTCTGCAGACATCCAACTGACACTGCACTTGATGGTTGTTGTCATGGTAACGGGCCAGTGCCGGTCCTTCATTCATCAAACAGCCTCCTTTGGTTCTTGTGTAGCCCTCCAGTGTCATATTTTTGGCTGTGAAGGGGCACTTGATCTCACATATCCCACAACAGACAGAGACAACTGACCAGTCCATCTGGGGAGGCAGCAACACGGGGCCACTTGATATTAGATTCTCTCACATCCTGCATGGCCATCCACAGTTTTTGGTAACAAAGATTTTCTGCCTTTTCCATTTTGCAGTCGCATCTCATATTGAGCCGGGTAATCATGTCACAAGGTCTTTTTATGTTGCATCATGACTAGCTGGGTCAAACTCTGGGTTCAAGCAGAAAATGAAGAGCTGTAATTAACCATTTTAGTTGGAGAATGACATAGAGAAGCTGACTGAACTACGACCCCAAGTGAGTCATGGAAAAAATACAAAGTTTTTTTCCCCTGTAGCAGTGAACTGCAGAGCAGTTAAGAGTCCCAACTCATCTGACAGAGCTGAATGTTTTTAATATCCCTTCCCCATGCTGCACTGAAGACGATGGTTCTGCTTGGTTTCCCTCTCCAGAGAAACTCTCCCCATCATCTTGTTTTGCAACACCTCTCTTTTATCTGTTTAGTGAAGAGGCACATTTTAAAAATAGAAGGTGTTGCCAGTTTCAAAAATAGAAGTGTTTTTGCAAACTGATAATGTAATGTCACCTCAAATTGTCCCCAACACCTGTTAAAGACTGCGGGAAAACTAGGGAAAAGGTAGGTTTAAAAGAGTTCTTCAGGGATCAGACAATGTAAAGGTGTGTGTGTTTATATGTCGTTGTGTGGATTCTCTGTACTTAGTATACCTCCTGTAAGGTGTCAGCTTCCATTTGGGAACAAAGTATGATTCCTAAAGGAATTTACAATTTATTTCAGGGTTAGGAGATTGAAGTTCTTCACTATACAACAAGCCCGACCTTCCTCGTTTCATTTTGTTTTCCCCCTGCTCTCAAATTCATGAGCTCCAGAATACACATATTCAATTTTTTATGCCAAAACAGACATTTCAAAATAAAAATTTTTTTTTAGAGGCAGTCCCTCTTTCCAGTACTGCATACCAGCACTCAATCTTCCATAGGTATGCTGTAAACCAACCTCTCTGCACCCCTGGCTAAGACCAATGTGAGAATTATGATCTGATTAAGGTGAAGGCCTCCAGCTGCCAGGTGTGCAGAGGAGCAACCATCTCTGTTACACTCTCTTTTCATTCATTCCTTTATGAGATAATCTTGAACTCACAACTTGTGCCTTTAAGGAATTTATTATTTCTATGATTCATTGTGCAGAGATTGACAAGATGCAACAGACACAGGATTCACTGAGAGAGATTGGAGGGAGGAAGTGATGACAGCAGGCTGTTTGCCCCTACTTTCCAACACAGGAATTTAGGAGCTACATCTGACAGTTTATATAACTGTCCCTGACAGACAACCTGACAATCATGGACACTTCACACAACTATTGGGCAGTTGTACAGAGGTGACAAAGTATAGTATCCATATCTGTCGTAACATCTAGTTTGTGTGACACACATTGAGGCTTTTAGGTGTACACAGTAGTTCAAGTGAAATTTATGAATGTGCCTTCAGGTAGTGGCTGTAAGTGAATTCAATATATTCACAAATATTAATAGCAAGCGTATGTGTTTGTGGATGGGGTGGGGTGGGGATGCAGGGTGGGTTCTTCAAGGACTAATTGTTTTTCATTTCCAACCTGGATGCAAGCTCATTGTGCGATGTTGGATTATTAGCTATAAAATATAACCAAATAGTATCAAGACGTTGTTAGTGGAGTTGCAATTAGTGCTGTACTGAATGAATTTTCCTGCATCTCTGACCACCAGGATGCTATTAACTATGCATTATGGAAGCCTTTTAAATACCAGTTAATAGTACAGCTCCCTCTCCTCCCTCCCTCACATGTCCTCAAGCCCGAGGAGCCTGCACCACGAACACATCATGAGCAATAAGGATCTTTTGACTCCAAGATGCCTTCAGTCCTGCTTTAGGTACACGATGAATATTGGAACACATTAATTTAATATTTGAAAAGGTTGAGGCAATTTCCAACATACGTGCCATATATCTCTTCTACATCAGTGTCAGCAGATATGTTTCTCCACTGCTTCCTGAATAGCTGATGATGAATGACAGATCTGACAGTGGTTTGACTAACTGGAGAAACATGTTTGTGTGCCGGTAATGTTATTATGTGAAATAATGTATTCTACAGTTGGCCTTTCCTATTAAACTTGTCTCTCATGAGACATCAAAGAGTGTGAATTTTAAACGGCTATTATCCCCATATTAAGCTCGGGGTTTATGACACTCACAATGGAGTGCTTTTTGATTGCGTTATTTCATTATTTTGCAGGGAAGCTTACACTTGCATGTGAGTAAACAGTCAAAACAAGTGACGGCACAGGCGGAAGTCAAAGCATGGAGACCTCATTTATCTTTCTCAACAAGATGCCATTTCAAGTCAAGCTCCATGTACGCACACAACTGCATATTCAAACGTGCATATGATTGCTCATTCACTCGCTCCGTCTGAGAAACAGACACAGGCAAACACTATGGGGCAAAGAGGCACACACATTCAGCTAGCCAACACACCACACTGTGCAGGGCCCACCCCTGGTTGTTTCACTCATGCAAACACACATACACACACACACACACAAACAACAGAGAGGAGGGAGAGAGAGAAAGAAAGCGAGTGCAAAGAATTCCAATACTACACTGCAGATCCCTTTCTTCCAGACATATGACATTTAGTCAGTTATCATAGCTGTCAAAACAAGTGTTTTCTCCTCTCTGCAAAGCGCAGTAGGTGATGGCGTGGGAGACAAACAAGGAGGAAGGGAGGGAGGGTGGATAAGTGGAGAAGAGGGAGAGCCCAGAGCGGTGATCTATGAGTTGAAGAGAAGCTTGAATGATAACCAAACTGAGATAAAAGAAGGATCAAACACTATTTAAATCATCTGACAGAGTAGAATTACACAGGAACTTTTGCAACGACGAAAACTGAGGGTCAGTCTCTGTGTTTCTGTCATTAACTTTCTGCCCTGCACCATCCTAATATCACACACATCTAAAATGACCTCCACTCCGAGCACCTCTGTACAGTATTCTTCTCTGAACCGAGGCTGATCACAGACTGCCTCACTGTGGGCACATCCAGCCCTGGAGGCATGCCCTGGGGAGGAAAGGCCTCTGGATTTCATTGCAGAGCTCTGATTTAACTGGTCCTCTGATGATCTAGCTCAGTATTCTCTGCTCCTGTCGGGGTGTGATTAGGTGCATACAGACAGCTTGTACTTACATTAACATGCTGTTGGCAGCCAGCGTGGGTAGATGCTATCTGATATTGCTTTGAAAGACTACAGTAAATGCACGTCGGTGTCTGGGATGCCTGTTGATTATCATTCAGAGTAGTGAAGCCACAGGCTATCCCCAGAGCAAGATGGAAGTGTTTAATGACAGGAAACAGCTCAAAACGCTGTCCTTTATCATATCCTGTTGCCAACCCCTACTACTGCATCATGAGTAATAGCACAGGTGGATTCATTTGCCACTACAGGGACTCTAAATCTTTCAACATTCATTCAAAACCATTATCATTATGTTGCCAATTCCTTACAGTACCTGCCTTAACAACCTGTAACCCTGTATTCATTTTCCAATCCTTCTCTTGGACAACCTCCGTTGCTCCCTCATTACCATACATTGATCGGAATAAAGGACTCAACTCCACTCTGAGTCGCTCTGGGCTGCACAGTCCCACGACATCCACCTACTGCCTCATTAAACTACTATTCATAATCCCTGTGGCCTTTAATGCTAAATTCATCCCCTTTGTGTTTTTTGCAAAATACCTCCCATTACCGAACACTTGAATAAGTTAATACTTAAAGCAAATGTGATTTCAAATTGCGTGGTGAATATAATGGCACCATTTCTTTTGATGTAAGTTTATGGCACGTGTGTGACACCGAAAAGCCTTTATTAAAACATCAAATGTTACTGCTTATTGTAAATCTCTACTGGTATCCATCCTGTGCATCTTACGTGCTGCTGCTTGTTTTTCAACTTATTATTCTTGTTTGTTCCCCAGTATCTATTTTATAACAGATTTTTAAAGTAAAGAAAGTTCAGGATATCAACTTGATTCCATCATTGTGCCAGGGCTGTAGAGATGTCCTTGTTCAAACTCACAACATTTTGTCAAGTCCCCACTTCAACGTGAACTTCAAACCCAAACACTTTTTGACCTGAATGAAGACTTAAACTATTGGGTTAAAGCCTGGTTTGACATATTGATTTTTGCACGAAATGTGGAGATACTATTATGTAGCTTTGTCCTTGATCTGCCGGTATTTAGATGTGTGGGTGGACATTGTATATGAAAGAAAGAAAGAGAGTTATGCATTCAACTATGCCTCAGTGCAGGAGAACTACAAATACACATAAAGATCCAGACGGTCACTTATACATTTCCAAACCACACAAGAGTCCAGAAATAAAGAAAAACAACTGAAACAACTTTAACGACAGCTTAAGACTTTCAAAAGCCCTTTACACCCAGTATTAAAATGCAATCTCTACCCATGCAAAGTCTAGATGCGTCGTGAATGGAATGTGATCAGATCCGCCTGCATATACCTGCAGATCATCTTCTTCGCATTGTGTTTGGATTTGAGGAAGGTGTAAATGCAATTCATGTGACATGTTGGGATCCATGAACAACATGGCGTTATATTTGTTTTTAGCTATCATAAAATATGGGTTGTGTTCCAATTTACAGACATGGCAAGGCAGAAGGCTTAAAGAGACACGCCTCTAATTACTGATTATGGCTGCAGCTATTCTGTGCCATGACAGCCCAGCAAGATGTGTTATTCAACAGAACTGCATGAAGAATGAAAGCAAGGCTTGCTGCAGTGTGTGCGTTTGTGTGTGGAACTCATCTGTGCAGTTGATCTGCTGTTGAAAAGGCTTACAGTTTATCAAGTCATAGAGTAGCCAGCTGACACAATTTTGCTTAAAATAAAATTCACAAGTAGACAGCAGAGGACAGAGATCTGATCTCTATGAGGATAAAAATAAAAAATCAGATAATGTTTTATCGAAACAGCAAAAGATAAATCAATGGCATAAACATTTCTGAAATACCACTGGGATAATTTGAGTAAATATTAATTAAACTGACCTTATTCTGTTATTTTACTGTTTTTTGAGCAAATTAAACACTTCAAAATGAAACCCTTCCCATTTTAGATCTTCTGTACATTCTGAATATTTCAGGATAATTTTAAAACATGTATCAGCCTAGTATGGATGTAAGTTTATTTTTATAGGTTGTATATGTGCACTTGTGTAGGGTTACTTTTGCATATGTAAAATTGCCTGCATTTCTCTTTTTCATGTTAGAGTGAGTACACATTGTGTACATTTGTAGTTCATTTGTGCCTTGTGTGGCCTGAGGAAGGAGACAGTTCTCTGAAGCACACTGGCAAAGTGAAATTGATTCAAGGAATCAAGCTGTCACCCTGAACTTTCTGTGCAAGAGCAATCACATTTCCAGGGACTAGGCACAGGAATGGAATAAAGCCCTCTCCGATGGAAGTTCAAGCATCTGTCTGAAGATTACTGATACATCCTACTCATAGGTTTTCATACACTATCATTCTTGCTGAGTATTAATTTAATAATTTTGTCTTTGCAAAGAATTTGTGTTTTAACTTCAGGTTCTTTACAGATACACATTATTGAGCTCATTTAATGTTGATCATCCAGTATGCTGCAAGTCTGCCATGGGCCAGCAAAATGGCAAGATGGTCAGCATTAAAGATTTGTGGAGGGAGACATGTGCGCTGGAAGTCCTCAGCACGCAAGGACTACAGAAAAACAGCTGCAACCTCAGTAGTTCAGCTATAGCTAAGGGTCCTCTCGGCTATAGAAAGGGTTTCTTTAGCCATCCGTATCTCTCTCTCCCCTCTTCTTTGTCCATATCTTCCTCTATTGTGCTCTCTAAGGATCTCTCTCATGTTTTCTGCACTGGCCTATTAGAGTGTACATCCAGCCAGTGCCACATTAAAATCCCCAGAACCCAGTGCTTGTGGACTCAGATAAAGATCCCCCTTTTTACTGGATAGTCTGATCCACCAGTCAGACAGCATACTACATTAATATTCTCCCACAGATCAGAGACAAAAGAGCCCCGGACCCATGTGCTGTACTGACTGGTGTGTCATCTGTGCATCATCCAGAAAGAGAGAAGGGGAAAGCGAGAGAGAGAGGGGGGGGGGGGGAGAGACGATGAGGCGGGGATACTCAAATATATGGTAACACTGCATGAATTTTTCATCTGCCAGCAGCTGTTTTCATAACCTTTTCTCAGGGCAGCCACTGTGGTTTCTGCAGTGCCAGAGAGTCATTGGCACGTCAAGCTTGGCAGCCATGGGAATCTGAAGGAGTGCGAAAAACAGAGGAGGTGGGGTCGCTGGCCATCGTGGCGGGTCAGCTGCGAGGGGACGAATGTGTTGGTCTCTTGGGTCTTTGGTTATGTTTGAGAAGACAACGGGCATGTGTGTTGTGGTGAATGGATGCCCCTGGCAGGTTTCCCTTAGAGGGAGTCAGGCAAGAGACAGGATGCTTATCCCTGGAGAGACTGCCCAACCCTCTGTGCCAATTTGGGTCCTGCTGCTGGTGCATGATGGGAAAGAAAAATATCCCTCCCTCCTTTTTCCCTCCCCTGTAAAAAGCACCCTGACCTGAATACAGATTCAGACGAATAATACTCACTCTGTAGATGAGGGCAGACACGACTTTTTGAGTATTCATCATCTAAAATCCCCCCCCTCTTGCCCCTTCAAGGTGAGATTTTGGGGCGTGAGGACTGCAGCATCACGCTCTGGCTGGTGTGCCAAGTGAGAAAGCATGAGGAAAGACAGGGCGAACACTGCGAGGAGCGAGAAAAACAAGCAAATGTGACTGCGCAGTTGAGAGCTGCAGCCCCAGATTCACAATCATACTGGGAATCACAACACTTTTTAATAATTCAGGATGAATAGAGGAGAAAAAATTCTGCAGCAAGCAAGGAAGCCAAGGAAATGACAGGGAGGAAAGGAATCCAACAACACTCTCCCTGCAAAATTTCCCTGTCTGGAGACATGCTATAGGGTTATACATCAGTGTATAGAGATCTCTTTTAGCATAGAGAATTGCTGTGCTACTTGTTATTTATGACCTTGGCTCACTCACACTTTCTCTAGCAACAGTCTACCTCACCATGATGTCTTCATTTCATGTGCAGCTATGCTTAAAGCGAATAAGGGAATTCTTCAATTAACTCGCCAGGTTCAAAAAATGTACTATCAATTTCACGTTGTAAACATGTTATCAAAATGCTCTTTGCGGGTGGTAGACCATGCTCTGCCTGTACCTGAGGACAATTTTTCAAGTGCCAAACTAAATGAGAGTTTGTACAATTATCATGGTTCGATTTTTTCAATTTGTTGCACCTGTATGGTTTCTCAGACAATGCTTTCCTTTTAGCGTAGAGTTAAACTCTAATTAATTTCGTCTTAAATGAAACAGTTCATTTGGTTGTTCTACTTCTCCCGACCCTGGCCCAAACCACATCTCATTATGTTCCACTATTCTTAATTTCTTACCACTGGCAATATGGCAGTGAGCAGGGGGAAAAAAAGAAAAAAACAACATTTTGCCAATTAGTCTGAGCCCTTGTGATTTTGCCACTCTTGCTAACAATTCCAATTTACATTAATTATTCATTTTGAGGTCGCATGCACAGTTGTCCCTGCTAGAAGGGCTTGAAAGACAGGAAGTGCTGTGGTGAGATCTAATCGTTTGAGCTGACACTGTTTTGTTTCAAATAAGTCCACTTAGCATGTCTGTCATTATTTTTTTTATTTGTTTAGTTATTTTATATGTTAATGTTGAGGTCTCATGTTGAAACCTATGACATGTTGTCTTGCCTCACGTGGGACCATAATATATCTTCAATAATGTCTGAACTATGCAGAGAACAAACTGTTGGATTTCTGCAGGATGTGTTTATGTCTGTATTCCACAGGTGCTGCTTGGGATAATATTTTTCTGTGACCTTTGTTACCTGATTAGTCTGTTCTTGTGAATCTGGCATTCAAAATGAAACCGTGCCAGTCATGCTGCAGTCTCTGTAATAGGCAGCAGACCAGACAGAACACACCTTGACTCATTGTTCGTACGTCCATCTCCTTTCAGCATTGCCTTGTTTCAACAATGGAGATATGCTGGAGCTCTGTGAGTGTTTACTGGGCTGCAGGGGTTGAGCATGCTGAGCTGCGGGGTCACAGGACTGGTACTGAGAGGTCATGGCCTTTATGTTCAGACATACTCTTCAGGGAACACCGCTTTCTTTGCCCGGCGCAAGTTTACACACAAATTCGAAGACGCACACACTTCTCAGACATGTCTTATTAATCACAAGGCAAAGACGGGGGAGAAAATTGGAAAACACACAGCACGGACGGAGCCTGACTGCAGGCCGAGAGAGCAGACCTGGCTGTGAATCAGCACCAATCCAGACAGATGTTGCATACTTGTTGCTTCTCCAAAACAGGAGACTAATTTGCACAAATAGGGATGGAAGATATCCAGTTGGTCTTAATAATAGCTAAAGTTGCAAACATTGATTTAACCTAGAGAAATTTCTATCATTGATTGGCAAATGAGATTTTGTGGGATGTGAACTTTTTCTGACACAGTCAGGATTGTTTGCTTCTTTTAAAGTCTGTTTCCAATCATCAAGAGTTGGTCTGATGTCTTTATAAGTAATTGTAAGTATCTGATGCATTGGCCCTGATTTATATCAAAAATGAAGTATGAGCTGCTCCTAAGAGACACCTGAACATTTCTTGTTCCTTATTTTAAATCAAATAAAACTGTCTCTACTTGTGACACTCATATTCATAAAATAAATTCAAACTATGTGTACTGTAAAACTTGCTCTAAATATTCTCTAACAAAGAGACCTGCTTTGCTAGTTTTTCTTATTTAGGGCAATCTATATATTTTGACATTTCCATGTCTCTCATTTTTCTGCCGTGCCAACTTCAACTTGTTCTATTTTGGCACTGAAGTATTTGTGAAGACAGAGGTACCGAACTCTGCCACACCTTCCAGGCTCGATCATGCAATAATCAAGGATCCACTCTGACAGAGGTTTTCTGCAAACATGCATATTGTCTGGTGTGACACGAATTGCAGTGACATGGCCCGACGCTGAAGGGAATTTCTTAATATGACTCGCCATCTTACCGCAGTCAGCACAATTTCCACTTAAAAGATGACCTTTGTGTTGTATGCAACAAACATAACACATCAAAACTTTGAGTGTGTTAAAGCACAGCTGTTAGGTCAACAACAGGCAGACAACCAACAGTACAAACAGTAATGTGAGTCATCCCGACGAATAAGAACAAAGTTTCTCTGAAAGTTACGCTTTTACAGTCGAAGCTCATTTTTTAACACAACAGTTTGGTATCAACAGAAACAAAACAGAACTTTATAGTACAAACTGCTTTGTTTCTCTCACATATGTGACCATAATATCACATTCTTCAGTAGGACTATGTGGGCCACAATGAGTAGATGAGTAGTGTAAAGCGAGAGAAAGCTAAAGCCTTTTAGTTCTATAGAAGAGCCTGCACCTGCTGGGTGGGAGGCAAAGAGCTGAAGAGGCCTCATACATACACAGATGTAACAACAATGGTGTGAATCTCCAACAGAGAGAGAGAGACAGTGTGTGTGTGTGTGTGTGTGTGTGTGTGTGTGTGTGTGTGTGTGCGTGCATGTGTCCGTGTGTGTGTGTGTGTGTGTGTGTGTTTGTGTGTGTGTGTGTGTACCTGCAGCCAGATCACCCCAGCTGCTCCCACACAGCGCCAAGAGCTATTCCGATCAGCAGGATAATAGTGCCATCATCGCATGGTTTCATAAGCCGAGGTACTCCGTGCAGAGATGAGAAACTGACTAAATGTATGCATCCTAACAGACAGTTGCAAAACAGTGCAGTGTGTGTGGCAGGGCCTGCTGTGAGGGGCGCTGACAGATTGGGCTGTGGGCGCGCCTTCTTCTCACTGCCACATCTTGTACTGCGTGGAGACTTTGGGACAAGGATGATGTTTACATCATGAACAAGGTGTGAAATTTGGAAATAAACACAGCTTGCTGAAACTCTCATTTTAAGGAAAGGGAGGTGGCACAGATAGGGTTTCTTTTCGGCTCCTCCATATTAACAGATTTAACAGTTTTGTTTTTCTTTACTTCCTTCTGCGCTTTTCTCCTTATTTAAATATTTGTTTTTCTAAAAGGAATTCTTATATTTAACTCACCAAAAAATGAATATTACAAAAGTAAAGAGCAATTGTTAAAGTTAACCTGCTGCAACACAGGCACTTCAAGCGCCGTCTTGTAATTCTGGCAGAAAAACTATTCTGAAATTATAGATATAACTATCTTTTCACAAACTATTATATGGCTTGGCTGCAGTTGTGAATTTCAATTTGCTCTGTCTCAGGTTTTAAGATGGTAAACTGTGGCTGCCTGTGCAATGCTTGAAAGACAGATGCAGATAAGATGGGGCTTCCCGAGCTGGCAAACCCATATTATTTTACTCTCAAGCAATTAGTCAGTTCCAAACTGGAGAATATGATTTATAATAAAGAGCAGAACTGCAAAAAGGTAATTTTAAGACAAAATATCAGAGTGAAATATATACTGCAGGACCTCGCCATCAATCGTCTGTCTGTTTAACAGCCTTAAATATAATAGGCATTTTTTTTAGGTTTTAGTGTGTGTTTATGTTCAACTGAGCTTGTACACATAAAGGTACAGTACATGTCCATAATAAATGTCTGCTTGATCCTTGAAAAAGTAGAATAGCCTCATCTGCACTGGTCCATGGAAATAGGAATCAGTCTTCGGGGTCAATGGGCTTTTCGTGTCAATGACACCATCTCAGGCACACATACATTCCCCCAGACATCATTACAGCCACTTTATCTCCCTTTGCCTCCCATTTCATCCTCCCACCTCTCGTTTCACGCTCTCCTTTTACCCCCCCCCCCCATTTCAACAACTCTTTGTACTTTTTCATTGTTGACAATGTCATTGAATCTATTAACTTCCCTGTGTGTTGCACAGGCTCTCCCTCTGTGAATGTGTTCAGAAAGAGATTCAGTTTAATATCACTGGCATGCATGCACACATCCACCTTATACCTCTTTGGCATACTTGTGGTCTCTCAAAGAGACTGTCTTAAATTCCCCAGAGAGTGACAAACGAATATGTAAAGGGATGTAAGCAGAGTAAACAACGCAACTCACAAAAACACCCACATGAAACATGTCAAAACATGCTATTCGGAAGACGTGAGCAGGTTTTAGTCTGTCACCACAATGCGGGGATGCTGGGTTAAAAGTTAAAGTGTCAGATTGGTGGGCTGACTGATCAGCAGCTACAGGAGGGCTCTGTCTGTTTAGAGGCTCCAGAGGATGTTGTGCACTCCGCTACCTAACTCACAGCGACTGTTAACCTCCCCATCCATCAGTGCGGAGAGCAGCCGTGACACAAAAAACCTGCTTCTTCCATTAGAGCCCCGACAGAGCCTAATGCCTGTCCTTGCGCTCCCTCCCTCTCTCTTTGGCCCTGTATCTCTTCGGCTACAATAATGAAGTCCTCTGCCTCCTTCTGCTCCTATGAAGTGAGCAACTAAACAAGTCTTTAATAACACTGTTTTTGTTACCTTCTCCTCAGCGCCTCTTTGTTTTCCCTTGATGCCCTCGTCTTTGAGGGATGATGGGACTCACGTTGGCAATGGTGTGAATTAGTACACAGACACATAGGGATGAAAGACCAGCTCTTATTATGGCCTAAACGCATGAGCACACTTCTGGGAATGGAGATGTGTAAATGAGCTACACACACCAAGTGCTGTCTTTTCTGGGCTGTTGTTTTGCTCTTTTAAATAATTGACAAGGGTGTGCTTGTGAAGACAGGGACAAATCTGCTGAGTTAATGTCCCAGCCAGAGGAGTTTTAACACCAAACACTATCAATCCCCCCTACACAGAATTCTTACCACCACGGCAGTTCATAAATCTTATGTAACCCCAGCTCAGCTATATAACAAGTCAATATTACGCCAGCATGTTCTGTTTATTGTTTTGCTGGAGCGCTGGCAGCGGATGACATCTGCTATATTTACCCTCTAGATTACATTCCATTTCCAAACAACACTTTAACGTCAGGCAGGTCTCTGCATTGGGACGGGGGACATATTAGCGTGATTGCTGAGGGCAAACTGTAGGCTGTTCCCGGCCATCTGGGGAATAAAGAGACTTGTAGTTTTTGTAAGAGTTGGAGCTGTCAGGGGTGCACACATGGCTTAGACAGTGATCTTATACTGGGGTGTTGGGGCAGAGCCGTGGCAGTGTTCACTGTCAGACTGTGGCATCTCTGTGTTCTCCGGCCTCTCATGGGAATTGAGCAGTGTGTGATTGAGGCCTTGACTGGGAGCAGCAGCTACGAGACACAGCATACATGGTAGTGACTATCTATTAGCCTGACAGTTTTTTTTCTTGCCTCTTTTCTCTTTTTTTTTGACTGCAGGCGAGGCAGGATGCAGCTTTCTCTTCAAGGTCCCTTGCCAACCACAGCAGATGGGTGGAAACCTCTCTTCGGAATAAAAACAGCTCTGAGCTTTCCCCTTTTGCTCACCATTAAAATCCCAATGAAAAAAAAAAAAAAGAAAATGACTCCTACACTGCCAAGGGAAGAAAATCCACATCTGACTGTGTTTTCATACAGCCTGGACTTTCTTTAGACCATTTTGTGACATCTGTCCCTTTGTTGTTCCAAAATGACGACTGAGAACAAGATGACAAAATGTTCTGAGGGTAGTTTGCTTTCCAAGCACTTTCATCTTAAACAGAAAGGCACCTGGATTTTAACCTGAGCAACGCGTAAAGGAAAGCGCTTCATGACTGAAACCCTGCAGGATCGAGGTGATTGGAATGTTAAACGACCAGATACCAGTTTTGCTAACGCAGGGTCTCCCTGGCCACACCTCTCCTGACAAAAAAAAAAGAAAAAGCACCACAGCATCATTTAAGGAGGCCAAGGATGTGATGTAGCTCAGTACAACACAGTTTAAACAGTCTCTCCACACGCACCACATGTAACAATCCACCTCCGCGTGTCATCTGAGTCCAGCCAGGGTTCTGTACTCTTTAGTAAGTACTGGAATAATTAACATGCTTATCTCTGGTACACAGAACAACACCTTGCACCTCTATTGTGAGATTGTCGCCAGTGTTTATGATGCAAGGTCTTAATGGCTCGAATGGTTTCTGTGAGTGAAGGCCAATGCTGCAGAGCTTTTTACAGAAGGAAACAGACAAATGTCAAGGACTTCACTGTCAGCCAGAGTAGGGAAATACCAGAAATAGATTTCAATTTGATGAAGGTGGGCTGCGAACACAGTCACACATTTCTAACTCTGATTCAGGCAGATGTGGGGAAAAAAATGGAGGGTAAATTGAAACTGGTAACCCATTCTCATCCCCGTTGTACAATCCTTAATAAGGTCAAAACATGGTGCTGTAGCTGTAAATGATGGAATTTAAGACCATTCTAAGACAATTGTGAGGGATTTGCATATAAAAAGATGCGTGATTGTGAAAAGACCTTGGCCTATATTCTGTAATTACTACAACTCCATCTGTCTCTCAGTCCTGACTTTTAAATAATACTCATCCACGTCTCTCTTTGACTGTCTTTTGGATTCTAGAGTAAATCCTCTTGTCCTCCTCCAGCCATTATAGGAGACAACATCTGGTGCCAACTCGCATCTCTTCATTTCGCTCACTGAAATATTTAATACAATGAAATCATGCTGCTTTAAAAAAGCAGTCAACCGTACAGCAACCCCTTATACAATGGAATGACTGGAAAGTCCAAGCCAACTTGTGTCAGTAGTGGCTTTTCTTGATCTGCACCTAAGCCGGACAAGATTGCAATCACGCCCCACAATTAGCCTAATCACCCTGCAGTGAGGTTTAAGTGGTTCTGCAGTTGCAATATCACAGGCCACAGCGTGCATTAACATCACAGTGCAAAATTAATCCTTACAGGCTGCAGCAATTACCTGAGCGCTGCCTGTTCCTAAAAGTCAGTCTGAGCCGTGACAGACATATGAGCACAGATAACATTTGCCAGAACACAGACACGGCAGATATTACAAGCACTAAGCTCAGATGTGACTGTGACAGTAGCCTGTCTCATTAAAGCCAGGGACAAGGAGGCCGGCTCTTGTGGAGCTGTGGGGCAGGAGGTGAGTGGAGCAACAGAGAAAGAGACAGCAGCCTTGGAAAATGGAAAGATGATTGTTGCTCCTTTTTCCTCACCACATTCCCCCACTGAGTGTTTTAATTTCACTCAGCAGCCAGAGCAGAAACTTTCATTTGGACGCATCTTTAAACCTGCGTACCCGGGGGAATGAATTAGCCATTGTTTTCACGTCAAACATCTTGAAACAAATGAGTTCTGGCTGTGACATGGATGGAGTGTGAGATTAATCTGTGGCGTAATAAACAAGACGAATCAATGCCAGAAGTCAGATCAGTTCAGACTTAATGTCACGCAGGAAGGGACGCATGCCACTGTGTGCCAACCCAACATTTGACTGTGACTGTGAGCTCAAACCAAATTACAAAACTGTCCCACTCTTAACTTGATAACAAGCAGCATGATCGTACATGACGGACACTCCCTTCTCCTCCTTTCTTCACCTCTGCGCTATCTTGCACTGATACGTCACTCCATCTTGAGGACTTGCTAACTCTCAAGGCCAAAAGGGCAGATGCCCAGGTGCTGGTGCGGCTGAATTGCTGTCCTCAGCACACAAAGGCAATGTCGCCTGGGGAGAATGGCTCAGGAAGGGGGAGAGCTGTCAGAGTAACAGGAGAGCACCTGGGATTACTGTCAACAATCTCCAGGACTGTCTCCCTCTGCCTCTCCCCCACCTCCCTCCTGTCTTCTAAGATCCAGGGCATTCTCATTGACATTGACCTTTAAACTCCAATTAGCCACTTAATCAGAAATTAATTATTAATATTAGAAAAACCAACAGGGCTTAGGTTGTTTGTCTCTTTCACCTCATTATCATCCACTAATGACCACCCTTGCATCTCATTTCCACAACAAAGGCTGAGGAGATGGCGTTTGCACAAGAATCAGGTGATTTTTTTTTAAAAAGGGCAAAGAGATGGACAGATTTTTCCATGCATGTTCTGTAATTTTCACCTCTGACTCCTCTTCCAAGTCGGAATGTCCCGTGGATTTAATCATTCAGATGTCTCTTCAGACTGCATTAATAAGAGAGTCCTCAGCTGCGTAAGAGAGCCGCATCCACTTCTGAACTCAGAGCCCTCGTGCCCTAATTCGGTGTGAAATGGTTGACAGGGAAGTGTGAAAATGGCTCCCAGAAAAAAACCAAAAAAAAACCCAACAGTTCATGGTATAAAAGTGACATGTACACCAGTCAGTGCTGTCTTCTTCACACAGACACACGCATGCACACACACACTTGTTAATTATTTGTCATCTTATGTTTGATGTCACGTGGTGAAACCATGCCAGAGGCTTCCATGGAAACACTCCTGAGTATTGGCCACTAAATAAATGGCTTTTGGATTTCAACAGTCCCCTTTGGCTAAATAAGATGTTTGGAATGCACTGACAGAGCCAGAGGTGTATTGTGTGGCAGTATAATAAATGTGACTCAGCTATCCAATAATTGGTAATGTTGCTCTGTCAATTACTCTGGACGCTGTGTTTTCAGGGCTGGATCTACAGACTACCAATGGGTCAATTTGTTGAAGTTTCTAGTTGCCTCATCCTATCACATCAGAGGTTTATTTCATTTCTAAGTATCTACTTGATGTCTTGATTTGCAGATTCTACCATTTTCAGAGGAAGTGTAGAAATTCTTCAAATTTCCATTCTTAAACAAGTATCACACAGGAGTAGAAATGTTGTCCTCTTCTCAGATTTGCTTTCTATTTTTCCAGGCGGCTTAGAAAGATTTAGGGGATCAGTTTGAGGTTTATATTTTTGCTCCTCTCCACATTATCCTCTTCACTTCTCTTCAAACATCCTCTCCCGCAAAAACCTCAGTCGTGAGTCCACACTGTCTCTTACCCGTACCAAAACACAAGCCATACTGAAAAGTACAACAATGCAGAGTTGACAAGGAGTGATAGCAGAAGGCCGACACTGTGAGAGGATTAGGAAAATGATAATAGGAGCGGGGTATCTATTCTCTTTAAATAGATCTCTCTCTGGGCCTTGATGATGGCTGAAAGTTTGCAACATATTATAGTGACAGATGGGCATTTATTGCTCTTGTGCAAAACCATGTCGTCATCTCAAATCACTTGCATGGTGTTCACTCCAGGGCGCTGCCTGTATCTCCTACTCAGGAGAAGCCACTGCTTGCACTTTGGTAACAAAGAGGTGCCATTTGTATTTATGACTCCAATATTTTTGCTTTATAATCATCAACACACCACTTGACGTCTATGAGTCATATCATATTTGGTTAAAAACATCTCCCTGAGAGGAGAGGAGCCCCTTGACGCCTGTTGCTATTAGATATTGTGGAGAGCAGAATTGGAGCCGTGTTGGCTGAAGAGCTGCTCTGGCGCCACGACACACGTCCACAAGATATGGCCCGCACAAGTGAGCAGAGCTGGTAATCTGAAGAGCAGAGGCCACAGGTGTTTCCCTTGTGCTGAATTCATTGTGCTGAACTCATTAATGGCAAATCCTCTAACCCTGCCTGCCAGCATTGAAAACAACAAGAACAATGTGCTGCTTTAAAGTCAATGCTTGTAAGTGGGGTTGATTTCCAAAATATGATTTCTTAATGCGTCATAATCGCTACAAGCAATTATCGCTGTATATTGTCAATCACTGGAGATGGAAGATTACAGACAGACTGTCGTGCTTTTTTCTTTTAGATGACATGTTGATGATAGAATGTTCAAAATTTCAATTAATTAGTCTGCAGTCGACTGCAGATGTGTATGCCAGTGTGCACAAGCTTGCATGATCTGTCGAGTTCTTCTTTGTTGTCCATTAGCTAAATTCAATTTAAAAGAATGCTCATCATGTTAAATCAACACAAATGCATTACCCAATTAATCTTATCTTGTCCTGACACTTAGAAAAAGCAAACCTCACTGTATTCGTGCGTGTGTGTGTGTGTGTGTCTGTGTCTGTGTGTGCATGTGTGTGAGCCCTTAAGAGTCCTGTATCAGGTTGGATTTGTGGTTGATGATGGATTACCTTAAAGTTAAGGTATAAGGGTTGAGGTACAGCGTGTAGTGCTGATGCTTGAAGCTGCTTATCAGTGGTTTTGCATGTTAACTACAAATTATGTGTGTGTTACATTACAGCTTGTCAGACCTGTTTTCTAATGCATGACACAGGTTGTGAGTGATTTCCTAGCTCCAGTACAGCCATAACTTTCAGTTCATATCAGTACAGAATGGGGATTTACTTGGCGTGACTTACTGGAGACAAGTAATTAATCTCACTGTGTATTTAGTTACAGGTGAGATTGTCTCTGTGAGGAGAGAGACTTATCTTTTGCATTTAAAAAAAGTTGCTGTTGAAAGCTCTGAAATACCCCCACATGTCATGTGCCCTTTGACATGTACTTAAAAACACCAGTGAAAAGGATTTTGAAAATAGTTTCCGCCTGCAATAGCATCACTGTGCAACAGTGACGTAAGGGATTAAAAAAGAAAGATGAATTCACGTTGTGTGTGATATTCTCAAGCATGTTTCAAGTCTTTGCAGATTGATTTTCATGCTGCTCTGAAATGAATAGAAAACAGTGGCCGCCCAGGGGAGTGAGAAAATCTATGACGTCCAGGTCTGCAACACATTTGCAGTAAATGAGCTAAACGTGCAAAACCATTAAAGTATACGGAATAAATATGATCGACAAAGCATCATAATGATAGACGGATGTGTGCGTACATTCGTCTTAGTACTTGGGAGTTATTACAAGCGCCTCTTTTCTGCAAGTATGTGAATTGCATACCTGTCTGTGCACGTCTGCGCGGGTCATTTATTATGTGCCGAGCACAGTACAATCACAAAGGTGGCATGAAGCAGAAAAAGCCTAAGCTGAGCCTCCAATAATCCTGAGTAACACGAAGCAGCAATTACAGCACGTCACAGCATGGTATATTCAGTGGACATCTCGTCCTTTCCATTGCAGAGCTGTTCTGACAGATCATCCCTTGTGCCCACTCTATGGCTGACTGGTTTTGAGAAAAAGAGAGATCGCGAAAGCGAGACAGAGAGATGGACAGAAAAGCCAAGACAGAGATGGAGTGACATGTGTGCTTGCGTGGCTACATAAATGTACAGATGTACTCACACACACTCTCAGGCTTGTAGTTGTTGTATAAGCCAAAGGAAAGACAAACACACACAAATGGAATCACAAATATCATTCAGACTGATTAAACAAAGATATGAGCACTATGTTGTCTCACCTGCAGTTGAATACACACCACAACTAATGTTGTACATGTCTACACATATTTGTCAATGGTATAGACAGGATCGCACCTTGTCAAGCAGTGATCAACCTGTACAAGCTCAATGTCTGCTGATGAAGAGATCAGCGGCCGGAGACTGTCAGACAAAGTGTGAACCAAAGGGCCAGCATAAAATCTACGTGTCCACCCCATTAACATGGTAATTAGGCACAGCTAGCCACAATGTGAAGTCAACCTGGGAGGTGTGTGCCTGTGTGTGTCGGCAGACGCATTCCCTCTATGTGTTTGTGAACGGTGAATCTGTCACAGTAAATGCTGTGCCTGATGCATCAGCCGGGCTGCCTCGAATGTGTTATTTTAGGTGCAAAAAAATTCAAATTCACCAGAGAACTTCTGCGCTGTTCCTGCCAACGCTGACGCATCTCTGCCTCACTATTGTAGACTGAGACATGCTGGCATACTGAGCACTTTTGGCAGACTGGTGCAATCTGTACTTTGAAGTCGTTTGTCTTGAATTAAGTGATTTTCTGTCCGGCACCGTACAGTGGTAAGACAGCCGATTCACATGCAAAAACCTTGGACAGAGCAGGAATAGAGCATCCCCAAATGCCAATCACCTCCGGTTCCTGCTCTCCATTTAAACCTCAACATAAATGGAAACTGAATATGTGCTGTGGGAAATCATCTCCTTGAGGGTCTGTTGATGATAATGATACATTATCAAGAGTAATAGCATTTACCAGCATGTCCATTAGTTTGACACAAAATAGAAACAGACATGTTTGCTCATACAAGAATCTCCTCTGGAATGCACAGCGTGACTCATGCTAGTTCCCCCAAAAAGAAAATAAAATCCAGACGTATCACTTCTCATAAATGATAAGAAGATCAGTTATGAGAAGCTGTCAGGATGCAGGTTTAGACAATAGGCCTTCCCTCAAAGCTGTTACAGCTATAAGCACTCATCACCATGGTGTGTTTCATCTCGACTGTTGGAACAGCAATAATCGATCTGATGACAGCAAGAAAAACATGTTGTTTTTCTCTGCCCCTGAGGCACGCGGCAAAACACACACGCACACACACTCTAAACAGATGGTTTTTTCACAAGACTGAGTAAATGAATGCAAATATAACACAAGCAGTAAATGTTGTATGGTTGCCCACATTAAGCATGTTGTGTTTGGTTATTTTTAAAGGTTTGAGCGTCTCTTAAGCTACTTAAACTAAACTGCATGAAATAGCACAAGAAAAGAGCAGGCTAGCTCTAAATCATGACAAAAAGATGTACATAGCTAGGTCTAACGCAGTGGCTCATGAAGTGTGGTCTTGGGACCTCCGAGGGGTCCCTAAGGGGGCTCCAGGGGCCCCAGCAAAATGAGGAACACTTTAATTTCACTATCATTTCACTCCCTAGATAACAGCACAATGGAAGCATGTATTACTGTAATTTCTTCTCATTAGAGATTTTACTCTCCCTACTATTGTCAGACATCCTGTGCAGACAGTTCTGCAGCTGTACGGCCAATTAAAGCTAAGAAAGAAGGAAACATTTCCTTGGGACAAAGGATCATCAAATAGGAGTCGGTGGTGTATAATGTGTGTGTCTGTTGGATCATGATATTAAAAGTTTGAGGAGCTCTCCTCTTTTTATATGAGGTGCTTAAGGTCTTGGGTGTTCATATAGTGTGCAGCCAGAGGAGAATAACCTTATGAACTGCGGTTTGATCCATCACATCTAGATGTACTGACACACAGCAAATAATAACGCTTCAGCAGAGTGCAATGCTCGAAGAGATAGCCTTGTGACCCGGGTACAACTCATAAACTGCAGTGCGGCATCAGCTGTATTAATATCACATAGTCGTCCCCATGTTTCCTTACACAGATGAATATTTCATTCCCAGAAACCTTCAGTGCGTGTTGTGCAAATTAAAGATGCGCCTCAAATGGCGCCTCGTCTGTAATAACACATCTGCGGGGCAACGTGGTGCATTATGAATGTGTCATATTTAAACATCTGTTTCATAATCGGAGAAAAAGTACCAGCAGTGGATTCAGACACGTTGCGAAAAGGGAGCAGGATTGGCTGCACGGTAGTAATAGAAAAGGCATAACGGCAAAATCGCGTGATTGATTTGAGGTCTAAAGTTAAGACTTACTCACCCCTTTTGAACATTTTGTAGGCCTAGGTGTATTTCGTCTTCTGTCCTCTGAGAATCATCTATTCTTATATTCCAGACTTAAAACTTGTGCGCTTTAGTTTTGAAGTTGATCCGGAGCTTCCGTGGCTCGTCGTGTGAATGTCAGTTGTCACTCCTCGGGGTTTTCTTGCGATCCACTGTACTGAGTTGCGCCGCAGACTGACTCGGATTTGATAAACATTGACAACAAACAATAATCTCCTTTTCCACAAAGTCTGGCAGACCTCGGTCGGACCTGGAGAATTAGGCGGCAGGCGTTGCGAAACAGACGCACTAAAATCATCCCCTCAGTCCGAAATGATGGTAACTCCAGCGTGTGTGGCGAGCACAGACGCGCCGTAGTCCGATAACCTCTGATGGCCAACTGCTTTTTAGGCGCAAATCACCGTAGAAGCTGCAAATCAGTTCTGGGGGCAAGTCGACGGTGAACACAAGCAGCCCCACTCCAAAACCCCTCCACAGATATTTAAATTCAAGTGGCCAATCTAAAATTCTTCTCTCGGAGCTTCAGAGCCGTTCAAATCGCATCATATTCGTTAAAATCTCTAATTAACATAAGTTATTTGGATTCACATTCCGCCTCTGATGTCGGATTATAAACGCAGTCTCCTCAAATCCTCCTTAATAATGTAGACTTTGATGCCTTCGGTTTCCTTAAAATCCCTCCTTTTTCAGCTCTCCTCTCCACTCGTAATTGTTACATTTCTGTGATCTTGTCTGGGAAGATCTCTCTGCTTTCCACCTATGGATCAGAGCTCGTTGATGCGCTCAAGGAGGGAGAAAGTATGTTGTACTGCCTCAGCCCCTCCACCGGGCAGCATCCTGCTCCATCCCTCTCACTGCCTCTCTCTGCCCCTGTCTGCGCCTGCCTGAGACACGCTGCTCCCTGACACCAAAGGTCCTCATAATGAATATGATGGGACACAACAGGGCAAGACTGGCATGGAACAACAATATATTAAAGAGAAGGCGGAAGCTTTAGGGAGGAGATTTGTGATTGCTCCTCATCCTGCAGTGAGAGACGGCCGTCATAGGAACCTCTGATCTGCTGATCAAACAGCCTCCAACTAAATCAATATCCTGTGGATAATGTTAATGCATTAGATAACTGCCACACACACACACACACACACACACACACATACATACATGCATACACAGAGACATTGGTAATAATTATCATGATATTTATTATTTCAGTATTTATTGAATACGTCTTTTATCATAATTATCTCTTTTATTTCTTATGTTTATTCTATTACTATTCTGTTACTCTCTTCATTTTTGTTGTAAGCTATTTCACATGCGTTATTGTTTTGTGGGCCCATTTTATTTTATTTTAAATGTTTATTGTGGACTTCACAGTATTTTATGTTGTGTTTTATTTTATCAAGTTATTGTTTTCTTGGATGTAGCCAAATAATTTTAAATCACCAAAGTGTATAAGTAAGCTTATACATAATCAAGCATTTATTCATTGTTATTGTATCTTACAACACTTAGTAAATGATACGTGGACACTTGTATAGAAATACACCACAATCAGCTGTCCATAATGTGTGGTCCACATGTCCTCCTGTCCCGTTCAGTGACATCGGTTGCATCGGTGTTCGACTTATCTGCACTCACCTCTTCAGTCGATTGGTTTCGCCTTTCTGTTCCTCACATGTGTCTTGTTTGGGAGAAAGAAACATGGCAGCGCCCTCGAGTGAAGCCCAGATTGTTCCTGCCAAAAAGCCCACAGGTAAATATGAACGCAAAATATGAAATGTATAATAAAACAGACAGAGAGTTATATAACTTTTACCACTGGGCGACTGTGTATGTAACGTCAAAACCTTGCTTCCGTGTCAACGAGGCTTAGCTATACTGACATGTAGCTGTTTTCAGCACAACAACACGGATGTTCATTAATGTCGTGAAGTTCCGATTGAACTATGATCTGTATAATCAACTTTACATGACAATACATTTCCCTTTTTGCGGAATGGTTACCATCTAATCTGCGTCGGCGGCGTGAAAACTCACCGACTTCATAGCGAACATGTGATCGATGCGCTCGGCGATCAGACGAGTTGGTAGGTAGTTGATTAGTTGCGTGTTTTAAGGGTTCGTGAAACAGGATCGCTACCGAGAGGATGCTCATTCTTGCCATCGCGAGTTTCAAGTTATTGCAGTAGGAGATCGATGTGTTTCCACGGTCCACATGTCCACCTGAAAACATTTCTTCTGGAAATACAATCGTGTTAGATGGTGTAATTATAAGTAATTAATTCCATTCGCAGTGTTTGTTTCTCATTGGGTGCATAGTGTTTTGTTTTGTTACTTCAAATCTTGTGGATAATTTCTCATGTCGCTGGAGTATTCAAGAGATCAGAGACAAATCATTTTACAGGATGAATGTAATTCGTTGTCGTGGCTCAAAGAATTGACAAAAAGAAGAGTTACATCATTTTTCTTGGCAGCAAAGAGTTTTTCCCACAGCGTGACATTGACTACACAAGCTAACTGTGATTAAAACAGGCATTTTTCCAACATGATTTCACACGATAGCACTGCTTTTTGGCAAACTGTTAAATCAATCTGTGCTTTAAACTGTTTCCACTGCAGATTTTTGAAAGAAATATAAACACAAAATATACAAAACATCATTTTGGGTGAAGGAATATCTCTACATCCTGTATGCGGGAAATTTTAATATAACATTAGTAAAACCTGAGGTCACTGCAGAGATCAGAGGTCTTATTTGTCTCATATCAAGTAAAATGATGAATGGCCTTTAAACGAGATGTGAAAGGTGAAGATGTGACCCACATCAAAGGGGTTTTACAAGAGATCTTGTAGGACAGGACCTGAAAAAGTTGTTTTCTAATTCATTTGCTCAGAGTAACTAACACCAGGGAGGAGTTCCGTTAATTACGCTGTGTTTTGTTGTTTATAGAATGAATGATATAACAGATGGAGAAGGATCAGACATTTTTAAGTAATTCATTTTGCTTGTTTGTTTAATTTGTTTATTTCACAGGAGTTTCTAAATGTATGATTCAAATGTGCATTTTTCTCAGACCCTGCTCAAGTCAGTTGATCACTAGCTGTAACCAAGGAAAATCAGTGCAGAGTCATCAATGTCTGGTGGCAAAGGTTACACCAAAAGTACCTCTGTGGCCTTTCAACTATGACATTGCTGTGCTTGACTGAAAGTTTTGCATTTATATTTTTATGGAATAATTAGTGTTGCAAATAAAAAACAATCTGATTTTGAATGCCTAAGTTATTTATTGAATTTGACGTAGAGCCAGTCAAGTCTAATTAAACGTCAAGGCAAAGTAGTGCCATGGCAAGCACCATCAAGCACATAAAATTGTGAACATTTATACTAAAAATGAAAAATATGGCACAAAAGGCAGATGAATAAAAAGCGCTGATGCAGTCACTGTGGTAGAAATTTGATGAAACGTGTGTGTGTAAACTGCTCAATGGTGGTTAAGGCCTCTGTTGTACAGCCCAAAGGAGTCACTGTGACTGACCTCTGTACTGTCTTTGACATGTAAGAACCGATGAGTCCCAAAGGTTAGAGGACTTTTTTTGCATCGGGTATTTTAAGTTTTCTAGCAGGTTGTAGATTCAAAAGAGAAGAAAACAGATTTTTGATTCCCTCTACATCTCTCACCCCCACTGATGATGGAAAGTGACTTCCTAGAACTGGATTCCCCCCCCATCTGCACCAAAACCACCAGGCCAAACTGTAGAATATCAGAAACCTGTAAAGAATATCTGAAACCTGTTTTAAAGCATGAGTCTAGCTACATGTGGTGCAGACAGCCTGTACAGACAGCTCCTGCTGACTTCGAAGCTAATAATAATAATAAAACCTTCATTAATAACTCAGACTGGTACCTTTGCATAATGTTTTCCTGTGTGAACAGCTTGTCTGGAGATATGTATGAGTTACATGCGGCGTCATTTCCTGCAACCTGCGTTCACCATATTCCTGACCGCTCAATCATTTGTCTCCCTCCTCAGTCCGAGGACCACGGCGGGTAGCCAATCAGATTCCAGATGAAATCCTGCAAGACCCTGAGTTACAGGAGGCAATCAAAGCCCTGCCTGCAAATTACAACTTTGAGATCCACAAGACAGTTTGGCGAGTGAGACAAGCTAATTCCAAGAGAGGTGAGCACTGCTTATTTGTTGTAGATTTCTAATGACAGAAGAGCAACTGTAGAATTAGTTTAATTACAAAGGTAAAATGTGGGTGAGGGAAGTCACTTATGGAAATTGCAGGTTTCGCATAGCTTTGTGTAAAAGCTGACCCAACTATATTCCACAATGTCACACTGCTAACTTTTTGCACAGTGCTAATGACAGAAGACATTACACAGCTGAGTTGACGTAAGGCAAATTTGCTGTACGATAAAGTTCACACAGGTTTTCTCCAGTTGTGTGACAAATGAAAAACAGACCCAGTTTTCAAAATGCCATGCAGATCAAATCTCTCTCTCTCTCTCTCTCTCTCTCTCTCTCTCTCTCTCTCTCTCTCTCTCTCTCTGACACACACATATATATGCATGTATGTGTATGTATGCATGTAACAGAACAAAAACTGTTAAGATGCTTGTTCCTCTGCTGTGTGATGCAGAAGAAAAACTTGAGTGTTCACTTCTTACTAAGTCACTGAAGTGAAGCAGAATGCTTCCTCACAAACACCTCCATGTCCAGCGTGTTTCAGAGTCGGTTAGCACTGAATTTGTGAGGGGGATATGGCTGCCTTCTTTGATCTGTGTGTGTGTGTGTGTGTGTGGGTGGGTGGGTGGGTGGGTGTGTGGGCAGTTCCTACAGGAATTGTGCTTATATGTTATTGACAGAGGCTACACTCAAGCTGCAGCTAATAGTGTTCATGCTGCACAGATATGCATAAAAACAAATATCGGAAAGCATCATTTTTAAATTCTTTTTGACCCATGTCAAATAAACATAATATATAAATATCCAATATACCCATGTCATAAATATATGGTAAAATCTGACTTGGCTTGCAAGATCTGCAGTGGGATTGTAGCCTCAGGACTAACTGAGTGTGGGCACTGTGGGAGGCAGAGATGTATGTCATGGTCAACATGGCAACAGGCAAATCATTTCTAAAAGTGCCTTAAATAACATTTGATAATAATCTTCCATTGTTTCATGAGCCCTTTTGCCATTAAGAGGCGATTAGGTGACCTGTGAATGAGTGCAACCAGTCCCAATCCAGAACACTCTATCTCTATATATTGTTTGCGTTTGTACATACATACATAGATTATATGTGTGTGCGTGTGTGTGTGTGTGTGTGTGTTCATAAATTGGCTCCCACTTACAGCCAGTAGACTCCAAAGGGGGCCGATCACACTGAGACTGCTTGATATAGGTTCTTCAAAAACGGCATGGCAAAGCCGTTTGGGCACAACACCAGGTGCGCCTGTGGAGCGATGACACGTGCGAAACCAGGTGATTAGATATGATTAATGTCCTTCCCTTCTAACACACATCTACAGGCATCAAAACAGGAAGGCTGTGGCAAGCAGTAAAGCCCACCTCTTGTTTGATTTGACTGGCTTGCCTGGGCCAAATTTTACACTGATGCTGCGTCTCAAGCGAATGTTTTATATATTTAATATTTTAACTTTAATGCATGTATAAAAATGGCTAGTGAAACATGGCACATGGTGCAAGGGAATGGAGGACTCTACAGTGGGAAAATAATGGTTTTGCAAGTGACATCACACACCTCAGTGTAATTACCTCTATTAACAGTAAACTTTAAAAGGACCAATCAGATCTTGTAAATTGTGAATCTTTTTACCCATAGTTATGTGTTACATGTATGAACCGGGCAGCTCTTAATTGTTTGACATTGACATAATTAAAGAGTCTAATATTCATGTTGGAAGGGCCTCCACTATCCAATCTGACGTAGCACACATTGAGTGTTGTCATGAGTAACAAACAGTCAACCTGAATCATCACGGCTTTATCTTGATGTATCTTTTCATATACCCAGTTAAAAATGGCCCCAGCAAGGCCACAGAGGGAGGGGGCAATGGGGCAAAGCCAACAGGGATGACATAGACCCGACAGTGAGAAACTTCAAACAGCAAAGTCGGAACAATATTCAGTGAGTGAACTGCATCGGTACTGATGTTGGATCAGATTGGTACCAAATGTAAAAATCAAATGGGAAACTCCTTCTTTGAATGAAGCCAATTATTGTGCATTTTCATTTCCTCAAATGCGAATTGAGGCTGGCTCCATGCCCAGCTTTACAGCAGAAATAAACATGGTTATAGCCTTTTCCAAGAAATGGTCCCTTTAGCTAACTTCTCCATTCATGATATCTGTATGGCAGCGGGTGCCATCGCAGGTCACTCACTACCTTCTAATTGTCAGCTAAGCTTTTAAAGCTTGGTGCCTTTATGATAAGCGGCCATGTTTTAGTGACCCATGTTTCATTCGGCCTCCCCCAGCTCCAACAAAACTCCACGTCTTTGCCCATTTTGCGATTTGTATGGAAGCACTCACTGCCAAATTGGTGATGGTGGAACTTAAAAACTGCTCCTCAGAAAACCAATGGGTGATGTCACGGTCGCTAGTATGTCCAGCATTTTTATACAGTCTGTGCTAAAAATGTATTAAAGCCTAACAGGAGCTTATATCAAGCTTCAGCACAGCGTGTGTGAAAATTAAGTGTTTACTTTTCAGACTGTAACGATTGCTGATGTGAAACTTCAGTGGCTTTCCCTTTGACTTTGTAGCTCTTTGTAGCATTGAAGTGTTAGTGGAACCCGAAAAAAGCTTTTTTTCCCCCCATGACTTGGGATTTTGTCTCCCGTGACTTACATCGAAATCACTTTTGTATGAACTTCAGCTCGTGCAGTGTGACATGTATATTTTGACTTTTCCTCATCTTTGGTGCTCCCTGTGAAGTGAGTCATGGGGTCGTGTTACAATATCGGCCTCCAGCCTGAGAGAAAAAAAAAAACGTCCTTCACTAATGTAAATGTGTCAAAATGTGTAGTCGTTCCGTCGTTCCTGCCTTGGGTAGAAATATGCAGATGGCATGCCAAGAGGATTGAATCATGACGTCCCTGTGGGGTGCGTGAGGTTTACCACAGCTTGCTGGCTTTGCTTTTTTGTTAGGCGACGTTTTGTTTTGTTTTGTTTTTTTTGTCTTCAGAGCTCGTCGTCTCTCTCTGAACTCGGAGAGCATAACTCACCTTATCACCCCTGTCTCACTCTGTTCCTCTTTGTGTCCATCTGTTTCTCTGTCAGCCTTTGAACTGCTCTTGTGTCTCATGCGCTCTGCTTTTAAAATAAGAGGACTGAGGAACATTCAGTAGAATTTGATTTGGGCTGCCCAGAATGTATAAATAGTCAAACGCTTTGTGTTGCTTTGCCTAATTTCCTCATTTTAATCTAATTGTGTGTTGTTTTGATAGGATCTGTTGTGCATCTTCGCTCCCCACAAGAGCAGCTTAGTTGTTTAGAGTTTTTCAAACTGCTGGTGGCTGTCTGCTGTCTTGATTACCGTCACACTGTTCAGTCAAGATAAAGACACGGAAACAAAAATGTAATTAGTTGATAATAACGAGCTGACTTGAGTCTAGTGTTTCGTTGATACAGCAGGGGTTGTTTGAGTGATGCCTGGAAAAGGGATGCAGATCAACACACGAGCCAGATGGAAATTCTTCATGCTAGCCATTCATAAATAAAATCTAAAATAAAAGCCGTGTAATTATCCATATTTTAGTGAAAATATAAGAAAGTGTTTGGAACATACTGAATGTTTGCTGTAAACAAGTGGATTTCTATCGTTTTGCGTTCCTTACATAGAAAACCATCATATTTGTTTCCAGGGAATGATTTGCCCTATGTAAGTCAAATATCCATTAAATTAAGAAAATACAGTTTTATTTCTGTTTTCTTTCTCCAGCCCTCAGTTAAGTAATCATTACATTGAAACTATAGCCAGGTGGATACTGCCCTTTTCTTTTTTGGGTAAATATTGATATTTGTAAACTCTGATAAAGACTGAAACACAAAATTCTCATGTTTGAAAGGACATTTTTGTATGAAATACAAAGCTGATCATCAGTCAGCTCTAAAACTACCACATGAGCTTTCAAGTTAATAATTCTGGACCTTGGTCTTTAAATGTTTGGGGGTTTTTTTCCATTTTGAGCTCACATACAGTGTATTTGGTTTTTAAATCTCAGTGCAATCTTACTACTTTATCATGGCGTTTGTCATACAAGAGTTGTTCAGCCTTTCACACAACTACAGAGTCCTATTTAGAAAAACAGAGAAAGACAAGACATTGAGATAAAGCCAAAGAAGCAAAAAGCAGTACGGCCTTGAGTTCCTTGGGGGACCTTGAATTCATGAAAGCGTTTCCCTGCTGGGTTTGCGAAACGCCCAGGGACTTGTTCTTTTTTTTCTGTGGTCTTCTCGTAACTAAACAGCAGACAATCAAAAGATTAGCACAGTTGACAGTTTCCCTTTAGATGTTTCCTTGAGCCTTGAGACAAAAAGCAACATGTGGAGCTTTTAGCTTCTGCAATCTTTTTCCCTGTGGTACAGTTACTTTTATGAAAAACAGTGAGGAAAGACATGATGAAAAATCGTAATGTTAATGTTTTAATCACAATGTTCTTTGAATTTAAAAAATGTCATTTTTAATAAAGGATTGCCTCAATCCCAATGTTAACTGCACATCCAACAAGCAGAGTCCCCAGTAAACAGAACAAAATCCATCACATTCAGATGGACAATATCTAGTGTAGTTCATGTCCAGTAATTTCTTTTTTTTTTCCCAAAAAAATAATTGGAGGTGCTTTTCTTTAAAATAGTTTTTGTGCATCCCTCAGGAAGAGAATCACTGTTTTCTTTCATCCTCAAATACAATATGACTACCCAGTAAGCGGTCCGAGATGGCCTTTTCCCCTCTGTCTGAGCAGTGTGTTCCTTTATAGAAAACATGACAGCAGTGAGAGCACTGGCTGCCAGTGTAAAGTTCAAGCAGATCATAGTCAGCGGTATCCACGGACTGGACACACGCACGTGGATTTATCTGTTTTCTTAGTAGAGCCTAATCAATGGTAAATACTCATATTTACATCCAGAATTATACCCCTGTGGAACTGTGCCCATCAATTCACATTTAGTCTATTTGTGCGTTATGTGTTATCACATATTATATAAGTCTAGATGTTATATTAATAATGTTTATATAAGCTTTAGCTAAATATATTGTGCATAAAACAACACAGTAACACCACAAATAGCAGCCGCCAAAAAGACCAAAAGAGTACAGATATTATAAAAGTCAGTATTATCTTAAAGGAATGTTGTATTAAATAGCATCAGTTTTACTGGCAGATTGGTTTATTACATTTATTGTTTCATTATATCTCGTTCCTCCAATATTGGCCATTTTGGAGAACACATTACCGCCTACATACCACTTGTATTTTAGTTGTTCACATTGATTGAGTCATCACATCTAACCTAAGATGTGATGCATTCACACACCTAATATTTAATCTAATACCGGCTAAACCCTGTATCCAGCCTTATTCAAGTCCTCCTAGCCATGAATACCTTTTAAGTAATCCCTTGGCTTTGTCCATCCAGTCTGCTGTTCCCTGATAAATTGGACTTTCCAGCTCTTTCTCAGTTAACCCCTGTCTTTGATTGTTAACATAATCCCCCATGTAGCTTCCTTGTTACCTTTATTGGCCTTTATAACAATAGGCATGCCATTTAACAGCATCACCACATGAGTGGCCGATAGTTCACTTAAGCTTAAGTGACCTTTTTTGCCAATGCTGCTTGTATGCAGCGCCGGTCCACATTAAGCGACTCAGCTCCAAGAATAAGAAACCTTTCACACTGGACATCCGCGAGCAGTTAAATGAACTCTTGGGTCTTTTTATGTTGTCATGGTTTTGGTGCTTTGTCTTTTTTCGGGGCAGGAGTGCACTTCCAAACGTAGAAGCCGGTTTATCATCTTTGCGTGCGAACTCAAACACGCATTCAAAGCAGCCAGTCCCACCTCCAGCATCTGACTCACCTTTCGCCGAGGGCAGCAGATGGAGAAAGCTCTTTGCTTCTGTCAGCTGTGGCAGAGGTGTGCTCTGAAACCTTTCTCTGTTAATAAACTTGCCCTTTTCCAGGTAATGACCTGTCTCTCACTGTCTGCATGAGTGCTTGGTGATCCCTTAACCTTTCATCAGTAAGAAATGCTCGCGCTCCTCCTCTCCACGCTGCCCCATCTATCACTCCATCTCACGACCATGCTCCCTCAACCTCCTTGGCCTTTTGTCTGTCGCAGCTTTTATTGTTTAATGCTGTCTGGCACCGAAGTCTTGAAATAGTTTCAGGCCTAGTCATGTGAAAACGTAGTGTGCGCTGAATTCAGTGACTTCGAATTGTGAGTGTCCACTGAGACGTTGATGGATTTATTGATGTAAGGTGTGACAGAGTTTGACTGGGAGAAAATGTCACGGTTGATTGAAATAAAGCCTTTGTCTCCAGGTGCTCACTTCATGTGTCTGTCTTTACTTCACACCACGCTGGTCGACATCTTGCAAATGCACTGTCTCACATCTACGTGAAACATAAATATAGAGCTGCTTCAAAAAGGGGTAAATGGATAAAAGGGAGGAGTTGACAGGAGGCCTTGCTGGTACACAAACAGTGTAGTCTAATATAATCCCAAACATCAAACAGTAAACCACTGAACAGCAGAACCCCTGTATTTCACACAATTACAAGCAGACAGAAACACACTCACACCCAATTAAAAATCTGCTAAAAATGCCTTCTGCCTAATGGAAAAATCTGCAGTCAATCCAACATTAACATTATGACAAAGTATTTGAAAACCTTATTTGTTAGTTCTCATCTAATTGTGTCTTCTGGACCAAAATGTGTTTATCTAGTTTGACAACAAGGAGCAAATCTTACATCTTTATATATTCTCAAAAAGATGTTAAATAAATATGTAAAAGGAATCCTTTTGTTGCCAATACAGATAAACCTGTTTCTTGATTTACATTTAAGCATTAAGTTGCAACACAGGTGTGTGTTAAATATTATGTAAACACTTGCTGAAATAGGCAAGTAAAGGCCAGGTTCATTCAAAGAATATTCATTGTAAAGTGTTTTGATAATTAATTGATTAAAAGTTTGCATGATTTTTACACAAAATGTCAAAACATTTTCTAGTTCATTCTGCTCAAAAGTGCAGAAATTCCAGCTTTTCTCAGTTTCAAATCACTGAAAAGAGATTCTCTTTGGTTTTAGACTGTTTGTCATGTAAAACATGAATTTTAAACGTGCCATATAGGACTCTGGGAAAAATCAAGATGAACATTCACTGTTTTCTGACATTTTACAGACCAAATAAGTGATGAATTAATTAAAAAAAAACGTGAGTTATTAACATTTCACTGTATGCATTTATCTATTTGGAATATTATAAGTTGGTGCAATGTCATAGTGCCACATCTGCTTCCCTTACTTACCCTGCTGCTTACCCTTACTTATCTCCTTTCTGTCACTCCCTCTTCTCATCCATTTCATGCCCTCATTCCTGCTCTGTTATTCCTTGCGAGATTATACTTGTCATCATCAATATCTTAGCAGTCTCTGATACCAAGGTGTCATCATGTTTAATTGATGATGAGATGGCAGCATTAATGTATATTAAATCATGGATTCTTTAGGATCTTTAATGCAAAACCCACAATCTTTTATTTCTTAAGAAATCCCTGAAGGACATTTGGATTTTCATCTACTTTGAATTTCAAGAAAACACGACGATGTCCTCTTGAAAGGAAAGCTTAAAAGTTGCAGCTCAGTTTGTCTGCGATGGGGAAGCTCAAACATGTTTTATTGGTGTTGAAGTCTGTGAAAAAATATTTGGTCAATGTGAAACTCATACAATTAACTTTTATATATAGAAATGTAAAATCAAAGCAGTTGCAGTTATGTTAAATGACCCTCCGAGGAAGTGAAAGTTGGTTTAATGATGTCAAAACAAAAATTGTTTATTAGAGACATTATAGACATCATGAAGTGTCATCCAGGAGAGGGAGCTCATCCAGAACAATCAACTGGTCCAGGAGATAATACAATGATTGATAATACTATAGATCCAAAGCTTACATCAAAAAAGTGCAATTTTAAACTTTTATTTCAGTATATTTATTTAGATCAAAGTAGCCGATATAACAAAGCACTAAAAAAAAAAAAAAAAAAAAAGAAAACTCTTGAATTAGTACATTACGATAAAATCATAATTAAGTTAACAGTTTGGCAAAAGCTCATACATTAAATGAGTTTTAAGTAAGTGTTCCAAAGGGAGCATTGGTTTACACACTGCCTGATTATTTTAAGGTTTAACATTCATAAACGCATAACCACAACTCTCTGTTGGCTATTTGGTGTTTCAGATATTTGGTGGTTTATTATGACTTTTTCTGTTTCTTCCTCAATTATATCCCTTTTTCAGACGCTCTTTGTCATCAGAGGTAATTTATTTCAAATCCTCTGCACAAATTTGTTGTGAGCGCAGCCTTATTAATAATAACAACATGTCAGTTAAATTTATATGGAGAATCTTTCATGCAATACTGATGCTGGCGGATTCAGCCGAATGTGCAAACTCTCGAGATTTCTCCGGTCATCATTTGCGTGATTTTCTTTAATGCATAAAGGATAGAGCTGCATTTTACAGATGGCAGGCAGGGTGCAGTCAAGACGACAGGCAAACTGTGCTCCCGGCGCGTTTGATAAGAAAAAAAAAACATGCCAGTTTCACGTGCAGAGTGAGTCGGAAAGGGGGCACAAACCACTTAGCAAATTCTGCCCTAAACGAGTTTTCTTTTTCTCTTCCATTGGTTCATCCCACTCGGTGTCACAAATCAGTAGATCACTGAGTCTCCTGTTGTCAACAGGCAACACCATCAGCAGGACCAATGCTTGTTAATTGGGTGCTTGATTTCAATTTCATAGCAGCCCCGTCACTTTGTCCATATTAAATTCTAGCTTTGAGGAAGGAGGGTGTTTTTGCGTGTCTCCGTAGCAAGGAGAGTGAGAGTGTGACTCACAGTGCCAGTGGCAGGCACGGAGACAGACAGGAAAAAGAGAGAGTTTAATGGCTCTGTACAAGCCATGAGCTGTAGAGCTAGACCTGTGGTGATTGGTTTGGACTATATTTCCAACAGCCCGTCACTCGCTAAAATAAACCAACAATACTACTGTGGCAGCAGGGAAATTGCCCTGAAATGTCACTATTTGCTGTCAGTGGAGCACTCTGAACCAGTAGCAGAAGCTATGTATAGCTGCGCTGTCCAGGATTTATTAAATAACATGTAGCCGTCACTCCAGCGCAAGTGTGTAACTTTTCTGTTTGCCTCTTTTTAACTCTCTCCAGTGGCCCTGCAGCTTCCAGAGGGCCTGCAGATGTTTGCCTGTGTCATCGCTGACATCATTGAGAGGTAAGGTGGAGGGAAACTTTTTTTTTTTTTTTACGTTTTAATGACTTATTAGAGACTGTATGAGTAAGCAGCAGGTGTAGAAGTCAGGCTTGCAGAGTACAAACTTTAACTGCCGTCGCCACTTGGCACTCATTAGGAGAGCGAGAGCTTTATCGTAATTCCCCGCCTTCAACTCAATCAGGGATTCAGCAGAAAATGAGACACGATTACGCTGTTTTAGGACAGAGCAGATATCACAGCTCCCCTTGCTCACAGTTGGAGGAGGGAAGAGATATTATTCTTGTTAATTACATCTTGTTTCAGCCTGCATATGCCCTATTGCACACCAGCACTTGATCACACAGACACTGCAAAGTTTTTTTCACCTCCTTCATCCTGCAGTGAGAAGTGCTGCAGCATTAATGTGCTCCAAACCCCAATAGTTTGTCTTTTATACTATGCTGTGGTTTGGCCTGCACTGGGCTAAATTAAATGTGCACTTCAGTGGTTGGTAAACAGAATCACGCATTGTGGAAAAAAATAGTCTTATCCGAGGGCCACGAAGAAAAATCTGCTCTGTTTGATTTTTTTTTTTTTTCTCCCTCACTGTCATTTTTTTGGTTTCATTCCACCTTCAGCTGGCCTCTGTTTCTCAGGAACACTGTCAAGTGTTTTCTCAAAAACAAAGGACCCCTATCATTAAACAACCAGAGTGGATTCTTTTCATAGGTGTTTATTCAATACTAACCTGATTATGAGATGGACATGAAGAAGTAGAATAAAGTACCTGCCATAAACTTATCAAGATGTGCACATATTTTATTTCACAACTCTGAGCCCATCATTTTGACTGTATATGGTGCAGGTTACGTGCCAAGATGCATTTATTTGCCAAATAAATGATAAAACCTGCTTAAAGATGTGCTGGGCAGACAGCCTGTCTTTCTCCCTTGCCTCAACGTTTTTATCCGTCTTCCGTCGTCTTTTTACTCGAGTATTTTGTTCATCTTTTCTCCTGCTGTATCAGACCTCTATCGCTCTATCTTTCTATCGCTCTCTTTACAGTCATTTCAACTTTTTTTTTTTTATCACAAGAAAGATGATGGAGTGAAGTTTTGATGATAGGGTCTGGTCTTATCAGTCCCGCCGCTATCAGACTGAGAGCTACCACCATTTGCAGTGTGGCTTTTAAACCGCACACCCATGCAGTCCACATTTATGTTTGAATCGTCACTGTCCATCATGGAGTCTGCTCAATCGGCCCAATCTCTTCTAATGAGAGCAATTAGCAGACACTAATTGCTTTTTTCACTGTCTTCAAACCTCGTCCTCTACCCCCCTTTCCATATTTTCAACCTCTCTTCACCGAACACATGGTTTCTCCCAGAGACTGTGGCAGAGAAGATGGTTCCCACGGTTTCCCTTCATTAGGTCCTGCTATATAGTTTCCCTGAAGCTATTTTACCGTTGACTCTTTGCCTGTGTCTTACTATGTGAGAATTTCCTATGCAGTTCTAGTCTTTCCAGATTTAACAGATGGGTTCTTTGAATCCTGGATGAACATCAGAGCCTCGGAGAAGTACTGAATATCTTCCATCTTGTGCACAGACTGACATATCGGCTACGTTTTAGAACTACTCGCTACCTGTAACATAACAAAGTTCTTGACAGTCTCAGTGATGTACGTGTTGGTCATCCAGGACAATACATCTGCAGTTTTACCCTGAAATAATTTTCCCTGTTTATTACAACCTATTTTTTGCATTTACCAATCAATTATGATAACAGGCTGTTGACAGAATTTATTCCTGAGAAACTGATTACATGGCCTTAGTGCTATGAGAAAGTAAGACAAGACAACAAAGAGCTGACAGGTCATCAGACAAATTGTTAGCAAAACAAGATTTTAGTTTAGCTACACCACTTCAAATCTTGGCAATAATCCTTCATTGCAGAAAAAAAACTGTCTATACACAAATTTATGGCAAGTGCTGCAGGTCAGCCTTCGACTTTCAGCACACCTGATTCAGGTGTGCCATGGTTCAGAACTACTAAGTTAACCATATTTCATTTATTCATCTTGAGTCTTTTGGAGTTGGTGGAACTACAAATACACTTTCCATTGTCCAATGGTATTACAGAGTGATACATTACTGACAGCTGCCTTGAAAGAGCATACAAACGCACAATAGTAAAGTGTAATTTTGACACGTTAGCAAGGAAAGCAACAGCTAACTCAGAGCTTTTCCATGTCAAGACATTCACATTCTACAATTCAAATTTTCAAATGTAGTGAAATGCTTGCAAAGTAGATCCTGGCAGACAGTGAGGAGGTCAGTGCTGTGCAGCACAACAGGAGTAGACAAACACTGTAGGGTCCAAGAGAGACATCACATTATTTTAGTCGATATCTATCCATTAAAACATGTTCGGATCTGCAATATTGACAAGCCAACTTCAGGGAATGGCAGGCAGCTGCCACAATGGCATGTGACCTCACATCATGTCACATTCAGAATGTAAAAAAATTACAATTTTAAGTACACATAGAGCACTTCAAAAAGCGTGCACATAAATAAAAGGAGTTGTGCCCATAAGTCCAGGAGCAGAGACCCAACACAACAGAAACACTAGTATTCCCTCTTTGCAGTGCAGTATCCCCCAATTCACAGAATCACAATTCTACTTTGTTCATGCAGATTGCATGACCTGACTGAATCCTCTTAATCAAGCTTTCCTTATGTAATGGCAACAAGAACGGCAGTTTCACTTCACGCCGACATTACATCTAAGGGATGATTGGAGCAAATGGTGAATCAAAGGTCACCGCCATCTGGTGGCTCCTCACTGTATGATCTTTGATCCTGATGTGGGAATGAAATTGCAACATTTGTAAGGAGGGACTAAAGGAACTCAAGGTCTTGGTCTAAGTCTGTTTCCACTTTATACTGGAACCGGGTAGATAGTGCCAAGGAAGTCACGGTAGTTCTCGATAACAATCTCAACACAAAAGCTTAGAATTTGGCTGATCCCTTCAAAAGCTTATCCCATAGGTGAAAGCTGTCTGTCTCTGGATGTTTAATCTGCCTCCTGAAGACACTGCTTGTTGAGGAGAAGCTAGGATGTTCTGCTGAAGAGACAGTCAACATTTCTATCAACTGGAAAATGAAATAATTCAGGTGTCTCATGCAAAACTTAATAATGACAGAGATCGGGAAACATTTAAACCAGACTTTGCAGGAGCTACCATTTCAGAGGACTTTACTGTTGCAACAGCCATGCTCACTGTTGCATTGATAAAAATGTAGCACAGGCATACCCATCTTAATGCAGATCTAGCAAAGGATTGGAGGGTGTTTGGAGAGAGTGAATGACAGTAACCTTTGGATGCTGGCACAGCAGGCAGCTGACCTTGTGTCACATAGCTTATGTCGAGGGTTAGCAGAGGTCCCAGGAGTTGGGCCACTCTGCCCTCACCGTTGCTGCCACGGTCCCTCCTACTCAGGCGACAGGGCTGAGGTCCATATCAAAATGGGGATGAAAGGGCTAAGCTGGCCTCAGAGTAAGGAGCTTCAGTGGGAGGGACTGCTAAGTCTTAATGGGGACAAGCTGCTCTGAATTATGACCATGCTGCAGTTAATGCACTTAGGCCAAAACACACACCCTTAACATGTACACACTTTTACAGTCACAGTACCATGTACCGTGCTTAATGTGGCAGGCACTACATTTCTCTTGCAAGCATTAGCTTGCTCTGTCTGTCTCTGTGCTTGTCTGTTCATGTGTGTGTGTGTGTGTGTGTGTGTGTGTGTGTGTGTGTATATATATTGCATTCACAATGAAACAGCATCACAAACTTCAGCTTGCAAAACAACTCACTTTTGACTTCAGAGTTATTTTAAAAAGTTCTTTAAAAGTACAAAAAATGCATAAATTAGAGTCACTAACAAAATGAATAAATAATGCAAAGTAAAAATGTTACAAAAAAACTTTGGCTGGGGCACGATAAAAACAGTAGAATGCATTACCAATCAATTATTGTAGTAAAAGAGGTTTTTTTGTAGTTACATGTCACATTTCAACATTATTAGGTTGACCACAACCACTACTTTTGAAACCAAACTTACACCCTTGACTTTGAAAGTTTTTACCTTCAAAATACATTAAAATATACAATCAATCAATGCAGATCTGCTAAAATCTGGATTAAGATAATAAAGTTCATCACGGTGGGCTGTAATCTAAGACTGTTTCATTAAATGACACTCTATTTGTGTACGTGGACCTTCAGGACCAGCAAATCAGTATAGCTTTATTATAATTCTGGATTTCTGAACATTTCATGCCAACCTGGAAATGGAAACTTTGATGCAGATTGGTGCCTGCAGTCTAAATATCCATGTCACTATATGTAAAGCAGCAGTCCATTTATTGCAATGCCTTCCTCCTTTATCTGATTCTCTCTATGCCATTTGATTTCATTTTTCACTCTTCCAGTGTTGACATTGTGATAGGAATTCAAAGACTTATGAACTCTGCTTTTCACAAGTAAACAAAAGAGGAAAAAGCTTTCAGAATAAAAGAAGGAATCGGTAACTTGTGCAGGCAGGCAATGATGCATGTGCTGTCACTGTACCATATGTTTTATTGCCTTTGATGGTATGCCAGCTGTCTCGTTCTAGCTTTGAAAGATACTTTTATGAACTTCCTACAGTATTTACTGCTGCTGCTTTTGTGACAGTGGAGGAATATAAAGAGAGAAGCAGAAAGCAGGGAGTGTGGGGCTGTCGCCATGTCCTAATCCCGAGGACAGCACTAGCATTTAATGTTCTGTCTCTGTTCTCCTGGCACGAAAAACCCTGGGCCTCAACATGGAGATGTTGGCCTGTAACCTAATCTGAGGTCTTGTACTCTGATGTTTGGTGGTAGAATGACAAATTTGCTGAGCACACAAGGCCAAAGGGCTCCGGTTATTTGAGGCAACAAACAATAGCGAAAAATGAAACAGTCCTTTTCCAGACTGAAGAAGAGTCCTCAGACTGTTTATGATAGATCAAAAGAGGCGATGTACATTATTTGAGCTGTTGTTTCATCATATATTTCTAATGTATGTTTATAGCGGCATTTGTGCAGTCATTTGTTGACTACTTTTATACAACATTTATATTGTCATAGTATAGAGACTAGTAACAGGTAATATGTCAAATGTGGCAACATTCACTCTGTTTTTTCACTGATTCTGCCTGAGCAGGGAGGCTCTCTATGGTAGCTCTTGTTTTGCATATTTTAACTGCTGTTAGATTGATGAACTGCTGTGGCCACACATCAATGCAAAGGTCATTGTATTTATTTGGTCAGTGTTTATTCACACAATAGAGGTTACTAACTGTTGAATAGGCAGTTTGAAACAACATGATGTCACCTGCCCTTTTAGTTATAAACCTATGTGAATCAGGGCCACTTAGTGGGTTAGTCCAAATTAGAAAGGTCATTTTAAATATTTGAATCACGTCATACTTAAAGCCTTGACAATCACCAGAATAGTAATTTTCTATAGATCTGGCAGCTGCCCTGAACCCATTCACCAGGTATGATTTCCTGTCTATTCAAGTGTCTCTGCGGAATAACAGTCAGCAAAAAAGAAAATACTGGATCTTCAGACTACAGTATAATGAGGCCCACATTTTTGATTAATATAGAAACAAGAGTAGGAAGGTAGCTTTCCCAAAAATGGCCTTATAAATAAAGATAGACCAGTGACTAAGCCTACACATTGACAGAGATGGCCAACCAACCCCGGCAGGCGGAGTATGCAGTGATGAGTCAGGGGATTTGCAATTTGTAAAAAGCTCAAAACACCATCATAAATGGTGTCTAACATACAAAGACACAAATCATGTCGTAGTAAAATGTGGAAAAAAATCAACTTTTGGGGGCTCAAAAGAAAAAAAAAAAAGATTGTTTGTGAAACACCCCTGTTTGTACATGCTTTTTAGCTTGTCAACATACCTTCAGCGTGGAGCAACAAATTACAGTTGTCCATTAAAATCTTGCAATATCTGAAGCGAGACACCAGCTTCAGTCTGCGATACTTGTGTAGTTTCTTGCTGTACACCCTTAAAGCCTTGCAGTCATTTTTAGTCACACTAGCAGTGGGGCAGTAGGGATGGCAATGCTGGCTTGTCGGTCCGTCCAGTATTTTGGTCCAGATTGAAATATCTCCACAACTATTAGATGGATTTTTGAGAATTGTGTGGCAGACAAAAATCATCCAAGAAAGATGAATTCTTTCTATTTTGGTGACTGTTCTTTCAGCACCACCAGCATGTTGACATTTTAGATTTACTGAAATGTCTCAACTATTTGCACTATTTGATGAGAATTCCTGCAATTCAGTTGATTCATGATGCTCAAAGGGTGAATTATAATGTTTGCTCAAAGTTTTCTTAGTGCTTACTTAGCTTAGTGTTTAGTACTTACATGCTAAAGAAGGTAGTGAACTAGGAAAATATGGCACATGTTAGCATCATCATTGTGAGAATAATAAAACTTAACTTTAGCATAAGAGATTTCTAAATTTATGCAATTTTGATTTTAGTTTGGGGTTTGTTTGTTTTTTAACCCAGCTGTATCAGTGTTCTGGCAGGCTATCTTGACTGGCAGACTTTTTGAGATGCAGTTGTTTAACAAAACTCTGATTTAATAAAAAAAATGCTAAATCAACTGTCTGAAAACTGTGTCCCAGCAGTAACATGACTGTCAGAACAAGAGCGGGATTCAGTCAGGTCTGATCAGCAGGGAGAGCTGGTGTGACGGCAGTTGGTTTTGAGTAGGTGCGCTCGTATGTTGTGATCCAACAATACATGGGATGGAAGATGTTCACTACCTGTTTTCTGTCTCTCTCCATCATGTACTGTCCAAGATAACTGTCAACACAGGCCCTAGATGGTTCAAGTAACAGTCATGTCAGATGCTGTGTGTTGGTAAATTAAGGTACAGTATGCACACAGCCCCCAGACATCTCCAGGTCCTTCACCGCAGCCGTTTTCATCCATCAGAATAGATCCCTCTATATTTCGCATGGCAGGTTGAATCATTTCTGTGGGAGCAGCAGCCACAGCCCACAGCCTCCCGGGGTAAATGTCAACTCTACCATTAGGAAGGAGCCTCCAACGCCTTCTTGCCCTCACATCGTCACAGTCTTCACGGCGCCCACAGCACAGCTGAGCTGTAGCAACAGATCTGGGCGTAAGTGAGTGAGTGAACATGTCTGTGTGCCAGCCTATATGTATGTGTATACACGTGTGTTTTTGTTCATATTTGCACTACGATTTTGTCACTGTGCCGACCTGAACTTCTGTCTGCTCTCTGGCTGTATGAGATCCTCAATATACGAGGTATTCCTATACGAGCTTACAGCTCACCCACAGAGCCATATGCTGTCTAATTAGCTCTCCTGCCAGGTACACCCTTAGTTCCCACCCGAAGCCTATGTTGAACTCAATATCAATATCTCATCATCAGCTACCACCTGCAAAACATGTAGAAACCTATCCATATCAGTCAGATTTTTCTCTTCTCTCTTTGTTATTTCCTACAGTCAACCAGAATGGAAAGATGCTCAAAGGCTAAATAAGAAAAAGGTTAAACTTGCTACCCAGCACCTCTTGCCAAATTTGCATATGGAATTTGTCTGTATAATGTCTATACTTTGTGTTATATTTGTACAAATTAGGCTTCCAGGCATTAGATTTTCCAAAGCCAGCTGCAAACAGCTTATTTCTCTTGCATACTCAGACTTCTTCTTGTCTTCTCTATTCTTTTGAAAATGCATTCATCAAAGTTGAGAGCAAGAAAAAAGATGCAAACTCAAGATTGTCTTTACGACTACCCCTGGCAGTTATGTCAGTGCAGGTGACTGGTCACCTCCCAGCAACAACACGACACCAATGCTTTTTCTGATGAATTCGATAGTAGTGCCAGGTAGTGCTCGGGGAGGCTGTAAAGTGAATTGGCCACACCTATGTCGCTGTGCACCTCACAGGCAAAGGTCTGGAGGACCGCAGAGATACTAGCTGGTTCTATCTTTGCTAATCACATCTCATCTAAGGGGACATCATGTCCAGGCAGACTGGAAATCCTGATAGGTGCTGACACTGTGTAACACGATATCTTGGCAGATAGCACCTTGGAAATTGTCTGAGCTGTCATGAAAATACAATTGATTCCCTCTAGAGATACAGTAAAGAAAAGAAAGGTCACTTTGGCTGTAACTTGGGTACTGGGCCAGATGCAGGTAGTGAGTGTTTATTCTTAATGTCTAGCCTTTGACTTCCAAATGAAATGTTAAGATACTAATGAGAGCAGTTTGAGGAAGGCAGTAGACACTGATTCCAGTGGTGTTATCTCAGGCTGAATAATTTTAATTTATGAAGTAATGATATAAACACATTTTCCCTCTTCTCAGCAGTGTGCAGAAGAGATAAGCAATTCTTGGTGCTGAAGGTTACAGTCCCTCTTTTCCCCTCTGTTCTGTCTCCAACACCACCACTCAGACCGGCCATAATCGCTCTCATTTTGGATGGCGCAGTCCCCGGCACACGTCCATGTAATTGCACTCACAGAGGGCCGTGTAATATTATGCACAGCCTGGAAAGAATGCATTGGAAGAATATTACATATGCTTTTAGAAATGTCCTTTCACAGTATCGCGAGTGACTTTGCTCTGGCAGTTGAAGGACACAAATTGGGGGTGCACAGTGCACAAATTGGAAAGAATAAAAACAAAAAAAATGTATAAAGGCGTAATTTGAAGTTCTTCATATGAACATGGAGAACTTTTGTGTTTCACTCTCTTGCAAGAAGCATAGAGAAACAGCTGCTTTTATATTATGAAAACTTGAACCCATCTTTTGTCATATTTCTCTTTTTTTTAGGTGTTGCCCTATTTTTATAGTAATTACTGAGCATTTGTGTAATTACAGCTCCTCTTATGACAGTGGAAGAAAACAAACAGCAGCTAAGAAGAGAATGCCCTTTTGTGTCAGAGGATAAATGAAGGACAACTCAATCACTGAGCCCACCTCCATTCATCAAGCATTTAGAAAAATCCTAATGAGTAGGCGTTCCCGAAAATTAAGTGAGAGATGAAATGATAGACAGCAGCGCAGAGAAATTGTGACAAGGAGCATAAGAAGAGACGAAAGGAGTCAAAAAGCTTGAGAAAATGAAGTGAAAGGAGGAAAACTGTGAAATAACTTGAGGTGACAGACGATGGAGGGAAGCCTTAGGGATGAATGAAAGAAGGATTAGATGGATGTGACCTCATCAATCAATACAAGAGAACGTTTTTATGATCGTTATTTTTCAGAGCTGACTTTTATGTCATGAGAATTGTGGCAGTGATGTTCTGTGTTCGATAAATATTGTTTTCCATACTGGAATCTGCAGATGCAGGATGTTAATTTGAATTTATGTCTCAGAATAAATTGTGGAGAAAAAGAAAGAAGAATTACTTTATTATCCCAAGGGGGAAATTCAGTTTTTTATCACATTGTGCAGTTTACACACACACATACACACACACACAGGCCAGAAGTACAGCACATTGCACACACAGGACCCATAGAAATGCAGTTGGGGTGCCATGTTGGGGTGATGTTGGTTGTTGCAGTTTGTTTTATCAGCAGTGTCAGGTAATCTGATAACAACACACAGCCAGGATGCAAATGAGGTCCGTTTTTCAAATATGTTAAATGCTTAAAAGAGCTGTTACTGACATATTATCACTTTTTTTAAGTTGCTAACAAAAGAATACATTTGCTATTTCTGCTCTAGCAAATATGGTGTGACATAAGCATTCATTTCGAGTCGCATTTCTGGCCACCAGATAAATATAAGTCTAATATTCACTGGGGTTCATGTGAAAATTGGCCATGGTCACCCTTAAAAACTAGTATTTGCAGACCCCTGGTTTCAGAGGGGTGTGCAAGGAAAACATTAGTTTATAAATACACAAAATAAAAGTCATAGTCATAAAATGAATAAAAAGATATATTTCTGTGAAGCTCTGAAATTACAAGTGTCTCTTTATCCGCACTGAACTGGCTTGTTTGCCTTGTTAATGCATCTTAAAACGTATTTATTGCATTTAATCTTGACGGGGAACAAAATAAACATGGAAGCCAATAAACATTCAATTTGCCTGCTGCTCACTGAACAAGAGTCTGATGGAACAGTGGCTCTCATGTTATATTGGCGATATAAAAGGACAACAATTGCCCAAAAATCACTAAACACCCCAGAAAATCAGTACGCCTGCTAGGATGTCTTTAACATTGTTTGTCTGCTATGTCCCAAAACCACACTGTATGAGATGTGAGAGTGAACCCGAACAGTACAGTTGCAGGCAGGGAATAACAAAGCAATGAGCTAAAAAATGCTAAAACAAAAGCTCTTCAGAGGCAAGAGGGACTGCAGAGTCAGGTAACAGTGATTTGTTACTAACAACACACAGTAATTTGTTTCATTGTTGTTATAAAACAATTAGCTGCTTTAATAAATGATAAGAACCAAGGCTGTTTCTGTTTCTTGATTTCAACTTTGAATCTTATTTATGTAGCAACGAACATTTAATGTTATTGAGAAATGGTTCATATATAAAACCATGGGAGTAGTCCCTAAGCACAGTATTCACATGTGGGTTTCCCATGGCCCCCTGTGGCATGATTAATATACTTACATAAGTAATAGTTTCATTCGGCAGCTGCAGCTTCAGCGTTGTGTTCTAGTGGAGGCACAATGGAACTTAATACCCCCATTATCTGTCCTCACTGTTCCCTTATCCCGATTCCTGACTTTATACCCTCGCAGATCTGATAACCACTGTGTCAAACTAGATTTAGTTTTCTGTATTATGTTTTTTTTTTTTGAGATCCTTAGAGATTAGATCTGTTCCTGGTTTCAGGGCTAGTCCTGAGTTTTCACCTCCTAGAGCAATATCAGCACAACTGCAGTCACTTGTAATGACTGTTGCCATATCATCATTTTGTTTTGTTTAGTAAATTGGATTGCAGCCTTTTAAAGCATGCTTTGCTATGCCGTGCAGTTTGCGGCTCTATCTTGATAAAGCTGTAGGCTTTTCTATAATGACCTGTGGCTCAGGCTTTTGAATAAATGCCATGACAAATAGATGAGATACACTCACAGAAATAGCAGTAATGATCTTGTTTTTCGGGGAGTTAAAGGATTATCTAATGGCATTACTGAAAACATCTGTCTAAGCATCAACCCGTACTCGCTGCCGCACGTCTCTGTTTACTCATTCCAGGCAGATGTTCAGTGACTGCAGTTAGACTGTCATACTTTACGAGGGTTTTGTCTCCAGATTTTCTCTGAGGAAGACAGGAGGCCCAGGATTTCTGTGTCAATATGACAATGAAATATAGTGAAAAAGGCAGGGAGAGACGTCGAGTGGAAGATATACACAACGACAGAAGGAGTGCAGGTCATTTAATCCTCCTGCCCAGCGCCCCATGCCAAATTTATTTTTGGAGAGGAGCACTTTGTCAGGATATTTTCTATGTTATATGTGCATAAAGCAGATTATAGATATCAGATTTGCTAATATTACAAACCCGGCAGCAAACAGCTCATCTGTCTTATGTAGTCTGTCCTCTTCTCGTCGTCATCATCACCCCTCTCTCCTTCTCTCTCTCTTTCTCTCTTCCCCTCTTTCTCCATGTTTCTCTATTGGGCCTATGGAGGAAACACTTCTCACGTTCTCCATTCTGTTTTTCATCTCAAGTGTCCTCTTGTTTTCCCCTTGTATCATCTCCTTAACATAATCTTTTCCACTGGCCTTTAATTGTACTTCTTTCTTTCTGATTTAATCTTTTTCCCCCTCATTTACGTAAACTGAACTCATTTAAGGAGGAAGTAATGATGGTTCATCTCTGTTAACCCAGCCTGCCATTTTTGGAAGAAGCTTGTTTTTCCAGGCCAATCAGCTCTGCCCCATGCTAAAGCCCACTTACACACAATGTGCCTGATGCTTGAAATGTAATGGAATTAAAGATGAGCTATTGCGAGATATAGGAAATATTTCATACATGTGTTTTGTTTACAAGTAAGTGTGCCTATGTGCATGTGTGCGTGTGTGGTTTGACTTGGTATGCAAACGCGCCACATATGCTCATTTGAGCTGCCTGCCCACAGTGTATCAGTGGCAACTGTGCAAGAGCAGTGCTGCTGCACCTGTACCCACCTTGCTGACCCGCTTGTCACTTCTCTTCCTATGAGACCGGTCTGCTACCTCTGCTATTATTAGTAAAAATCTCACTGGCAGCGCAGTCATATGGACAGAACCTACTGTGGAGTGTACTGCAACCTCCTCTTACGCTGCCAGGAGAGACAGAAACAATACAGACTGTCCTTTTTGGAAGGAATGCATGGTGCCTCTGGTCTAGTCTAATCCGCCCTGCCCATAGATTCAACAGGGTCAGTCAAGGTATGTCCCACTAGACCATATTCATTTCAAACATTCATTCTGAATATGCAGCTGCCGATTCTCAAAGAGGAGAAAAAGCTGATATGTGCGTGTTAATCTCTCCACTCATTTATATTCTGTTTCTGAACAAGGCTTCATTCATTCAACACCCAACATTGGATACAGTTTTAGTAATGCAAAGCCTTCCTAGATGCCTAGATGAAACAGTTTTCTGACACACCACACTCACTGTTTTAGGGGTCTTGAAGATTAGATTTGAGCTCTTATGAGGTCTCCTACCTAATTTAAATGACTGTACTAAGGGCCCACAGATAGTAGTTATTTCTTGAAGACCGCTGTCTATTCCCTATTTACCAATAAAACATCTAAAAGACATTTTATTGCGATATCCATTTTATTATAAGCCTTAAGCAATGGCAGAAAAGATTGTTTGAAGAAGAGCCAACTGGATCAAAGTGGCTTTGTGGTTCTTTTGGAAACTTCTGACACTCCTCATTATAACATAAATAGGCATAGGAGCAGCTAACGGGATAATCCAACTGTGCCCACGCAAGTTTGGCATATCAGATTCTCTTTATTTGGGGGGGTTCAAGTCTCCGTACCAGGCTGTGGCAAAGAGGGAAAGCAAAAGTGAGCTGAGATGCTCACTGAGTGCTCCCCTATACAGCAGGTGAAACTGTCTAAGGTCCTGCTTTTATAAACTGTATATAAACAGTATAATGACAAATTGTGATAAAAGAAGTTCACGATGTGTCGCAAAGTGACAGCAAATATCCTCCTCTGTAGCTCTGTAGCTCTTCACACTACCACTCCATTATTAGAAAAACAGAAAATGCAAAAGACAAGCCGTCATAATTTTCCAGAAGATCCCCAGAGATGGTATTGGCTGATAAATACAACCATAATAACTTAAATGAAAGAATATGTTCACTCTCAAGATTCTAAATGTTAATACTAATGTAAAATGAAAGCTCAGACTATACTGTAACATATATGTGCACCTGGGCTTCATATAGTTTGAGCTAGTTATCTAACAGATGCTTATTAGCCACCTGAATGAGCAGATGCAGATTTAACTACTTCTTTCATTTATTGCAAATGCTAATTTTTGTATGTCAAAATAAAATTTTCGATTAACAGCTGCAGTCGAACTGTAATGTGAGAAATGTGCCAATCCCTCTTTCTGTATTTTGCGGGATATTCTCTTACAGTTATATATGAAATTTAATCCTATTTAAAGTGTAGTGTTGCACATATTAATGCATCCCTAGTGCAAATACAACAGAACTCAAATATCTTACCAGTTTTACAGACATATAAAGAAATACATAGTAGCACTGTGTATTGTGAAAATGCAATCTAGAGATAGTCCATCCCAGCATGCACTGAGTGAGAGGCAGTGAAACAGTCTGGATAGATTTCCAATCCATCAGGGTCAACATATTCACAATCCTGCTTGTCAATTTAGAGTTGCAAAACCATTTGCATGTGTTCAGAGAATGAGCCTCTGGAGGGAACCCACACTCCCACCCAGGAGAACATGCAAACTTCAAATATAGAAAGGGCTTTGGCTGAACATTAAAACCAGAGCTCTTTTGTGACAGGACAATGCTAAATACCAAGCTAATCTGCTGCCAGAGTAGCATGTGTTTGGTTGCTGGTATTCCCAGACATCAGTTTACAACATTTAAATGACTCAATCAGATGGCAAATGCTCATTAGGCACCGTGAAAATCACCATTAGGTACCATAAAAGTACTGTGACATTCACTGTTTAGCCCAAAGGGTGTACAACTTTAAAACCTGGAAAGCTTTGAAAAGCTCTAATCATTTTCTCACCCATTTTGCACTTGGCTAGCAAAGTCACTGCTGAACAAATTAAATCACATCAGTGGGGAAATAAGGAAACATGCAAATTGGCAAATTGGATTAGCCCACCTGATGATGGCAGATGACTGAAAAGTTCAGCTGTTGCCACTTTTTTTCCCCTTTTTTGTCTGAGAGGTTTATTGACCATCCACACACTTGCTAAGTAAATATATAAATCCATAACATGCCACACTGAAGCAGCTAATTAGAGCTTCTTATTCTCCTCAAATGGACTTTATTGCACTCTGCACATCAGTGTAGCGAAGCACCATAAGAGTCATCAGAGGTTTTGTTTTTAGCCCTGCCTCCTGTACATTAGCAGACTGGTAGGAAGCCGTGGAGGTTGGGAAGTCAAGCGTTAACGTTTTCCTTTTGTACTCCAGCCTGAGTTGCCCTTGAGCAAGGCACTTAACCCTCTTTATGGTACACTAGAGATGGAGTGGGAGACATGAAAACAAGCATTTGATAAAGCTTAAGCACAATGTTCAGCATTTCTGTTTAATCCTGCCGAAATTAATACAATATCTCTGACTTTGTACTTCCATATAAATGTGTTTGAGTGGTTTGAATATGAATATGACTGGTTATGTTTTCCCAGTTTGAGAATGTAATGTTGATTGGATACAGCCAAGCAGGTAGACTGATTAACTGTTCAACAAACAAAATGGCATGGTGTGCTATGACAATCATACAGAATATAATCTAAGTGTGAATACACAGACTATACTGTGTATAGGTCAAGGAACAGGCTCATTGGCCTCACAGAGGATGAACCAAAGAAAGCTGAGCACCAGCGGGCGAAGAACCGTTTATTCATTTACTGCACAGATCATGCATGGCCCTGACATAACACAGGCCACTATCTCAAGATCTATGGCTTTCAACAAAGACTCATACAGGAAACAGAGAATTAACTTTGTGATTCAGTATTAAAAGGTATTTTAATTAAGATCAAATGAAATCAGTTTAATTAAAAATATAGGAAAAATGTGAGTTTTATTTTTGCTATGCTGATGTAGATGCTAAAACAACACAAACTGTACTATTGTGAGATTTTTATATTCATTATAGATTCAGTGTGGAAAAGGTTCCATGTTCCAGGCGTTTTTTACTTAAATGATGAAACAAAAAAGCTTATGTGCGGCTCTAATGGGCAAAGTGGACTTATTTTGGTATTCTTTGAGGCATTTTTGCTACACTGTACAGCTAATGTTGATGCTTTAAAATGGAACAAACCCCGGTTAGCAATTATATTTACATTATCTGTATTTTAGAACATGCACAATTATAAAAGCAGCACATGCAGTGTACTGCATTGCTGTGCATTATAATGTATAACATTATCGATTTATTTGCATCCTTACTTGTCCTGTATTTATATAAAGTTCTTAGGTTTTCATGAAGCTCTGTTTGTATGACTTCTTCTTGTTTGCTGATGATGCTGAGGACTGATATTGTATTTGACACCTTCCCAGAAACGAATGTTTGTGTTTTTGTGTGAATGTGTGAAGCTCTGTTGCTTGAAACCCAGTCAGTCCACTTTTCCTGAATAAATAAAGAACACTCCTTTGAACAGTCCTTCAAACACACGAGTGGAAATTTCAGTGCAGAAAGTCCAGAAAAAAATGTAAATACAGTAAAATGCATCATTTATAATTTTTGCTCAGCCAGCCCTGTAGTTCTCCATGCCATTTTTGAATATAATATATATATATATATGTCCATGTAAGAGCCTTTTCAAACTGTAATTCTCAAGCTGCTTTGCCCAAGAGTAAAAGAGTGAAAATTACCTGCAACTTCCCATGTCTCAAAACAGAAAAGCACAGAAATTAACAGTCATCCAAACAGACAGCGGAAGCCTGTTAAATTCAAGTTAAATTCAGCTTGGTGATTGTCATTAGCAGACGAGTGTAATCGGCGACAGAATGGCTTTGTGAGTGTTAATGGGATGGTTGGCAGACAGGAGAAGTTCTTCATTCTCTTTATGTCTGCCGCAACATCTCTGAGCTGTATAAGTCTCTGGTGCTGACAAGTTCCTCTTTTATGCCGCCATCAGAAGAGATTCCTGTCAAAGTCAGAAAAGTATATCATCTCCAGAGGACAGGAGCAGAGAGATTAATCTGTTTTCATGCCTACGCTGCCACGCCATAGGACAATAACGGAGACGAGTGAGATGTTATTTGTATAAAACATATCAGCTACTTAACCCGTTGATAAACAGTGATGCAATCAGCTGGCACTGACTCCAGAGTCACGTGAGCGTGTGCCCTCGCGACGGCGTATGCGTGCACATGTATATTGCAGTCAGCTCCTACAGTCATGTTTGCAGAATACACCAGCGCGTTTGGTTTCTACAGCAAAGATTCGAATCAGTTGGTAATTTCTCACACATATTGAGCCGTATGCTAAAGAGCTAATTAACAAGGGCTGTAATGGAGTTCAGAAGCTTCTCTGACATCTTAATTAGATCTTAATGACATTTCGGTTGCAATGGCTGAACAGAGTACCCTAAGATGAGGCAAAACCAGCGCTGATATGCAGAAGGAAACTGGAAAGCGACTGATACTAGAGATGAGTGTACGCACAAGGAGAGGAGAGGAATAAGTGGAAATGAGGAGGCATTGGAGGACATTTGTGCTTTATATGTATCCACCCGTCATATAGTATTAGAAATAGAATTTGATTAACATTGATACACTTTTCGCTCTGTCGTTCTCCCCCTGACGTCCTTTCATTTTATCTTCATTCTTCCCGCTTTTCCTCTCTCCCAGTGGGACGTGGGTCTATATGTTGCCCAGTAATTACTCTGCCCATGTCCCAGTAGCGTCACGTCTCTGATAGGCCTCTTAATCAGATTCTTAGCATTTATTACCATGAAAATTCAGTGTACTCGCTCTGGAAATAACTAGATATGCACTGCACTGCCAGTGGAGATAACATGATAATGGTATTTCTGGCAGATAGATGGCTGATTAGATACAATAATCTTCTGCAGAGCTGTGTTTTGCATTGTAGATGGTCGTGCATGGTCTGCAGTGGATTGCAGGGACTACTCTCTTTTTTTTCTGGTGGGCAGGCTGTGTATTTTTAGCTGAAAGGTTGATGCACGTTTATGCAACTCCAAACAAAGTCGAGGGACTGCGGTGAAAGAACAATGGGCTGCAGTGAATGACCAAACCAGCGCACGGGTCCACAGACCTTAAACTGCCCGTGTGATTTTATAATTTTTAGCACCCCATAACTACCTTGTAATGGATGTCGGCCACACGTGCACCGTGTATTCAGCGCACAGAGACCCACACCGACAAAATCAACACCTTGACAAGAGAAAGGGTAATTGATTCAAATCTCCGAAGGCAAATATTTATTTACCAGATGAGTTGCTCTGTCTGTGTTTTCCTGGGCTCAGCTGGCCTGCACTGCCCTTCACTTGAGAGCAACCATTAGAGGAGAAGGGACAGTGAAATAGGCAGAGAAAGAGAGAGAGGGAGAGACAGCAACATAGAAAACTAGGGGACAATGATGAGAAGCCCAGCAAGAGTGCAATCCAGAGATTACTTCAGAGAAAATGAGGGAGGAAAGGCTAAATAGAAACTTTGTCTGAAGCCCCTTTGCAAGGAGCAGAGCGAGGAATAAACAGAGAGTGGATGTGGGTTGAAAGATTGGGCAGCAGGAGACACATTACTAAGAGACTGTCGGTTGCTACAGATGCTGTTCTCTGTGCAGCCATGTCTGTTTATCACTTCTCTCTTCTACCCGAGTCCTCCGACTCATCTCTATTCTACCCCTTCTGTCTAGCCTAAATCTGTCAGAATACAGCCACAAATACCTGGCAACAACCACCATTTACAACCACCCCCTCGTCTACCCATCTTTCCTCCCCTACAATGCCTCAAGCTTCTGTTCATTTGGGCTTTCTCCCTGTTACTCGCAGCCTTTATTCATTTTACTTAGGCTTTATGGGTTTACTTAGCATTTTATTCGCCCATAAGGGGCGATAAAAGAAAGAGCTTGTTTTTCCTGGGGTGCGATCAGCAATTCATTCAAACAGGTCTGGGGCCACAGATGCCTGTGTAATTTGGTGTTTTTTCTCTCAAGAAGGCCATGATTTTTTTTTTTTTTTTGGATTTTTTTTTTTTTTCTTTTTTCAATTACAGCCATAAAGTGGAACACTAGGCCCACGTGGTCCGTGCTACGATTGTGCAACCTACTTGTGGCATAAAGCACCTAGTCTGAATAGTTTATTCCAATGCTGCAAACGCTAACTGTTGCTGAGGATGTTTCTCCTGTTCCAGGCAGATGTGTTGTAAATCCAGGCCATAGCTAGACTAACCAAGGCCCCTGCAAACTCTAATCTGCTTATGTGTACCAGTCCTAGCCCTCATCTCCTACTTCTTCCCTGAGTGTGCCCCCCTGTCTACAGCCAGACTGACCTATTAACCCTCGTCTGGCAGGGCTTTAACCGCCAGGCAGCTTGCCCCACACTCGGTCCTTTGGCTGCCGGTCATGAGGAGCAAAAGAATAGCAGCATGTCAGCCTGATGCTGTGAGTCAATCACCGACTGACAACCCTGTCAGATACTATATAATGTGCTGTATCTGTAGCAAGTGGATAGGGATTGATCTTATTCAGCTCTCTCATGATCACACTGTGCCCACCATACCAGGCGTATTGATCGCTATGGTAACTATCATCAGGATATGTGGTCTGTGCCTGCTCAAATTAGTGTCTCTGCGTGTGCACATCCCAGGTTCACGGAGGCAGACACCATTGTGATGGGAGACGTGACGTACGGGGCCTGCTGCGTGGATGACTTCACCGCCCGAGCCCTGGGAGCCGATTTCATGGTGCACTACGGCCACAGTTGTCTCAGTGAGTGCGCGTTTGTGTGTCTGTTTGAAACTGCATGCAGATATTACCAAGCACATAAAGTGAACATGCTTCGTGAGTTCCCACATTAAACAGAGTGCACTGCATGGAAAAGAAGTCGGCGTACAGACAGACGAACGCAGCTATCGATCAACAGAAAACGTAACTAGTTAGTGCAGCCTGCCCAGCCCTCGTATGGAAGACATATCAGACCTTTGGAGCCTGGACATCACATTTACCCAGCAGATCAATGGGGAACATGCATTAGAGCCGTCCTTTCAAAACCTCATGCAGTTCTCGAGGACCTTCACCCTCACCCGTGCTGTCTGTCTCTTTCAGAACATGGGAGGAAATGCTAAATCAATAGTTTTGATATATCCCTGCCAGAACAACCTTACCTCACCCAAATACCAGAAATGGTCAACAGAATTTTAATACGCTCAAAGGCTCTTTCTGTGTTGGTTTGTGTTTTGTCTTTTGGGGATCTGTGCATGTGAGTGTTGGAGCAATTATTCGTGTGCATATTTACAAAAATGATGTCACACATACGTTCCCATTTACGCTTAGAGGAACCCAATAAAACCAGAGAGACACCGAAGATTAATCCTTTGTGGGTCAGGACATTAGATCAGATGTTAATTGACGGAGGAGATTTTCATAGAAATGGAGCAAACTGCCGATTCTTAAATAATCTTTGTGTAAGGGTGCCCACGCGTCTGTGTTCATGACCTTCACTCACTCAATCATCATTGATACTGACACATTTTAAAATGTTTTGCATGTTTTAAATTCATAATAATATTTGCTGATATGAGGGATGTAGCTTTTATTCAAGCTTAGCCAGGGCTAAGCACTAACTGTATATTAAAAAAGAAAGGAAGTGAGAGTGGGCGACCAAGAGGAAAAGGAACCAAAATTCAACATATTTATGTTTTCCACTACTTTCTTTGTGGCTATTTACCAAAATGGAAAAAGCACCTGGAGAAAAATAAAGCTGGAAAGACATGACAGCCTTGCTCAGATAATGCCAGGCCAGCTGACATAGCTGTAAATACAACTGGACCTTCTTCCACATGATAAGCAGGTGCTCACTATTTTGGTGGTATGACTCATTTTGAAAGAGCTTTGTGAAGCAAAACTTATCCGAGGCACCGACTTTAGTTTGAAAGTTTCTATTTAAATGGACCAGCATGACACTTTGGGTTTAAATAACTGTCTAGTTCACACCCATCAATGTGTATTAGTAGATATTTTTTATTTCACAATAAGCATCAGGCCGCATTCACACTAGGAGCCTGAAAGTCTCTGTTCAATTCACAATTACTTTGGAGATTATCATCATAATTCTTAATACAGTTTGTATTAAACACACACGTATTGCAGAGAACATACAACCTGGAGGAAAAGCATATACAATTACACTTACAAATGTGCAACATTCATTTCTGTTCTAACCCTTTCTGAGCCGCAGTTTCTTCTTTTTCTTTTTAAATACAAATGAGTGGTTCCTGTCACCCTCCGCGACGCCACTCATGCCAGCGATGAGTCAACAATACAAGAACTTTAGACAAACCTACATTTGGACTCATACTTGACAAATTAAAATAAAAACACATAAACAAACAACAAGTATACTAAGAATAAAAGCATGAATAAGAATAAGACTCCCCCTCTGCTCCCCTTTGACCACATTACAGTGAAGGATATAATTGTCCAATTGTGACTAATTGTGACTATTGTTAAAAGCCCATCTGATAAAATCAATTTTGAGAATGAGTCTTGAAATTTTTCATATTTTTTAAAAACACCTATTTTAACATTTGGGGATGTATCTACTCAGAATGAACAGATGAAATTCATGACTTTAAAATTCGGGTAGAGAACAGTTATCGTTCACCAGGCATTGCTATTGCTTTGTGATATCACATAACGGTGATGGAACTAACAATTTTCTTATTTCAGGATTCACTGTCATGCATGATCACGAGCAAACTTCACAGTGTGAGCATATCTGGTTCGGGCCTAAAGTCTTATTTTCTTCCACAGAGCACCTCCATTGCTGCCGTCCGCTGTGTTTTTTCAGACTCGCATCAAACGTGACATAAAAAGTTAAAATCTGATATGACCGAAGTTGTGCTCTCACAAATTGGACACGGATCGGTTCACAACCATATTTTAACGGTGTCAAATTATAGCCATATTATTCATCACACTGGCCACATGCGCAGCATTGAATGGAACCTGTTAGTGCTTATTGATTCGTAAACAAGCCCGTAGAACATTATGTCCAACCTTTTCTTAGTCCCACTTGTTATGAGTGTACCTATGTATTTGTTTACACGGTGCTAATGAGCAGCTCTGCTGAGTGACCTTATTGCTATAACACACAGATGAATAAAACCACTGAAGGGTCAAGTGAGTCCTGTCCATCTCATTGACCGTGTCTCTAATTGCAGCATCTAAGTGCTCTCAGGCTACCATGCTAATGTGAACACAGATCGATGTCACTTTTCTTTGCCCTTTACGTTTTGGGAGTGCCTATAAACAAGCAACAGACAGCTGTTTGCCTCAGTCTGGATTTTTTTTTTTTTTTTTACTCAACTCCTCCAACCCTTTTTAGCCTCATGATATATGTAACTCCTTCGTTTCTCAATCACCATGTGGCCTGCAGCAAAGCCCACCTTTTAAATCCCTATCCATCTCCCTCCCTTCCCTCTCTGCCAAGATGTGAGCCCATTCATCACTTATGTTGCCCCTTAATTGACAACCCATCCACCCCTCAGCCCCCAAACTCTCACACACACACACATGCACTGTATCCTATTACTTTTTCCGCTCCTCTCTTCCATGCCCTATCATTTGGAATTTATACAGTACATGATTAAATCACGCAGCCGCCCCCATATCGAATTTCAGTGTTTCCCAGCCTAGTTTCATAGGAATTTTCATCTTATTCCTCACCCCTGGTTTCCATCCCATCTGCCTTCAGTCTTTTGTTAAGATGCATATCTCACAGATCTTTGTCTCTCCCAGACCACCCCTCTCTGTTTTCTCCCCCCTTGTCAGGCTTTTGCTCCCTTATCTCTGTCTCTCTCTCTCAATGTTGCTTTAATCTGGGCCATCAAGTGAGCTGCACTCGCTCATAAAACATTTGCACCATAATGGGCCATTTGCTTAATCATAACAAAAAGTCCCCGCGCTCTTGATCTGCAAATTAAATGTTACACAAGAGGAAGAATAATTATGATGATCAACGCAAACGATAATTCGTCTTTCTTAACTGTGCCCTTTCCCCCTATTTTCTTGGACTCTCCCCCACTTTTTCAGTGTCTAACTCAGCATGTCTCTCGCTACCTCTCCCAGGCCCGGCTGCGTAGTAAATGGCCTGTGAAATTAATGGCATTAATAGTAATCGCATGTGTCCCTCTCCTTCCCTAAATAATTGAGGTCTTTGCATCAGTTCCTGCGTGTGCTGGAGACACACTGAATGAGTTTCAGTTATATCACACGGGCGCCTACTGCGAGCTATATATGTGCATGTACTGTGTTCCCATATAGCCGTATCACTGAACATGCACTGCGTGTTAATGTTTGAAGCACCATCAATAGTGTATGTACCACAGGCTTACCTGACATAACACAGTGAATTATTCATCTGTCTTTCTCTTGTCTTTTGTCTCCCTGCAGTCCCCATAGACTCCACAGCAGGTATTAAGATGCTGTACGTGTTTGTGGATATCCAGATGGACAATGCACACTTCCTGGACACGGTCAAGTTCAACTTCTCTCCTGGACAATCTCTGGCACTCGTCAGCACTATTCAGTTTGTGGCAGCGCTGCAGGTGATTAAGCACCAGCTCCGTCTGATTTTGTGCGATTTTGCGGGCGAGTCTGTGTTTGTGTCAGAGCCAGCTGATGCAGTGTCGAGCTATTCTGTATTACCTGAACAATCATTGTCACTTTTGTGTATTTTCTGCTCCACCAATTTGTTTGTACATTACCATACACACAAACACAAGCAAACATATACTTCTGTGCATTGGTACACTATACCTTTCTGGTTCCTGGCTTTCATGAACAAGATCGCTCTCCTCACTTAAGCTCAGTTCAAGTGTGGGTTTGAGAAACCCGGCAGCAGTTATTTTGGATATGAAAGGTGGAATGAACTCGGAAGGCCTCTCGGTTCAGCGTCGTGCTCATCTCTGCTCTTTACATAAGCTGTGGCAGCAGCTATAGTATTAAGCAGGAGCATTATTTTTTTTTTAGAATAGCAACCTCTCTCTTCTATAATGCATACTGCTGCTTTCATTTACTGTGTTGGACCAACACCACTCTTCACTAATGTAACCACTGTTATTTTTAAACCACGCTCTGCCCATGTGGGTCATATCTTATGTTGGGGTGTTCGAGTGCATCCATGTGTATGTGTGTGCATATGTCTCTGTGTTATTAAGTGTGTATTGTATGCATGTGTGCTTTCATCTCACTCATGTATTTTGGTGTGTAGGCTTGTTGAGGTCACACAGTATGGGCGAGAGAAGCTGGGAGTTCACCCGTATTCCCTGTGGACCGCCTTAAATTAGCCTTAAATCATTTAATTTATCATTCCACCTCCAGGCATGCTAACTCTTTTTTTTCTTGTATTTAGCTGTAATTGTTTGCTCTATCATCTTCTCACTTTGATTTAATGAATGTAGGTGTTTGAAAGAGTTGATTTGTCTTCACCTAAGAGAGCTTCAGAAAATAATTTCAGAAAATAATTTCAGAAAATTTCCCTTGTTAATGCTCTGATATTCTGCTCGTCTTCATCTTTTTATTGTTGCACATGTTTTCAGTACGACATGCCTCGTGGCAGACGGTCACTTTTTCTTTTTTTACACATTTAAACACAAGTGGCTTCAATGGGAATAAAATTAGTGTAATTCGTGTGATGCATGATCCATTCAGCATCACTTTCAGGACCATTTTCACTGACCTTTCTCAATTGCATCACTACACTTTGTCAGTGCTTCATCTTTTGATTATGTCCACTTTCCACTCCCCCCCCCTTTGCACACATGTTCCATATCTTCTCTCTGAGTTGCATCCATTTTCTGTGCCTTCCATTTCTGTTGTTATCTATTCATTAATACAGAGAAATGGTGCTGCGCCTCCTTAAATACACATATTTAGCATATAAATATTTCTTCTTTTTTCACAAGCACAGGCACTCAGTGGCAGCACAAACACAAAAAGGCTTGGATCAGCAGCTTCTCTGGATTCATTTCAAGCTTGGCGCATCAAGATGTTTATGAAAAAGCAGGAAGTGACAGCATAAATAAGTCACAACACGAACCTTAAATACAATAATGGGAAGCTTTCACTATTGATAAAGAGTGCTGTACATGTGATGCGCTAAGATAGCAACGTATTGAAACGCAGAAACTATTTTGAACAATTTTTCAAAGAAAGACCTGCTGAAATGTGATGATAACCTGGAGGTAGCCAACTGGATAATCCATTACTTATATACAATATGTATATTACAAGATAGTAATGGGACTGGAGGTGATTATGCGTATATAATATAGAAAACTATACAAGGAAGTCGTGATTTTTTTGATCCAATTCCTCTTTAAACCTGTTCTGTATGCCATTGGGAGCTTGTATTTATGCATATATTTAGCATATTTAATTTTGTAATTTCACTGTGTTTGATGGCTCCCCTCCTTTTAAACTTGTATCACCATTGATATGTTTAAGGCTTGACCATAGTTCCAAGAGGTTATCTGCTCTTCTCCTCACATTATCTATAAACCTCTCTTAAACCTGGACGTAAGGGGCTATCAAACAACACAATAAGAGAAAAATGTGGCTATGTACACACTTTTTGCCAGTGTCACAATATAGTTTCTGTTTCCACGTCACATTCTTGTGATTTGTACAAGTCACGACTGGCATTCAGGGGTTACTTTGAAACTCATAGATTTCTTTTTGGAGAGTCATTCCATACTACTCCAAAACAAGGGAAAGGGTTAAGGGTGAGCTGGTCAAGAAGTATGAATCTCTAACAATCTGTCTTTCTCACTCCCTCCTTGCTGCAGGCAGTGAGTGCAGCCCTCAAGCCAGATTATGATGTGTTGGTCCCACAGTGTCGACCTCTGTCACCAGGAGAAATTTTGGGCTGCACCTCCCCTCGCTTGGACCGCCATGTTGATGCAATCATGTAAGAAACCTTCCCCCGTTCTGTCTCCCACCTCACAATGTCAGCCCAGGTCCTGTCCTTTCGTCCTGTTAGTTAGTGGAGATACCCAGATATCCAGCCTTGACTCATCCAGAACACACACCCGCCCCCCACAGCCTTGCTACCATGATTACCCCTGCCATTGTCATTCCCAACCATGTACCACAAGGAATAATCAGTGTGACATCACACCAGTCACGCCAGACATAGCTAGCTGTGACAACTAGGTATGTCTGTGTGTTTCCGATCAGGCTTCTATTATATCCAGCCAAAAACAACTAGATGCTGATCCAGAACGGCAAGGCTAAAAATACCTTCACACTGTGCAAAGCATTGAATTGTGTAAATCCAGACAGACACGGCCGCTTTTCGCAGTTTCAAACCAACCACAATACATCTACATGCTCTCAAATTTTCCATGTCTTTAAGAAATGTTTTCATAAAGTGTGACACCCACTGTGCCACGTTCATGGTGAGAATTGATAAACTGTGCAACCATTTGTCTTTAAATTTGTTTCAGCTTGTTGTGTTCTTATTTTCTCCCTCATTTCCTCTAAATGGGCAGGAAAAATATGCTGGAGCCAGTAGGTGGCTGCGTGTGTCCTGAAAGAGTAGCTCTTCGGTGTTTTCACATCAACATAAACGCAGCGCACATGAGACTTGTCAAAGTGATGCTTTTCCTCGCTCTACTGCAGGGAGGAGAGTGCTCTGGCAAAGTAACAGATCAGGCAACAAAAAACACCTCCGCAGCCACTTTCTGTCTATACATCTCGTGCAGCTCTGCAGCACAGTGAATCCTAATGCTTTATGGTGAACATGGAGTTGAAATAATTCCCCAGGTATAATTATGTCGGGGAGCACCACCCGGTATGTCTGATCTGCACACATCTAGTGTTAGTCCATGTGATTAAAACCTCCCAGTGCATGAGATTAAAATGGCTACACGAGGACAAGCTTTGCTATATGCATAAGCCAGGCCCTATGGGAGTGAAAGCTGTGCGCCTGTGTGTCTTAGTGTGCACGTCTTTGTGCGTGTGAATGAAGTAGAAGCAGAAGGTTTAGGGTGTGCTTCACCTACTAATCCAGTGTGCGTTGTCTTTGATGTGTGAGTTGGGGTGTGTAGGGGTGTAATGGGAGAGAGAATCGATTAGGCGCTCTCTCTCTCGCTCGCTCTCTCGCTCTCTCTCTCTCACATGCACATTCAATATACATGTACAAGATGTGGAAGTGGTCTCCCACCCTCTCTCATATAACAGGGCCCACTCCTCTGAATCATGTGCAATTTTAATTAAACCAAACCAAAATCGAAGTGATGCTTTATTATGCTGTATCCAGTGCTTAATAACTGAGTAATAGTTTCTGTTACTCTATTAACAAGCTTCCTTTCAACTCTATAAATTTCAATTAAGGTATTGATTATTCACTATCATCAAGAAAAACTGCACAGAACAAGCTCGTTTTAACAGGACATGGTTTTGTTCCTCACCTTTGGTAAAACAATCAATTCATATTTAACATCGGGTTATCTGACATTAATTAGGAATGAGTCAATGGTGAAAAATGTATTCATTTTAATTGTGTCGTACCGAAGCTTTGAGCCCGATGAGCACAATGGAGAATGAGTAGCGGTGTATTAGTCCTTGAGGTCCATCTTGAAGCTTTAGGAAGGGCCTGGGCTCTCTCATCTCTATAATGAAGAAAAGTATTTTTTAAAGGTGAAAAGTGCAACGAAAGAAGCTGTAAGAAATGATCAGTCGACCATTTCGACGTGCTGCCTGTGCTCTAGCTTTCGCTCATAATCGAGCAATATGAAGATGTGGATGTGAGGACACGGTGTTGCATAAAGCAAAGACGGAGAACATTACCATTACAGGGAGAGCACTTTTACAAAGAACAATAGAATATGGATGGCTGGACTGTGATCGTAGGGAGAGTCAAGCACAACAGCCTCTTAAAGCAACAGAGAGCTGAGGACAACCGCAGCTGTAGTGCACCAGGCCTGTTGTTGGCAACGTAATTATATGAGGGCCTTGGATGTTGCTAAGCAAAGAGAAAGTGTGCAACAGAGGCTCTGCTCCAATTTGTTTTGTGCCGCCGTTCAATGTTATTTGTCACACACTCACATACACGATGCTAACACACAAACACACACCATTGGAAATAAAGTTCTGGCTGCACATGACTGCAGGTAGCCTATATGGCAAACCACCCACAGCCTGTTCCAAGCTGCTCTAAAAGCTGACCAATTAGTGGGTTTAATTGCATGTCCTGTCTCAGTAGGCCTACTGAGACCATACAGTAATGAGTAGGGGTTCTGACCTGAGCCCCCTCACACTAACAGCAGGACTCTTCTCAGCCTGACCCCGAGAGGAGCCTCTATATAAGACTGTTCTGCCTGAGCGTGTTCATGCACCTACATGCTTCTATGTGCTTACGGTTTGTGAACTCTCCCCCTCTTGGGGTCTGGTGAATCCTCAGCACCAGACCCTGGGTTAATTGGAAGGGCTTGCTTTCTCTGTAAACAGCATGCTTTAATCGTTGGGGTCATGTTCCCGGACAGCAAAGATGGGCAGACCCTCCACCCCAGCCTCAGGCCTTCTATTAGCCAGGTCTTCTATTAAAAGCCATAAGAGAGAAACAGATTTAAAAACAGGACAAGACAGAAAGCTGTTGGAGCTGATAGGAGTATAATAGGCCAATTTTAATTATTGTTATAAAGTTTGATTGTTGAGAGGAGTTTATTTCCACAAATAATTTTCATTGTGTTCTTTTCTTTACCTCTAACATGAAATCCATCTGTGTTTTTTCTCCAGTTATCTGGGAGATGGAAGATTTCATCTGGAGTCAATCATGATTGCAAACCCAAATATCCCTGCGTACAGGTATTGTGAAATAAATCTGCCACGTTTGTCGTAAAAAAATATTTTTGTCTCTCTGTAATTTCTGTGCTGACCTCTACAAATGGTTCATTTTAGTCAATTAGCAATACAGCTCTAATGCAGTCACACAATGTGGAAGCAGCTGATAACACGTGAATGGAATGAAGTGAGTGCAAAAGTTGGCAAATTAAGGAGAACAACCATTTTAAAACACTTAACAAATATGTAGTTAAACTGTGATTGCCTAGTAAAACACTCAGATGAATGTTTTTTGCATATAACAGGTATTTCATAATGATATTTGAATTAAAGATTCCCTTGCAGTCATTATCAGTCACTCACCTGCAGTGTCATGATAACATTTTGCGAGGATCAAGTTCGGTTTTGATGAGGTCTTGTTTGTATGCAAAGTGAAATTGTGTTGTTATAGACATATGCACTGCCGCACAGATCACAGGTCTCTCTCATAAACAAGATTCTAATCTCAAGTGAACCCCTTGTACCGGAGAAAAGGAGATTAGATGCTCAGAAATACCTCCATTTTTCCTAAGATACACCAACTCCTGTCATACTTGATGGCTTTTCATGATTGGATTTTTTCATCTTTTCTTGCATTTTCATCCTCAAGACAGACACTTGAACAATAGATGGTAATGTGTATAACATGTCCTGTCTGTTTATGTTTAGCACACGTTCCTTTTACCTCTCTGTCTTTTCCTTTTTCTCTCTGTGTTTGTTCACAGATATGACCCCTACAGCAAGGTGTTCACCAGGGAGTACTATGACCACGAGGCCATGCGTGCCTTAAGGCTCCAAGCTATTGACAAGGCTCGATTGGCCCAGAGATGGGGCCTGATCTTGGGCACACTGGGCCGACAGGGCAGCCCCAAAGTCCTGGAGGTGAGCCTGTATCCTCATTTCAACAGTCTTCATGTCCCGAGGCCAATTGTGCAATAGCTTGTAATATTTATCATTGTGAGTTTCTCTGACAAGTGGTTTTGTGACACGGAGTACTGATAAGACACTGTGAGCTTGTTATTTCACATTTAGGATGATGCAGCCAAACAGCCATAGCAAGTTCTAGCCTTGATTCCACTGCTGGCCTCAAGGTTGAAGCTAGACAGTAGCGTTGCTGCTAGGACTGTAAATTTTAAGTCTTTTTATCGACATGGCAACACAAATGAGAAATAACCAATCAGTAATAAATACAGAAAAGCTTTAAAAAAATTACTGTACAAATCTGTTGCTTTTCCTCCGCAAACACTTTTCGAACACTTGGCAGGTTTTTTTTCACAGCACAATTCCAGTAAATTCAATTATTGACGCTTATCTCGTTATTCAGCAAATTGCCAAACAGAATTCAAAAGATTAAATACAATAATCCTATCACATAATACTATGTGTGGGCACAGTCATGCTGGTCCATTAGGTGCAAACACTTTGGTGAGAAAGTGAGTCTTTGCAAGTATGAGCTATTATGCATTAGCATGCACGCAAGTACGTCTGGGGGTACTAATCGATCGAGTGAGAAGCCCTCTCTGTTCACTCCTAACCCACAGCTGCTCCTCCTGCTGCTTTCTCCTACAATACCCATTCTATACTGTTCTCTTCAGTCTGTCTCCTTTATTTTTATATATTGTGTTTGGCTTTGTTTATTAGCTTTGCCTTCTTCACATCATTATGTCGTGTATTTAGCATCGCAGTGTGGCAGTGTGCATGGACTTCCACTTGAATTTGAGATGTAAAAGGTTTAAATGCAAACCAGACCTAGGTTTTCCTCAGTTTGTGTATTCTCGGTGGTGCATTTCTCCGGTTGGTAAATATCCAGACTTGAAAGATGAAGTTAGCAGTGATGCAAAAATGTCAACCAGAGAGTAAAAAGTTTAATCTTAGGGATGGCAGGAGAGGATTAAAAAGGGGGATTTGAATAAAAAGATCCACCAGCTTTCCCTTGGCGATCTGTCGAGATTAAGAAGTATATGTCTGATAACCTCTCAAGAAAAGGGACAGAAGTATCTCTGATAAGAGCACAGTCATTGAAATGTCTCATGACACTCCGAAGGACAGTAGATATCAACACTCATGGCTTTATCTCACTGAAGGAACATTTATGGGATTTTTTTTTCGCTTGGTTTGGCCTTCTGCATCCCCAAATAACACCGCAGTCCAAATACCAATGCCCAAAACTTCAAAGGTAGATTCAACAAGGGAGCAGAGATCCTTGAACTGGCTAAACAGTTTCTTTTATTGATATGTTACACAAGGCTTGGCGTCTGGGGTTTGTACCAACGGGCCTGATCCAGCTCCATCTGAGAAGGTAAAATGGGGCCAGCTCTGTGAGAAACCCCCATAACCCTCAAGGGTGCATTGAGAAATGTAAGGCAAAGCTGAGGGCTTTGGTGTGCTGAAACCTTTCTACAAAATATAAAGTTGGGATCACATCCACACACAGCACATACTCTGTAGCCAAAGTCCTGGCTGGACTCTCCTTTTCCTGAGTTGCATAAAGTGAAAGATGCCAGATGGGTTTGGGGACACTCCCCAACTCCCTGTCTGAGCACTATTTGGTTGGCGTTTTCCCTATAGAAAAAAAAAAGTTAGATATATATATAGGACTGCGTGTCTCGGGGAGTAAGGCTCAGCCAGTTGTTGAACATCAATTTCAGAAGGACCAAAGCATATTCCCTCCTGTTTGTTGAACAATGGACAAGCCTTTTTACTTGCCAAGAAGGGTCAGAGGAGTGCTGAGGGTGAAATGATTGCTAGAGTCAACACTGCCAAGTCTGAGGGTATGATACTCTGCCCGTAAAACTGGATTCCTCCCTTTGGGTTGGGAATAAATGGCTACCCCAAGCAAAGGAGTTAAATTATGTTTAGGTCTTGTTTAAAATGTAAAATATGCTTGACTATAAAGTGGGCTTTATGCTGGCCATTCATGAAGAAGGAGTCTGAAGCGGAAGATCTCAGTCCTGTTCACTCATACAGATTTGCACTCTGGGTGTTTCCTTCACTGTGTGCATGAGTACATGGTGACAGGTGGAGGAGACTGAAGATCCAGAATGAGGTTGGAGTAGAAACACTGGTCCTTTGCTCTAAAATGAGCTAGTTAAGGTGGTTTGAGCATTCAATCAACACCCTTCCCTGTGGAGGCAGTCTGGCCAGAGCCAACTGGAAGGAGACCCAGAGGAAGCCCCGATATCTGCTGAAGGGATTACACATCCCACATGACCTGAGAATGCCAGGAGGAGCTGGAGGACTTGCCAGAGGAGAAGAGTGTGTCTGCTACCTCGCTTAACTCGCTTTCACTGCCCTGTAGACTTGGGAAAGCAGGAGAAAAAAGATGGATGGATAAATGAGGCTTCAGAGACTGAGAACTGGATGGAATCATCTTCCAGCTGAGATTGTTAACAGTAGAGCAAAAACTTTTGGATGACCCTAGTTTGGGATGCTTACAGGATTGTGCCTGTGTGGGTGTGAGTAATCAGCTCTGTGATATGTAACTTGTCTGCTGATATGTTGAAGTTTCACTATATCTAAAGCGAACTGTGTTTGATGTGTGGATTGCAGACCTTTCTGATCGTCCCATTTTATTATTTTTATTTTTACATCTTTTTCATCTTAGCACCTGGAATCAAAGCTTCAGTCGCTGGGCAAGTCCTTCACTCGAGTGCTCCTGTCTGAGATTTTCCCCAGCAAGTTGGATCTGATGTCAGACGTAGATGCGTGAGTATTAAGATGCATTTGTACCCACACAAAAGCAAACCCAAATTAGGACATGTGCTGTTCATTGAATCAGAAGTGCTTGGCCGTGGCGGAGGAAGTAAGGACAATATATTGCCCTAGCCTTGCGGAAGCCAGTCCAAATATTGTAAACTGCAACACATGAATGTAGAAAACAAATCAGGCACTTTCTTGTTGCTTTCTGTTGCTGTTTTATGCCTGACCCGGTCTCCTCCTGATGCCATCTCCAATGCTTCTGAGCCATACCGTAACATGTGAGGCCTTGCGGGGCCGAGGCTAGCGCAGTAAAATGGTTGCCTTATACTGTGTATTTGATATGTTGTTTTGCCCACACGCTACGCCTTGCTGCAGCAGTCACTGCTGGGTTTCTTTTTGTCATAAAGAACGGTTAATTTAGCTTTCACATCATGGACCCCTGCAGACCTATTATGATCAAGAGCAAGTAGTGACCGTAAAGTTGCTATCAACAACATTTGAAATGTATTCTGTAAGCATCATTGCACACATAACTGAGGAGTCAGCATAATTTGCAAGTGCACACTATAACAAGGAGCTGACAAACAGGACTCCAGAGTGTATAGCTTCATAAACAAAATTGGCATTCATGTCTTGGTGAGATTCCATAGTTTTGCCTTTGTAGCAAAAACAAATTGTCCAGTGTAATGAACTTGGATGCTTGATATAATTTCCTCAGCTTTGACACACAGGGACCCAGAAAGAGGGATTTTATACATGAATAATCTATTAAAGTGCTTACTTTTCAATGTGTTCCTGAGGTCCAAGTATAATAAGGACTAAAAAAAAATATATTAGCCTTGCCCTTGTGCAGATGACTTTTTTTTTTTTTTTTACCTAAAGGCAATTCTGTTTCATTTTAATCATCTTGCCACGACTCTGAAATATCTTGCCTTACCTGAACCCAAGGAAACTGTGAACCTGTCACGTATAATGAACACTTACTCTGTGCCTCACGCTCTATGAAGCTATGGGTGAAGCGGGACGTTATTGACAGATTCCCAGATCTTATCATTAATATGTGTTCCTGATAATCACAGTGGCAGCGTCTGAAATATGATCTGCCACTTATCGCTGTGATCTGTCCCAGCAACACTGGTTCCCCTCATCAAAAAATAAACTCCCCAAGTTCCATCAATGAAATATCAAGTGCTCAGGCTTTTCAGGTGCGCTTTCTCCGACTTCCAACCAGTTGAACAGAGGTGGTGTTGGACGAGGTGTCCGTGCGATACTGATGTGCAACGGCTCCAATCACATTCACACACACACATGCATGCTCCTCACACTCCCTCAGATTGGCCTCTCACTGTGGAGTAATGAGAGGTGTGATGTGTGAGGGAGGAGTGGGTGAGAGAAGGACAGAAGGTCTGAGAGAGATTGAGAGTGAGTTGGAGAGAGAGATGGAGAGATGCAGAGGTAGTTGAGGGGGCTGTGTTTGGAAAGCTAGCGTTCATGGTAAAAGCCTTTTTTTTTTTCCTTAGTTTTTTTGGCTCTCCTCTTCAGACTGACGTATGAGTGCAACTCCGACATTATGTAAGTCAGGCACGATTCACCCAACCAAAACAAACCCTCATTACAGACAAAAAGCTTTCCAACACAGCAAAAACAAATGTGTTTGAATGCAAAATCAGGGCCTGTTGTATTCATGTATAGTATATCAAATAGAATACACGATTTACTTTAATTCACAGTTGCCAGTTTATTAGGTACACCTAGCTAACTAACCACTGTAATTAATAATATATGGTGAGAGATGTTTTCTGAGATGATTTTGTTTTCCTTTTATTTAGACAAATAGGGGATGGACAAAACATTATAAACTAATCGTAGTATAAACCAATACAATTTAATAATACCACACAGTGCAAACTCTAAAATGGCCAGAAAAATTAATCAAGACCTAGTCAGCTATAACAGCTGTTATATTACCTGCATTAGGATTTAGTTAGTTGTAAACTGCACAGGGTATGGGATGTGACTAAAGCAATAACGTTGTCTTCATACTGTAGAAGACCAAGGGTGGGTATCATTTAGAGGTTTTCAATATTACTGTGGTGCCAATATGATCAGTTTCTTTACTGTTACTGAAACAATACTTTTTTCATATTTGTTTTTAGGGATAACATGTTTCATAAACCTTTTTTTTTTTAATTTAGCAAAAGAAGAGAAACTTCTTAGGCGCAGTTCATGCACAAAGCAGTCAAGAGCTTTGTCTTAACAAAGTAGTCTAAAATTGACTAAATTATTATTTAAATCAGAAACCGTCTCATCACAGAAGAATCTGAGCAAGCTTTTGATGCTTTTTGATACAGGTTGGCATTGGTCAAAACCAAAAAAAAGTTCTTTTCTTTTCTTTTGGAGACTACAGCACTTATTCAATTTAAAAAAAACAAAACAGGTTGACGATGAAAGTGGAAATTGGAAGTTTATTTTTGAAGACTGACCGATAACTCTGTTTACATTATTAATCATATGTGTTGTGCCACATCAAGTGACTCTCTTCTGCTACTATTTTGTCTTTTTTTATTATTTATTAACCATATTTTTTTTTTCATTTTTTCCCCCCACTGCCCAGAATAGTTTGTAAGAAACAGGCATCCTGCAGGAGGCTGCACTAGACATTAAAAAACCACCAGGTGTTGAATCCAGCTGTGTTGAAGGCGGAATAGAAGGAAAGAGCGAGAGGGAGATTGAGAGATAGATGGTGGGCTGGTAGAGGACGCATTAGTGCTCAGCACTAGCAGACACGGCACAGTGTACAGAGCCCACCCCCAGGCTTTCTCTGTCATTAGACACACACATACTCACTCATATAACGAGAGAGGCACCATTAGCATATGCTCTTAAGTGTGTAATTAGGCTGTCCCCAAGCAGGTTTTAAACTATTGTACACGTATCTGTACAACGCACACATTTATCTCAGACAGACAGCAAATGCCACCCGGTACATTGCAGTCTTTTATCTTTATGTTTGAATTTTTCGTATTTGCCTCCATTGAAACAAAATTGTTTTAATTCAATTAAGTTTTGCCATTAAAGGTGAACACTTTTCCTTTTCCTGCAGTGTCGAAAGGTTAATTGTGCTTGCTTTTTGCCCGATCAAGACTGCGAGTGTAATTGAAGCGAAGCAATGTAGGTAGAGGTCCTCCTAACAGTGTCAGGGTGTAATGGGCCACAACAGGTAATGCAGCGAGGCCACGGCTGGAGCTCACATTGCATAACTAAATGTCATGCAGCCTTACCTTTTTACATATCGGAGTGTAGTGCCCACCGGCCGTGCATCCTGCTCCTCTAATCCTCGCCTGTCTCTTTGTGTTGAAGGGGTCCACTTGTTACTAAGGAAGCAGTTTCTGGTTTCTATCAAACTCGTAATCATACATTGTTTATTACAGTTCACTTTACTTGGGAATAAGCTGTGGAGCAAGGCTCAACTTCCAGAGACAAAAACACACATTTTTCCTCTGTCTCTGCACCTCCTTTTTTTATTTCCTCCAGCTCTCTCTTTGTTTCACTGCACTGCATGATGTGGGATATCTAGTGTGCTGGCTAGATTGAAGGCCAGATAAGGGCTGGAAATACAATTTGGGCCTCATTCTGGGGGCAATACCTGGCATGGTACCATGCATTTTACAGAAGTGCACCATTCAGTCAGTCTCTGTGCTAATATTAGAAAAGTCCCTTCTGGCTCCATGTGCCAATCAGCTATCTGCTCCTTAGGAGGGATCCTCTCTGCCTTCCCTTTCATGCTTTCTGTCTTACTTTCCTCTCAGACCCTTTTCTCAGTGCTAGCCCTGAGGATTAAGTGGATGAGTCTCGGTCTGCTTATTAATCACCCTCCCTCTTTTAACCACTCCCAGTGTGCTCTTCAGCTCATCATAGACAGATACATACAGCAGCAGCATGTACAGTATACACAACATGTGCACACACAAATGCAAACTGTCAGATTCCTCGTCTGTTATTAGTTCCTTGCTCCTGTGTGGGCCAGGGTGGTTTTGATATGTTTGAAGTGTTTGGCTATGTAAAGGGCTTCAGTTATAAGCAGTAGCTGATGCACTTAAAGGTCATATTTCAGACTCCACATCTCCATTTCGACTCAGCAAGCTTAGGTCTGAGGGGATTGGGGCTTGGTGCAAATATGTCTGAGTCAGGAAATTAGGAGGATGAATAAGAATTCACTCTTTTGGGGGACACATTTAAAAAAAAAAATAAAAAAAAAAGTGTTATTTTAAAATGAGAAAATGCCATGCGTATGCCCAGAGGGGGTGGAACATTTCTGTGACAGAACGCAGAGTGGAGCAAGAGTCAATGGTGCAATCAATTCTGCAGTTGAGAAATTGTAAGAAAGTTGGAAAATGAAGAATAGACAGATGGGATTTTGACACAGCGACGTAGACATGAAAGTATTCAAGCGATTACAGCAAAACTTCTATCTTCTTTCATCTGTGTCCATCTAGGCATCTGTACAAGCCCCATACTCACTCTTAAGCAGGTGTATTCTTAGTGACATTTACCTAGATCTCACATTATCTCTGGGGCTTTATGTATGCACTGCAGCTCAGTTCATATTTGTCAATATTTCTGATGGAGCTCCATCATTAGGATTAGGGACATAGGAGAATCCGTTCCCTCAGTGGAGATGGAGCTGTGGATAGCATTGATCTGTGAAAGCTAACCTCCGTAGCCCCGGCCGCTTCTCTTGGTCTCCATTTTCCCCATTGTTCATTTTTTCCCTCCAGCTGTTTACATCCACACCCTCCTCATCCCTCTTTCATGCATTTTCCAGAGTAAACACTTTTTTCCCTGCCAATCTTCCTCCTCTCTTCTGCCTCTGTTCTCCCTGTTCTCTTCGTGCTCTTCAGCCCCCTCCTCCCTTCATCTTCATTGCTTTTTCTCCCTATCACTGCATATCTCTCATATCTCTGTGCTCTCTCTCTCTTCTTTTCTCACCCCCACCCCACCATCCCTTCCCATCTCTCATACACCCCCCTCCCCCCCCCAATGTCTGCCAGCTATGTAGGCTACCTCCGTGGAGACCGGGCTGGTGCAGGTTTTTTTTTTTATTCACACTCACCTCACCTCTCCCTCTTTTCTTTCACTGCATTTCTTCTCTTTTCGCCTCTGATCACTCCTTTCCCTGTTTTTCTGTTTATGTCCCGTGCAACCAGTCTAACCCCCCCCCCCGTTCCGTGTCTTTTCAGCCTCTGCCTCTCACTGGCTGGCTGTGCATTCAGACAGTGTAGCGTGGCTGTCTTTAGAGCTGTTGCAAATCAGGACAGATCTCGCCAACAGATGCTGGAGATCAGGTGGAGGGAGGCTCCCTGCACAATCCATTGCATCACGTATCCACATGCAGCGTGCAGTCGCAGATGTGCCATGCCTGTCTAATAGGATCTTGGTCTCTCGCCCTCTCTGACTGCCTCCGTTTTACACACACATTTGCACTCACTCATGAATGTAGATTTGAGTGCACAATTTGTACCTTCTCTTTCCGACAGGTGGGTCCAGATCGCTTGTCCACGCCTTTCCATAGACTGGGGCACAGCCTTCTCCAAACCCCTGCTGTCACCATATGAGGTAAACATGCACCTTATAGTCTCTCAGCAAGATCACAGCTTTCACCGAGATGTCAGTGCAGGCTCAGGCATTGTACATGCACACCACACACACTTGCACACAGACCTTCATTCAGTTGAACGTGTGAATTTGTGTAGGATTCATCAAGGCCTGTGTGTGCTGGAGATGGAGTACCGCGCCTACTCCTTTCTCTCCATCTTTCTCTCCCTCCATCCTTGCTTTAAAGCACACCAGCGCATACACACACATAAAACATCGGCAGAAGACTAGCCCCACCTACTGTCCACAAGACCACACAGCAGCACCACCACCAGCCCCACCCCACCCCCACCCCCACCACCCCTGCAGCTGTCTTGTTTTTCTAAAGGGAGGGAGATAGATCGGACAGCATCCCATAAAGAACCATTTTCAAAGCAAGTGTTTGTTTGTGTGCCGCTGCAGCTGGTGTAGCAACTTTGTGACGGACTTGGCAGTTTTGTGTGATTATGTGACTCGGCTGGTTAGCATTTGATGTTGACTATGAATTCATTCAATGATTTCCCTCAAAGATATGCCACTGATTTGAATCCCTGTGAAATGGCTGCGAGGGGAATTGCTGTCTTGAATATCGGATTGTGATTAGAAATGGTTGCCGTTTCTCACTGAATACACCTCTTTGTGCACCGCTTGTGCTGCCCGTACATTTCAGAATGAGGCCATTAAGAATAATGATAGCGTTCACCTTAGAAGAAGAAGTGATGATTATTTTGAATTGTTTCTGACTGAGGTCTATAATGAGGCATGTGAAGTCTGAAAATTCGCTCCGCTGTAATGAGGAGAGCGGCAATCTGTTTTCTTAAGCCCTTTATGTTCGAGCTCGCTTTGCTCTCCCCGCAAGCTATTTGGGAACAATGCCTGTGCATTTAAATAATTTGCAGCTGAGTCTATACGTGTGCTTGTGTGCGTTTGTGATAGGTCTTAATTCACCCACATCCAATACCTGTGAGCGTTACAAGTCTCAGCGCACCGTGCTTTTTTACTGTGGCATTTACAATGAAGATAAAGGGGAAGGAGATGGGAGGGTGGAGTGAGCAAGGAGAAGGGTGGAGGGTTTGGGCGGACGGGGGGGGTGTTGGGTGCAGCAGCATTTATTTTCAGTGCGTCTCATGTTATATTTATAGTCAATAAGACACACTTGGCTCTCCTGTCAGAGCAGGGATTAGCAGGAGAAGCTAGCTTCCACAGAGGGAGGCAGTCGGTGAGAGAGGAGGAGAGCAGCGGGGAAAAGCTGAAGCAATGAGAGGCAGAGGAATAAGGGCAGAGGAGAGGAGAAACTGAAGAAGAAGACTCTAGTGGAAGGTTGTTTGGGAAAAGGCAAGGCCGAAAAAATAAGACAGTGAAAGATTTATCCAAATATACAGGTTGGTCAGGGAGAAGTAGGGCCGACCTTAGATGACCCACATGTTTTATTTTTAATGGCTGGAAACGAGGGAAGAAAGTCATGTTATGATTTTTTTATACCTGAAAGACACGTAGAAAGAAAGCATACATGCTACATTATGGTTTACTTTTAAACATTAACACATAGTGAGCCTAAACCTAGAAAAATCTATTAAAAAACTCCAGTATCTTTATTTCAAGTGCTGTCGTGTGTATTCGTTTATTGTTTTTCTTTTTGTGACACCACCCTGTCAGTGTTGGTGCACCCCATGCTAACAGCATAAGTTACATGCGAGGTGTGTGCCAGTAATGGATCATATCCCAAAAAAAGAGAGATTTCATCACCTTCATGATGTTTTTTTATGTTTCCCTTGAGCTAAATTCTCTAATTAAATAACTCCTCTATTTGGAGTCTTAGAATTTTAACATGACATGTTTTCTTATTAGGTGCTTGAATATTATCTTAATATTCTCAGGCTGTTAGAAGCTGAAGTTAGGCCTTGGCATCTAACTACTTGTTTGAAAGATGAATGTGTAGTCAGCTAAATTATTAAATGAACAATCAAATGATTTGTTCTTCCATTCAGCACGGTTGTTTATTCATCTGTTCAGTCATTCAGCTGTGGTTTGTGTCATTCAGAATCAATATTCACCAACACTTCTCTTCCATATGGAGCAGTCTGCACTTATGTCACGGCACTGTCATGCCAGCACTGTTGTTCTCTTTTAACAGCTGTTGTGTCATGCAGTGCAGCTGCATAGGGATAACATGACAACTCTGCTTGTTATCCAAGCTTAATATTATGACACCTGTCTTGTCTGTTTTGTCTTCTCATCACTCTGTGGTTTCCTGCAGCTGGTTTGCCGAAAAACTGTAAATGCAGTCATAGATAACAGGGAAAAAAACAGCAGAATCATGTACACCTGGGCTGCTGATGCATTTTTAGGTTGTCAAACCTCTGTTTTGTGTTTACATTATTGTCTGTCTCACTGTCTCTCAGGCAGCTGTTGCTTTACAGGAGGCTGGCTGGAAGGAAGTTTACCCCATGGACTTCTACTCCAATCAGAGCCTGGGGCCGTGGACACCCAACCACCCTGACAATCAACCTGTGCGGCCCACTCGCAGACAGGTGAGCAGGGGCGGGAGATAAAAGAATGAATGACGGGGGAAGTAGAGGGGAGGGAGGGGCGGAAGATGCTGAAGAGTGAGTCCACACTGTGTTTAGCGTGTGCTTGGGGACTTTTATAAGTATGTCACCACACTGACACCCAGTGGCTCAATAAGAACAGGACACGTGTGGACACCTCTCTTTAGGGCGTGTCTGTGACCTTGACCTTGATGTGCCTCATACGCTTTCTTAACAAGTGAAAAAGACAGTTGAATGTGCAGAAGATTGCTAATATGTGAATACACCTTTCAGAGGCCATACCAACCCATATTACCTCTAAGCTGTCTGAGGTAGGTACTGTCCCTAGTGTTGATGCTGTCACTAGTGTTGATGCTATCCCACTGCCTGCCTTGCAGAAACAAGGCTCGGAGCCAGTCCTTCCTACCAAGCAGTGTGGGCAGAACCAGTGCGCCCCCTGTGGCTGTCAAGGGGAATGAAGCGTCGTGACCACCGCTGTCTTTGACTGGTCTCTTGCCTGCCAATGACTCTCTGCTTCTGGAGGGAGGTCAGACCAGAGGGAGGAGAGTGGGTATTTGTCCAGACAGTCTATCAGCAAGCAGCGCTAAAGCCAGAGGAGCCCGCAGCCCCTCCTCAGACGGATTACCGGCCACAAATAATCCCTCATTTTACAGCACAGCAGATCAAACCACATTCATTGCTCTTATTCCCATTCTCTACGTGTGTTCTGAGTTTAAAATACGTGCAAGTGAGAGAATAGCTTCTGTGTTTTGAGCACATGCACGTCCGTGTGTCAAATTCCCATAGAGGAGCTGCTCTCTGCTGCACTAAAACCGGAATTCTTCCTGCACAGGGGATGTGTGTGGGCCTTTCTGTAACAAAGACACGAGAAAGAGAGAGCGAGAAAGAGAGCATGATGACCTTGAGCATGTGGAATCAAAGTGTCAGTTGTTAATGTGGGTGACTTAATTAAATGCAGTCTACTTGTCCTTGGATAGAGCACTGTATGTTGCCCGACGCCTCAAATGAGTTTCCCTTCATGCTGTGTTCCAAAGACAGTCACAGGCAGATTGTATGAAGCACTTTATTTCTTGTACAGTATGTGACTCTTCATAGGAGCGCTCTGCTGAAAATGTGACGCATTATGGCATAACCTTCTCTCTCCATGTCTCGCCTCTCTAGTCGAAATCTGAAACAATAAATCAGAAACGGAACCCTGATGTTAATATGACTGTTTCTGATAAACGCTGTGCCGTTTTGAGGCGATGGGTCTTGTTTTTAAGGCTGCGGGGGGTATGATTTTCTAGATGCGTGCAGTGCTAGTCACGACTACTCTCCATTCTCATTATTTATTGATAGAGGAGTCTGTCAATAAGTAAATAAATAAATAAATAAACACACCATAGCCGTTTGGCTGCCACAGCAGAAACTGACTGACAGCAGCACGCCGTAGCTCCTGCTGATCCTGAGAACTTGTGAACCTTCTCCAGGTTGCAGCACATTGTCTCAGGTGGTTAGGATCTTCTGTGAGTATTGTTATTTGCCTACAACTACTATGCTTCTCTAGTCAGATCCTGCCTCTGCTTTCCACCATCCCATCTCCCTGGCAACAGAGGCCAGTGTGATGCAGCCCGTCCCGCCAGATGTCCGTCTTTCTCATGATGTGTCTCACGTGTCCCACTAGTGGCTGTTATTTTGGAGAGCTCGGTACTTGCTACATCGCAGTGTGTGATGTGCGGCGGTCAAGAATAAATTATTGGGCAGCAGAGCTCGCTCTCAGCTGATGTTTGATTTATTTTTTGGCGCGCTCTATCAGGGGAAAGAGGGAAAGAAGTTTGATAAATCCTCTTTTCCTCCCATCTAAAGTGCGGAGTTTTTCATCTCACGGTCTGAAGATTTGTTTTGCCTTAAATATTAATTGCTTACTGATTTTTAACATCAGCAAAAGAGGATGTCTTTCAAAAAAAAAACACCCCTGCTTTTTGTGTGAGAATTTAAACCATTTTAGATGGAGCGAATGGGGAGTTAAATACCATAATTAAAATCAAATGGGTCCCTTATTACATCTGAACATATTACATACAGAACAATAATCACAATCAAAGCTAATAATATACTCCTGTCACTGTGTCTGAAAATTTTGTGTGAAATTGAAGTAAATATGTCAACATCAATGTTTGTACAATTTCTTTTTGTTAGACCATTTCTAATCATTTTAACATAATTAAGGTTGAATATATTCAGTTTTTCTTATGTAAATATCTGAACCCTTCAATATAACTCTGATTCTCGGTCTCAATCGTATTGCTTATTGTTTATTTGGATCCCCTGTTGATCATCAGCTTGGCAATAATAATTGGTTGTAGGAAATGTAAAATAGAATAAACAAATGTTTACTCCACAATGCATAATACAGCTGGCATTCTCTCACAAATACTTGCATCATAATGAAATAACATCAAAACACCCAACATTACATATGCAACACCTAACCAGCACAGCATGAGCAAATAATAATCTTGATTCACTAAAAAATCCAGACAAAGTCAAAGAACACTTAATTATCACCTCTTCATTAGCTTTCTTAACACTGATATAAAGTACAGTTATATAAGATATAAGTATTTGTTTTTGAGTGTATAGTTGCATGCTGATGTTACACAGCCTCAGCTTTTTATCAATGTGCTGCAATGTTTGTCCTTGTTTTAATAATGAACAGTAAAGTAATTTGCAGAGGCATAATTCCTCCTGGTAGACCACAAAGAAAAGAGGGGAAAAATCAGTTCTGCTCACACTCTCTGTGTAAGATGGACAAAGGCGGCGTTGCACTGAGCTTCCCCAACTCAATAAAAATCAATTTCTGATATTTGGAACATTTTCAAAGCACATTGTTGTTACTCGTTATTTGGCACGGCTGAGTGCCCACTAGGTGGCACTCTTTGCACAGCTTATTTTGCAGTCCTGTCAGGCAATTCAAGAGTCACATACTTTTCACTGTGGAGAGGTTCTGCTGGGCACACAGCGCCTGAGTGAAAGTGCTTGGCAGAATGCAGGCACCCAGTGTACTTTAGTAACCTGAGTGCGATTGTTTCCAGATGTGGTGGGAAGTTGACTCCAAGCTTTTTTCATTCTCCTTGGCATCCCCGTCTCTTCCCCTCTCCCCTGCACCCGCCATGCTCCGAATGTGTTTGCCATCACACTTCCTCTGCCATCAGCACCCAGTTTCCTGTCCAGAGGGCTGACATGTTTATTATGGGTGTTATGACTCTGCAGAGGCCACTGGTTTGAGCCTTTGCATAACACAACAGGTGCTCAGGTCACGTACGGCTCATGGTGATATCAATACACCTTGACTGCATGGTCAGCTGGTTGCCATTGGTGCCCGGCGCTTGTTTGCATAACCTACAGCAGTTAGAAGTGATATGAGTCAAAAGCCATCAGCTAATGCACCCTCCACAACCACACATCCAGTGGAGTTGTTTGAAATGACACGTTTTCAATATGAACTGTTTGCCCTGGTTAATGTTTTTCTGCCGGCTTTGTCTGGTACCTGCGAGCAGATAAAACATGTCAGCACCCGTGATGTGTTTAGTTGTTTATTTGTCTGGCCAGGAAAAGGCTGAGTCACAGCAGTCCCTCACCATCCCCACCGCTCTTTACATTTACCCTTTCGCTAAATAAATGCATTACCACAGGCTTTTATCATAGTCTAGCATTCATTTGCTTCTCATATGTTTCTTATTATTACTGGGCTTTTCTGTCCAAAAGGGAAATCAGGCAGGGGTGGAAAAGAGACAGAAGTTTTGAAATATCTTTTTATGACTCATGGCACTACAACAAAAATAAACAGAAGAGGAGGAGATTTGTTTCACAAGTTTGTTTTTGCATATTTTTTTGAACCATCAGTGTTGCTTTGAGGCAGAGTGCGACTATAGAAAGCCACATGTGACTGGGGCTTTGCTGTGGAAGGAGTGCCATTAGCGATCATGTATATACAACCCAAAGCTGAGTGAATAGAGGTCTTTATTATACTGTCTTTCTGCATATATCTGTCTACCTTTCAGCCAGTCCCCCTGGATTATATGAGAACTTGACAATGAAATATATAAAATGACCGATTTGGTTTTAATTCCTAACTAACACCTGTATTCACATCTATTGTGAAAATATAGGTGGGTGAGAAAATGTTAAGAGAAAAGTGTAAAGGGGGAAAAAAATCAATCCCCCGCTGCAGAGGAATGCTGTTTGAGAGACTTCTTTGAGGGTGCTATGGCAATAATAAAGGCTGTCTGATGTGATGGTACATGTGCAATTTCAACCTCAGCCAAAGGGCCTATAGGAAGAAGAGCTGTATGTTGTCAGTAGGCAGGCTGTTTCCGCATGATTTGGGTATTTCACTGAATCTTCTCAGAAGAAGCATGCAAACAGGTGAACTGAAAGCCTCTGTTAGCTATTGAACATACATTGCAGCATGTGTAACCCAAGAAGTGGGTGTGCCAGCATCAAGTCTGCAGTACAAGGTGAGAGAAGCAAATTAGATCTTTATACATAAACAGCTAAACAAAGGCATTGTGTACCTCAATGGAAGAATTAGACCACTTAACTTGTGGTATTCATGTTAAAACTGTGTCTGAAATGGGCTGGCACTTTTGATTCTCATTCACACAATTACATACCTTAAAACTTTCCTTATTCCAAGTGTTTCTTCAATTTTGTTTGGTTAAGTAGAATCCTCTAACAGTGAAAAATTAGCAGCCATGTATTTAACAACCCCTTGTTCTGCATCCCTGTGGAAATTTGAACAATAAATGATTATGTCTAGAGGCTGCTGACTCTGTGTGTGCGTGTGGGAGAGAAAAAGCCTGGGCGGCCAAACAGCAATGTGAAGGAAGGTTGCTAGAAGGTTGAATAAGAGTCTTTAGTGGGAAAAAAAACAAGTGGTGTAAAGAGATGACTAATTCTGCGTGGGAGGTCAGCCTGTCCCTGATCATTCGGCCAAGAGCCACCCCAGCACAGGGCTGTCACAAAGTCACCTTCTTCCTCATCCCACTCTGTCCTGCCATGGATTGTCAGCATTTTCCTCTCATGCTGTGTTCTGCAGGTTCTGATTCAATTGTTTCGTCCTTTCATACTCAGTCAAGTGGGAAACGGCTGAGTGGATCACCTGTAAACTTGCAGGGAATTGTTGAGTCGCTGTGAATAAAATTATAAAGAAGGTGGTCTAGAATTACTCTGTATAAAAGTCCCCCGAGGTAACTTAAGAGCAACAACAATTTGGCACTATATAAATAGAAATAAATTGCACTGACTTCTTCATTTGTGGCCTTAGCTGAAGGTTTTCTGATTTTTATTGGTAATTTCAGGACCATTCAAATCCATTAAATATGAATCAAATAAAACATCAAATGTCAAGGTTTGAAATCTTCTTGCGCTGAAAAGTTTCTGAATGTCTGCTTTTTGTCTAACTTTTGATCATTTTAGTTTGACTGAGTGGTTCACTTTCTATTTTATCCCAAACGAGCTGAACATCAGTTTATAAGTACCAAAAGAAAATATGATATACTCCTGTAGAAAATCTGAGGATTAGTTAGTGGATTATATGTAAACATGTATTGCTTTAACAGTATTATTCGCAAATTGGGAGCAGCACCTCCTGACTCATTGTCAGCAGAGCTGAAATTTCTGTGCAGCTCTAAGAACATAAGTTGGTAAAATCGGGGAGGAAACATGAGTCATTTGAGAGTGATGAACTCGTAGCCCTCCACAAAAATGTCAGTTTACCTGTTTTGCATCTAGTGTGACTGTGTCAGATAATTATGACATATGGATGTGAATATTAATGTAAATGTACTTTGAACAGGATGAATTCATTTTCTTTTTTGGCCACTTCATCACTCCACCTTGCGTGTTTCATGAGCTACTAATGCTTTCCCAGTAAAAACCACTGTAACTCAAATAGTAAGTTATATTACCAAGTGACATTACCGCCTAGTTTATCAGAAGATCCAGTAAGACTGTGGTCAGTCTGCAGATTCATGCACTTAAGGGCTAATTGTTTCTGTTATTTGCTAGTTATATAAGATGTTAAACATAACAAACATAACTGTATTGTTACATTATTCATCATTTGAAATATTCATTATTTTGATATTCTGAGTCTAACCTTAGTAACCACTTGTTTGTTTTGTGAACTTATTCTGAAAGATAAGCAACAAGTTTGACACATGACATCTAAATATACAACAAACAAAAATATCTGCTTCATTAAACATTTACTGATCTTTAGTAAAACTGTTGACAGCAGGTAATTTTTCAAAATGAATACTTGATCAAAGGTTGTCTTATGAATAACACGTCAAATGCTATTGATGTACTGATCTTAAATTTGAAAATGACGAGGATATAACAGGCAAATCAAAGAAAATAGTGGATGTTCATTAATGTGTTAATAGCTCATTATGAAGTCATTAAGCCATTATGAACTCATCATTTACTCAGAACTCATTAACATTTCTTTAAAGTGTAACTATGGATTTTGATAAGACAGTGCTGTAACAGCTTTAACAAACACAATGAAAACACTTTTCTGACTTAACAGCACACACTCCCAGTGGTACTGAATATAATCTTCAAAGGGTTTCTTATTTTCTCTCTGCTCTCATTTTGAAAATAGGAGAGATAACTCACAACTCCAATGCTTAGGAATTTCCCCCTTCTTATTCTGATGAACTTCAATACACACCAACAACAAAATATCCTAATCAAAGGGAAGTGTTGGTGAAACTGATCAGTAATGCATGTTGCTTCTGAGGGCAACAGGTTCACACTGTGAGGCAGAAATGTTGTATGAGCGCAAATCATAGTCTGTTCGGAACACATATAACACAGTTGTTCATGTAAAAACTTTTTAAAAAAACAACTTTTGAACAAAAATTATGAACTAGCTGAGCCAAGTTTGTGTTATTTTTAGGGTCACTTCACATGTATTGTGCCTTAAATGCCCCTTTTCTTTGTTTACCTCCTCTCCTGAGATTACTGTATAATAAGTGGAGCACTTCACCATTGTGTACCTGGCCACGTGAGAACAATTCATCCCCCCCAAAAAAGATTTAAATCTTGGGTCACACATGGTGTCATTAACTGTTTTACATATTATTCTGATTTCTGGACATAGTCTCTGCTGCATGTTACATGTCACTTTTAATCAGTGTTTGCCTCTGCTGATCTCGTGCTGCCAAAGACTATTGAAAAGACAAAGGTTAAAACTTTAACAATGAATATTTAATAAGGTTAACTTTGACCAACTTGGAGTCTTTGTCTCTGAACAGTAAGGTTATGTGCTGCTGGAAAGGAGTTCAGCATGTAGCCTTACAGTGCAGAGACAACAGATACTCATGATCAGGGGAATGAGCTTTTAATACGTCTGGTGATCGATTTGATTCAATTCTTAAACCAGCGCATCCATGGACAAGCCGCTGATGTGTAATTGAGCAAGACTTTGAATCCCTGCCAAGTCCAAGGTCACTGCTGTGTGGATGACCATTTGCTTTCACTTCACTGTTAAAAAAACAACTCAGATCATGACTACTGACAAAGATACAAAGTCTCATGTGCTCGCGATGAATCAGTTTATTGATAGGGTGTCATACATTACATGGGTATAATTCAAACATGCATACCACTAAGAAGGAAAGTTAGTCCAGGAGGTGAAAACCGACAACTTTTGTACAAACATCAACATTCTGCTACAACCTGCCATAAGGTGTAACTACAGAGATTCAGAGCAGTTTCAGGATGTTCCTTTAGCTCTTTTCCTGGCAGGACTGGATCACTTTTCATCAGGACTGGACAGGTAGCCTCTGCCTGACACAGCTGTTCTGATAAACCTTTAAACCACAAAGACTTTCATGTACATGTCTTCCCTCCTCCAGGATATGAGGATACTGTGATATTCCCTCTCAGATGTACAGCAGATATGGAAGCCTTTTTTTAAAGAAGGTTAAAAATGTATGTTGTCCTCTGGATAACATCTCTGAGATGTAAGGATTTCTGTTTCCCTGTGCTTCATAATGATGAGATTCATAGAGTGGACAGTATGTACTGTTTGCACCCCGGCTCTTTGGTTTGTGTCAGTGTGACCTGTTTTATATTCCTTTTGTTTTATTTACTTTGTCTGTTTTAATTAAAGTACGTAAATGATACACTACACATCAGCTGTGAGATATATTTAGCTAATTACATAAAAACTACACTGCTGCCATTATTTCAACATTTTGTCAGTGACTTTCCCTCTCTTGCTTTTTCCAGTGTGTCTTTTGCACCACACTGGTTCAGATGTGTGTTTTGCCCCCTAGCGACCATGGCTGTAGACTGTTACCAGTGGTGCTGTTGCTACAGTAACAATCTAATGCCACGGTCACCATGGAGACAGTGGGAGAAATATGATTGGCTGTGGTAAGCACTGACGTCCTCGGTGGTTTGATGATGTTGGTGATGCAGCCTTCAGTAGTGCTGGTGCTCCGAAAGGAAACTTCATACAGTAGAGCAGCATCTTCCCACTCAGCTTAACTCTTACAGTCACAAAGGTGAGTTTTATCACACAGAGCAGAGGTTTGCCAGACGTCAGTAGCCATGACTGTAGACTGTTACTGTACTTTGGAGGAGTTTTAGCAGTAAGCAGTCTAGAGCCAAGGTATTGATGCACTGACTGATAGAAAAGACCAGCAGCACAGAATTAAATCAGACAAACGTACAAGCTGGTAACAACATGCAGAGAGAAATGAGGGGTGAGAGAGACACCATGATGCTGCCCTTTGTTCAACAATTAAATGTCATCTATAATTGCATTACATAAACAAATCAAGGTGTGAAGTACAAAGGGAAAAGAGCTCTTTAGTGCTCTTTACAGTTGCCTGGCATATCTCTGTGGCCCATTACACAGTCATTAGTCAAATTAGATCATATAGTATGGTACAGTGCTCACAGTCGCACACATCATAGCCTTTCCTGACAGAGGCCTGAGGTTACGTGTGGCCAGACTGCCAGTTACATAGCCCACTTGTTGTGTTTGTATTATTGATTTCCATGCCGATTATCTATGAGTCAGCCACAGGATATGGATGGACGGGAGCACTGGGTGGATTGGTGGCTTATGCAAGCTCAACTGAGTAACTCTAAGACTGACGTCAGCAATCAGGAAATTTGACTGATCGCAGGCACTCGTCTGATGCTTGTGTATTGGCTGTTTGAAGCTATTTAAGTTGTTCATACAAGCCAGGTTATTTATGTTAATGTTTATTTTCATGTCCACTTCTTTTTTTTTTTCCTCTGAAGGAATCTAGAGAGGCAAGGGAACAAAGGACCCCTACGATTGCGTAGGTACAAAAGTTGCCACTAAGGTTATCAGCGACTGACATGTTTTTGCTTGTGTCTGTCTCCATTAGCAAAAACATTAGTAACTGCGCAAAGGTCTAATCCATGTGAAACTACTTATTCATTTTTTAAACAGTAGATGAATTTGTTCTGTGAGAAAGTCTCTAAGAAATGTAAATCATATGTTAAAATACATACTTAAAAAAAATTCATCTTTTTCATTAGAGGTACATCGATTTTGTTATGTGACAAAGTATCTTGGTGCCTATGTCACTGTCCATGGTCCTGAAGATCATCCACTGACCGACAAACACTCTTGGCCGAGTTTCTGCTGCTGCGTAAGCCGTAAATATCTCTACAGATGCGCCTCTCTATTTGTAAGAGACAGACACGTGTGTGGTAGAGGTCAGAGAGTTTGAAATATACCTGCAGTTAAACTGTCAAACTGATCAGAAACGTACAGGGTAAAGGGCTTACAAGGGCTTACTGATAAAATGATCTGTAATATTTTAAAATATCTTCATTTTTTTATATGAAGATATTTCAGATGGTTCACTGACTGTTTGGAGGCAAATCAGCCTAGTCGTTGGTACTTATGTGTCAGACATCTGCAGCTTCATAGCTTGTCACATCCCCGTGCAGGTCTGCCCCACAGACCACGACCAGCACCATGGACAGCGCCACGCAGCTTCAGCCGGTTATCCCAGCTCTTTAAAGGCTCTTCCAAAGCAGAGTACTCTGTCAAGTCGTTTAAAGCCTGTGTGGATAATGCTCTGCGCAGCCGGACATCAGAGCTAAAAACAGTGGGACAGGTTATTGAACCATGCTCATTGTAATTCTGGTCATGCCCCCCCTCCAGGAGTTACATTGGGGAGTTTTCATCCGACCCTCAGGCCTTCCCACCCCCTCACCTCCCTCATCCCTCCACCTCGTATAGAGACACATCGCAATGCAGGTTGTGGATGTATATAGGCGACTCGCACTGTGTCTTTAAAGCCCTCTGATGGGTGATTGGGAGTCGTCTGTATGTGCGCAGGAATGACGCAAAATTGACTTCATCTCAAGAACGCGTCACGATGTCATTTCAACATCTCAAAAAAAGAAAAAAAAAACTGCCAAACTCGGCAGAAGATCTCTCCTGGCCACGCTGAGGAATAATAGGTCACTTTATTTAAAGCAGCTGCGTTTGTCGTCATATAGATGGTTTTATTCCTTCCGGTTGTTGCTGTGCTGTGTTTCATTCTTTGGTTCAGCTTAACATTAACAAGCAACACATGAGTACACGTTGTCCTGTAACACATCATTCTCGGCTGTGTTTGGCATTCATAAGTACGTGAGGCTGGCCGCTAGGACACGTCCCACATAGGTTGACTGATTCCCTGGGAGGAATACAGGCATCAGCCGCATGTGGGGATTCGCTTACTGTCTGCGGAGATGCAGCCTGGTTAACATGCAGTCAGCGCAGCCTACACCCTACAAGACATTCTCTCCTTTTTTCACAGTTGTCACTGCCCATGTGCGCCAAAGTGACTCACACTGCAGTAACTTCCAGCCTCTGTAATCTACCGTACATTCACGAAATGGCACGCAGGGGGAAAAATCAGTGACAGGGGGAAAGAAAGAGTACGCTTACACCGATTTAAGAACGCTCATCGTTTTCATTTCTTGCCGCGCGTGGATCAAGACAGCTTTTGTATGTCATCGCTCCAAATATGTCACAAGACAAAAAAAAATGATACATTGAAAAGGAAAACTTACCCCTTGGTCTTCATCGGTCCAGTTGAGATGTCTTCACTTTTCGACTCGATCAAACTCTACAGAAAGCATAGTTTTACCATTTTCCACTTCGTCAAATTCTAACTTGATGGTGACAAATTTGCGCAAATATGACTCTATCTGTATCGTATCTAGCCTGATCGTCAGCACTGGTGCGCAATTTGCGGCAAAAAGTAGCTCGGATTTAGATTTATTTTTCAATCTGGCCTCTCGCTCCTGCACGTCGGTATCTCAGGCAATTCGGCGGGCTGTCCCGGTGATCTGCTCTTATAGACATCCCGTAGTACTAGTAATGGAGATGGGAGGGGACACTCATTCATTCAGAGGCATCACCTACATGGACGATGTACGTGGACTCTTACGTCATCGAGGAAATTTAGTCAACAGGAGGACGCTCAGGGTTCCGCGAGGGGAGGAAGGAAGAGGGGGGGGGGAAGAGACAGGAGAAGGAAGCATGACAGCGGGTGGTGGAGGGGTTTGTGTAGGGGTGATGGGGACAATTATTCTACCCCTCAGTCCTGCGTGTATTTGTCAAGCACGTTTCAGACCAGAGGATTATTTGTCCCCCATGCAGGAAATTGCTTTGGAGGTGTACAAGCCTGTGTGCCAAAGTGAGGCTGGAACAAGAAATCTCACAGGAGGAAGCAGAAAAAGTTAAGAGAAGGATTAGTCACTTGAACCCCCCTGTTGTTGGCTTTTTAAGCTATTTGTATGTCTGAGAGTGTGTGCTTGTGCCAGGTAGAGGATCACTCATTCACTTCCTTCTTTGAACCTGTCATGAAATACATGCCCTCCTTGCCTCACCAGGGAATAATTAGAGGGATCAAACAGATCTTTGTCATTCCTGGATTATCTCTGGGAGCCACCATGGGGCTGAGGGACTCCACTGTAACCACTCCATCTTGCCTTTAAAGGGGTAGTCCATCAATTTAGTATGGCACTTTCATAAGGCTGTGTGGTTTATGTAAAACAGATGAAAAGATAATGATCAAAACTAAAGCAACAGAGGTGGAGATAACAAGACTTTTAGCAGTGATCATGAGTCACACCCCAAAAACATTGGATCCTACATTCCCCATAATACTATAACTATAACCTCTTTCATTAGACCATTTTAAACCCCACACACACAGTTCTCTGCCATAAATTCGAAGTCGCTGGCCTCCTCAGACATTAAAAAGCTCTAAAGACAATGAGGATATTATACAACTCTTTATCCAGGCTGAGCAGCAGGCCAGATCTTGTGACAACTAAACTGATCCTCATGTGTAAAATCGGCAGCGTTTAAAATTCTGATGTATCTGAGAAGTTTTTGAGAACAAATTCTAAATCAAATGTGTATGGATTTCACCTCTAGGCAGGTAGCGAAGAGGTTCAACATCAGACAAAAACTTATCGTGCTCCTTTGAGACATTTTTTTTAAGATATGTGAATGATACGGTGCAGTTCCCTAAATCATATCTGTAAAAAGTGAATAAGAGGACCTTAACTTTGCTTTGTTTGTCAACCCCGATTTCCAAGGTCGAAGTTGAAGTTAAAGCCAACATGGATGAGGAGTCCTACAACTGCTCAGAATAATGGAAACGTTTTACGTCACCTGGTGATGAAGCCCGTGTGATGTGGCTGAAAGCTCCACAACAGGTGTGGAAGTAGACTTTGAATGGCGATTGTTTTGTAAACCACTTTTGTTAAGACTTTTTGTAGCTGTTTGACTTTTTCCAGCAGTTTTGTAGTTAAAACAGTTCCTCATCATTTATCCTCAGCTTACTCACAGGATAGATATCAGCTGGCCATAGCAGGAGAAACACAAGCGGGACTAATCACATTAGCAGTGGCTTCATTCCATCCAGTAAGCCATGTCAGTGGCTTATTAGTGTTTTATTGGTGTTATCAGTTACACCTGTGCTTAATGAGTCCTAATATCTGATTTGAGAAATGTCTGGGGTCTCCAAATGGCCTGAATTTGCTGTCTGACTTTTGGACATTGAAGAAATTATTTGTTTGATGAAACTCACAATTAAGTCAGATCCTAGAACCCACCAGAAGCATTGAGTTCAACAGTTTATGCAGTTGCAGAGTCTCAGGATTGCCAGAAGTAGACAATTTTGGAAAATGATTCAGCAAACCAGAAAACACATGAACCAAACCAAATCAAATCTCTCATTCTTACTCCATCTCTCTGTATGTGTCTCTGATTGTCACCTTCATCTTCCTTCTCCAACCCAATCAGTCACTGTTACCACTTCAGACTAATACTTCCTCCACTTAATTAACCAGCATGATACCCAATCTATCTATCTATCTATCTATCTATCTATCTATCTATCTATCTATCTATCTATCTATCTATCTATCTATGTTTTTTTATTATCAACATAAAATGTCTTTATATTGTGATTAGTAATTTAAACATAAATTGGACTTCCTGAAACTTGTTTTGTAGATGTGTGTAGGAGGTGTACAGGAGTTAACGACAGCGCCAAAGTAAGCATCCATACTAAAAATGACTTGGAAATGGGAAATAGGTGTGAACAGTATATGATTATTCCTGATAAAGCATTCTCAACATGTTGCTATCTTTGCAATATCTTTTTTTCTCTCTGCTTCTCTCACATACTTCTCTCCTTCTCATAGGTGGTGTTCTTTGATTGGCTGCTGCGTGAGAGTGTTCAAGTGAGAAACTGCAGTTAACAGAAGAGGGAGGGAGCGACAGTGATGATTCACTTGTTTAGTGTAAGCATGAGAGCGACAAGGAGGAGGTAAATATCTGCGGGGAAAAAAAAAGAACAAGAGTTACACAGGCTGGGCTGGCGAACACACACTACAGACGGGGTTTATATCAAAGAGGGACATCACACGTGACAAGTGTGACTGGCCATGGGCGCACTGTGGTATTGACTGACAGGAAGTCTATGAGTACATCATATGGGGCTCTGACGCTCGCAGATAATCACGTTAACAGTGTGTCCCTGGCAGCTGTCTCCACACCTGAGTTGAATGGATTATTTTGTGTTTAGGATGCCATGGGCCCCACAGAATAACAGAAACACCTTACAGTGTAACACAAAGCCAATGCAGCCAACTCTGGCTCCAAAACCTATAGTGACACAGTCTCAAATTGAACATTATGAGCACCATAAAGGTTGTATAGTATTTGTTGTTGTGGTGGTGTTATACTCTATCAAATTACACTATATTCTTTTGCGTTTCTGTTTTGCTGACTTAAATGTATTTACTACAAGTGGTTAACTTTGTTAACGTTATAGAACTGCTCTTCACAAAATTTTTGTCTCACTATACCAATTTCAATATTTAATACCTAATATCATCCAATGCCGAGCGCCAGTCTCATATCAGTGCCTCTTTACCACAAATTCAGAATCCTCATACCAGACTGTGATTTTAAAATGTAAGGGAATTTCAGGTAAGTGATTGCTGTGGTAATAAAAGCTGAGTAAGCAATCTGCCATGACTGTAACAGTAACAGTAATCATACACCTGGACACCTGGACACCTGGACTGCTCCCCAACCCTAACCTACTCTATCGCAATAGGTCTTTTCTATGATCATCACTATGCAGTGTGTAAAAAAAATTACTTAATGTGGTTATGTCATGACGGAAAACCAATTCTCTTTTTTAAGTTGGTATCTGCACTGATACTGAGGCATAATATAATCCATAATAATAACATAGATATGATGATATAATTAAATGGCATGCTGTAAGCGTGCTGTTCTTTGTGTCCCCATAGCAGTACGGTAAGCTGTTTACCAAAAACTTACTTAGTCATTTAGCGAATGTGACGGAAGATCCCACTAATGATTTAGATGATATTAATGATTAAGTTCTTGGTTTCTATAAGCCATCCCTGCACCTACACATCTGCCTCCGTACACTCATTAAATCCTGAAGCATGAGTCCAGAAAGTCATCTCTAGAAGGAGACCTGGAGATGTGATGAGCTATGCAAACTAATGAGCCAGACATTAATAAGTCATACAGAATCAAAGGTAGCGTTGGTCAGTACTCACTGGTCTTACTCACACAAATATCAGAACCAGCCATCAATGTTCTCACTGTGGTATCATGAATTAAGTATGAAAAAGTAATACGTCACTGGGAGAGAAAATCTCAGTGCACCTCATGTTCTTATGCTTGTTTCACCCCCCTCTGCCCCCCGTTTTCACCCTAGGGCTGTATTTCGCAACTCTTGGCTCCGTATTCCATCTCTTCTTACATTGTACGGGAGTATCATCTCCAGCTCCCCCACCTCAAACACCACCCCTGCTTTAACTTATCTCCCAGAAGAAGAAAAAAAATCTGCTCTCCAATGCAGCAGTTGTGTGTGTCAGAGAGAGAAAAAGACAAAGAGACAGATAGCTAGAGAAAAAGCAGGAGGGAGGGACTGCTGGGATGCTATGTCTCTGTACACACCGTCTGATCCCTTGTGTGTTTTTATGCTGCAAGTGCATGTGAACCCCCCTCCCTGTCTTTTAATCCTCTTGCTGTCCTTTGCACTTCTTCTTTATCTATTTCCTCATCTCTTCCCATCCGGCCTGTATCTGTTCATTTCTCTGTGCACCGGTTACACGAACATGATTTTTGCAGGTAGAGAGAAAGGGAGAGAGCCCCAACAGGGCTCAGCATTCACCTGCAGAGTGCTGCTCCTGCCCCGCCTCCCCTCCTCTCTTCCCTCTCTCTCACACACACACACCACTAATCAGTATTCTGCTTTACCACTCTTCCACTTCCGGCTCTATCCTCCCTCTCTTTTTTCTTCCTCTTTCCTTCCTACTCATTCTCTCTCTCTCTCTCTCTCTCTCTCTCTTTCTCTCTCCCTCTTTCCTCCTCTCTGTCCCTCATTCTAGCACAGCTGCATAGTTTTACATGCACTGAGGCGCAACATTGACAATGATTCAACCTGGTTTCCAATCTGCAGCTTGTTAGAACTGAGGGCCTGGAGCCATGTCAACAGCGGTGCAAGAGTACATTGTCAAATAAGAGAATTATTCCTTGCCCAGTGTGCCAATAAAGCAAAGCGATGAGGATACCCCCCCCCCCCACTATCTGCCATTTCACACACTCATTCCTCTGAATAATGGTATATATGGTATATGTATTCCCATGCATATGTAGCATATTTGCTTCTCATGCATATTTACTTGGGGGCTCATTTGGTTACAGCATCCCTTTCACTTACATTGACATAAAACCCCTTACTTCATTCTAACATCACCACTGCTCATGAATCTTTCATCATCCACCCCCCACCCCCACCCCTCCTCCTCATCTCTCCCTCACCCCTTCCCTGTTGGAAAGCCAGTGTTGGTGGGTGAGAATTAATTAAACAGAATCACCCGAAGGCAGTTTGATTCCACCAGACGTGACTGTTCATTCACCAATACAGGTGTGGGCTCTGTGGAAGAGAGGAAAAATGCCTTTGTAGTTCGTCTGAATGTTCTGTCCTGCCACCATAATGTCTGATGTTCACTCATTTTCTTTTAAGTCTGATGCAGCATGTAAAGTTGAGGCTGTCCTGCCTCGTGCGCATGGATACAGTGTGTTCGTCACTGATCGTTTTGAGGCAGAGTGCTGTTTGATCGAGGTATAGACCTGGAGTCTAGAGTCTTCCACTGAGTCACTAAGGATAAATCAGATAAATTTGGTCAAAGTTGTCAGTCTGACTCAGCTGATCACGATTCCTCCAACTGAAGCGTTATTAACAGTAGCTGACTTAGTTCGTCACAGCTGCTGCCCTTACTTTGATACCTGACATTCATCGTAGGTTTTCCATTGTGTGAATATCGGTAACATACTGTGGTTTATAAGGACGCAATGGGATTGATGGCATCAGGGAAAAACAGCATTCTTTGATGTGAACCTATTCTCTGAGGAATGGATTAGAGAAACCAGGGAGAACGAGATGGGGAAGAACATAAGAGAGTGAGTGCATGATCTCTGAATGAAAACCAGAAACCCTGCAAGATGGGTCTCAATGAAAAACTGAAAATTTCCAGGCACCCAAATTCCCTTCAGCAGCTTGCCTTTAAAACCAACACACCTTATTCCTCTCATCTGTCTGCCCTTTTCTTGTGAAACTTTCTCTCACTCCCCAGACTCTTTCTGTTCCTCCTCTGTGCAGCTTCCTTTGAGATGTTGCCTTGAAAACTGCATATTTAGGGCCCCCCTGCTGGTTATAAACACATACTGCAAGCTGTAGCTCATATGGATGATATTAAACTGTATTCGTCATTCTGTCTCTCAGGAATACATTAAAAATGTATCAAATGGAACGTACAGTAGCGGCAGGTTTTACACATACAGTGTGCTCATTTATCCTGATGGAACGGTGTCAGGCAGAAACTTAACACATCTGTTCTCTTTAGGTGTAGTTCAATTTAGTCACATGGAGCTCTGTGACACCTTAGCTATTCTACTCTGGCCTCCACACCCCGGTCTTCCTCTCCCCATCCATCCTTCCCTGAGCTGTCCACACACAGCGCACATGACTCATCCAGATGACTCAACCCCACCCCACCCCCTTCCCCCACACGCACACGCTCACACATCTTTGTGTTATCTCCCCTGGCTAACCTTGACAGAGACACACAGAAAGGTGCTGGTATTGTAAGACGTAGCTGGAGATCTGCTGCTTTATGCCACCTCCGTGTTTTACATAAGTGCCCCATAGACCAGGATGGAAAATATTAGCATTTTTCTAAATGTATCTGCAAACATCACCCCCTTAAAAATAGCTTATGTTGTCAAATATACTTTGTGACCAAGGGCTAATATGACAGTGTGAATCCTTTTATCAAACCAATATGTTCACTTACTGCAGAAAGTGTTTTTTTCCGTTGACGCATGACTACGATTCCATTGCTACGTGTGTGTGTGTCCATGTGCGTGCGTGTGTGTGTGTATATATTTTCAGCAACACAGACCATTATGTGCAAAAAAAAACAACCTTTTTAACCTTTTTTTCGTAAGATGATTCAGACCTTCAATAGCAGAGCACAAACCATCATTTTGGCAAAGTGGAGTTAGGTGCAAATGGTTACTGTTTCATTCATTTTAAGCTTAGCCTGTTTGGGCTGTAGTGACTGTTCAAAGTTCAGCACAAATGACATTCGGGTACCTTTGAACTTTTGTGTATATTAAAAACTGTAACACATTTTCCATGTGGTGAATATTAGCCTAACTCTTGATTTCTTGGCATTGCCAACAAGTAAAAGGCATCCCTACAATGTTATTATGGCATGATTGTTCAGTGAAAAGTGCTCACGTCTGAAATCAGTTAAGGACACTTAATAATTGTACTCTCAGTTTGCTGTAGAAAGTTTTTTTTTAAAAAAAAAAAAAAAACAGAACAAAAAAAACAACACTCCCAGGACACCAAATTCATTGAACAAGATATTCTCTTGTGGTTTTTGTTTTTAGACATTGCTCTAAACATACATTCACGTATGTGATGAGACATTGATTTAACTCCTCTCTCTGTACATGTTTCACCATCAGGCCACCAATAGATGTCAGTGTTGGTCTGACAAAATTTTACTGAGCGCTCCTGTACAGTATGTGCTGTATATTTCAATGCATCCAAACACACATATATTTATATATATATACGTGTGTGTGTGTGTGTGTATAATAATGAGAATGCAGGTAATAGGAATTGAAACCTGTTTAGACTGGTTATTCAGCTTCTCAGACCCACTCTTCAGGAGACCCAAGCAACAAGTCCTGCTTCTTCTTTATGACTTTGAAAGCTTCAGTCTCTTTTCTCGTTCCTCTTGGAGATAAAGATTTAATAAATGGAGGTTATTGACTTCCTGCTTTGGTCTGTTCCAAACAACCTGTCCTCTGCTGGCTCACATCTATTATTTAGTTATACTGTGTGTCACCCTATGAACAACTGCAATGTGATGTATGGATGCATCTTGCGAAACCTCTCCGGTGGAACTCTCTCATGTTGATCTATATTTAATACTACACATTGCAGCTGCATGTGGCCACAGAGGGTCTTTGTGTCAGCAGTGGACTCTGCTCTTATTTGGAGGTGCCATAGGTTGATTCCTCATATGCGTGAATTGTTTAAATGTGCTAACTTGTTGAAAACCAAGTTTGTTTCATTGTACATTCCAGCAGTGGCTGTGTGGGTTGCGATTGCGGCTCCTAACTGCCATGGGAAGAGCAGATATGGTTGTGATATGAAAAGATTTAGTGTTACAATCTAAACCACTGCTGGTTGGCTGCAGCACGGGTCACCACACACTCTGGGTGTGTAATCTATCTCTGGTCAACCTCACACAGGATATGCCAACACACACTTGAAACCCACTGAATGCCTTCCTTTTCAAAATCCGCTTCATACTGCAGTTTGAGTCGGGGGGGGTGGGGGTATATTATGATGATTTGCGCTCATGATTTTTCACAGCACTGTCAAGTATTTGTCACTCTTTGAGTACCATGCTGGATCAGAATATGGAAACCTTCATTTTATTAGAGCATATAGCACTTGACTGTGTGACAGTTAGGAAAGGCCACTGGAATTCTACATGTCCACCCTTCGTAGATTTGTAGGCTAGTTTACGCTAGTAGGGAACATTATTTGGCCAGAGTTAGGGTAAAGATGATGGGGCCAACATTTTCCTAATACCAGGTCTGCTTCTCAACCAGAGGAAAGGCCTGGAGCTTAAGGTTGAGGTAGTAAAAGAAGGTCAAACAATAGAAAAGTCGGAGTAAACAGATATCACACTTTATTTAGATGTTTACTTAAATGTTCCTTATGAAGATTTCTTGTCAGCAAAGAAAATGCATTTGCACTCTCACACAGTTTGTATCCTTGAGATCTAACCAACATGTTGAGCGCATTCCTTCCTATCAAAATATGTGCAAGGCTGATCATTACAAGACTTCTGTAGTGTGTATTGAAGTGTCCATGTTTATTTGCACCTATACACAGGCTTTGATGGAGTATTGCTTCATGCGTTGGCACATTACCACCACAAACTGTCGATCAGTGCAATATCTTGAAGCCAATGGCAGGATGTGAATTGTGCCGACTACGTGCTTGCACGCGTGCATTCTTGTGAGTATGCACAATTCAAGAAAAATGGGGAACTGTATTGTTTGTATCATACATGTTGCTTCATTATGTTTTTAGTGGTCACAAACTTTTAAACTTTTGATCTGTTGGAAAATGTGTTGGAAAAAGTTTGCAGTTTCAGGTGTTGGTAAAAAAAAAAAAGGGGGGCAGAAATTAATGTAAAGTTGTTAATAAGTTGTGGTTAGTCTCAGGAAAAGTTTAGTTGAAAATTGAGTCACTCATTGAGTCACTGTGTTAATTTCAGCACTGCCAACAGAGATACGCAACACCGAAAATATAAACTTGACTCAAATATCATCTGCTTATAGCCTATAGTATGGACATAGGAAACCTTTTACACAAACAGATATAGAGCCTCTTCAAGAATTAATGTTCTTTTCTTGTAAATGCAGCTCTGAATTATATCATGTGATCTGTAGTGACCAACACTTGAGCCTCTTCTCAGTTTTTTCCACACAAAGCTAAATAACTGCCTACTTTCACTTAAAAATTGCTTGACATGATCAACATCAAAACCAAAAACTTTTTTGACACCAAGAGAGAGTCATTCAAGTCCATTCTAATGAAGCTACATGCAGGGGTTAACTCATAAACTATTTACCATGTAAAAAGAGAGGGGAAGTTAAAAGAAAATAGGAACTATACAAAAAATAATAATTTTACAAATGGCTATAATTTAGAATGTCACACAAAATTATGTTGTACACATTTTGGTTCGTTCTTGACTTTGGGAGTACATACCTGTGGTGGAAAAAAAACGCTCAGGTGTGATTATGTATTTGGCTCGTGAAAATGCCTGAGAAAGTTTCCATTTCCTTATGAACAATGTAAGACGAAGTTGAAAGGACCAGAATAAGCTTCTCAGTGAATCTTGTGACTAGAACATTTTAACACATGAAGGTTGTAAAGTGCTTCAAGAGCCTGATGATTCATCATTCCTCATTAATTAAACACAAGTAGTGCAGTTTCTTATGGAAAGTCTGGTGAGTCAACCTTTCTGCCCGAGTCTGAAATGTGCAGCTACATGTAAGTATGTGTGTGTGTGTGTGTGTGTGTGTGTGTGTGTGTGTGTGTGTGTGTATGTATATGTGTTATGATGCACAGTGCACACTCCCTGTGGTCTGGCTGCAGCAGCTGCATGGCCAGAGTCACGTCCTTCAGTGCAATGCTTGTGGGAATGTGGCGAGTTTGGTTGAGACCAGCTCATAAAACATTGCACCCTGGCACTGTCCTGCTTCCCCTGCAGACAGGGAAGCAGCGACCGATGGGGAAGCCACACAGGCGGCCAAAGTCAGGAGCTTCTCTCTACTGCTGCTTTTTTTCAGTCCCACACATGCTGCAGCTCAGCTGACCTGGAGGTCAGGACCTTTAGTTTCTGGCCACTGTGGTGTTCCCTCTGTGTGACTAGTTTCACTTCACCTGAACAGACAAGACTGGAGTTATTATTAATACTGCTTTTGGTCGTGTCACTTGATCTATTGTTTCTATACTTTGTAAATGAATTCTATGCTAGTGTGGTCTGATTTAGTAACCCTGAGGGTTTATTTCCCTGAAATTCATCACTTGTTGCAACAAGTTGCACCATGAAGGTTAGTATCATGGTTGTCATTTGTGTCCTTTAGCAGCTATTGAATTTGTAGAAAAGACTCAAAGCATATGTAAACACACCTCAATAGTAAAATTAGAATTATTAAACCAAAACAATAAAATGATACTTTACTCAAGCTGACTTTTTTTGTCATTGCAGATGCCTTTTAAAAGCATTGCAAAGAGTCTCCACTGAAGAAACTATATAAATGAATGAATCAATCAAGTGAAATCACACATCTTGAAGACAAGAGCTGTAGTCAAAAGGAACTGAACTTGACTGAGAGTAGGTTCAGGATCATATTTGACCTTTTGTTCCAGTAGAGGTAGCAGAAGTGACTTTGTGGTTTGCTGTTGTGCTGTGATGCACAAGTGAGGGTGGAAGTACCTCTGCCCTGTCAGTGCACTCTGTGGGTCCTGCTCCCACACTTTCATACACACAGACGCACACGCTATATGGGCCAAGCAATAATTAAAAGCAAAAGTAAATCAGTGGTTGTTGGATGTTTTATGCATCATTACAGTCCATGGAACACTGCACCACAAGTGTAACTCATTTCTGACAGGTCTCATTTTCTATGAAGTGAAGAAGCTAAATCGAGATTTCACTGTACCCATGCACAAATTCACATTGACAAAATCAGCCTCAGTTTGTGTGTCTGTGTGCAATGCATATTAAATAAGTTAGTGTGTTTGTTTCATTGTGTCTGCTAATGTTATTCACTTGAACACAAATACAACCATTACACTACATGCAAACATATACTTGTGCAGATGTGTGTGTGTGTGTGTGTGTGTGTAGCTTTTGTGAATGTGTCAGGGCAGAAACCTAAGCCACCACTGGCTCCACAGGGCTTCACCAATTCCCAGAGGTCCCAAACCCAGTCAGCTCCAGTGTTGTCCTGGCTTCAGTTACAGTCTCCATCTCTGTGCTTCTGCCATGCCCTCAAACCCTTGGAAGGCCTTCTTCCTGCCATAAATGTCACAATCCTCTCTCACAAGATAAATGAACTAGCAGTCATGAGCCAAATGAGATAATCTAAAATCAGCAGCAGCATCTTCTCGTACCTTCTATCTCTCTGCGATGTGTTTGTGTGCGTGAGTGTGTGTTTTTTTTCACAGGATGTAGTCCGAACTTCTGAATCTGTGCAAACGTGTTAAAATATGCCTCTGTCATTTGGTTCGCGTACATATTCACTAAGTGAGTTTTGTTGAGTAAGTAAACAATGATTTACATCAACTGAATGCATTTACATTTCAGAAACAATACATTTCCATCAAATTTTGAGGATTCGATAGACGGTCTGTGTAGTAAACAGTGTCTTTGTTTTTCTAGCCTTGCTTGACACAGCAAGGAGTCATGCACATTTTCTCAGTTCCCCAACCCCTTTGCTAAAAGATTGTCTACTGTAGTGGAAAGTTATGGTGTGCAGCTAAATTCAGTTCACTGCAGTAGAAAGATAAGACAAAAACTGTGTATTATAATGTTAATGTTGGTATTAGGTTGAGTTTTAACACATCATCTGTGGACCCAAATATAAATTACACTCCGCCTACTGGAAGGCCTCCTCTTTTCTCCTACTTCAAGTGCAAGACACTCACTCTCGTGTCCATGTGAAACCTAGTCTATTTGTGTCATATGTGTTGAGCTCAGGTGTTGCATGGAGATATGCTTCTCTCTGCTAAGATGCGTTATATTCTTTTTATGAAAAGTGACATTGGAGGTTGATGGTCTGAAGAAAACTGAGGAGATAATTTAACGGCAATAAGTGTCAGGTTTCTGTCTAATGAGAATTGTACAGAACATCCAGTGGTGGCAGGTTATGTTTTATAAAATCGTAGACATATGTCAGTATTTAAGACACAGCCGGTCCTAAAAAATACACCTGGAAAACAGTCGACATAATTCTTTAATTGAGAAATAATGAGCACTGAATTACTGTTGGTCTAGAGCTGCACTAAGAAGCTAATGTAGCTAATGAAATAAAGGTATCAATAAAGGTATCTGTGATTTTCATGAATAAAACAGTGCTTTATTAAGCAACAAAAAAACACAGGAAGACTTTAAAGAAAAAAACATCATTTGTAAATGCTCTTGTCCCTATGGATAAACCTAATTGGAAAGTGTGGTGTGTTAATGTGGTGTAATATAAAAGTGCAAAAGTGTGTTGTTTTCTCAGCAAAAGGAAGCACTGTTGCTTTTTGAGATGTCTGTCTGGTTCAGTGTGCTCGCTTATCTTTGGTAACATTTGGTGACCTGTTTCTGTCTCACTGTGGTTTGCATTTATTCTAAACTGCACTCACACTTCATGGTAGCATAGTTCACAAACACACGCACACACACACACTTGTGCACACAGTCACAGACTTATACCCATGATCTAGACTTTCATTGCATTTGTATCTGTGTATCCCTCCAGTAAAAAGTCTCTTTGCTCTGAGAAGTCATTCAATATCAATGAAACACACATGCTCCTGCTCAGATGCATACTTCTCATTCACTTTTTTTCTCACTGTTCCAGACACAGTGATTGAATCTTGAATGGATGTGATTATGATCTGCTGTCAGAGTCTGGGGCCAGATCAGACAGATGAAGGTGTGTGTATGCCAAGCCAGCTGTTGTTGGCCATGAATGGGTCTTGGCTAACCAGAGTGGCTAGCCTTTCAAGCAGACCTTATCTCCTCTGCATATCGGATGCTGGAAGCCCCTGGATCACGGTGCTGGCTCATAACAATATAACAGTCATCCACCTGTACACATGTATCACAAAGAGTCGCTTAGATAGCTGGATTTAGGAGGAAAAGCCCTAGAAAGGTTATCAGAGAAAAAGTAACACTTCTTAACACTGTAGGAATATGTACGTGCACATCAAGTATATGACATGCAAAGGCCAGGTTTAGCTGTGACATCTAAAATGGCAAGGTTTTTCCCTGGTGCTTCAACATCTTCAGTAGTAGAAATTGAACTTTGACATGGTCTATTTTCATTGCAGTGATGACCATAAGTTGGCCTGTGTGGGAGCCTAAAAACACAGATGTACACCTCTAGACACGTACAACTTGTCACCGAGTGGAAAATGTCAGACAGGGGAAAACCACTTTAAAACAAGTGATGTCATAGAAGTTGTCTGTGGCCGAGTTTTGTAAAGCTGCATAAAATATATTTTTTCCAGGTAAAAAAAACCCAACAGTTTTGTGCCAAGTTAACAAAACCAATGATCTCAGACTTTAAAAGGAAAAACAATACTGTGTTATACTTTATTTTCAGTTTATGTAGTATGAAGGATGAAACAAAGGAACTAATTGATGATAAAAACAGATGAATCAATGACAACACAAGACTGAATATTTGAACCTGTAGCACAAGCACATGTTCACACTGGTGGACAACACAAAACATATCTTTGGTGCACGATGAGGGATCAGTGTGAGCTGTTGCACAGGCAGTTGATAAACACCATCATGACTCACTACAGGAGAGAGAGAGATAGAGAGAGAGAGACTGATGGGTATCAGTGGGCAGAGGGAAGAGATAGCAGTACCTCAGCAGCTGTTGCCAAGGTTACCGCCTCTCGTCAGCACTGGCAAACGCACACAGGAACAGTGTTCTTACAGAGGCAAGGCCAGCATACTTCTTAAGATGTATGGGTTGGACACTGGAAAACCAGGTTTTGTTGTGCTGCAAAAGTGACTGTATTTTGTGTATGTTTGTGTGCATGGGGGGTGGGGGCTGACATATATGGATATACATTTGTGGGTTTGTTATCCTTTTGCACTTCTATTCATGTGAAACTTTGAGTTTTGCATCTTTGTAAAGACCTTCTTTGCATAAATTAGGTTACAGTTACATAACATTAGGTTAATGTTAGAGGTAAGGTGTTAAGGTGAATGAATGAGGGTATTTCTGGAAATTAGAGAATGAATTGTTTTTCTAAAAGGTCAGTGCTTCCAAGTGCTTGAAACAGAAAATATTCTGTGTTTTTCTTCTTGTCAACTAACTGCATGAAAAGACTTTATTCACCAAATAGATTTTAATCATCAGCATGCTAAGTTGCACAAAATTACAATGCTAACGTCATGGTAGCCAGTTGTAATATACACCCCTTTACACACATTTGCATGCTCATGTTTGCAAATTAGCACAAAATGAACAATAGACAGTAATGAACAACTCAAAGTTTTGATCTAGTACAGGATTAAAAGTTATTAGAATTAATCCTAATGCAGACACGTCATGAAGATGCATCGTCTGAGGGCCATAAAACTTCCATATCAAATTAAATTTCACAGACAGTTGTTGGAATATACAGTATCAACAACTACAGCCAGTCATCTCTGAAAAGAAAACCCACTAGTGTATAAGTAACATGTTTGTGATCTCGTTTCAAAGATTTAGATATTCAGTGGGATAAGACAGACTTGTTAAGAATCAAAAAATCGCTATACAAGAACTCCACCCTTGATAATAATGGCTGTTACAAGTGAATAATCCACCTACTCACTTTACTTAAAACATATGATTTTGTGTGTGTGTGTGTGTGAGACAGTGAGTGAGTGTGAGTGTGCCCACATGTGCCGTGTCTGCATCTCATACCTCTAAGGGCAGCACTTACCCTAACAGAGGGATTACCAGCTGACTGTGGGATAAACAACCTTGCCACTTGTGTTAACACTGAAGTGCCAGACCTGCTTGAGGGCGTCTGTATACACACCCACAAGTGAGTGTGTATAATCTATAGAAACACTCTTGTGGTGTGTTGATACTGAAGGTGATTTATGGGCGGCTCAACAGAGACTACTGTTTAAACTATTGTTTTAATCCTGCCTGCTCTGGGTCAGTGCTTTGTTAATATCTGTCTATATAACTCTGCATATTAAAGACACCCATTAGCTTCTGACTAATGGCCATTTCTCTGTGCCCGAGGCTACCTTTAAACAGACTCCTGTCTCCTGACGTAGCTTTGGCTCACTGGTGTCTGACACATACTATTAGCACTGAGGGCTGCCCTGCTTGTTGCACAGTCTACGGAGAGATTGTCCTGTTAATTGGAGGGTATTTTAACACTAACACTGTATTACACTGTGGTTCCTGTACTGCTCTACATTCTCCAGTTTAGTTTTACTGCTTTGACTGAAGGACATTTTTATTGCATTGCATTTTTATTGCATTATTATTTATTGCACTGAATGCTGCTTATCTAATTTTGGAAAGACAGGGAAGACATGGTTCTGCTGTTCCACAAAAACAGAAGTTTGTTTTGTTTATTTTAAATTAAGTAGAGTTTATAAAATGGTTACAATCAAAATGCCACGTCTGTCCATTATAATTTCCATGCAAGAGTTGCTGGTGGTCAGTCAAGCTGTTATCTTACCAAATCTGGTCTCTCAACAAAATGCTTGTCTCTTGTGTTCTGTGGCATTAAAAAATTCAAAACCTCACATACACAATATTGACCTAATAATTTAGCTCAATAATATATTATAATATTTCTTTGATACCTGAAGCAACTTAGTAAGAAATACATAATGTGTCCTTTCTTCACAGAGCAGCAAGAAAGAGGCAATTTTATAACATAATTTTATATATTTTTATTATATTTTTTATGAATTTGTCATAATCGCAGCGCCACTTGATCTAAAAGATAGTTTGGGCCAGCTGTCCTGTCAAGCGAGCAATTTTCTGAAAGAGTCTGATATCAAAGATACAAAGTCCTTCCTGTTTTTCACTACTTCTGCTCACAGTTCCTTTAGTCGTGTGAACAGGCCCTCTCATCTCACCATCAACATGAGGCTGCATGAACGAGTCTTAAGCATTACACGTGTAGTTAAAAACAGCTGTCAGCAGAGGGCAGACTCTTCCTTTTACAGGGAGAAACACCAGCTGCAGTGATGTTTGCAGCACTAGCTGCCTCGCTGCATTGACTGTGACACTGACTGACAGAGTGACTCTTTGACATTATGTGTCACGTTCATTTAAACCCACTACGTCTTCACTTTCTCTCTCTCTGTCTTCTTGTGTTTGTTTCAGCCTGTCTGACTTCCTAACTGTCTCTTTTTCTCTCTTCTTTTTTTCTCTCTGTCTCTGTGATGTGTGTGTGTGTGTGTGTGTGTGTGTGTGTGCTCTGTCTGCTCTCAGTGACAGTGTCTGGGAGTTAACCAATCACAAGACAAGAGCAGGGTCCACAGAGGGCTCAGAGGCCATGAGAAATACTCGTCCACCCCTCCAGCACCCGCAATCTCACTCCCCAACCAGCACTTCTCTCACCCCTGACGACGCTCAGACACACACTCTCTGTCACATGCGCTGAACACAAACAGAAGCACGCAAACACACGTACATGTTTTAGCCTGGTGTAAAACCCTCCGATCAACCATCAGCTACGTTTTTTTTTTTCTTAAGGGAACCTATTTCCTCAGCCAGAGGTCAGAAGGTTATAGATAAACGCTATGGGTTGATTAAGAAACAGTCTGATAGTGTGACCATGCAAATGAGTCGAACTGCTTATTTCCCAGGGTCAAGTTCCCCATCTCAGTATAACTCTATCGTCACCAAAAACACATTTTCTCATGTGCTTATTTCCCCTGCAGCGATGTGGGCAAGTCTTAGCACTCTCACCAGCTTCTCCAACTCTGATTCTGACAGATTTGTTCTCTCCCGTTGAATAATGAGCAGCATGCACACGCTGGCAAAGTGACACACTTCTCTTTTTTTTTTTAATTCTGTCTCCTTTAGTGCCCTGCAGTCCTTCTCACCCTCCTCTTTTGACATCAACTTAAGCAGTCAAACCTAACAGACTCAGATTTAGACATGAGATAACAAATACAGGACATCGGGTACAGTAACTAAATGTGTTAACTGCATTACATAGAGTAAGAATCATGATAAGGTTTTCTGCTTCTGTGTGTTTGTGTGTGTGTGTGTGTGCCCTGACCTGTACATGACCTTTAATCTCGGTGCACTGGTGTTTCAAGAGTGCTGCCACACCAGGCAGAAGTGAAACCTGTGGGTGTGTGGCTTTGTGTCGGCCTGCTGTGTGTGAGTATTTCTAAACATGTGCCTATACGTGCGTCTCTCTTCATACCCACATTTGTACAGACGGCACTCTGCTGCACCTCTGACGCCTGCCTTTCTTTTTGTTCTCCAATTCTCTCTCATTTTCTTCCTTTGTGGCAGACATGTTCATTTCAGTGCGGTTACAAATACGCACACTTTTTGAAGTCACACTGGGTTCTTACAGTCATGTGCACACATTTTCAGGCACACACAAGGGCAGGTCGGCACGTACTCAACCTGACTTGCTCACGTACTGTCCTTTGCCCGTTTGTCATAGCAGCCACCTATGCATGGGAAGGCACATGTGTCCAATTTCACATGCTCGCAGTCAAAAAATGTAACTATGAAAGCAAGTTCTCTTTCATCCCAAACATGCAGCAGCAGTTGTCATGTGTCTTTCTCTTCTTTATACAGAGAAACATGAGATGTCCACTGGCCTGTATCAGTGTGAGAGCAAAGACAGAGGGAAACGGACCATGTTGACTGCAACCGTTTTTCACACATCATGTGGCTCGAAAGAGAAAATACCCTAATTGTGAAACCGAGTAATACTAAGATAACCTACAATACAATATGACGGTTGGTTGAACATTTTTTCACGAATGTTTGTTTCCAGTGTCTCTTAGAAACCTCTTGGAGATGAGAGATGATGATGGGTTTGATAGTCATTTGTCAAGTGTCAACCAAAGTTCAGTTCATCTAATATCACACATTCAATTTGTATCTCTGAGCTTTTCTTTTCTTCGACTACATGCGTTGTGTTTTGCAGGTCCTTGACAAATAAGAAATGTTTCCAACACAGGTTGAGACAGCGAAGTGCTCATTTGTGCCTCTTTTTTAATTTGTCCATTTTTAACAGATTTAATAGGTGGAAATTAAATCAGTGTTGTTTTTATATGAGTATTTGTAGCTCATGATCTGTTAATTAGCGTTAGTTACGCAAGACTTCAGAGGCAAAGTATGTAATGTATATAAACCTGCCATAGTCAAAAGTCATTTTTAAAAAGATTAAAAACAAGTTTGTTACCTCTTATAAGGAATTTGTTCATTCATGATGATTATTTTGTTATTATATGCTCTCTAGGGATGGACAATGCATTTTAACACAAAACAACACGATAATGTGTTACACATAATGTGCTTTTTATAATTAACAATGTGAGAGCATCCCAAATGTTTTCATGCTTTAAATAGATCAATAATCCAATCCCAAGCAGAACCATTCTCGTCAGTGTAACGACTGAATGAATGATTTCCCACTGTGCCATATTTGGTCACTAGGATGAGGATATAAAGACATCAAAATTGGACAGAAAGGCAAATACTCAGGGGCTGAAAGTGCATTGCCAGCTTTTTACTTCTCAGTAAAGAGCAGCTGAGAGTGATTCAGCCACTGATGGAGTTTCCAGTGAAGGTCCTCTCAGTTTTCTGCTGCCCTGCCAACAACCACCAACCCCTCTCTCTTTCCTGGCTTTAGACCCTACCTAGGGGCAACCAGAATTAGGCTCGGGCGGGGGGTCGACAAGGGGGTCAGAAAGATCAACAGGAACTGGTGTGTGGGTGGCAGTGCCAAGGGATGGTTGAAGGAAAGGAGAGCAATAAGAGGAAGGTGGGAGGGCACTCCAGAGGCCTGGGGAAAGGGAGGATTTACCAGCAAATCGAGTGAAACATTGCGTGATTCAGGCCCCAGTCACTGTGGGTGGGGGGGTTGGGCAAGAGGGCAAAGGGATGGAGAGAGGGGAGGCAAGGCATGAGTGGAGGGAGGTCTTCTGGAGTGTAAAGAAACATTAAGGGAGAGGTGGAGAGAGTGATGGGGCAGGAAGGGGTGGAGGGCTGACAGATGCCACAGTCCAGGCCCACAGTGCAGGAAGTCATTCATATTGAGAAGTGCTTGTTGCTGGCTCCCACTGTCCACTTCAGAGAAGAGTCAGAACATATAGATACACAACTTTGGACAATCCTATGACAAAACAGCTCCTACACAATGTGTCAGAAAGAGAAACCTAAATAGGTCAAATGTTGTTATATGCGCTGCATTGATTAAGTCGTGCTGTAATGTCTCTTTAGTGCATCACATGGAGAATATAGTGCTTCATTTTCAATAGCTCATTCTGGAGTTCATGAATCCATGCAATTGCTTTTTGGTAGATTAAAACCAGAACTGGGTTCTGATGCCAAATACCAGTATTTGAAACTTTAAAAAGTTATATAATGAACAAAGAAATCTCTGTAATTGTATTAATACTTATTAACATATAAGCTGACGTTAATATATCAATTCTAAGCTTGAACTGGATCTGTAGGTCAATCAGTCACACTTTTTTGATAAGTAAGGATCATGTCACATCACCATGTAACTATTTAGAGTGTAAAAATAATACATGATCCCACAAGGCAGTCAAAAAAGTAAGAATATATTGCTTAACACTTGCAAAAAAGTTGATTTTGACAAATGTCACATTAAAGGAATGACCCAAGTTACATTTGAAATAGTGTTCATTTTGTTTTGAGTCGAACATGTAAGTGAACATGAGACAAACTAAACCTGCATGTAGATGAGAGAGCTGTTGCTGCTGTTAGAATCAGGTCTAATGAGCTAAATGTAAAAGCCATGTGGGTGTGACCAGAGGACCCATCACTTCACCAGCAGTCAGCTATTGAGATCTTCTGTGTGTGTGTGTGTGTATGACAGAGTGATGAGAATGGATGGGGATGAATAGGGATTTGGAGGTGAGGTGGGGGGGCAGATTGCACTTTGGCAGGGAAATACAGTTCTGTGCCAGAGAAGGGTCTGCTCATCTCATTGCCCGCTCGCACACATACACACACATGCCGTACACACACATGCTAACCCCCTCTCTTAAGCCCATTTCCTTTGCGCAGGGCATGGGAACTCCCCTGATCTCTCTCCTCCCACTCTCCTCTCTTCCTCCACATCATCCCTGTCCTCTTGCTCACCCTCTTTCCTCTCGTTCTCTCTCCATCCATCTCTCTACCCCCTTTTTTTACCTCTCTCCATCACCCTGTCCTGCCCTCTCTCTGTCACTCTCTCTGGTACCCCCTTCTTCCCTCGTGGTCCTCCTGTCCTCCTCTAGCGCTTGTTTCTCCCAGTGTCTTCTCCTTGCTCGTTTTTATTTCCTGCCCACATCTGTGCCCAATTTATCCCGAGCACGGTCTGTGTTTTTTCCCGATAATTTGTTTTTGATTCCCCAGAATTAAAAAAGCATTGTGTGCACTTTCACTGGAGCGAGCACACATACAAACGCATGCACACACATGCGCTCGCACACACGTACGCACACATTTTTATTGTATTATTCTATAAAAGTTCCTATAAATCACTGGTTATTAATCGGCCCCAGACGGCCGTCCCCCTTTTGCTCCCCCTCTCCCTCTCCGCACAAACACAGACCAGATGCATAGGAAATGGGATGGCAAAAAGGGCACCCAAGAGACAGGCTGCACTTTTTTTCCTTTTTTCCCCCCTCTCCTCCTCCTTCTTTTCTGAGAACGCTCATTTATGTAGCAATGCCCAGACCCCGGACTCACAGAGGAAATAAAGTTTAAATTAAAGTTTAGAAGAAATAAATTAAATAATAAATACAAATGGTGATGTGCTGCCAAACAGCCCGGTGTGTGGGATAGAGGTTAAACGTCCATCCTCTGTAGTTGAAGGCAAATGGATTCCATTCCAGCTGTTTGAATCAAGCCCAGTTCATCTCAAATGTGTTCATATGTGCAGTCGACCACACATTCACCCTGCCTCTATCTTTCTGTGTTTCATTCAGCTCTTGTAAGGTTAGCCCTCATTAGTGTAGTGGGTACACCACTTCCTGCATTTGACTATCATATCTTGCACCTGTGCAGCTGGACTAATCTGAAAGTCGGTTTCTTAACTGGCTGAGACATCTGTGTGCCCCCAAACTGACATTTGTCTGTGAGACGGTGCCTGCCAGACAACTGGTTTCCTCCCTATTAGCTCAAACACTTTCATATTAGCAGCTTTCCCTCATCAAACTACAGTAACGCAGACACTCACACACCTGCACTCAGCTGGCCCGCTCAGACAGAGCGAAAAGGGCAAGTAACCACCAGAGAGAGGGATTTGGATAGAGTGAGAGTGAATTATAGGGAGACTATGGAGACAGAGAAAGAGAGACAGGGAGGATGTGGATGTAATGTAAGTGAGAGGACATATTTGTCCCACCCTGTACTGCATTGCCTGAGAGCCTGGATGATGTGAGGAGGCTGAAGTGAACTGTTCACAGAGAGCAGGCAGAAAATGTGAGAAATGTGCGCGTTGGCTGCGGGGACGAGGGGGAGAACGCTGGTTTTTCAGGCACGCAGGGACAGCCTGCAGAGTTCTGCCAAGAGAAACATGGCGCTATGTTCCTTGCAAGAGCTATGGGGATGAGAGAGGAGGGAAGGGGCAAGAGAGAGAGAGAGAGAGAGAGAGAGAGAGAGGAGAGAAGGTGTGTGTCTTGTGTGTGTGTGCGTGTGTGTGTCTGTGAGTGCGGAGGTGGGGGAGGCAGTGGGGTTGAAGAAGAAGACAAGGGGTTCCCAAGGGCATTTCTAGAGGTTGTTACCACAAGATGTATAAGATATGACAAGGTATGACATGACCTGGTGTGTTGATCATGAGACAAAATCTCTTGTTGTAAAATCTGCTGCATTACAGCAGGGACTACATATAAAATATGCCCTATGTAGCATCACATTATGTTATGGATGATAATCATATATTAGGTCTGGTTGTACATATGTAAGTTCATTCTACGTTTTCATAAAAGATAAAATCTTGAGTAGTACAAAGCTGTCAAATGTGTGATGTTTGGTCTGGAAGAGATTCGGCGATAAGGGTAAGGGAGTGAGCCGCAGCCAAGGCCCAGGCCCAGATGTCCACTTTCAGCTGTCCTGGCTGACCACTGCCTCGCCTGCCAACACTCGGCTGAATATCCCCACATCGCAGCAAATATGTAAATATGTTGACTTGGAAGGATGTCCTCTTCTCTTCCGACCTTGTAGCACTTTTGGAGAGAAGCAAGACAGCGGAGAGGAGAGAAAACAGCTCCAGCGCTCCATATAAGGGCCTGCTTTGGGCTCTAACACCAGCTTCTCATCACTTTCTACTCCACTGGGCCATTACACAACTGGGGGAACACATACAGGAACCCTAACCTTCAACACTTAGTATACACACTCAAACTCACATACACACACACTATGCAGTGAGATGTGGAGATCTGGGTGTAAGATTTAAATGTTGGGTAGTGAACACCCAGTTCCACTCAAAAGTGAAATGATGCTTTTGCTGCAGGTGGGGCTCTGCTCTGTTTCTTTATAAAGGCATCTAAACAAGAGGCGGAGGCTAACAGTAACTTACCAAGTTTACTCAAGCATTGCAACTAAGCACAATTTTAAAGGATTTGTAGTTTATCTGGGTTCTTCTGTTCTACTCCAATGAAATATTGTACTTTTTACACTGCTTCATTCATTTTCCATTTTAATGGTTACTTTTCAGTTAAAGATGTACTACACAGAATACACCATAATCTCATGAAATACAGTAAATTGACTAACCAAGAGCATTTACATTACATGGATTTAGGACCATTTGGCACCATTTTATTTTTGCAGTTTGGAGCTCAGATGTATTAAAAGTCATTTTAATTTGACTGCACCAAATTTCTGAGAAAATTGTGTTTTTACTCTATTAACATTTATGTTATAATTATGATTCTAATTATAATATTGGTCAGTAGAAAATGATCATATTTCATTGGCCTAACATACAGTGTTTCATATGTAAGATCTTTTTGTGCAAATTTGCTTGCAATTATGAGCTGTATAATTCTGGTCGTAATTATATAAAGCACAGTTGTAAGTAGTTTAACTAGCTGAGTCTCTGAGTCTTGTAAAACCAACATTACCACTAAAATGCTTTTAAACGATCAGTGATTTCTTGCATTTCTCGAATAACGCACACCAGCTACTCAGGTGCATCGTAACGTTTTTAACTTTTTATAGAGTATTACTACGAGTAATATTTTAACAGTTCTGGTTTGGCGCCCCCCTGTGGCTGTATAAAAAAGGGGGCATCACTCTTGACACCTCCCTGCCCACAGAGACACAGAGATGAATGAACCAACACAGGCTGCATGCATTATATCTTAGACAGTTCCTGACAAAGAACACAAGTGATCAAGCACACACACACACACACACACACATATACACACCCTTGTGACCTGTGACAGATGTATTTTAGACAAGTCATCGCCTACGTTTCCCAGGCTAGGCAGTGTATTATATAGTAAGGCTGTTGCTCATCTCTGTAGCGGTACCTCCCCGCCTACAAGCCTCCTTGTCCCTGCTGAACTCTGTGTGCCCTTTCAGGCCCAGATGATTAAAAAGGGGGAAGAGAAGACAGAGAAAGACAGAAACCTCACTCATTCTCATTTTCCAGAACTCTACCTCTTTACTTGGTATGTGTGGTTGGTAGACTGTGTGTGTGTGTGTGTGTGTGTGTGTGAGGTGTGTGTAAGTCTGTATGTGTGTGTGTGTGGTGGGTATATTCATCCAGGCCTCTCTGGCTTGTGGGTATTGGCTTGTGGTTTGGGTCTTGGTGGAGAGCGAGGGTGAGGGTGGCGGAACACCATGGCTGCCACACTGCCACAGACATACTGGCACCACTGAGCCAGTACAAGTTCCTCTTTCCAAAATACGGAACCACCACTCTGTGTGTGTGGGGGAGGATGTGTGTGTGTGTGTGTGTGTGTGTGTGTGTGTGTGTGTGTGTGTCTCAACCATCATGAGATTGCCCGTGCGGCTTTCAGTATCTCTGTGCTAAACTGATGAGCTTTCTCACAGATACAATTACATACAGTATGTTTTGTATGTAGAATCTCACAAGACATGTGCAGGACAAAAAATAAAGAGAAACAACTCCTCGGGCATTTTGCTTGTCATGGATTCTGTGATCTAATTTTTAAAAAAATTGTTGCTTTTATTCTCTATTATAAACACAGGCATGCAGCAGCTCTAAAGACTTACGGTTTGATGACAGTGAGCTTTAATTTTCAGGTAACAGACGGTGAGGAGGTGACCCAGGATGAAGAGGTAAGTTTCAAGAAGTTGCCCTGAAGTCATGCTATTTTACAGATGGTAGCATTCTTGGCAGGCTTCTTCTCCTGCCAACCCTCTTTTTTTCCTCCCTCCTGTGTTTTTTTGTGTGAGTTTGTGTGTGTGCGTGTGTCTCCATTCTCCATCCCTCCCTGGGGCTGGCAGCAGTGTCTGGGCACTCGTTTCAGTGTTGGCCCTGAACCCAGCAGGATGTGGAGATCAGTGCTTAAGTGCGTGCGTGTATGTGTGTGTGCGTGCGTGCATGAGCGCGGGCATGTGCTTCTGTTCTTTTTTTTTTTTTCTCCTTTTTCTGATTTTGCGTCTTGGCTGACTTTTTTACCTCTCGAAGAATTTGGAAAGGCTGTGAGATTTTTTTCTCCTGCATGACTTTCAGCAGTGCTCCCTCTCTCTCTTTCCCTCTCTCTCTCTCTGTTCCTCTGCTGCTCTCTCACTCCCTCTCACCCTGTGTCTGCTGTGGCTCCTCGCTAATAGATTTCATATGTTGCTGCAGTTGACATCAGTCCTAAACTATTTTACATGTGATCTGCGATATTTCCTCAGGAAATCTGTCAGATATTTATTAAAGGCTAATAAAATAAACCTCTCCTGTTGTCATTTTCACTTTTCTATCTCTTGTCCTTTTCTCTTCCCCGACTTCTCGCCCCCTGTATTGTGTCCCATACGCTGTTGTCCTGCTCTCAGAAGCTGGCTTGATTCTATTATTATTACTCATGCTTCTTAAATAGGCTTTTTTTTTTTCAAGAGACAATTTCCTTCCATTCATAAGAAATGCTGTGGGGTCAGACAGCACACAGGTTGGGTCTGTGTGGGCCGCTTGGGGTCTTTCCCCTTCCTCTGTCTCCTTGTCACATTGACTCTTTATTCTGCTCTTTCTCTTTCTCCCATCCTTTGACATCCAGTGTTCTCTCTTTTCAGCTCCCACTGAGCAGATATACTGTCCGACAGTATCACATATATTCTGATTCCCTTGCTCCAGTTCATCACTCAAACCATTTAGTGTTTATTCAGACCTTAAACCTTGTGCATCACTTTTTACCCGCCGTCCAGAAATTCAGCCGGTAATATTTAGTATCCTTGGAAACTTTGGTATCTCCACTACAATTTAAAATAAAGTCATGTGGGTTTGAACAGTGTTTGGCATGAGTTGTAATGACTGACCCAGCGGAAGGTCATTGGATACACTATACCTTCACCTCTTGTTTCTCTTTACCCTTCCTATTCCCTCCATCCTCTCCTCCATCCAGCTGCACTTCTCATGTCTCCCTCGTCCGCATGCTGGAGTCAGGCCACCATCCTCTCTTTCAGTCTCTCCCGCTGCTCCACTGTTTCCTCCACCTCTTCCTCCGCCCTCCGATCTGTCCCATACGTTACCTTACAGCGCCGGGGCAAGACAATCCAGCGTGTCTGGAGTTGTCTCTGCACGCAACTGGAGCAACACACTACCTTATAAAGACAGGTATTCACACTTAGCATAAAGCACTACTGCACAGTGTAAAAGTTGACAGACGCCACTGAAATGATACAGTAAAAGTCACGGTTTTGAACAGACGCCATGTCGTGACTGTGCACACTCTGGTCAAGTCACAGTGATTCCTAATGTAACCAACACCACCATTCTGCTCATGTTCAACTCAGCAGCTGCACAGTAAGTTTATGTGATGATGAATACGCTGTGAGGACACACCCGCAGTTACAGGCTTAAACATACATCGTTTAGGTTTTTTTTATTTCTTCCTGGGAGCAAAAACTAACGAGCAGCGTTTTGAACTCAGCTATGTGTTTTCCAAGAGTCCATGTGTGAAGATTTGATATGAAGAGATAACCGAGGTTGGGCGATAAGTAAGACACTTTCATCACAGACTTATTGCTTTGAGAATAGAGTTGAAAGTCTGTATGTAATATATCAGTGTTGCCGTTTGTTTTCTCTCTCTGTCATTGCCCGGAACAGCAGTGATGGAAAACAAACACATCAGCACTTGGCATTCTGAACCCTTAAATTGCCCTCCCTCCATCCCTCCCTCCTCCTTTTTCTCTTTCATCCTTCTCCCAACAGTACACTCATTCGGTTCTTTCTGGGGTCCCCTGGCTGTAGTACCCATAACTCACCCTGAGACACCAACACCCACACCATGCTCTCACTAACCTTTATAGAGCGGCCAAGACGCAGCCAGAGAGAGGGAGAGACAGGGCAAATACTTTCTCTCTGGGCCTCAGGCTGGAAAACAAGAGGAGGAAGATAGACCAGGGGAGAGTGGGACTCTGGTCCACCCTGGGCATCAGAGACTGAAACCGAAGAAAGATGATTTTGTGGCGCAAAAGGAAAAGAGAGCAATGCCAGGGAAGTGAGGGTTAAGAATGTATGATGGTGTGATAGAGACAGAGGGAAAGCGGGAGAGAGAGAGCAGATGTAGCGAGATAGCAATGGCAGAGGGTGCCTGTCTGTCTCCGCAATCGTCTATGTGTCTGTCTATGGCGGATTTATGTGTTTGTTTGTGTCTTCGTCCTCAACTCTGTCACTTCCGTAATGCATTCCATATTTTGTGCCGTCACCAGCAAGAGTTCACTGGCATTTCAAAGCGTCTCTTCTCTTCCCCCTCTCCATGGCCCTGTCGATACACACAGCCTACTGTAAACCCTAATTCTATTGACGTCTATAGAGGCAACATTTTCTTTAAAACACATAGTAATTACAGAGGTATGTGATGCTTTAACTGCACACTCAGTCACACTGAGATCTTTTGGTTTGGTTTGTGACTGCAGTTTGAGGCCGTTGCTGGAATTTGGACGAGATATGCGGCCACGTGTTTGGTCATATTCAGGTATACTTTGTGCTGTACAATTATGTGGTTTTATTTGTTTTGGTGTAAACAATTTTGTATCATGAAGATAACTCTGTTGGACCGGCTCATTGAAGAGATGCCAGTAGTCAGCTGGATGGTAGAGGTCCTGAAGGAATAAAAAGAGACGCTCAATGCACCAAAGTCTGGACGACCCAGCCTGTACGCCTCACAAAGCGGAACTACTAACCAGATAAACAACAGCACACAAAAACATCAAGTTCACCAGTTAGTCAGTTCAGTAATTTGATGAGCTGCGCATTTTTACAGAATTTGCCCCAGTGAAAGAAAATATATCAATATATTGTTAAATTGACTGATTCCATTTCTTGTGTAAATGACAACATCAATACCACTCTCGTCTGTTTGCTAAATATGAAGCTACTGTACAGTAGAGCCAGGAGTGTGGAAGAGTGTTTGCTATAAACAGTGGAAGCAGGGGGCTAGCCAAAGGTAACAAAATATGCCTACCAAATTCCGTGTAAAACCACAGCTTGACATTTTTAAGCTTTGTGTTTTGTACGTAATAAACAAAGAAGATAACGAGTTACAACAAAGGAAGCAGAAATGTGTATTTTGCGTTCCAAAATGCACTGGTTGATTTCTGGGCACGTAATTATGCCTTTTGAAGCCATGTGTACTAATGGGAACTTTGAGGATCCTGAACAGCAAACCCAAAGGCTCTGGAAGCCGTCGATCCGTCCATGTATCTCCACAAGAATTTCAACTATCAGTAAATTCTTCTTGTGAAATTAGGCAGGCTTTTAACATCGTGGTTTCAGACACAACAGATTGCAAGCACTCAGAATCTGATCGATGAGAAACCTGTGTGAATCAGTCATAGGAGGCACCACTAAATGTTCTACATCAGGGAGGCTGACTGTGGTTAGAGGCCACTTTAGTTTGCACTGAGGAGCACTGATCGGCATGTATGGGTATGACTTTATCAGAATTACTAAGTGCTGCATAACAAAGGGAGTGTTTGCAGAATGGGTATGTGCTGTATTGTTGTAAATGAGTGTGACTGAGAGGTTAGATACCATATGGCAATGAAGTCATTTGGCCTGGCCCTTCTCTGGAAGCCCCACCCGAGCCCCGGCGAGAGACACAGGACGCTGAGACTGAAGAGAAAACAACTTTTAATCGATTATGATAACCACCATCTAAATCAAATCCCCTCCACTCTCCTTTCCTCCCCTGCTGCACTCCTCCTCCACTCCCTCACCTCTCCCACTCTCATTTATTCCACCCCACCCCAGGGTATTCTGCTTTCTTGGCAGTACACCGGACCAAGCCACCTGCAAATCCTTCCCCCCCTTAATCACACATATTCACACACAGACACACACATGAACGCACAACATGCGCACACACACGACAACGCAATTCTCTCAATCAGTCAGACACACAAGACAAAGCTCTTGGTCGTTGCAACATGTATTATGTGCACGCTGTTTCCTCTTGAGAGACTCTTAACTCCATTCCAAGATGTGGAGTTGTACACGTGTAAAGTTTTTATCAGCACGTCAGAGCCAAGCTACATGCTACTTTTTTTTTTGCAGAGTTTTTCCTTTTCAAATAGTTCCCTCCATTCAAACAGATAAACCCTCCGACATTCAGACGCACACGCAAACAAAGTGCGGCAGCTACCTCTGATGCGAGAGACGCCTCTGAATCTGCCCCCCAGCACATCAGACAACCAGCCTGGGAGACAAAATGGGATTTTCCATCATAAATTACCTCTTTTGTCTCAGTGGCCATCCTCTGTTCTATTTGTTCTTCTTTTCCCTCCCTGCGCCATCCCGTCAACTGTGTTTATCTTTCACACTCCTTTTCACATTCACTCTCTTCTCATCCCTCACCCTCACCCATCTTATAGCCACTGATGGATGCCTGGATATTTAAACTCAGACCCAAGCTGTCAAGCGAGGTCAGTTTTACCATTTACAGCCTGCAGAGAATGTAACCTGATCATACTAATATCTATGCCTGCAGGTGTCTGAGTCAGAAGATCTACACTGTAAGAGGAAGGCCGTCAATTTCATTCTCAACATCCAATCCAAGTTTTACATTACAAGCATCAAGAGGACTAAGATATGATCCAGAGTTTTGTCTCGGGATCCAATAATAATCCACTCTGTGATAAGCACCATGCGACAGTTGCATTAGCGCTCCTCCACTGTCCCTATGATGAATGTGCCAAATCCCATATGGCCCAAGTTACGAGAAAAATGAATATTACACTTTCCATGGGTTGAAATGTTTAAATTCCACACTGTCGTGTCTTGCAGGACCTGTATCTCTGGCTGATGTACCAGAGGGGCTGCACTGACAGACACTGCAGAGACGGCCTCGTAAATGGGTCACGTTGATTCGCCGTGGGTCATGAGGATGAATTGACTCAATTTAGCAAAAGAGCAGGCAGAATGTCAGAGCAGAGCGGGCTTTCACTTGAGCCACCAGCTCTGTGTAGTGTGCATAGCACAGTGTCGCAGGACGCAGGGCTGACACGCCTGTGTTTGACTGATTATAAACCAGCGGTCACTGGGTAGTCTCACTGCTCTCTTTACTGCTCAGGACAGACACATGAGTTGGTGGATGGGCTCATTCAGCAGAGTTATAGCTCATCCTGGCCGACTGCCCCATCTACATGGGCGCCCAGGTTAGCAGAGCTGTTTACAAAAGACAGTGGTGCACCTTTATTGTGTTTATTCTTGGTTCATTTGAAGTGTGTGTCCAAGCACAAATAGGTATGGCTGAGAACTGATCAAGTGGACAGTTTACAGTTGATCTCTGATGGGTGTTTTGCTGTCAGAACAGGTGGTGCTTGATTCTGTTCATGTCTGTTTGTGTGCACATGCAGCAGAATTACTGTTTAGCCTCGCTCATACTGGAACCTTTTTTCTCAGTAAGGCCCAAATATAATTCTTAGTGTCTTGAACTGCACATTGACAGGATTTGTGATGTGAAAGGTGTCACTTGTGGTGTCCTGCAGATAATTAACCTAGTTCTGCAGTTTCTCTCAGTTATCACTATTTTAGCATCTTTCCACTTTTGGTTTCAAGTTTCACAATTTAAGAATTTGACTCAGTATTGCTGCTCTCATCAGCACTGTTTCCAACACTTTCTAGTGAAACTTTTGCTAGACGTTTGCTAGACGTGTAAATAACAACTGCTGTGTGTGTTAATTGTCTTGTTTCCACTGCCCACTGTAAATTTATGCACATCACAGCCTGCTAACTGTCTTACCCTGTAGCTCTGGATCCACACACAGTATGGCCAGAGGGCAGGAACTCCGGGGAGGGAGCAGGTTTCATCACTCATTGTGCTCCTTAGGTCTGCGTCCCACAGGGCAGATGGGGAATGTAATGAAATGGCTGCAGCTCACATCAGTACGGAGGAGGATCGGAGCACAAGACAGTACCACAGTGACTCCAGCATTCCTACCAAAGCATCTGCTAAGGTCATCCACACTGAGTCCAAGTCCGAGCCCAAGGCCTCTGAGTAGCTCACGCCTTCATTCAGGGAAATCTGGAGGAGATTTCCCTGATTGGAATGCCGGGCCGGGAATCATCTCAGTCAGTTGTTTTTATTCTGATTGGTTGTCTCTACCAGTGCTGCTTTTCTAATAAGCGAGTAAGTATGTGAGGATGGATCTGTGATCATGAGTGCTGTTTTAGATGCTTAGTGCTCGCTCTGTGAACTGGAGCAGTTGCAACCACAGAAAAACCACATGAGACCAGAAGTAGTGACGCAAGACGCACGCCGGAGCAAAGCCTGGGAAACTGTGTCACTGAAAGTGCAGCCGTGCATCTTACATCCTCTTCAAGCCTGTTTGTGCATTGTAATGAAACATTTGGACATTTATATCCTACAGTGTCAGCAAGTTATGGAGTTTTTGTGGTGAGAGAGTGAACCCTGTCTTTACTCTCTTTTAACTAAATCTTTAAATCACTGTGTACAATACTTTCAGTTCCAGTGTTATGTATTGTAATGCCTGCTGTAGGTCAGTGCAGCTGTGGCTATTTGTTTTCGTCTAAATAAATACCCAAACTTGCCCGCAGGATGATGCAATTCTGGGCTTTTTTATTAGGGAGGATGTAACCGCAAGAATATTGAAATTTAGGGCAGCTGAAGAATTGCTTGATTTGCTATATGATTCACCAATGAACCAAACATTGACAATTTGATATGTTAAAGGTCTGTAGGGAAGATGTTTGTTGGAGCCATAAAAGACCGGTGGGTTAATACACTTTACAATATAGGGTTCTCGAAATCATCCTGAGGCAGCGTTGGACACAGGGGATAAAGTATATTGGTGTTGGTGATGTGAAAACTTGAAAAACAAAAGACAAAGAGCAGAGCTATGAGCTGTTTTCTTGGGACGACACAAATTGCTGAGTCAACACTGAGTCTGGAAGTACCAGAAGATCTGCTAAATTTTTTGTCAGTATGGTCAAGCATGTGCCAGAAACAGGGAGTTTTGGGTGTTTTCACAGTTTAATAGGTGCACTTCCTGAATTCAGCTTTTGTATACTGTATGACCATCATCACCCTTAGTTCTGTTTCCACCTTTCTTAAAAGTTAATTTGTAACACGGTATGTTTATGTATATCTCTGTAAAATGTGGACAGCGTAATTATAAACTGTGTTTGCACAGTAGTGTGTGTGTGCGTGTGTGCGCACATGGGTATGTACCCAAATTCAAGACGTTTACATATTGTGCAAACAAAGCAAGAAGACACTGGTTTCACTTACCATCCGCTGCATTATGCAACAGTAACATGACTTGTGAAGGCAGCATGAATCAGGTGTGCCATCTGAGATGGTGCCTGTGTTACCTAAGGGCTTAGTTAAAATGAAATGACTTGAAACAGAACAGAGTTGCTTAATTTTAACTTTAAATGAATGGGTTTCATTTTGATGTATTTCCACTATGAGTCTCAGAATATTGTCTGCTCTATCTCCAGCCATGAACAGCTTGAAAGACCATGGGCAGCACATGTCAGTGTGACAAGCAGACACTGAGACTCTTTCAGTTAGAGTCAGACCATCAGGGGTGAAGTGAGGGGAAAGGTTGGGGGTGGATTAAAGCATGCTGTGAAACACAGTTAGAGTTGGTGAGGATTAGCTGCTCATCTAGAGGTTAAGAGTGAATGATGCAACCAGGGTTGAGACAGTTAGGGAAAATATTGTGGTCATGGAAACCAAAGTATTGTCGAGTTATGGTTAGAGCAAGGGGACAAATAAAAGCTTGGTTAAGTTCAGGGGTACTGTAACTGCAGGCCCAGAGGATTATGATGATAGGCTTTTTGGATGGTTATGGTTAGGTGTGATTGTTGGGTTAGAAGTAGTTTAAACTATCACATGACCTCTCTGGGCATGGGCTGCTGGCGAAGGAGATTTCTGGGTTTGGAGTTAGTGCTGGGTTCACAAACTTTAAAATAAAGTGGAAAATTAGTCATGATTTGGGATGTGAACAGCAAACCACCCTTCTTTTATCTTAGTTTTACACATTCCTCATCTTAAAAATCCTTTTGATCAGCTGGTCAATCTGCACATCTGAGTTTTTGTGTGATTACACCATCCCTCGGACTGAAACAAATGAATTATAGAAAAAAAAAGTTGTTATTTTTTTTAACTTTAACTGGAACCAGTAGAAAATCCAATGAACAACATAAAAAGTGCGTGTGAGGTTATGTGTGAGAGTGTGTGGTTTGTATATCAGTGTGTGAGGGCATGGGTGTGTGTTTGCCTGCAAGAGGCCCAGTGAGTGGGAGAGTCAGGCTCTGCTGGGACTCACAGCTGCTCCGTGGTGCTGTTCCAGGAAGAGCTGCTGGACTTGTTAGTGTTTACTGGCAGCCAGTTTGTGTGTCAGTCTGCGTGTGTATATTTGCCACGATGTGTTAGTCCGGGTGTTGGTCTGCTCTTGCTAGGCCACTCATGTGCTCCTCCTCAGTTGCCCTCACACTTCCCTGGTCTTTCTGTGAAATTTGCAACAAAATTAGCAAGCAGCACTAAGTCATGACATACAGCTAGAGAACAGATCAGGCTGTGGTGTGATTATGTTAAAAATGTGGCTCAAAGAGTGGGGCTTTAATGCTTCCTGGGCAGCCAACAGAGCAGTAGAATACCAAGTTGAAATCACTGACTTTGTGGAAAAGCCTTTTCACTTGGCACCAACAACAGCAAGGTCAAAGTATGGAGTCACCTAAACAACAGTACATGTCCCACTTATGGGCATTTAATGTGTCAGAAAGCACTAAGCTTTACCAAGAACCAGGGCAAAAATAGCTCAGTATACAGTTTGTTCAGGGTAAGACACACACACAAACAGTTTGATGTGTTCTGCTTTAGTAGTCTCATTAGTTTGAACCTCAGATTTTCTGACTAACAGACAGACAGATCTTCAGTGGTGTGGTATTTGTCTGCTTTTCCTTATAAGTATTTTACTAATTTTAATTTATTTTATTTTGAATTTGGATCGACAAAACAAACATTATAAGGGTGTTACTTTGGGCTCTGGGTAATGGTGATTGTGTTTTCTGATTTTTTTTACCAAAAAAACAGTAAATGAATAAATAATAATAAAAATAATCGTTAGTTGTAGACCCATACAAATAAGCCTAAACCAGCCCCAATGGTAAAATTCTACTTTTACATAAATGGATGAGAAATAAAAATCTAATCATTTTTATGATTGTACTTACATACCTTTGCTTAGGTAACATTTTCAGTGCCACTATTACATCTATATTGTGTGTTACATGTGGTAAGTGGTGTGGTAAAGCCAAGGATCTTAATACTTCCTCTACCACTGGATTCTGCTCTTACAGCAGACTGCCGGTATAAAATCAAAAACATGAAACTACAAACTCGTACTTTTTCCAAGCCTAATTCCACCTACAGTATATCACTGTGACAGAGACAGAGTAAATATTCCACTGAATACATGTATGTCTGCAGGAGAAGAGTTGTGAATCTGTCATGGCACTGTAAGTCCCCTCAGTTACTCCTCCACCCCCTCATGGGTCTTGTCACACTTTGAAAGGCCAGAAGAACAGACTAAACACGGTGAGACTGGCCTTTCTCCTCGCTAAGCTCAGAGGTGTCTGGGCCAGGTGCAGATGGACTCCCTTGAACGGTGCTGCATGTGTGTGCGCTAGTGGGGCCGTGTGTGCCTGCTCTCCTCCAGGTGATGTGCAGGGGAAACATGATACCCGACAGGACATGATGTCAGTTTGGATTCAAGAGCGTCCGATGTGACGAGGGGTTTGCCGTTGTGTTGGTTCTCATGGAATGTCGAATGTTTCTCTTCACTTATCGTCCTTATTTTCATTTGGTTTCATGTTCAAAGGAATTTCCCCTGAAAACCCTCAGTGTTACACAAAAACCACAAGACTGAGACTGTGTGTAAGTGTGTGTGTGTGTGTGTCTGTGTCTGTGTGTGTGTGTGTGTGTCTGTGTGTGTGGTCATTCACTGGTGTTTATGTGGATCTGTATGTTTTGTCCTCATCAGGGTGGAAAAATGAGGAAACTCCTTCATAGTAAGCACTGGGAAGGAGTTTTTGGTTGTTCCCGTTCCCCTTGTTAAAGCCAGTTATAGTCAGACCTAATTAGAAGAGTTAAAAATAAATTAGTTAATTATAGGGTATAAAATATAAGCATGGTGGAGCTTATTATCATACTTTTTGTAACTATTTTATTGCCTATGATAACACTGTTCACACTTGCTGAGCACACAACATACAGATTTTACACAGCCCATTACTACTACTTAGCACGCTTGTGGGATTATTACGTTCAAGGTTAGCTTACTGCTTACTGCAGAACCAAATGAAGTGATTTCATTGATCAGGGTCTCTGTTGCGTGTTTCCTTCTTAAAGCTTATTGGACTTGAATGTCGCTGTGCTTCCAGATCTTAGCACCTACTTGGTGAGTACAGTGGTATTATGAAGTTATGTCAAACATTTTAGCAAATAGTTGCAGTTTTGTAAGAGCACCACTTTAGAAGTTATTTGGAGCTGTGTTTCTGGACGCCTGATGATTGAAAGTCCAATACCACATTCTCCTTTTAGCTCTGTTTGGGTCTCCACCAAGTCCTGAGGAAAATATGTTGTCCTTGAGTTGCTAAATTGTCCCATGTTTAACAGCTAGCTGCTAACTTTGAAAACTCCACAGAGTTCAGGGAAAATGCAGTCAGGTGATCATTTTCTGTTATTTGTCACTACAAACTAGATATTTTATATCGTGTAGAAATCCGAGACACACAGATTTATTGTTTAGTTCTGCTTTAAGGCTTAAAGGTTCAGTTCAGGTTTACTGTAATAAAATGTAGTGTGAGGACCTCACAAGTCTAGTATTACAAACATAGTTGTGTGTGCTCACTCAATGTGTTCTGTCACGCTCGCATGCACACTCGTGCATGTGCATGTGAGTGTGTATAATCGGGGGTATATGAGATAGAGATTACATGGAGATAAGAGCAGCAAAAATGGCCTCAGGAGTCCTGTGTGGACCTCGGCGAGGGAAGCGAGAGGAAATGGGTCCAGAGGCCAGACTCAGCTGTGTATATATTCTGCAGGGATCTGAAAGTGGCCGTGTACCCATCCTCCCCTGCCTCCCACCACCCACTCCCTCATTCCCTCCCTCCCTCCCTCCCTCTTGCTCTGTTGGCCAGCGCCACTCCGTGCGTCTCAGGGCAGATTTCTCCCACAGTTGGGAGTGCTGGGTTGTGTGGCGGCCTGTTTATACTGGAGCGTGGACTTCCTAGTGGCAGCCTGCACCTATCTAAACATCCCCCCGGCCGCTGCTCTGTGTTCCCGGCCTTGCACAGCCTCCCCCTCCTCCTCCTCCCTCCCCCTCTCCACTCTCCTCATCCCCACCCGACTCACTCTGCTCTGCTCTCTCTCACACCCTCTTTCTGCTTTATCACTCCTTCACTGCGGGTCCTCTCGTCAACCCCTCTCGCTGTCCATCTTTCCCTTTTTCCCTCTGACCCTCTTTTCCTCTCCCTTATTTCTTGTACAGTCTTGTATTCCTTCTTTTCCCCTCTTTGTCTTTCTTGTCGTGCTCTTTCTTCCACTGCTGCTTTTTCTCATGATTCAGTTTCTTTTGCACTTTCACCCTTGACTTTGTCTTGCTGTAGAAGAGAAAAACCAGGATGGAGTTGAGAAATTTTTCAAAGCACTCATCCTCTATCATTAAATTCTTGCTGATTCTTAACTAAATTATATTTATTTGTTTGGCTTGTTTCGGTTTGTGTTTGCTTCTTGCTGTTACTCGCTAATTGTTTTTATTAATAGCATTCAGCCTGCTTTTGCCAGGCTCCATGATGCACATATTTTTAGAAACTGCCACAGCTACTTTTAACATATGATGCATCCTGAGACAGGTGCACACAGAGATGCAAGTAGAATTGTACCTGGTTTACCATCTTACTTTAGCATGTAAGCATGAATGTGTTCATTAGTGCTGAACAGAAAGTCGAACTTGCTGATGCAAGTGGCTTCATATCGCAAATCTATGTTTGCAAACCAGAATATTGCATCTATTTAAATTTTGATGATATCATTGCACTGGATGCAATCTTAAAATTAGTTTGTGTTATTGTGTACCTTGGGAGAATCTAAACAAACACAACAATTGCAGACAAAAAAACTGCTGATCTGTCTGAACACATCAAGTGCTCTGCGGGGTAAATTTACTGTTTTTGTCAAAGGAGTCTGGTGAAATTGAAGAGTTGATATGACAGTTTCCCCTCAGAAAGAGCTATCTGATAGCAAGTGGTGAAAATATTCTAAATGTAGTTTACTGATGAACTGAATTTTTAGGTGGGTCTTCTTTTAGATGGCTAAAATCAGTTTTGCTTCCTACACCAGTTCTCCTGGTGCTTCTCCAACCTGTTGGCATGTTAACCATCATCTACTGTGGAGAAAATATTGACTGTACCTCACACAACCCCATTTCAAAAAACCTACACTATCCGTTTACGGAATCACCAATCATCTTGAATGTCTGCTCCAAAAATCATGACAATTCATCCAACATATTCCCATTCCAAGTCCAGTTGCAGGTGACACAATATTAAGAGTCAAAAGAAACTCTGTACCTAATTCTGTGCATAGGAAGCTAATTTAGATTTATATACTTATTTGTGTATATGTTGCTAGGTGAAAAGTCAGGGGATCGCAAACAGTAGGATTCATCCTCTTAAGACCAGAAAAACATTTCATGGCAGTCCATCTAGTAGTAGTTGCCTGGACAACAGACCCACCGATAATAATGTTAATTTCATAAAAACACACATGTACAGATTGACTGCTGTCATTATCCCTCTCTGTTTCTCACACGCAGACACTTATGCACGTCAGACATATAACACCCCTCCCCTTTGTTTGCTTATTTGTATGATTATCAGCTCCTGTCCGAAAGAGCAGCCGCAGGATATCTGGTGTAACACAATAGCAGGGTCTGTTCCCTGGGGAGCTCCCGTTGCTCTCTGCTGTAAGGCAACTAGAACATCGAGCTTAGCGTTATCGCTTTTGTCCAGGGAGCAGCGCACTCTCTGCAGCACTTGCCTTGAGGCAAGCGAAGTATACTGCATCATGGGGTGTTTATGTGTGCAGACAACTGGTTTCGTTCCCACCCTCTCCACCCTCTGCACTGGCGAACCCTTATCTCAGTCATGGTTTTATACTGCTGAAGAATGAGCTCTCTCAGGGGAACCCCTCAGCCCGTTTTGGGCTGTTTGGTTGATGTGAGCGGTGGTGATTGAATGATTTGCTCTGGTGTAGTCAGTCCGAGGTGAGGTATGTTGGACAAGCAGTGACTGTGAAGTCTCATAGGACGTGTGTGCATGTTCATGTTCGCCCTGGGTGAAGAATGTGTGTGTAAAGTGTGGGTGAAGTTGGGAGTGTGAAGTATGGAGGTCCGGCGAGAGCAGGGCCAGAGAAAGCTCCAGTGAAAGCGCGCCCTTGCTGACAGATGAATTGCTCTAATTAGAAATCCATAACATCCTGCCACATGGCCGCCTTATCCCCAGCACACTTCCTGCTCTGGGCCAGGCTGACGACAGCCAGCCCTGCTCCTTCCGTCACTCCAAGGGAAAGGAACGAATCGGCGAACAGTGTGGGTGTCTCCTTTAGCACATGCCCCAAGCACAAGTCTTATCTGCTCGTCCCCCCTTCTTTTGGACCATAAATGAGCATATGTCAGTGTGTGTTTGTGTGTATTGCATTCGTGTGTGTGTGTGTCATCCTAGCCCTTTGTGTCTGGGGTCTTGTTCAGCTGGCAGGCTCTCTGTCTCTATCACTTCCTCTGTTTTTGCCACTCTCAGTCACACTGCTGCTCTATCCGTCTGCCTCCCCCAGTCTCCCCTCTCCATTCCCAGCTCACTCCCCTGCTCGTCCCAGGTGTCTGGATGGAGGGCATGAATTGAGGGAGTCCAGAGACCAGTGCTGGAGAAAACAGATGATAACAGAGGTTTCAGGCCTGGCTCATCTGCGAGGAGGCTTCTTGTGCTGGCAGAGGCAGTGGTGCCCGCTCGTTGGATACACAGCAGGCCAGGAGGTAATCTGCTCTGCACATTAAGCAAGACATAACAAAGATCCATGACCCATCATAAACATTTTGCAAAGCTTAATGGCCCTGCTGAATGCTCTGCTCTATCTCTGGCCCATAATGAGATAAATAGGCTCTGGAGTAAATCTAATGGTCCTTAAGCTGCTAATCTCTCGGCTGGTGAGAGTTTTCACAGCAAATGTTGCTCATACAGACAGTGTTAATAAGTAAGCTCTTACAGGTAAGTGCCCGGCCAAACATAAGGTGCCTCAATTGGGTATTTAGCTTCTACAATCTGTAAAGTGACTTTATTGCACATTTGGGGAACATGTGCACGTGTCTGTAAATCTTGCAACAAAAGCTTGCAACACTGCTGTTGTCAAGTGAGTGTGGTTTATTGATAATGTAGGAAAATGCCATTTCATGTCCTGAGTCTTGACACAACTGAAAACATGGTCAGCGCTGCTGGCATCATCATTAACGCACATTTCTTTAATGAAGTGCATTCTCATTGTCCTGTTGAGGTTTTGCAATTACTAATAGCACAAAACAAACGTCTGAAATGCATCTGAACATCACCTGTGTATAAAAATCGAATGGCATTAGCATTTGTGTATCTTGCTGATTAAGTTAAGGGATGTAACAGGGAGAGGCAGTTTTACATGAATGTTTTGCAAACAGTAAAAAGGGCATAATCAGGAGCAGTACCTCAGTGACATGGTATGTTTGAAAATCTGTTTCCATCAGCTTTTATCACATCCTCGTTTCACCTTACCAAACATTTTTGCAATACTTCAGCTTTGCTTTTTCTGGGCTCTCCATTCAGTTGTGAAAATGAACACGTGGATGGAAATGTGCCTTAAATGCACCTTTCATGTCAAAAGCCTTCCAGGACCTTGTTGTTGAAGTTTTACATCGTTTCATCAACATGTTCAATGGCCTCTTGTGCCCTGTGGATACAGACTCTGTCATCTTAGAGGGAAAAGACTCTGACTAGTATGAAACTTTCCAAAGGATGGAAGTAATCACTGAGAATGGTATTGTATTTGTTGGCACTTATCGTGCCCTCTGAGGGTAAGATTAGACCGAAACCAGAGCAGGAAAATTCACGGCCACCTGCTTTCAATATACCTTTTTATCCTTAATTTTACGCTGGCACTTTCTATATTGCAGTTTATAGTTGGCATGCAGTGGGTAGGTTTAAATTGAAATGTCATGACACAAAAACACTTGAGCTAAGCATCTTTTACAGCACCATTACATTTTAATGTTGAGTGAATTGATGGAATTTCAAAACAGACACATGCACATAAACACAGGCGCGCACACACACACTGTTAAATACAGCAGCACCAGACGTGTACAGTCACAGAGATGTTCAGGCTTTTGCGGTCAAACACACATACAGTGTCGCAGTGTAAGATTCGTTGTGGTCTGAGCAGACTGGATCACTACTATTGTTTTTATCCCCTTTGTCTTTTCACAAACACACACCACACCACACACTCACAAACACATGCCAGCACACACATGCAAACACACCAGCTTGTGCACAAACACAACCCTGGTGTGTGCGCCCACACACACGCACATACCAGCATACATGAACTCCTGGCTTCATGTTTAAAGTATGCAGTTTTTTGTGTGTGTGCATCTGTTGAAAAAAAAAAAAGTACGGGGAGGAGTGGGGGGGGCAGGCAACAGAGAAGGGAGAAGTGGGACAAGAGAGAGTCAGAGAACGAGAGAGAGAGAAGTTGAGCCACAGAACAACGCTGCTGCGAGCAGCTGTGGCACTCCCAGATTTCCCCCTGATTGCTTTCAGCTGGTACTTGAACCCTGGGCCTTTTGGGTTTTGGAGGCCAGCCCAGACCCCACAATCCCCCCAGCGCCCCATCCAGCTGCCTGACCCCTCCCTGACCCCGTACCGAGGATAGGAAAATACGAGCCGTGCCAAGCCAGAGAGACTCTTTTATTTTGCCTGCTGGCATGCTGCCGGTGACCAGGGCTTACATAATGGGAAACATAGCAGGACCCAGGAGAAAGCAGCCCCTGCCCCCCCCTTTCTCTTTTTCCTTACCAATCGATCCTCCCCTTTCTCCCCCATCTCCTCTTCTTCATTTCTTTTTCCCACTCCGCTCCCCTCTCGCCCCCACTTGCTCCATCCTCTTCCTTCCCCTGTGCACTCTGCCTCCCCTCCTGTTTGTGATATATCTTTTTGGGCCCACTCGCCTGGGCACATTTATTACAGACAGCCTCGACACAATCCTGAAGCCGAGCCACCAGCAACACAGCGGCACAGCGCGCACACCCAGACACACTCAAACACTCAGGCACACACACGTGTGGGCGTGTGTTTGCATACTCTGAAGCATTTACAGCCTGTGTTGTGCATCCTTGTGTAGAGGACTTTAATGGAAGAATGTACATGTGGTAATTAAATGCTGCCTCCACATAAGGACATAGAGAGCAGTAATACATTATGACATATAATCGTAGGCTCATTTTATGTTTTTACCACTTGTTTTATGTCTCCAGTGTGGTTATGTGATGTCTTGAGGTTTTTGTTTTGCTTTATTTTAGCTCAATAAAGCAAATTCCTATCAACCACAGTGAAATGGCAATAAAGTCTTGAGCCATGAATGAGTCCATTCCCTTTGAGAAACACGTTCAGCATCAGTTGTTTCATAATAATTCACTGTATTTTAGCTTCACTTTGGTTAATGTAAATGGTAGGTGTCAGAAGGAGGGAATCCTGGTTGAATCTTCCTTTTTGCTGTTATACTTTGGGATTAAAGATCCTGTCAGTTGCCATTTATTGGGTTTAATTTTATAACCCTCTTTAAGAGAATTTATTTGGAAATACATAACAGTACCAGCAAAAATGAGCACATGGTATATTAGCGCTTGGTTTTTCTTTCTGTCTGAACTAAAAATGGAAGAGCAGGGCAGCTTGTCAAACCTCTGAACTGCCAAGTAACCTTTCCACTTATGTTAGCCTCTCAATTTGATAAAGTCCACTGGGAGCCAATTTGGAGGTGATCATAAACCAATTAGCTGTGCAGTGTTTTTTTAGGATGACATCACCAGACCACAGTGCTCTGGGTTTAGTGAGGTCTAGACTAGCTCACCACAGCTGAAGCAGACACCACAGAAATAGGTGGCCTGTGCGTCTGTTATGTAAAAAACCCCTAAAACAAGAGTGTTGGGACTATTAGTTCTATTTTTGCCTGATTCACGCTTCATTGGTAATCATTACAGCACAGATGGTTTAAGCAACGCAGTGGCCAATGCACATGAGGAAAGCAGGCACCTCTACTTAAAGTATAATTGCAATTTATTACAACTCGGGCACAATTTTCTTCATTGTGTTGTTATAATTTTTTTGTCTATCAGTTATAATTGCAACAGTGATTTAATAGATCTGCAAAAACAACACTATTGCTAATATCACCAAGTGCTGATGTTTCATTTTCAGTTGATACAGAGGCTGTATGAGCAGTGGCAAAGAACTGTTATTTTGATATAATTCACAAAAAATATTGATTTATATTAATGCATGTGGACTTAAAACAACATGTAAAGCTGCCATTCAATAATGTATTGGTCCTATTGATAAATACTTCCCATTTATTGAAATCCAAATGTTGCATGAGACCAGGTCAATGTGCTGCACCTTTCCATGGGGTGATTTGTTCTTTCATTACAACAGACTGGAGCTTACATGGGCACTGTATCTTATTTCGAGTTGATGCAGTACTGCTGCCATAAGTTCTGGCTAGCACACTAAATCAGCAGCTGAAAACAGTCTGCTACAATCTGACAAAGCCTTTTTCTAAAAAAATGACACTATATTTTGAACTGTTAAAAGTTTTACGTCTCCAGTCGGAAAGAATGGGCCTGGGGCTGAGAGCCACAGACAGGCTGTGGGAGTCAGGATGTATTGAGAGACGGACCAGTGCACTGTTAATTTTGGTCTTTTCATGGGATTTGTTGACACTAACAGAAGTATAGAATATCACCTAACTTATTCCCTGACTTGGCGTGTACAGTGTCATCAAAACCAACGGGAATTATGATCAAAACTGTGAAAGACCTAAGTCAAAGTGAACCAGAATTATCCTTTAAGGTGAGTTTGGGTTACCTCCAACAAGCTCCCCATATTTCATACAATAATTCTTTCTCTTGCTCTTCTTCTCCTTCACCTCCTCATCACCCTCCTCTCCATCATCTCCTTCTCACTGTTCATCTTTTTCTCTCCTTGTGTCTCTGACTTCTTACAACAAATCCTCATTCTTGGGAAGGTCTCAATAGAGCGGAATAAGATTAAGTCATGGACGGCTGTTGAGGGAAAACACTGACCTCTTCTCCTCCCTTTTGCTCTGTCTTTCATTTTTCAGTCTCTCTTTTTTGGCTCTTTTCTCCCCTCGGCGCTCCTTTATTCTCGCTCTCTCGTGTACCCCCCAGCCTTCCAGATTGTAATAATAGTAATAATGATAATAACGGTGATGGGCCTGGTGATGGTGATGTAAAGAAACATAATATTAGAATAACAAACACACTCTCTAACCAATGGCCATCATTTGACCTCTGTGGATGTGAGTGTGTACGTACAATATGTGCGCACTCCCTCTTGAGCTTCTGAAACTCAGATTTGTGTGTGAGAGGGAGAGACAGAGATGAAGAAAAAGGGAAAAAGAAGAAGAAGAGATACAGAAAGACAGAGAGGGAGAGGGAGTTTGCTGGCATGCTGTATATACGGTCACTTCCTCTCCAGTTTAAACAGAGCAGGCTGTGCTGGCAACCTCCACTCCCCACTCCAAATGGTTTGCATCATGTTTAAACCCCCCTGCCACCACCCCTCTCTCCTTCTCTCTCTCTCTCTCTTCCTTTCTCTATAAATCATCAAAATCTCAAACTTTATGTGTTTGAAAAAAAACGACACCCCTTTGCTTTCTCCCTGCAGAAGGGCATAAGAAAAAGCTATAAAAGGGTTCTAGGATCTCTTTCCACTTCAAACACCCCCACCCCCCATTCTTCCACTTACCTCCTTCCATCTCTCCAGCCCCCGGCCGGCCTCTCACCACCCCTGTGTCCTGGTCATGGTGCTCTCATATCTGGCTGGGTAGACTTCCCTCCTCAAGAACCGACGTGGCTCCAGTAAAACACCACATAAGGGGAGCCGAGTGGCCGACCAGAGTGGCCCCGGGAGGCAGATTAGCTCCATAGAAGAATTTCTATAGAAAACCCACTTGTTTGCGAATCATGCTTGTCCTTGGTGGTAACTGGCTAAGCGCAGGGGTGGGACATAAATGGGCCAATTTCAACCCCTGATAAGAGCCACTCATAGATGAAAAGTTCAACTGGCCGTTAACAGTCGACTGAAACATGAGCGGCCCCATGGAGGCTGACATCACAGGCTGGGCTCACAATCTGCATCATCTATTTAATGTTGGACAACAATATAAAAACATATTTGTGACTGTCGTACCAGCTTAAAAACAATCCATGTTTTCATTTTCCCGATAAGTTAACTTTTGCAGCTGTGGTAACACTTAATGTGTTTCCATCTTCAGTCCCACATTGTCTTCATCTGTGAGGGAAGGGAATTTTCCCACACCTATCTCCAGAGTACAGTGTATCTGACATCATTTTACATTGATACTGATGTTTTACCATGCCAACATTTAGGTTTTGCCTGTGTTTCAAGAGTAGAGAGGAGCAAACTTAAAACATAAGATGTAAATGGTACTGAAATGGATTTAGAACAACCTCAATAGCAGCATCTATCTTGTTAAAAGTTGCCATTGTTGTTCCCCCCTGGTTTCTGACAACTTGACAACATTTGATAACAGCCTGACGACGTTATTAGCCCCATCTGTAGTGCAGATTGGCTAATCATTAATCACACGTATGGGATCGACTTCCTTTCCAACCAAGAAACTGTTTTAATGTCATGACAGACAAATCAGTCAGTTTGGTGAAGTGGGGGGATTCAAAGGTCTGGACCTGGAGAAATAGTGGCTCATAAGTGTCAGAAACTGAGTGAGGCTGTGCTTAGTCCAGTTAGCTCTGCCTGAGTTTGTCTGAATGGGGCCAGATGGTGACATGCAGAGCTGCTGCCAATATCTAACCATCTGACAAAGAAGAGGAGTTTTTACCACACATACATGCATACATACATTACTTTTTGGTAATGTATGTATGCATGTATGATTAAAATATAATCATTCTTCCATCAAAGGCACAGATGATGCTAAAATGTGGCTAGCGTTGACAGGGTGTGGACAAAGCCTCTGACTTTGGCACCAGACTTCACCATGCCTTAAAGAGAAACTAAATGTTGACTGTTCTCCACCACCTTGGTCTGTTGGAAAATACCTGTTCTTCCGTAGATTTTAATGCACTTGCAATGCTTATGCTAATGCTCTGCATCTCACCATGTGCACTCTAAGAAATTGAAATTAGATGTTATAATAAAAACTGAGTAGCATAACCACAGTTAAGGCAGCCAAAATTTGTGGTTGATTGTGCGCGGTTATGAGCGCCAAAAGGATCAAATGTTCCTCTTGAAGTGAGTCTGATTTTACTTATCTATTCATTGTCCATTGAGAGTGTGGATGTGTTGCCTTGCTTTGATTTCTTTCTTTTTGTGTATATTGAGCCCTGTAGATACGATTGATCTTTTGTTGCGTGCTTGTGTGTGTCTACAAAGCTCACATACCTGTGTATGTCTGTGTGTGTGTGTGTGTGCATGTGTGCTTGAGTTGGCACCAGCTTAGTCATTAGGCTTGGCTGTCCCTGCACAGACCCCTCGCTGTCTTCAGTCATAAAGGGGATCTCTCCAAAGCCTGAGGAGGCTCCATAAATCAGCCAAAATAGTTTGAGCATCGTCCTGGCCTGCTGGCTGGCACACACACACACACACACACACACACACACACACACAAAATCACAAATGCCGACACACACAGACTAAGCACACCAACACACACAGAGTTGACTACATGGGTGGGCACACATTACTGTCAGCTCCGGAGATGGAGCTGATAAAAACAGGCCCTCAGCGCTGCAGATGAATGAAAAGAGAGGCAATGTGGGGACAACCGCCTTGAAACTAACAGACACGCATGCACATACAAAGGCACACACACACACACACACCCCTTGGGCTTTGACTCTCTGCTCTGTCTGAGCAGATCATATTTCAACATCTCACCTCTAGATAAGAATGTTTATCAAAGGCTTTAAGTGTTTCTACTAAATCCAGGTTTATACTGAAACCTCAGTGTAACACTCTGTGTGCAGCTCCTCACAAGCCTCTGATCCATTACAGAGGGCACCCCCCACCCCCCAAAAAAGAAATAATCTATTCATTTGGAACTGATTCACACTGATAAATTAAGAGGGGAATTACCATTGTGAGTTCTGGTGGTAGGCTCTGAGAGGAAGAAGCAGCGCTCATTTCCATTTCAAACAAGCTGTGCTGCCCTACAGTCATATCTTCATTGACTGAACATGTTCCTCATTCAATAAACTGGACCTGGATCAAAACAACTCTTTGATTAACACCATCCAAGGGCCAGGACCGCAGCTACTGAGGCCCAAAGGAAACCACAGACCAAAGGTTGAGACCAGGTGTGGAAGGGAATGAGTATATGTGTGAACATGCACAAGTACAACACTGTAGTTTGTTGCAGTGACAGAAAACCAACGCATGAAATTGAAAGTGTTAGTAAAAGCAAGCAAGTTACAGGAAAAACACTGAAAGGGTACATTTTGGGTAGAGGAATCACACACAGAGACTTCACTCTGATGTACGAAATCAAGGATGCAAAATGAAAACAAACAAATATAATCCATGCAATAAAAAGAGATTACAAAATACCAGTCACAACAAGAATATAAATCTAACAGCAAATGTGAACTGTCCATCAAAACAATTCTGTTTTTTATAAAACCATGCAGTCAGTTACCAGTACTATCAGTCCAGAGGTACCAGCAGCATAAAATTAAGTAAAAGGAATCACTTTAAAACTCAATAAATATTAAGTGCTTCTTTCTACATAAATTGGAACCTTATGCAACCTGTAAATTTATAGTAACACAAAATTACCAATTATACAAAAACTTGTAATATTTGTGGCGAACAGTGCAGTCCTTCAAAGCAGCAAACTGAAGTCATCGGTAAGATGATTTTCAATAGATTTGTTTATTTTTCTACCTGGACTGTGACTGAGACTTGTCAGGGACTTGTTGGGACAAGTCAGCATCCTTTCAAAATCGGGAATATACAATCTATACTACACTACTATATTGTCAAAGAATTTTCAATAAGGCTTCTGATATGTGGGCGCTGTGGGGCAGCAAAATACTTCCAACACCATTATTCTGGCTAGAAAACTATGAGATAATGAACAGGGCCAAGCTGCTTTTTCAGTATAAAGTAAGAAATCCCTGCTGAAACAGATATGTACAGATAAAACATTGTCAGACCTTTGGTCACGTTGGAAGATAACACTGTGATAGCCCTGTGGTGGCACACACAGCAAGCAGATTAGCAAACCATTAGTATATTAGTAGCAGTGTTAGCATGGCCCCTCATCTGCCACATGACCTTTACCTTTAGGTTGTAGCAGTCCTTAGAGAGTCTTCTGACTCAGAAAAGAAAGCTGTGTGTTTCCCCAGTGTAGCCCAAAGTAAATGTGCTCCCCACACTGGAAACCTCAAGTATTAACTTTCAATACTGACTGTAAAACAACTTGTAGTGCTGAAACTCATTAACACACAAAGAATTTCCATATTAAGTATTACTTTGTCATGTGTTTCTACTCTTACTATTGCTTCTATGACAGACAGAGAAAAGACATATTTGCTATCACCTTGTCACATAATGATAATGCAGGTAGGATTTCAACTTCTGTTAGTAATATCTATAATGTTCATAGATCATCATATCCTTTCTGTTTAGTATATCAATCCTCTTTTTAATCTTTTCTGTGACTTTTCTTTTGCTCCTGTCCATTTTCTGGCTTTCATATACAGTCATTTATGTTGACGTGTCACTCAGTGACAGGCAGGCAGGTGCAGCCTAATAAATTTAGATGCGTGACTTTTACTCATACAGGGAGGCATGTTGAAAAGAAAAAAATCTTACCACAGAGCATGAAAAACAGCACACAGAATAAACACGTACACATACCTCTGTGTATTTTGTAGCATAGTCACGGCACAAGCTTTGCTAAGTCAGTGCCTGTTTTGTATATCGTCTGCGGTACAACTGTGGTGACAGGCTTCTTCTGACAATTATACCCTTGCTGCAGTCGAGTCAATTGACAGTCCTGCTTTAATTAGCCAAATTAAATAGGAGTTTGTGTTCACTTTGCTCATGACTTCTTACTGATAATTAAAGGCGACGTGTCCAGAAACCACATGCATAAGTCTACTGCATGGTTGACTAAAAATAATAGTAGCATGTGCCATTATTTTACAGTGAGAGACTGAAGGAGTTTTTATGGCTGTGGATACCGCAGCAGTGACCGGGTCAAAGGGTTAGCCTGCACAACAGTATACACAACCTCCTCTGAGGGTTTCCTCTCGAATGACTCAGAGCAGAAGGACATCAATAGCATCAGCATCAGTACATCCAAACTTGGTGATAGAAACTTTTTTTTCTAATTCTCTTTTAATACTGACCATAGAGAAAAAATATATGTACATCAAGGCCATGTTTAACAACAGTTAGTCTTTGAAATGCCATTCCTTACACACAATATAAAATTACTTCCCATGTTTTGGATCATTCATGTATACAAGATAAGTGTAGAGAGGCAGTACAATAGACCAACAGTGTTTATTACAGGTTTTGGTATTGGGAAATGACCAGTTTGTGTCCAACCAAAAAGATGGAAACAGGTTGTGTGTTGTGCCCGCTGAATGGCCACTCTGGGCCTCCGCAGCTAATAGGCCATATCTCATACCTACAATTTAAAAGAGCTGACAACCAAACCAGGGGGCAAACAAGAGCTCTAATAAGAAAAATAAAACAATAATGACAGATGAAAAATTAAAAAAAAACAAACAAACATAACAACAAACACAGCATCACAAAAAAATAAATCAATAAAATAAGCTTCTGTTTAATTTAGGAAAAAAAATAGTGGGCGCAGGTCATTAACTGACTACCCTACTGTAGCAAGTGGATAGATGTGCACTAGTCTCACCGTATGTATATTCAAGTAAAACTCTTTTGATAATAACTGAATAGTGAATTATACTTATCTAGACCACTTGCATCCTTGTAAATTACTTTTTCAAGTTACTTTCATCAGTGCATCAGCCCAGTCTTAAATGTTTGGTCTCCCCATTAACAAAGAATCTACTTTTTAGCAGCTGCAGAAGCTACAGACAACCACTTATTATGTTGTTGATTAGGCAATCTTGACAGAATTGCACAAAGTACAGGGTCAGGCTGAAAACAAACTCTTATCACTGCACAGATTATCCAGAAAACTTCAGTCCAAAACATTTGACCCGTAACACATCCCCACTACATACAACATGTAGATATGACCCTTGATTGGACGAACAACAGGACTCGGACAGGGGTTAACAGGTTTTCAGTCCGCACCAAGTCAACCCCCTGAAGTAATCGAAAGCAGCTGACCTGAAACCTCAGAGAGCTGCAGGTTACAGCTTGGTGCTCTGACTAATGACCCCTTGTTTTCATAGCAAGTTGAGTGCCTGTGTGTTACATGTGGCCTCAATAGAGCACATTTGTGCGCGCCCACAAAGACACACGTGGTCAGATGAAAGAAATCTTACCCTCCATTTAGCAGCAAGTGCTATGAACTTTGAAGAGTGTTAAATGTGACCTTGGTCATTCACAGTCACTGTGAGATGATCCACTGTGTAAACAGTCATTGGCATTTTTTGGTGCAGCATCCTATACTTAGATGATAGACTTGTGATACAAATACACTAATGGCCTACTTGTTTTCCTCTGTAAACCTTTTTTCTTTATTTTCCAATCATGCCTCTAACACTTCAACAGAAGTGTTCATCATTTCATCACCTCCTCTTCTTTTTATCTTTTTTTTATTCCAGTGGTTGGTTACTGATGCTGAACTCAAATAGCATTATTTTGTCAAATGTTTGATTTATCAGTTTAACTGAGCATTGCTCTCAGTTTCATAATCTTTGGTCTCAAATCCTTGTAATAGTATTCCAACAAGCTTGAGAGTCCACAGCCATGTTAGCAGCTCTGTGAGGCAGTAATATTCAAGATAAAAAAGTTTGACCTGATGCTGCTCAGGGGAACATCAACGTCATTAGGGCATATCATCTGTGGGCTATGAATGTAGATGACGGAATACATCAACCTGAAGGGGGAGCTCAAAGAGAAATAGAGGGGTCACCAAAGTCAGAAGGCTGGAGAACCCAAATGTCTTTCATGTTAGCCCATCCAGTTTCAGTATGAACCTAAGTGGTTTACTTTGCTATCCATTGAGCCATTATTGTAGCTAATGAAAAAGGGTTTTATCAAAGTTTTTTTTAATTAACCAAAAGTTTTAGCCGTCAGTGTCCAACAAAGTTTCGAATGTACCTGAGTGTCCTGTTGGGCTGCAGTGGGGTCACAAAGACTCCTGCAGCCCTCGTCTGGCCTCTCTGTGGCTACAGGTGCTTCACATTAAGGCTCGTAAAACTCAGCGAGAGGGAAAAATTACTGCCACAATTTGTTAGAGAGGGATGGGGAGGCATGGTGGGGGGTGGTACTGAAGTAGTGCTGTATATGGATACAGCATTGACATATGTGACTGTGTTGTGTCTGCTGAACGCTTCAGCATTCCAGTGCTGTGCCAGGAAAGGCCATATTGTTTTTGAATTGAACTCAAGTGTCATTTTCTGAGGAATGATTTAGTGGCCTGTTTGTGTGTGTGTGCATGTGTGTGTGTCACATGCCAGCTGGCACGCTAGTCGGCTGATGGTGTGTATGCCATACGTACTGAGAGGAAGGTCACAGGGTGACAGGGCCACAGGGTCGTTGGGAGTGCACTGTGGAGAGAGGAAACAGGCCTAATCTCAGAAAGGCTGGCAGCTTCCTGCTCTGAGTGGAGGGTACACAGAGGACACTGTCTTAGCTCTGGATACCCAGTTAGTGAGTTTACTATGTAATTCAATCAGGATTAGTCCACTCACTCACGCCCCCTAATAATAGTGAGAGGGTGGAGGCCAGACTGAGCTTTAAATCAGTATCTCCATGACCTGCTTTTGAGTCCAGACATGGTTTCTTTTTGGCCCTGTGTGTTGTGCTTCTAATGTAGTTTCTGTAAGCATAACTCAGAAAAATTAACCTTTCATCACAGCACTGCAAAGCCTTTAACAAGGGTTTGCTAAACACCAGAAAACATGGAATTGTAACAACCATCTCCAAAGTATTATCTATTTTCAGGAAAACCTTTAAGGAGGATTTTAATAAAATGAAAACAAAAACTTAAGTGACTCATCACTAATGTTTGCTGCAGAAGACACTGCTATTGTGGCGTTTACGATAAACCTCTCTTGTAGTGATCACAGCTCAGAAAGCACTTCCAGGAATAGAAAGTTTAAAAAAAAGAACAACTGAAAATGCACATTGATTATGGCATTCTGATCTCACCAAGTTCATAAATAAACACTAACTTGTCTATGCTGATCAGACTTTTGAAAAGATTATTACAATATGTCATTAGATTTTCACTTTCTAAATTTTAATTGAATGGGACATTTTCTATATTTACGATTTAATAGATGATTGCATAAATAAAGGTATTAATAAATAAAGGTATTAATACATTTCTAAAAAAGTATTATCTAAAAATAAGGATCTTCATAATACCAAAGTCACCAATAATTGCTTATTTTTACAACCTACTCAATGAAATCTATTAAGTGTGGAAATGATAACAAATCATATAAAAAAGATGTTTGGTATGAATTATAGTGCCTACATTCCTCACCCTCAAAACTGATTATGTCATTAATGCAGAAGTTTGTTTTCCTGTTAATCAAATGGCAAAGTCAGATGACAAGACGTATTGTCGATCCTCTTTGAAGCTTTAGTTTAATGCTGATGTAAGCAGAATAAATTATGTCATGTTTTAAAAATAGCAGCTGAGTAAAAATAGGCGTCACTGTCACTGACCAGCGCTGCTGTAGTTTTCTCATCATTCATTCCTGGTTCTGTGCCCATTTTCAAATAGCTCATATTAGATGCATCATATTATCCGACTTACTGTTGGGAACTTGTTTTTCTTTTTTTTTTTACAGCATAACCCCAGGCTTATTCCAAATTGTTTACAAACTAATCTAGAACAGAGTTTATAGCTCTCAAACTAGGCAGCGTTACTGGCCGGAAACTTCAAAATCTTCATCTTCGTTTTTCATAAGTAAGCAATTATGAGTGACACACGTCCTCAGTAACTCTTTGAGTAAGCAGGCAATTCAGAATCCTTGGAACAATGAGTGTGGCAACAGAAATCAAGGAAAGTAAACATTTTCTTCCTATAAACAGGCCAATAACATAATAACAGCATTCACCTGGTGTCTGCACGTGTGCGTTTGTTTCAAGTGTGTTTGAGGACACGCAGGATATAAACCTCAGTTCAAGGCTGAGGAACCGGGGTTGGGTTGGACGGGCGGAGGTCAGTGTCAGATTTGGAGTCCGCTTTTTAATCTGCATCAAGATGTCAAGAGAGATAGAAACAGAGACAGAGTCTGGAGCAACTGATGTCCAAGAGTCCAGATTGGACAGAGAGGTGACCAGTCTGATGCAGTCAAAGGAGAGACAGTCAAGCAACAGCAGCCAAATGTAACACCCAAGCTAGAGTGTATGATTAAATCACGGCCTGGAGGTTGTGTCCTTGGTCTCCCTCTGGGTTTAAACTAGTGTTGGATAATGTTTGGGGTACATGAGAGAATTTAGTGAGGTGAGGGCTCAACAAGACTAGATGAGCTGCAGCACTTTGGATGAGCCCCAAGTGTCAAAGAGTGAATGCAACCCACTCTCCAGACTAAACATTCATGTGGGACAATTCTGCAAAACCCTGGATAATGTTCAGTGATGACATTTCTAAAACGGTCAATGGCGGCGTTTTTTCATTAACTGTTTTTATAATATCCACAGATGGCAGATGCAGTATGGTAAGGTGAGCAAAACCGCTTGGTTAAAGCCTCTGTATGGTTCTGATGGCGTACAGTACTCTCTGCTGCTGTTGTATGCATGCAGCAATGCAAAGTAAATAAGTACAATTTTTTAAAGTATTGTACAATGTACTTGTACCATATTTGAGTATTTATGCTACTATATATATGTTTTTTACTCCACCACAATTATTTAACACCCATAGTTACACTTGATATCACACACAAAACAAATAATTGACTCGATAAATGATGATGCATTATTAAAAATTGAAGGTCATACATACTACCCCAAGAATTATATTAAATACAAGGCTTTCACTTGTAACACTATATATTATACTGTATAATGAAAGTTTTACTCTATAATTTGACTATATCTTCCAGCACTGTGTGCATGCATGTGGCTCATAGAATTCACACTGTAAACATTTGCTATTAACAATTAAAAACTGCATGTAGCAACAGAGATAAGGGAAAAGAAATTTGGTAAATCAAACAGTATGCTTCTATCAGTATTTACAAATGTTAATGAAGCATTTGCCTCATAATAACACATGGCTGTCGCCTTCATGATATTTCTAAAGCCACTTTCAATAATAAAAAGTAGTGGTATCTGGATCACAAGTTTGGCCCTGGCATAACCAAAGTCGAAACCAACTACTGTTTCCCACAGTGGCAGCATACTGCTGGGCTGTGGGTTTCACATGTTGTTTTTGCTTCACATTAAAGTTGTTACTGCAGAAATTTCCCCAACTTTTACTTCACTTTTACTCAAATGAATGACTCAAATTCCAGAAATATTAAGGCTTTTCTGCCATTAATAAGAAAAGCAGAGCTAGTGAAAAAAAAAGAGCACAGCAAAACTGGTTGGCAAATCTCTATCATTTCATGATATGCTTTATCTCATCACACCAACCAACCCAATGATCACATCACTTCTGTGGGCATGTCGCTTATCAGTCAGGAAGCCGCTCAGAGCGAAGGTGTCACAGCTTTTCATCTGCTGCACCTCTGTCATTCCTCATGGCCCGGTCACGTGATGAGCAATCTCTTATCTGGCTAACCGTAATAACCGTTTATCAGATCATATAGTCATAACCTTGTGACAATAATTTTTCCTCTCATCATCAAATTCTTATGTGGTTTACATTTATCTGCTCTTAATCTCCCAGTTGCAGTGCAAATAAAGTGGCAGTTTCCAGGAGCTTTCTTAGTTGATTTGCTACTCAGAATTTCAGTTCCAGTGCCAAATGATATCATTCAGCACTGAAGTGTGTTATTACTGACCCATGTTTTACAAAAGCCACTCTTGCTTTTAAGCAGCGTCTGCAAGAAACACGAAGTGTCTGCGTTTCCTCCAAACTCACCACGAAAAAACAGATCCAAGCTCTGAGGAAATCGGCAGTATGATTTTGGACAAATCTGCTTTTTTCACCCAGTGCATGGTAGAGAAGTCCTAATGTCTAATAACACATCCTTACTTGTCTTTTTATTGGCCTGTGCAGCCAGTTTTGAGCTTTAGTGGTATAACATACAGTTCGAGTTCTCTGGAGATGATTACTGGGCCTACATAAAAGCTTGTTGAACGAGGAAATGGGTACCAAATTACCATTATGTGATCTGGGTGGATTACCGTAGCACTCAGTTCATATAAAACAGAACTAATCTAACATGAGAGCCTCGCAGCCAATGTTTGGGTTCACCTCCATGTCTGACTACATCAAACGCTCGACGGTGACAGAATGGCACAGCCCCAAGTGCAGAAAAAACCTGGAGGCAAACAACTGGGGGGAAAAAATTGATCTCTCTACAAATTAGTAACAAGTTTCACAGACTGTTGGGTGTGCGAGTGCTGTCACTTACAGTGATAGAAGTTGCAGCGCACTACAGCAGGGCAGCACTTTTGGGTCATGTAATTACAGCATTACCACATAATGAGAGTCATTTGTACTAATCACAGGGGCCACGCTGACTCTGAGAAGAGCCTCAGCAGAAGCAGAAGTCCCACTGGGTGGAGAATTGAGACCTGCAGGTGCACCACTAAAGCAGGAGGAAAGAAAAACAGTTTACTCCAACACACCTATTCCCTGTCCTACCCATGTCGCTTATTTTCTCTCTGCTGCTCTTGCTTCAGCCTCTTTACTCCTGTGTTTCTCACAACATGTTTGAACTTCTCTGGCCAACTGGATCTCTCACACTATGTTTTCAGTATCTTCAGTATCTTCATTACTAAGAGATAGCAGAGATAGCATCTGTTTATTTCTCTGATTCTCTGTTCTGTTACTTCCTGCTCTCTGCAATAAGCTATTTTTAACTTTGCTGGCAGCATGGCTGCGTGGCTGGCATTGGGTTATTCTGAAATCTCAAGAAATATATTAAGTTTTGTACAAACACCCTTCAACAAATCATTGGGTCATTCTCAAACCACTTCACTCAACCAGACAAATATCTCACTATCTACTAGATAGATTGACAGAAAGTTCTGTACAGACAGACATTCGTGGTTCCCAGATGATGTGCCCTGTATGACTGTCATTTGTACGGACAATCATCATCACCCTTGGGATGGATTGTAATTACTTTGGTAATTTAGGACAAAATATCAGCAAAACTAATAACATTTCAGTCAACTTCATCTGTGCTTTTAGAGCTGATTGACAGCATAAATGCTCATTTTCAGCATATACAGAGTCGCTTCTGTGGCTCATTCAGGTTAATGGCAACAACTGTACTATTTTATTGGCTATATTGACTTTTTAAATGATTGATCACAGAGTATGTTAGAGGTAGCAGAAAATTTGTCTGTCAAAGTCTCAAATGTTTTTCCTATCCACACTAAAATGTGTTGCCAGTTTTTTTATTTGGATCCCATCTGGAGAACTTTTTTACTTCACCAGAAACAAAAAGACTTCTCACCCTTATGTACTTCTCATCTCATCCATTTCATGTGCACTTATCCCATCTCTTCCCTCGTTCTACCCAGGGCCTGAGCCAGAAGAGTAGTCTGAAGCTGGTGGGCAGCAGCAGGGCTTAAGTGCTTCCTGTAGGGGCTGTGGACAGGAGGAACCGCCACTGGCCCTTAGCCTTCAGGGGTGGAAAGTATGTGTCGTAGGCTGCGTTCCCACCTCCCACCTCCCAGCCTGGGAACGGAAGCTGGGAGCCGCCAGGGAAAACAAGCAGACAATCAGGTAGGGCCTGAGCCGAAAGAGAGAGAAAGAGAGGATAGGAGGAGAGGCGGAGCTGCTAGATACGTCAGGTCCTGAAAGACTCAACTGAAGCTCTAGGAAAAGCATACAGATGTAACGGGGTTTGGGATGGAGGTTTTGTTTATATGTTTGTGTGAGCATTTCCTCGTCCATCAAAGAAAGTGAAAGGATGTGTGTGTTTTCAGAAGGACTAGCACACAGAGCTTGTGTGGTGTGTGTGTGTGTGTGCGTCACACATGCATGTGCATCACTGAAACATAATCCGATATTAAAGTTCAGAGAGTGTTTGCACAGTCTGTGCGTGTGTGTGTGTGTGTGTACATGCGTCTGTGTGTTGTGTGTTTGGTTAAGGACAGTGGCCAGCAGGGGACAGGGTGGGTTCAGGCCAGGGGAGAGGGGATGCCTAAAGGGAGGAAGACTGTGGTGTTCAGTTTCCACAAGGGGGGTCCTGTCGGCCTGCACGTAACACAGTGTGTGTGTGGGTGGGGGGCATGGACCTCTCTCTCTCTCTCTCTGTCTTTAGTGTTTCACTGTAAATGAGCAGGGAGTGAATGAGGGAAATTTCCCTCTAATGGTATTTTTGAATGGCTTTTGAAGGGAGGCAGGAATGGACAAGGCTGAAAAATGTCTATTGGCTTGTTCCTGTACACATTAAAGTTCTAATAATAAAAGTCCTGGTCAATCATTTATAGCACATTAAAAAGGAATTACTCAGCCAACGAATCCAATCATGTCCTTGACCGACATTCACTTTTGGTTTACATCACATGGGGATTTTTTTGACAAAGCATTCATCATAACATCTGATGAGTCTCATACTGAGTCTTAAAATGTAATTTAATTTGTGACCAAATGATTTAACTCATTTTCTATCTGCACTGAACTGACTTTTTATGAATAAATTACACTGTCCTCATACCAGTGGATAGTGAACAGTCTTTATTCAAAATAATATTTTATGATGTGAATGATTGATTTTGCGTGTAGAACTGTTGTCTGTTGTATTTAACTTCACATAGAGATTTAATATCTTCTCAGTGCCAGTATCTATATGAAAATTGGTTACAAAGGTTTTTTTTTAGTGAGACTACATTTTCATTTTTGACCCTCTCAACACTTCTGCTGTTCTGTTTTTATGATCGATTGAATGACTTATTTTTCATCAAGTTTGTTTTGGACCCTCAAAACATCAAATCCCTTTTCCATGTTTTGATTAACTTTGACAGAATCTCTAATGTTCTAAACTTGATGAGCATCATTTGTGAAACTAATAAGTTATCTCAGAAATAAAGCGTATTACAACTCGGATTGTTCCTCCTGTAGTTATAAACAGGAGCCAGTTTATCAACTTGCAGTGATCCAGTCTAATTGTTACATTATATATTAACAGTTTTGAGTTGTTTTGAAGAGAGTCATGTCTGTACTGCAACAAAACATTCTTAAAAGGTCACAATTAGACCCTTTTTGTTAAGGCAGTTTGTTAAATAAGTTCATGTCTTCAGGTCAAACACAGCTACTTCATGAGTTTAAAAAACCTGTCAACAATTCTCTCTGAGGGCATATACTGGGAAAAACACCTAACGTGACAAATGACATATCAATACCAACTTACAACTCTACAGTCGTATAGAATATGGAAGATGCAGTCCTCTTTTTCTCTGTAAGAAGAACTCTCTGCCATTTCATCAGTATGAGGTGGCCCAGAGAGGTTGAACATGCTTGAGGGCTCTTTATGGTCACAATTGGCCATAAATCTGTCACTTACTTCCTCTCAGTGGTGATGCAGCTTTTAAGACAGTACTGAACGCTGTTCATAATTCAGCTCTTGTTATCAGGCCAGAAATCTGAGTTTTTAACAAAAATCTTGTGAGTCAATCAAAGGTTTATGAGCCAAAATGGAGCGATAAGTGATATGATTCACTTCCCCAACTTGGTTCACTTGTTCTACACCTGTTATTGTGAGCGACTGTAATCAAATCAGAAAGTTATGACTGCTTTGGATTGTTTGCTCACTTTGAGGTGTTTTCAGAGCAAAGGCTGGTGAGGTCACTGGATCCGGCACATTGAGTTGTGTTACAGTGTTTGCTAGCCTCTCTCCTTGGATTGTTTCCTTTTTTTCTTTCATATAAACTGTGGTGGAAACAAGTGAATTACATGAAATAATAAACCAAGAGTACTGCGTTACAGCATCACTCAGCGGGTTATGTTGTGGTATTTATTAGCATTTCATTTACCGACGATTTTAAGTAATTTAAAATGATTTATGTTTGCAGCGTAACAGACTTGCATGGTTGCCTTTCTGTCTGTGTTTGGTACGTGCTCCATTGACTGTCCCAGGTCACAGTGGGACGCCAGTGATTAAAGCCAAGTTGAGAGAGGGGAAAGAGGGGACAGGCGAAGGGGATGGGGGGTGTGGACGTGACATCCCCAGCTGGCCTGTGACATCACTCCAGCGGGGACAGGAAGTAAGGGAGTTGGGAGGGTAGGGTACAGTAGGTGACATCAGGACTTTGTCTGGGTCTCTTAGTCCCCCAGCTGGGTAAACTAGACATCGAGGAAGAGAGAGAGAGAGAGAGAGAGAGAGACCACCCAACCCCATACACTCACCCACTGACCCCTCCATCCCCAGCCTTTGTCTCCAGACCACCACCCCTTCGTCACCTCTCTACATTTATGTTCACAGACACTACCTGCCCTCTCTGACTCACACTCTTATAATGCCATGTGTTTCCTTGTGCAGTCTCCCCTTTATCTAATTGTCTCTTTTATGTGTGTGTGTGTGTGTGTGTGTGTGTATTTATATTTGTGTGTGTGTCTGCTCCTCATCCGCTCTCTCTGACCTCGTATCTCTGTTGCACATGATCAAACAGACCCCCCCACTGGTTTGCACATAGGCTGATATACAGTGCTCCGTGTGTCTGTACATGAGCAGTTTGCCCTTTTCTTTCTAAGGACAGAGACTGCCCCTAAAGTGGGTTAAGCACCTGGTAAGGGCCATATAGCCATCAGAGGACCCCTAATAATGGTTTGGTATACTCGATTAATTCTTGTTACAAGCTACCAAAATTTGTGGGGGCTACAGCCAATTTTGAGATTATAACAACATTTGAGGTGTGTTATTTGAAAACAAATTGACAGGATGCTTTAACAAATCATGAAGAGTTCGATTTGATGATCTGGGAGGAACAAACTGAACATTTAAGCACTCCTGTATATCATTTGGTCATATAACATAAAGGTCAGACTGGTGGGTTTTCACCACAGGTTTGTGAATAATAACAAAAAATTGGTATATTAACAACATGTTTTTGTGGTGCTTTACTAACAGGAAATCTATTTAGTTTGGGCTCTGCATGCATTATTGAACTCTCCTTGGAGTTCTTAAAGGTTGATCCAACCTTGTATAAGCAGTACATATTCTTGTTAGAACCCAGATATACTTCCAAGGACAAAAATATGCAAAAATACATATTAAATGTACATAGAAAATAACAATAGCATGAGCACACACATGACATTTGCAAGAAAAAACACCAGAAAGAGGCTGATATGATTTTAAGTATGTTTGAAAGTAGAACAAATAAATCTTTTCATGCCAGAACCTCAAGCTGAGCTGAGTGTACTAAATTATTAGTGTCACTGACTGAATCTGTAACTGTGATATGCAGTGTGTTACCTCCTGGTTAAACAGACCATGGAAGCCAAAGAAACAATCATGATGCAATACCTGGTTGCGATTTATAATCAGCCCTGAGTTTTGCACCGTATCAAAAAACATAATTCAAATCAGCAGCAAATGGAACTGAAGTGAAGTCTCTTTAAAGTCTTCATGTCACAGTGATATGAACAATGATGTGATCGCTCTGTGGTGCTCAGACTGGTGTGTGTGTGTGTGTGTGTGTGCGTGTGTGTCTATTTGAATGGTGATGCAATCGGTTAGCATAAAAAGAAAAAGATTGCAATATCTTTGAACTGAACAGTTTGACACACACACACACACAAAATAACCACACACATACACATAATATTGTTTTGTAAGTTCAACTCAATGACTACAGAGAGCGAGGGAGCAAGTGTGAGTGAGCTGGGCTGCCAGTCACACTGAGTGGTTGGCCGTTGGTTTGCACATCTCCGCTTTGAATGTGAAACACATGTTAATGTGTGGGTGGGAGTCAAGAGAATAGAGGAGAGGGTATCCATGTCTCAATATGAAAACGCCCTGTCTGTCCATCTGCAGGAACATTTAATAAGACTTGCACACCAGCAGACCATTTTTTCCATCCGCTCTCACTCTCCATCTCTCCAGCCTCATGCTCTCGTTATCTTTGATCTCCAAGCTCGGATGATTCTTCTCTATGCAAATTAAGTTTGCTGGAAACTGAGAAAAAGTGTGTTTCAGTGCAGTTGGGAATGTTTGTGCCTGCGTAATGTTTCGCTTTTCACCGTAGTCTCTGTGTTTGTTTAGGTGTGTAAATGTTTGCGCAATAAACTCTACTATCTGTCATGTGGTGTAAGATCTCTCCAGTATGTGTACTACGTATGTTCCACTACGTGTTAGTCTGAGCGACGTGTTATTGTGGGGTTGAATGTGCAAGAGGGGGCTGAGTGCGTGGGAGCCCCTGGCCTGCCCCCCTCAGTGCTCTGGTGTGTGTCTCAGGGCTCTGCAGTGGGTTTATGATGTCTGGCAGAGAGTGTAGAGAGTGCAGATGGCAGGAGTGAGAGAGAAAAGGAGGGAGGGAGGGAGGGAGGGAGGGAGAGGTGTGTGGTTGCATTAATATGGTCTGCAATTCTCGTTAGCACTAATCAGGGGCTTCCTGTACCGGGAGGAGCATGAGTTCACCTTCCCAAGTACCCCAGCACCACACACACATATACACACAGAGACACATGCACGCACACTTTCAGAAAACATAACAGACACCAGCATGGTGCTCACATGCACACGCACCTGCACACTCCACTGGCTCCCTCCCATCTCTGTCTGTCTACACGCTGAATACTGTAGGTCCATCTCATGCCTCTGTTTCTGCCCCCTCACTCTGACTATGTATCCCTCTCTGTTTGGCTCCTTGTGCTCTGAAGCTGGCCATAAAATAAGTTGGAAGGAACTGCAAGTAACTGAAAGTGGAGCTTTTTCCACTCTCGGGGGTTACTTACCATATGCTCAGAGTCACGTGAGACCACGGCGAAGAGTTCACTCTCCCTCAGAAGGGCCCTCGTCCCAATGTGAACTCTGAGGGGTCGCGAACTTCAGCTGGAGTGCAGGGGAACTGGCACTCAGGGTGGGGATCGACAAAGACGGGTTAGTTGGCATAAAGGTAGCGCGCATCACATCCTGGAATGTGGAACACAGTGACGCACACTTGAGCAGTAAATCATTTGCTGACATTGGCATATTGTAGAAAAAAAGCACCTAAGCCTGACAGGAATCAAGTCGTCTGCATGTGCACAAAGTGCGGAATACCATCTGTGACCGTTTAGCAGCTCCGAGCCTGTGTGGCCATGATGGCATGTGGAATCTTTGGGCAATATGTTGACCACAGAAACAATAGAAACGAGATTCCACAATGAAAATGTCATAAGTACCCTCGCCCCTTTTCCTCTCCCTCCTCCCATCCCTTCCTCTCCTTTCTCCCGAGTTTAAAAGAGCCCCGGGGTAAGATAAATTAATGTATTTAAGATGTGGAAATCAGATATTGAAATCTTTGCCCTCACCATCCTCCCCCTTCTTTCCCTGCTTCTCCCTAAACCTCCAGCCTCCCTTACCCCCCTTCCTCCTGCACTGCTGCTCTCTTTAATAGAGTTTAATAGTGCACAGGGAGACAGTGTGATAGATAGACTGAGAGAAACTGAAGAGATTTGGTTCAAACTTTTTTTTTTCTTTTACTGTGCCCTGGGCTTTGCAATTGATAGCCTCCTCAAAACTCGACCACCACCTCCACCACCCTCCTCCTTCTTCTCCTCTTCTTCCCTCCACACCTTCCCACCCCACTGAACCCTGGCCAGCCACAGCTGCCTGACCAGATGTGAAAGAGAAAGAAAGGGAGTAGAGGGCGAGATGGAGGACAGGGAGAGGCCACCTCCTGCGGGGAATCAGGACTGAAACACAGAGAGTGGAGAAGGAGGGGATGGAGAAAAGGTGGGAGAGTTGCGAAGAGAAGAGAGGAGATACAGTGAATGAGAAAGATGGAATGACATAGCTGGCAATCAAATGTGAGAGAGCTAGCATATAGCGTAAATTACTCCTCTTCAGACAATACCTGGCCTTGTCATTACAGACCACCTACCCAGACCACTCTAGACTCCAGTGTGGTCAGTCATCAAATATGCATGAATTCATTATTTCTGCAGCTTCACACCTCTTTTCACACCTTTAATCACTACCAAGGACCAAATTATGGACAAAGCCCTTTAAAAAGTGACCAAAACAAAGCGGTCTACAACATTTCATAGCTCAGTCGGCAGGTTAGTGGAGTCCGCATGTATCCAGGCTTTCCTCCATGGGCAGAGCTGATTTATGTAGCAGCTCCGCACTCTAAGCCCCGAGTCCACGCTCACACCATACTCTTGGGGGCTGTCTGATTAGAGATGGGGGAGAGAAACCATGCACTCACACACCCCGCCATTTGGTTCTCATTACACACACATGTACATGCACACGCCCAGAACACACTCACACCCTCTTACATGCACGCTTGAGCATACACACACACACACACACACACACACACAGGCAGAGATGCAGATGCAGACTTGTGCAATCTCAAACATGCAGTGCCATTCGTAATTTACCTGTGTATTGTGAAACTGGGCATTGGCAGTTGTAGCACTGAATAAATTGAGCAACAGTACAATGAAAGAGTGGAAAGGCAAAAAATAGCAATACTATTGAGAAAGAATGCAATACAGTTCTCAAACAATATTCATAATGCATATTTGACTTGATTCCAGGTATAAACGCATAAACACTGTCAACTGTTTCTCCTCTAAAGTGTAAAGTTCAAATCCACTTTGAACTTGTCACACTTCTCCCTTTCCTCCAACTCCTTCTTTTCTTTACAGCACTGTATTCTGTCCAATAAAAGCTATAAAATAAGTCAGCTGACATGGCCTCTCTTCACCATTTTGTTTCTACTGTTGATGCCCCAGAAGGGCAGATAGTCTAGAAAGTTCCATCAGTCCAGAGGCGTCCACTCGAAACCTGGTTTTTTGTGGATTTTTGAAAAAACACTGGTACGGGATGGTACCCCATGCTGTTTAACACAAGTGTTAATATGAGAGGACTGTAAACACTCGGCTGTAATCACAGACTGCAGCATGTGGTCCCTTTGACTGCAACGAGATGAGGAGATGCATGTGTTAAAGGTAGAAATGAGAGAGCCTGAAGGGCGCAAAGGCTAATATACAGCACAGAATGTTGATTTTAACAGCTGACCAATTAATGACAACCCACGCAGGGCGTGTTTGATCCACTGAACTCTCTGTTGTTTTCTGGATCATGCACCATTTGCAGCATGTCATTAAAACCTTGTTAAAAATCTGTCTGCCGAGCACCCCTATCGTTATATATACACTGTCTCTCTCCTGGATGACCTGTGGATGGACTCAGACCTGAAGTTGTAATGTCTCCTTTTTCAGAGATCTCACCTTGCTGCCAGAGTCTCACACAAGCACCCCCACCCCACGTTCTCCTCCACAGACCCTTCCAGTCTTCGACTCCCCCGACACCTCACCCCAGTGACATCAGACTCCAGCAATGGGTGGAAACACATTACACACGTAGCTTCACTGTTCTGTGCCCCACAACAGGTCAGGGACATGACGCTGGAGCATTGATGGGTAAACCAGATGCACACATAGACAAACACACCCATACAGAGCAGACACACATAATGCACATACAATGAAGACAATACATCACAGTTACAGTCCTGCTGAACATGGCAGAAGAAAGGGGAGGACAGACTTTAACAGAGAAATAATCAAATAAACATTGCTCAAACAAATAAACATAGCAGCAACTCTTTACAGGTGCATTTTCTTCTATATAATGTATATATAATGTATGTACTAAACAAAGTTTACAGTGTATTCATCCCTGTTTTAGACATTTTTGGGTGACTTATTCTATAGACTAGCTTAAGATCAGCTTTGGTGCAACTGCAGTCATTTTTCATTTTGAATTTACAACAAAAAAAATTCAATTTTTGTCAGTTTTTAAATCTATTTGTATCTCTTCAAAGTAATTTATTAACATGCTTAAATCAATGAATTTATCAATAGTTCATCATTTATATAATTCTTAATTCATGATTTATATGTTACTAAATAAAGAGTTAATGAATTATAATTATTGGCTATTTCAAACTTTCTGACACTGATACAACCCATTTTATCAATATTTTCAATAAAAACAATGAGGAATATTTTCAAATTTTCCAAGTAGCAGACATTCATTTTTAAAATAGTTTTACAGTTTTTTTAAATTGTCAGCACTGACATATTTCACCCTGAAACACAAACCCTCAAGGCCTCTGTCAGTAAATCTAAACATCCAGGTACGTTGCTGTTTTTTGTGGCTCTTTGACAAAGAATGTGTGTCGTTTATCTGGCAAAGCACCTGTTCAGGAGGCAGCCGTCTGCTCAGCCGTGGTCCCCAGTGATCGAGCTCAAGTGTGAAAAGAACAATGAGGTGGACAGAAGAGGATGAGAGGATTCTGCAGGGGACGTAGTGGAGACAGATCAGGCTCTCTCTCCAAGGGGGTGTTGCTGTCTGACAGGAAGTGTAGGTCAGTACTAGACGTGTGTGTGTGTGTGTGTGTGTGTGTGTCTGTGTCTGTGTGTGTGTGCATGTCTGTCTATCTGTGTGGCCAGGTCCACACCAGCAGGTCATGGCTGTACAGCCAGCAGGAAATGACCCAAAACATGCACAAGAAGATTTAACCCCATGTGTACCGTCTCATCTTCTCATCTTAAGCTCTTAACTAGATGATATCAGTCATGACTTCTACCGTCAGCAGAGATTTTATCAGATTTTGTAGTGAACCAGTCTGTGTTTGTCAAAAATGATCAAAAGAAACCACTTAAGAAGCTTTTTGTGACTGAGGATGTGAAAAGTACTGTGGCTTTATCAGTCTGTGGTTAAAGTTTAAATGAATCAGGAAGAAAATCATTTAGATCAATAATTGAATCGTAATGGCAAAATGACGTAATTCTTGGAAATGGATGAAGTAACAAACTGTATACGTGAGCATCCAAATACACGTAAGAATATTTGGAATACTTGAGCGGAGGTGCTCTAAATTTAGCCTCCCCTTGACTTTCCCTCACCCCCTCCCAACACTTCTGCCTTCCAGTCTGAAACAATGGACCCCCTACGTCCCTCCCCCATCCTCCCCCCCCACCCAACACACACACACACACAATCACACACACACACACCCTGTGCCATTATTGGATGTGCTACCTCTCCCTATTTCGGTGTGTGTGTGTGTGTGTATGTGTGTGTGTCTGAAGTCCATCTGGCCTCTGGAGTCCCATAAGGAAGAGCCGAATGTTCAGCGGCTCCTGTACTCACTTTGCATTGTCGCGTCTGTGGCGATTGGGACACTCTGCCTCGGGGGTCAGGAAGCGACTCTCGGGGGAGTGTTGGAATTCTCAGATGGCGGGCCCTGACTGACATTATGGGGGCAAAAATATGCCATTGGAACTGAGCATACGACATTTTTGGACAGGATATCACTGCCTGTCAGCAGACACGTTAGCATCAGTCTTGTCCAACTCTGATTGACCTCTGATTAACTCATCAGGTTACGTAAGAAGTGCTCTGGACACAAAGGCACAAAGCGTCAGCTTCATGTGCCTATCTGTGTGTGTTCATCCTGCTGCCACTCCATAAGGGCACGGTTGTCTACAGTAGCACACAAACAGGAGTTGATGGGGTGATCTAAGGTTCATCCTGTTTTGGTGTGCGGCTGCAACCTTGAAACATGTCATTTTCCTGGAGTGTCTTGGTAAAAACAGATGGTTGTTATCATCAGGGTTTGTGAGGAAGCCTTGCTGGCAGCTCATTAGTTCATCCTCACTTTTCCTGCTTTCTCCTCTCCTCATCGCTCAACTGATATTGCAGCTACCTTTTTTCCTTTTGTTTCCCACCGAAGGGAAAAGTTTGACATTTTGGGAAATATGCTCACTTGTTTTTTTGCCAAAAGCAAGATGAGAGGATTGATCACTCTCATGTCAATATACAACCAGCAGCCAGTTAGCTTAACTTTAAACAAAAATGTGGGAAACAGCTCCTGTGGCTCTGTCCAAAGGTAACAGAATCTACTCTTGACTCTACCACTCAGACTAACACGATATTATAATGTTTGTTCATACAATACCAAAGTGAGGGGCTGGAGGAGACCAATAACTTCAAAGTCCCCACTGCAGGCCTGTCACCTGCCTTTGGCTTACGCATAACTCCCCATATTGATATGTAGCACTCAGATTAAATTAACTAAATACATCATATTCTGTGACATTGCTGGTAGATAGATTTTGCTAGCTTTGGACAGAGCCAGGCTAGCTGTTGCCCATGGTTTCCAGTCTTTATGCTAAGCTAAGCTAACCAGCTGCTGGCTCCAGTTTAATGCTGACTCTACAGATATAACAGTGTCATCAATCCTCTTATCTAACTCTCAGCAAGGATGCGAGTCATATGGGGTGCTCCAGAAGTCACTGTCTCAAACTGTTCTACACTGGCCTGTTCCAGCTCTTCAGTGTTTGAACTGAGTGTAATATAAAACCCTATAGTCTATATTGTTTTTATGGCTGCATCATCTGCTCAAATGTAAGTATTTCAGATGCATCTTGCGCAGCAGTTTCACTCTAAACTTTGAGATCTCCCCTTACATTTGAAGTAAAAACTTGCATGATTTCACAGCATATCTTTGTAAAAAGTGCCCCCACAGCAATCCACTGATTGGAATGGATCTTTTTCAGTAGTATGCCGTCTGTAACCATCCTCTTCCGTCCCCATTCCCTCTCATTTTATGCTCTCCAGCCACTTCCTCTTTCTCCATGCTCTGCGCACGCTGTACAAATGTGTGTATGTGTGTCTAAAGCATGTGTGTCCAGTGTCCATCTCGTCGTGGCAGCATTCCAGTAAAACTGAGCCAGTGAGGGGTCTCTGTCTCACATCCCTCTTCAATCAAACACAAACACACACGTCCGGCCAGCCTGGCCCACGCTATCTTTCCCTGCCTCCTAGTGCCAGATGCACACACCCTGCGCTCTCCCTCTTTTGCTCTCTCCTCCTCCTCTTCCAACATTCCTCCTCTGCCTCCTCTCTCTCTTCTGCTTGCTTTTCCTCCCCTTCTCCTCCTCCTCCTGCTCCCCCTCCGGTTCAGCACCCCTGTGCATCACATTGTCTCCCGGCTCTTCATCTTTCTCCACTTCCTGTGTCCTGCTCCTTGTGCCCTGTACACCCCCTCCTCCTTCCTACCCCGCTTCTCTGGGCTTCTCTCTCTCCTCGCGACGTGACTTTTAGCACAGACAGAGGATCCGCTGCCAATAAACTGGGGCAGAGCTGGCTGAAGATGTGCACTCGCTGTGGTGTCCATGTACAAGTCTGTCTGTGACATAAGCAATCCGTTGCCTCAACACAGACAGTGATGTGGTCGACACCGATTCAGATTTAGTGTCTTTTTTCAGTCGTCCCATTTACAGATTTATTCAACTATTTAAAAGAATAACTTGAGATTGACAGGATTACACTTTTTCCACTTTCCTTCTGAGATACCAATTATACTTATTTACTGTATGACAATAAATGGATGATTGTAATGTTTAACACCCCTGATACTGTTGGTTTAGTTGAAGTATACAAGGAGACATTTCTAACCAAATAGTCAAGCACTTTACAGATCAAACAAACTTATTTATTAATATTTGGTGATTTTTTGAGGTGCTGCATTTTTTTTTTACTTTTGAACCAAGTCCAGCTAGCTGTTCACACCCTGCTTCTAATCTTTACATGAAGATAAGCAAGCCAAATGCTAACTGTAGCGTTATATTTACGGTACAGGGGCTGTGATTTTCTCATCTCATTCTCAGAGTAAGTGAATGAGTTGATTTCCCAACATGTCAAACTATTCCCTTAATGGAAAAAAAACATAATAAATGAAAGGAGAATCATAACACATGTAGATGCTTCCATCAAGTGAATGACGACTCACTGAAAAAAAGAGTCACAACACCTCAACCCAGTTAAACACCTATGAGAGTTTGTTTGAGCCATATCTTATCGAGCACTCAACTGAGCATATGACCACCATTATTAAACATTAAAATAAAGGAGTTTACAGTGAAAACATATGGTTGAATTCTTGCTGTAGAGCAACTTAATAGAAGAATCTATCAATATGTGAATCTGTGCACACAATTAAACTCTTCTATAGGTTGGTGGTGACATAAAACCTTAAACCTTAGCCCCTCACCTTATAACACTTCATGTTGTTGTTTTGCTTTATTTAATGTTGGAAATTTGATGATTCACTTTTATTCATAATAGTTCATTTTTTCACGATCATTCTACTTTTCTTTCGCATACTAAATATAGCAGCAAACTTTACTGGACTACAATGTTCCACCAAATCCAGCTTTACTTGATGACCAAAGATTCTCCACTTAATATCACTAACAATTCTTATGGTTGACAGGGGCATTGTCCTCATGACTCAGCTGGGAGAGCTTTTTTTTGTTTAATGTGATCGTGGGAATGAAATAAGAACCCAATTTGCCCGGAGAGAGCAATCGAGAGAGAAAGAGAAAGAAAGAGCAGGGGAGACAAGCTGCAGCTGGTACAGGAAGTGAGGGTGATGCCAGTGAAGGGCATGAGAGCAGTCAACAGAGCACACTCACACGAGGCACCAGAGCTCAGTCCACACACACAAACACGTGGCACAGTGAAGCCTGGCTGTCCAGACAAGTTGCTGTGTGTCTGCGTGTGTGTAAGTGTGTTAGTGTGTTTTTGCAAGTGTTATCAGGAGTTTGAAGATGGAGACAGAAGACGTTGGACCATCCCTCTCTCTGTGTTTACACTCAGTCTAAACAGCAGACCAGCCACTGAGGCTAATGGGGTTCTAATCTACAGCTGGATGACACACACATGTCGTCTTCTGAGCTTCCCAAACAGACCAGTAACCTCTGCGTGCCACATGCGCCTTCACAAAATACCCTCACTCTTCCCATAATGTACTTTTTAGACATTGTACTGTATGTAATGCCATTGAAGTATCAGGAAATTCCTTTTCTAGCGTTTTTATCTTATTTACATTACACTCATTTGTCAGATGCTTTTTTCCAGAGCAGCTTACTTTTTTCATCACAAATAAGAAATATGGGGCTCAGTGTTTTGAGCAAGGATATTAACAACATGAAAAGCCAGGGATTAAATCACTAACATGACCCACTCTGCCACCTGAGCTAGATCTGGAGTTAACCACGTCATTCTTTTTGTTGATTGTATGCTGCAAAAACTCACATTGATGGAACATTGGTTTCAAATTGACACACAACTGCAGAGAGGCAAAGATTCACAAGAGAGACAAAGAAATCCACAAGCATACAGAAACAACACCTTTACTGTCTTCTCACCATTTGAGTCTAGTATGTGCACTCTCAGTTCACAAACATGCACACACACACACACACACACACACACACACATACACACACACACAAAGTGAAAGTGATGAAGCACTTGGTAATTTATTAGCCTTGTCAAATGGAACAGAATACTGATGGACCTGCTTTTTAAGTGTGTAACTCCATTCTGGGAAGGTAATAGACACCCTGTTCTTAACAGCTCAGTGACTTTCTCTGCTGTGTGACATAAGGAAACACGCACACAGACACACAGACACACACACACACAGCCTTAGCCTTAGAACCCTTCACCAAAACACAAAAGCGTCAAACTTCCAGCAACAGATCCGGCAGTCTCACCTTCACACTTTGTGTCATACGCAGAACACGTCTTACAGCCAACACTTTCACATGAAGTCACTCTCATTAAATTAAAGGTCACACAACATCTATAGGCCTAACACACAGCACCTATGTGTCTGTTACACAAACACTTTGTAGATCACCTCCTGAACTTCAGTTGTTTGCATGCCAGCTCATTAGTTTGTTCAACCTTTTCCCCTCCAGGCCTGCAGCATAAAGGTACTTTCTACCTCTCCTTTCTCTATAGATAAAGATCTCATTATTACCTCTAATGTTAAGGCTGTCTGTACTCATATGTGTGTGTGTGTGTGCGCGCAAGTGTGTGTATGTGTCACTCAGCCAGGCTGGCCGTCAGCTTCTTTCCCCCAAGGCCAGGCAGTTTTGTCCAGGCTTGTCTGGCCGCTGCACTCATCTGTGCTGAATGTGCAAAATTTATGATGTAAAGTCCCTGCTTGGTTTACTGTGTGTGCTTCTCCCTGTTGCTTCCAGCATCTGCGAACAGCAGATTCATGAACCTCTTATGCCAGTTTCTATTATCACCATGTGGGCTGGTATGAAACACCAAGTTTCTGGAAAGTTTAGCTCACTCTTGAGGTCAGCTTATAGGTATTTTGGGGATACCGATGTAACAAAAGACTGCTGTTTTCACACTTTTATGCATGTTCCTTCATCGTTTTATTTGCACATCTCTTGCCTGATATAGTATGTGCAGAAATAGTATATGCATTGTGTGATCTAAGAGAAACAGGATGGGTGGATTTCTCAGGGCAGGTGCCCACATGTTAGTCAATCTGCAGGCAGGATATTGCACTGGCACAGGCGCACAAACACACACACGTTGCCCACAATAAACACCCTATTTGTCACCTGGGCCCCTTAGCAGCTGAAGCAATACTTCCTGCACACACTTTTCTTGACCCTGCTCTGCCTCGCACACTATCTTAAGCTCTCTTCAAACCTGACTTAATTTGTGTGCCACAGCAAAACCACCCAGCACCATCGTAATCCTCCCAATCACTCACGGCAACACATTAAGTCACCACGGTTAAACTCCACTACCACTTAACTGTTTACTATCAATTTAAAAATTGTACAAGCCAATAACATATATGATTGACTATTCCTATGAGTCACTCACATATTATATTCAGGTTTACTTCCTGTCATGCCTGATAAAGTGTCTACTTAGAGTAATCCTTTCAACAGCAGCCACCGTGGACACAACCATCAATGCCCAGATGACAACACATTTCCTGTAATATCCCTTAATTTCCCAAGTTTCTCTTGAGTCACTTGCGTTTAAAGACAGCATCGTCTGTGATGATGCAAAAACGTTGTGTGACAGTAACAACAGTAATGATTCATAAAATGATGCATAGTGATGCAGCGATGTCAGAAGCATAAAGTTTGCCAACATTAGCTAACTTTATCCACCATAAACTAGTGGTCATATGGGAGCAAGTGAGTCTTTATAACAGCAAACGTCTTTATCAATAGAGCACAGCTCAGTTCCCCTCAGTGATGCAGGTGGTTTTAGGATCTTTCAGCTCATTGTTTTGGTCGTCCAGCTTGCAAATCTGCTCTCATAAACACAGTTCCAAATAAATGCAAATGTTCCTCCTTTTCTGCCAGATCTGTAAATAGACAAATGCTTGCAAACATACTCAATATAACTTTATAATCTGATAATATGTCTTTTTTTGTGTTTTCAGCTCGTTACACAGCCCATAAGTCACCAAACGCTCTATTATATCAGCCCTAAACTTTGTGTTGGTAAGATGGCTTTAAAAAGTTACTCATTTTAACATGCTGTTGGTTAAAAAAAAGGTACGGTTCTCCAGAAAACATTCAGAAACTATGTACATACTCTGGATGAATAAGAGAAAAAAAATGTGTCTTTTATTATAGTACTTTTGGAGTGACATGCTGTCACATGTATTACAGCATATTTTTTGAAAACAATGACCTGTAGGACACTTTGTTCTGTTTTTAATGGATTTCATAATGTCTTATTGTCTTGAAGAAATCCAAGAACAGTTTTTATGGCTGTTTTTGTCTCTATGCCGGCCCCCCATCTACCACAGCAGGTGAACTACATTGGGTATCACGGCAATGTAATAACTCTGACACATTACTTAACTACATGCATACTTGGCTGTACAGCTCAGCTGCATTATATCTCCACGTTTTTCAGCTTGTCAAAAGCAGAACTAGCCATAACACCAGAGTATCACCAGGGAGTAATGTTGGGAAACGAATTCACAGAAAGGAGGAGAGGGAGAGAGTACCATATGTTGGTGAGAAACATGTTCTCATACAGGCTGTTTTTCTTTTGTTTCAGCTGTGCAGCCCCACCTTAAACGAGGACAGGGAGCAAGGGAGCACACTGGACAGAGGAGGCGAGGGGAGAGGTAGATGGGAATTCATTGAAGAATTGGGCATAATGTGCTCTGGGCAGTCCCTGACCCAGCTGTTTTCCATTCAGTGGGAGTCCGAGCAGTGAAATGTAGCAGGGGTGGGATAGACAGGCCGAGTGAGAACTGTAGAGGAGGAGGAGGAGGAGGAGGAGGGAGACTGTAAAACATGGCGTGAGACACAACATGTAGAGGTCATGATGATGACCATTTAAGTGGACTGGTGTGTCTGTCTCCCTTTATTTTCTTTCTCTGTTTTCCCCTTTTTTTTAACACTCTAAATAACTATGGACTCAGTCATTGTGCTAATCACACCAAAACACACTCCCTTTAAAGGAATGAGAGTTGGTTTGTAAGTGTACACTTTAAGTGAATGTTTAATTTTAATAGCCTACTTTTTAAACACAGATTAAAGAGTTCACAGTCAAACAATGTTCTCCTTAGGGATTTAAATATGTGGGTTGTCCCTGATCCACTGATGGCACATTCTCATCCCAACCTAGATACAAATACACAATACTTTTTTATAGCTGCATTAAACAGTTCAAGTAATAGTTATTGAGGACTCTTGTCCTCATTATAAAGTATTAAACATGCAGAGAACATGCTAAGCTAACTAGCTAAGCTAACTAGTTAAGCTGTTCTCTTTAAGGCATCAAGTATAAATCTATTAACACTAATTAAATACAACACATGAAGCTCTAAATGTCTGTATACATTAATGCAGATTTTGCATTTTTCACCATCTTCTTGATTTTCCTAATGTGATGGTGATTTATTTGTTTTTCCTTATCAACCCACAGCATAGAGTGGTCACTGAGCAGTCATGAGATTAAAACATAATGCAAGTTTACATTACTTGCATCTAGAATGTATATTTTAATACATTTAGTGCTGTGTATGTGCCATGGCTAAAGGTTAAACAGTAAGTGAGAGTGAGTGACTTTCCCATCTGTTTTTCCTACTTTAAATATAACTTTTCTTATTCAGTGGCAGTATTTGCTCCTGGAGCAACGCACTTACAATATCCAATCTTATTTTTCTTATTATATGAAACAGTAAGCAGCTGAATTGTCTTGGTGAGCAGTAACACATTGATTTGATTTAGCAGATCATTGTTTATGAAAACATAAACTATCGGTTCAAATTTTACTTGAGAGGAAATACAGAAATATTAGACACTCAGGAAATTAACAGACCTAACTCACGTCTTAGTTCTGTGCCTTAAAAAAAACTGTGACTGAAACTTCCTTTCAAATGTTAAAAGTTCAACCTGTTGACGGTTACCAAGCAAATTAGTGAAACGTGAAAACATGAAACATTGCCTCTTTTTTTTTTTTTTTTTTTTTTTTAAATGATGACATAATATTTAAAGCAGCATCAGGGGTGCACATCCTCTCAAAGCTTCCCAGAATCGTAGACAAGTCAAAAAAATGTCCAAAAACTAGGAACAAACCAGAAATATGCTGGAATTACCCCTTAATGACATTGCTGCACTTATCATTTCAGTCACTGTTTCACACACAAAAAGAGAACACACACTTCCTAATCTCTTTCTGTAGTGCTGACAGCAGAGGCACTGCAGCATGTCTGTGTTTGCAGACATCAGGGTCTCTCAGAGTTTAAATGACTCTGTAGTCAACACCTTTGCCCTTCTCATGTCCCATCTACTCAACTTCTGAAGCACCAGGTTATGCAAACATCCAGTCCACCACCGATTATCCACCTCATCTATTCATCTTTTACCCAATCATCCCTATTAAGGGTGGAAAAAAGTCTCCCAGCATACATTGCTCACATACTGAAGTTCTTTGCGTCGTCACTAAGCGGAGCAAACGTTGACAGACTCATCACTCACACTCTCATTCATACCTGTGGATGTGCTCATCTTACTTGTCGGTGGGAGTCTAAACAAACACAAACATGTAAATACAGAATAGTTCACACAGTTGGATGCAGCTTGATGTCCCCTCTCCTTGACATTATCAGGCTGAATCATGGCACCCGCTGCCTGACACCAGATACTTCAGACCTTTGCCATTTAATATGCGATGCCTCTGAGTGGCAGACTGGCTGCCAGGAGGTGTTCTGATCTCTCAGCGTGAGCAGTGGGCACTAAAGTTTAAAAAAAAACTGCCCATGAATTGGAGATTTCAAAGGAAAATTCACATTTATTGATTTTAGGGACTTATTTTCTCATTGAAACAGGTTTTAAACAAACTTCCAGGGTAGCCAAACGTATTTTGTTGTGAGAAAAAATAGCGGTAACATTATTGTTGTGAACATCATCACGGTTGATAAACTGACATTCAATTTCCAAGTCATTAGCCAATTATATACATGCATTCAGATATGGTTGGGAGGCTATTTCGCTACATGGACACATTTTCTAATGTTATATCTTGCAATTATTGTGATGTGATAAAATGATCACCCTCCAGAGTTGTAAAACCCTCTGTATAAACAGCTGTGTGATTAGCCTTTAAACACATGAATCTGTTACTAAGGCGGAACTTCCTGGATCATGTCATGTGATATGTTAGTACCTGACGCAGCAAGCAAACCACCAACACTGACCCGCGCTATTTTTAAATACAGGCTTATTTTCAGTCTTGATGCCCACTTAACCCCAATTAAAGAGGTTCAGACAAGCTGGCTAAACCTTTGACAACCTGTCTGAGCATCTTTGTCCTGCCATATTGCACTTTTCTGGAGAGGCGTCACCATGTTCCTACATCCTAGTGAGTACAATGACAGAAATGGTCTTGACAAGTTAATTTCCGACCTTGGAAATAGTCACTATCTTGAAAGCTCTGGAAAAAGTTAGTAAGTGGACTTTGAGTGAAGATTTTCTTTGTTAATAATAGATACATGTGGCTTTATTTTCATACTTGTGGCCTTCAGACTGTAATAAACTGGAATTTTCCTTTAACTCAGAGAAAAGTGTGCCTGAGTTCCAGGTTTAGGAACGAGAATGAAGTGAGACATGTGATGAATGTCCTGCTGTTCCTTTTGTTTTCACCTACTGTTCGAACACCATAGAGCGGGCCATGTCTTTCATTACACCTGGTGAATATGATCTCTCAGGAAGCACCTCGAGTTCATGAATGTTGATGATTTACAGCACCTGAGAGAAGAAATGCTAATTTGTTTAATGTCAAGAGGTAATTTGTGGCAAGTTGCTTGATTCATATCAAACATCTGGAAGGCACTATGATTTCTTATGTGCTGGTGATAATAAGGTGATTTTCACACAGTGGAAAAGGATACGAGTGTGTGTGTGTGTGTGTGTGTGTGTGTGTGTGTGCATGTGTGTGTGTGTGTGCCTGCCTGGCTGTGTGTGTGTGTGCCTGCCTGGCTGGTTTTGCTCCTGCTGACAGAGTAATGGATCTGTTCATTGTTGCATGTGGACTGTGTGTGATGTATGAGATTCATTTGAAATTCTCTGTCTTAAATGAGGCACTCACATGTCTCCATATGGGAGAGTATCGACTTGAAGGCGAATGTATAATCGGAAAATGAACAGAAGTTGTTCATTTTTGTGGTCGTTATTGCTGTGAAATGGTCTTGATCGTGGTATTTTGTCTCATATTTTTCCTTTAATGTGAAACCCATATCATGCACAATAAATGTGTCAATAACAAAAATGGTTGCTGCACTTAGTGGACACGGAAGATTTTGAATTTGAATAAGTCTAAAAAAAATTCAAGAAAAAAAATTCAAGAAAAATATCAATTTCATATCAAAATAAAATAGAATAGTAATGTAATGGAAAATAGAAATGTATATTTATGTGCTATGACAAATAATTATTTGTATTTGAATAACGTGCAAAAGAAAAGACATTTGCTTGTAGATCCATTATGCAATTCACTTTATTGCCAAGTTGATTTTGAGTATAGTAACAAACAAAAAAAACATGACATAATTCACATTGGCTTTTAAAAAAATAAAAGCCTTATCAACATGATTTTTATCAAGACACCATCATTAAATGAAATTATTATAAAAACCCACAATTGAAATTTACACAGAAATTAACTATAAAACATTTTGACATGCAATAAATACATTCATTTCACTAAAGCAAAGTAAGATCAATATTGACAATGAAATGCAGAAAATGCAAAAAATACTGTTTGGTTTAATGTATTGCTTTTAATTGTTTTCATGGTATAAAACCACAAAATGAAACACTGGACATTATTGATGTTTCATGGACGTCTGCTTCATGCCTGCTGAAATAAGATCCCGTCTTCTACTGAAAAATCTAATTTCCATTGTAAATTTGTGATGTATGCATTCTGTCATGTATTTCTTTTCCATCTATCCGCAGCAACTACTGTCTGCGTGGCGGTCTGTGTTACTGCTGAACTTTCTTACCCATGAACCACAACCAGTCGACAACAACCACCTCGAAAACATCACAGTGATCTTCATTTAATCCTAATCCATCATTTCTACACATAACCTATTTTTTCCAAACCAGAATAGATCTTGTGTCTTGTGTGTTTGTGTGTGTGTGTGTGTGTGTGTGTGTGTGTGTGTGTGTGTGTGTGTGTGTGTGTGTACCCTGAGGCTCTGTAACATTTTGGCACAGGTTTTAGTGTGTGTTGGGTGGAAGCCGTCAGTGGAATCACCTTTTCTTTAATAATGACTTTTTCTACAAGAAGCGACACTCCAAACAGAGCAGGGCAGCCTAATTAAATCTGACCTAATCTGGAGCAGCAGTCTGCAATCCAGCTGTGTGTGTGTGTGTGTGTGTGTGTGTGTGTGGGTGGGTGTGTGTGTACACGTGTGTGTCCGCATGAGTGTGTGTGTGTGTGTGCGAGATATACAATCAAATCTTCTCCCTGAACCAACTTTCACTCTTCCAGATTCCTGCTTGTTTTGTCCTCACGCTTTGTTTGTCTCTGAATTTAAACCTCTGGAGCAGAAGTTGTACACTGTAAACGAAAAGATTCAAGCCAAAGTCCACTTAGTCCATGTTGTATGTGTTCAAGGTAGAGACAGAAACAGAGATCTAAGCCAAACAGATGGAGGACGGCATGAGCAGCCAGAACCCCCTTCCCTATTCAACTACAAAGAGCCTACTGTGGGTCATCTGCTGATTGGGTGATAATTGTTAGGTCTGGAACCAGGATGACATCTCTGAGGGCATGCTGACATGAACACTGACATCAAAAATCCTTGACAATGACTTGCAGCAATCAACAATGGAAAGGCAAAAACAAAACTTCATTTCCTCACAAGATAATTTCCTACAAAAGTGAAATGAAATAGAGTAAAACCACAGAACGAGGTGGGGGGGAGGGGAGAGGTGAACAGACACACAAAGCGAGCAGATTTTCTTTGTTATTTACTGAAGGTTATGACTGTCAGGCACAAGCCATTTTTCTCTCTGTTTCTGCTTCTTATCCTCTCAACTCGTCTCTCTTTACTTGTTCTCTCCATCTCAGTGCATGACTTGGCTGGTGCAGCCGAGGCCCGACTCAATTGTGCAATTTCATACATGTTTACTTTACTGGCATCTCTTTCTGAGCATATTTTCCCCCGAACATTTCCCCTCACATTATTCTGCATTTCCTCTACAACGATATGCTGTCTTTAATCTCCCTTTGTAAGCCGTTTCTTGGCCTGAGCATCAGAATACAATAACGATGTCAGACTTTTTTATTTGGCCCGTCATCTGCTGTATTTTAACACATGCCACAAAGTTCATTTTGGAAATTGATCAGGGCTTAAAGAAAAAGAAAGTAGCTCCTCACATAAACATTTAGACAACTGTCTTCTTCAGCATGAAAAACAGCTGGAAGTAAGTGGATCATGGGAGAGGAGGGAGGCAGCGAGCGCTGTGGGTCAGCGGTATGTGTTGAGTGTAAAAAGAGAAAAGGGACACAGGGAGGTAAGGAGGAAGGCTGCACTTTGAGGTAACAAGGGCGGTGAACAAGCGTGGCCAAGCTCTGCACTAAAGGGAGGAAGAGGAGGAAAGCGAAGGAAGCAAAGTGCCAGAGGGAAGGCAATTGTGGGACTTCTAGGGGATCATAAGAGTAATAAAAATCACAATACAATGATTTTTCCAGAAAAGTGCAGTTCGGGGAAATAAATCTGAAGCAGCTGCTTGTAATAAAGACTCTTGAAAGTGTCAGATCTCTCCCTTGTACTTCACCCTGCTACACGGTGGGAAAGGCACTCAGATATGTAGATGGACAGGTGCACTAAGTGGACACGTACACTCTCTCTCTCTCTCACTCTTTCACACACACACGCACAGGCATTCAAATGATTGCAGAATCACCAGCGCTTGTTATACAGAAGGCACATTTGTATTGGTTTACTCAAGAGTTAGCTTTTGGTTTCAGCACCAAAATAAGACTTGATTATTGATATTATTTGGCTCTAGCTTACATTTAAATGAGTCCTCAAAAAAGAAATATGTACACAGGACAAAAGTGGCATGTCTGCACTGTGCTCACATGATTTACCACACAGATAATGGCTTTCATAACAAGGCAAAGTTAAAGTCGGTCGGAAGCTTAGCTTGACGACGCAAACTGTGGAAACTACAAAGATTGTCGCTGAGTTTTGTTTTGAGCATCTGCGATGTCTGCTAAGTGCTTTAGTCCTTTTGGCACACACTGTGAAATATAATAAATGTCAAACAGCGGTATGATAGCAGATCAGGACTATTCAGCCTGTTGGAGTCACATAGGTGACCCCGGCCTGCTGCCGCTGGTAGAAAGCTTAAAGGCATACTTTGCATTTTTTTACATTAAACCCAAAACCAAACCCTTTTTCAGTCTACACGGGGCCACTGGAACTCGTCCAGATCATTTTTCCACTTCAATTTTGTTAGTGTTATTAATGTTACGGCCCTCGAATGGGTTGCCATAACAACATTAAAAAGAAATGAAATGGCCTAAATAATAAAATAAAATAAAAAAAAAAAAATCAACCCACATCTCATAGTTGGTGGTTTGTCCTACAACTCTCATTTATATTTGCATGTATTCGTTTTCATTACATCAATTAATGTAACTAATAAATTGTTTTAAATGCCTAATTTTATGGCTTTCAAAACATCTTCATCCAAACCACTTTGGTGGCAGGGAGAGGTTTCCCGGGTTGGTGTGTCATATGAATAACATTAACAAAGGCGTATGGCATAAAACCCCATGGGGTGAGTGGCTACACCAGTTAATTGAAACAAGACTCTTGTAATTTTACTAATTGAATCAACCACAGAGGGAAAAGAAACGCTGCCAGTTTTTTAATTATGATTTACATTACAGCTTCCAGGCCCTTCATATTGATCAGCCCTGCCCCAATTTTTAAAAACAATGTTCTAAATATGAGCATATGGAAAAAATATTGTAATGAATTCCTCAGTCCCAAAAGATGCCAAAACATTTAATCCACAACATCCTCAAATTGTAACAAAATGTCTGAATGGCTTCCTCGCCGTGCAGCCCTTGTAAGCCGACGATGTCAGAGCACCGTGATACTGAGCAGAGGTTTATTCCCAAAGAGCAAAAAGGGGAAGGAAAAGAGAAGATACAGTCTAGCTGTTTTCTGAATGGAGAGTTTTAGAAGTACGAACAGGCTTTCATACTGAGACAATGGCTCGCGTCCACCCTGCTGCGTTCTCCCTGCTCCTCTCCCTCCCCATTCTCCGTCTCTCTATCTGCCTCTGAGCAGAAACACACGGCACATCCTGCTCAACACAGCACACCAGCCAAAAGTTCACTTCCTGCTCCTCAGCTCTTCTCCTTCACACCAAACCTATTCCCAGGACATGTATTAACAGCCCTTCATATGCTTAAATAGCATAGGGACATACAAACAGACAAGCAAGCGCTTCCCCCCTCTCTATAGAAGCACAGACCTCCCCCTCATACACGTTAATGCATTTAAGCGCGTTTTGAACAGTGCACATCCTACAAAAAGGTCGAGAGCATTATCTTGCTCTGCAGATTTGGAGTGACAGTGGAAACACTTTATGTTATTTTAATGGTGTAAGGCAAAGGAAAGGAGGAGACAGATTTTCATTTAAACCAGTAAATGAGGGAGACCGAGGGGACTGAAATTCCCACGACTGACATCCGCCTGTTGCTCCATTTTTAACACGTATGCACATGTTCGCGGACAAAGTTCTTACTGTTAATAATGTTTCATTTTAGCTATTTGTTACAGAGCTAAAAAAAAAAAGAGAGTCCTACAGCTTAAAACAAGGCTCCCTGTGTGTTTGTGTGCATGTACGACCTCAGTCTGATTATGATCTTAAGTTCACTAATCTCTAGAGAAATTGGGGTCAAACATTATAAGGCTGGTTTTCATACGCACCCAGCAAAAGCCACTGCTCGTCTGTTCAGGGAAATGCTTTTTAAACACACGTTTTAGGGAGACATTTCAAAACATTTCTCACTTATGCATGGTTGAAGCTAAAGATGCTCGTAGCTCAATAAAGTGTGGTTCAGGAATTCACAAACAGCCACTTAAGATGCTTACAAAATGACTTTGTGTTATGTTATAACATTGGAATTGGTCAGACCGACACAAGCCTCTTAGAGGACGACACAATAGAAAATATATACCGCATAGTAAAAATAAAAACAAAAAAAATGTTAATAACACATGTTATCTCTCCACCATACAAAAGTAACAAGAAATGTATAAACACAGAAATAACCACAGGTTTAACACAGGACAACTGCCCTGTCAATAAGAAAATATAAAAAAAAAAGTGTGGGTGTGTGTGTGTCTGTGTATGCATGTGTGTGTGTGTGTGTGTGTTGACATTGTTATTCGAAGGTTTAGTAAAGCTTAGCGTCCCCATGCTGGGTTCAGTCCTGAGGTAAGCACCAGTTTCACGTGCGCTGCTTTCAGTTAAAATCAAAATCAAGAAAAGTAAGTGACAGAAAACAACATGTTTGATATGATCATATGCTACAGAGAAGAAAGCCCTTAAATTATTGTTACATTAAAAAAAAACAATCCCAAAGTCAGGCACATTGTCTCTGTTTTTTTTTTTTTTTTGGTTTTTTTTTTAAGCCTTTAAGATTCACTACGTCTATCACAGTGTATTTATGGCTTTAGTCTTCACATTCACCCACTGAGGTTGGCATTGGCACTATAGTGGTCAGACATTTCTAATCTGAATCAAGGACCAGTAAAAGTGGAAAAAGAAAAAAAAAGCAAAAGCCAGCATGTTTTTTGGAATAAACATTGAAGACAAAAATGTGCCGTCTACCCGCAACCTTTAAGTGCTCTTTTGTTTTCAAGCTGAAGGAACTGCTGGTCAGCCAACACAGAAATATGTCATTCTTTGTTTCCGCACTTGATACCAGCGGGGAAGGGAGGGCAAGGCCCAGGAGACATTTGCTGGGCTTGGATACGATGTTAATAAGTGGATCAGAGGGGTAAGATGGCAGGCATGAAATGGGACATCATGCCGGCGAGCAGTGCGAATTGTCCAGGAGAAAGTGAGATTTCACAGGGATTACTGAGGCACAGCAGCTGGGGTGCGCTGTTCACCCACTAGCTTCCAGGGAAGACCCACAAACCCCTTCTTATGTTCATATCATGGACAGATTAGCAGCCTGCTCTGTGTCTGCGTGTGTGTAGAGGGGAGGCGTGTATGCACGTGGTGTGTGAAGCACTTTTAAGGCAAAGGGCTGAGTGCAGCACTCACTTTGGCCTGTCAACAGTAGCAGGGCTCCCAGGCAACAGAGTAGAAGGGAGGGAGGTCAAATGAGAGGTCAGACAGTGGAGTGGCAGCACGGCATCTCACTACCGCCGCTACACAATTAATCATCAGGCTGCTGTGAATGGAGTAAGTTCTCTTGACAGTAAATGACAGATTTCTGTGTCATTACTTCTGACCTGGTCCATGCCGCTCTGCTCAGCTATATCCACAATTGTAAATATTACACAATGTCAGAGGCAACACCCATGCTTCGTCTACACCATGAGATGAAGCTACACTCATCATAAACAGGGATTAGTGTGTCATCGGTTGGGTATGTGCAATCATGTCCCAGTTATGAGATCACAGGGCTGTGCTTACTGCATCTCAATAACAACTGAAAGCTTAAGGGATGTTAGTCAAAATGCAAAGGAAGCTCTAGCTCAAGAAAGGTTACACGCTGAGTGAAAGGCTGATTAAGCTACCATTACTGTCACATAGTATGAGCCTCTATCCACACAAATATGCGGGGGAGTGGGTTACATTGAAAAAATGTGGAAAAAAATATAGCAGAGGAGACTTTACCGAAACGCTGCAGCAATTGCTCTTATCGTTCACTCATTTCCTTGTGACTTGGGAAGCAGGAACTTGATTTGGAGAAGCTGGAGAGTGAGATACATAAATTGTCCAGTACCCCAAAAACATAGAAAAAAATATATCCTCCCATTACTTTAAAGTCCAGAAGAGTTGGCTTATTCATTTGGCAAAAGTTCTGCTCAGGTCTGGACCGAAACCCTGAATCTTGTCCTTATGTGCTTTTTTCTTTTTTGTACACCATCTTTTGTACACAGGTTTAGGGTCAGATTGCAACAGTTCCTTGCAAAAGTTTCTCTTTGGACTTCACCGTAATACAAAAATAAATAAAACAATTTCAGTTTGGTTTTCAATTTGTCACTTTGGCTCAATGGCTGTAATTTTTTAAATGTTTGTTTGCATACACAGTACATAAATACTGTACTTGTTTGAGTGTCTCTTGGTCACGGAATAGCGTAGAGCTCCATTATGAAGGAGGAGTTAAAGATACATTAGATGCATAGAAAGGCACTTATAGTCTACATGTTTTTGTGTGCATCAACAGACCAATTCCTTTTGGTCTGAGTCTGAGGTGCAGAGGAGATACTGAGTTGAGGTGAATGGCTTTGAATACTGCAAGTTGTGTGTGCACACAGACCTATTGATGATTGCCATTTACACAGGTCATGTGGTTCTAGCTGGGTGAGTAACGGTCAATGCTGCGGACTTCAGAGAGTGCCTGGGGGGGAGGGGGGAGGGGTTGGCCCAGGACATCCATCTTGTCATGGGAGAGTCCCAGATGCTCAGAGGCCAGTTTGGACAGTGGGTAAAGGCTTTCCATGGCCTTTGCATCAGCTACCAGTTGCTGCTGGGCTTGGATGAGAAGCTCGTTGGCCTTCTCCTGCTTCAGTCCCAGATGTTCTGCTGTGTATTTAGTCAGAGGATAGATGCCTTCAGCAAAGTCCAGCTTCAGTTTCCCATCTGTGGTCAGGCCCCCTGTAGTCCCTCCACTGCTGTGCATCTTCATGTGGCTGATGAGGTTGCGCTGCTGAGCAAACTTTCCTCCACACACCTGACATTCATAGGGTTTCTCCCCTGAGTGGATGCGCATGTGCTCAGTGAGGCGGTACTGCCGGGTGAAGCGCATGCCACAGGAGTCACAGGCAAAAGGTTTAAGGCCTAAGTGGCTACGCATGTGGCGTGTCATGGTCCCACGTTGCGTGAATTTCTTGCCACAGATGCTGCAGGGGTAAGGCCGGGTCAGCCAGTGGGTCTTTTCATGCTGCCGCAAAGTGGCTGGATCTTTATAGGATTTCTCGCAGGAGGAACAGCGGTACGGCCGGATCATCTCCCCAATGCTTCCTGAACTCAGTCCCTGGCTGGACTTGGGCTCCAGGTGGGACAGACTATTCAAACTGTTGCTGCTGCTCAGGCTCCCATAACCATTTGTGTTACTGCTAATGTTTTTGCTGCTGCCATTATTGCTGTTTCCCATCTCCCCACCAGAGTTGCCATAAAGCTCTTCTTCTGTGTGTGTCTCCACGTGTGCGTTGAGCTGCTCTGAGCTCGGGAAGCCTTTGTCACAGGGAATGCAGACATACAGATTGTCCCCGAAGCTCTCTGGCTCATAAGGCATGTGGAACCTCCCCATTGATCCAGGAGGCGACGGGCGGCCTTCACTACTGCCTGTCTCCTCTGTGCCAGAGCCACTCTTATCATCTGCTCCTTCACTCTCCTCCCCGGCCTTGTGGTGGTTATGATGCTGGTCTCCATTTTCACCCCCTTCTTCCTCATCCTCATCTTCATCTTCATCCTCAGGTGTGTATGACAGTGGCTCATGTTTCACCCAGCGATAGATGTTGCCCATTTCTCTGCCTGCCTCTCCACCTTCCGTGGGGGTGTCAGGACTCGTGGGGCATGGATAGCGAACTATGCCCTGGGAGCCTGAGCGATGCAGGTGGGGTAGGTGTGGGCCAAGAGGCTGGTTGAGATGGGGAAAGGGAGGAGGAGTGAGGGAGCTTTGCTGGTCATTCGACTCCATTTTTTCTGAGGGGAAAGCCCTTCCATTCGTCCCCTGCATCGGAGTAGTGCGACCACTCAGTGTCCCGTCTCGCTCCTCATCATTGTGAGTGTTTGCCAGATGGGAGTGAGAGGGTGTGTGCTGAGACTGGGAGTTGGGGCTTTTCTTGGAGAGATCAAGGCCGTTGGGGGAGCAGTTCCTCTCAGGGTGAGCTGTGCGACCAAGCTGGGCTGGCAGAGCACTTTGCAGGGATGGGAACACCTGAGGGCCCTGGGTGGAGGTGGGGGCATACAGCTCCCCAGCATGAAGGGCTAGTCGATGGGGAACTAGCTCTTCTGGTTGTGCCCGGGTTGTATGGCTGTTCAACATTCCTCCTGGAGGGCAGGACTGAATGACAGGAGTAGAAACCCTATACCTGCCACCACTCCCTAAACCCAAACTATTGGGCCCCATCTTTGGGTACGGCAGAAATGCAGGACCTGGGCGTGGAGGGTATTTGCCATTTCTTTTCAGCTTCTTTTTGCACAAAGCCACTAAGTCGAGCAGCTGAAGGTAGCTAGCTGCTGCCAGGACAGCCCCTAGATTGGGTTCAGTGGGAGAAGTGGGGTCACCCTCACTAAGGCGGCCTGTGTAGATGTAGTCCAGGATGACCCTGAAGACCCCTGGACTCACCATCTCGTGGTCGAGGTTGATGAGATTGTCATGGACCACCAAAGATTTCAAGTAGAGGCTGCTGGCAGCCAGAATGTTCTTGTGAGCTCTGAAGAGGGCGTTCTGCACCACAATGATAACATCACACAGGAAGCCCTTGGTTCGTTGGCTGTTGAGCTGCAGGAGGAGATCCCTAGCATGACTTGGAACTTCCATGGCACCCAGCATCGTCTTCAGTCCGCCACCTGAAACAACAGATATCTGTAAAATGTCATGTGGCAGTCAGCATTTTGATACACAACAGCAAAATTAATGTGTGTGTTTCTGTACCACAACAATTATTTTTGAAGAATTTTATCAAAGTAATCTGTAAAAAGTTAGGATTTGACATATCAAATTATACTAAAATATATCTGAGGGGTTTGGATGTTAAAATGTTTGTTTCCCAAATAAAAGTCAAGTCTTTCAAAGTAGACTGCAGGAATATTATGGAAATACATTTTTAATACCAACACATTTATGAGAATTAATATTGACTCATTAATAACAGATTTTCTTTTCAAACACATAATTAGTTTGAATTTTTGGATTAGTTAAGCGTTTTATCAATTAATTTGCAATTCATGTCTTAAATATTTACATAATAATGTTTAATTCATGAAATTCATGAAAGTTTCATGAAACCTATACACAGAACTTATGTGTGGGAAGTGCACATTAAGGCCACGCATCAAAAGTGAACCTTTTTGAAAGGTGAACTGTTGCAGTGGTTTTCTCATTATCAGAAATTTAAGTGCACGTATACACTTCCTTTGCAGCAAGAAAAGAGAGAGAAAGAACTTAAACCAGAGAACCACAGATATAGATTTTGAAACTGCCGGCTTCCTGGTAAAGTATTCCAGAAATGGTGTGCAGAGTTTTAAACAAAGCAAGGAACAAATGTTTCACAAAGCGTGATGAACAGCAGGTATAAACCTGTGGGGGAAGGACACATCCAAAAAAAGATAGGTCGTCAGCTCCCCTTGTCTGCCCAGTCATATAAGGAACGCTGTGCGAACGGGATGTAAATCAGCATTACATGGTTCAATATGTTTCTTCGAGATGAGCTCCAGGGATCTAATGCACACACACACTGACGCGCACACACACTCAAATATCAACACTAATTGTTCCATCAAGCCTAAAATAAACTATATCAGCTGCATGCATGAAACACCATGTATTGTTCAACCAGTGGCATCTGAGGATAGTTTACTTATGAGATTAAACGTCTCAAAGTGTCCCTAAGGGCTAAGTCTCACTGATGGGAAACAAGCATCTAAATAAATATCATGTCATCTGTCTGATCATGCTCTTCCTGACACCAGCTCATTCACTTCTTGTTTATTTCATTCAGCGTGCAGGCTCAATAGAAGAACAGGGAAGTGTGAATTTAAATTGAAAAAAACACCTGGACGATTGAGTTGTTAAGGAATTCTGAGGAATCCTGAACAAAAATTTGTATATTCTTTTCTTAAAACCCACTAGTGCTAAACGCTTTCCCAAAACTCGAGGTCACTCCATAAAAGTCGAACTTTGACTATGTATTTTTGTGAATGCATGTTCAGCATCAGACCTATAGCAACAGAAGGAAATGTCACTGATTTAATTGAAAATGAAAAGTCAGAATTAGTCTGGCTAGGGATCGTAAAGACAACAGTCCTTGATATAATGATGAGAAAATGATGTAATATTTTTTTCACAATTTTATTTTACTATAAATGATCCTGTTCTCATACCTACATGCGATGACTAGTACACTATGTATTACATATCAGATATCTTTAAAAAAAAACAAAAAAGAAAAAAGAAAAAGATGGGTACAGGTTTAGGTGTGTTTACGCTCCATCATGTCCCCAGTTGTCATCTAAAGTGTTTCCACTTCTGGTTTCTCTCTGGCTTTGATTATTCAACGGTCACATTTTACCATAAATTTCAAGGTCGGTCAGATCAAACGTGTTTATAAATGAGTGTGATATGAGGAATAGGTCAAGGACTTTCCACAACATGCTAAACTTTTGCATAGTCTCTCCATTGCATTAAGGAGTGTTCAGCTTACTGTTACTGGTTACTGTGTGCGTAGCATGGTGACACATCGTGTACATGCACACACATGAGAGTACATTCTCGTCTTTGTGCGGTCTAGAGCTCTGTAAATGCAACACAAGTTTAATTGCAGGAAATTAAGTTTTCTATTAAGTAAGACCAATTTCTACATGTAAATTAGTGTTTAATATATCAAGTCTACTGAGGAAAAAAAAGTCATGCACGAAGCAACATTTCTGTGCACCTGCAACACGCTGTGCACACACCAACTTATTTTTGCTGTTTTTTGTGGTAACACGATTCAAAGTGGCTGTGGGTTTCCTATCAAGACAATACAGAGCTCTTTTCACTTGCTGTCTCTTGTATTTTGCTTTTTACAATATCTGAACTCACTGTTTGATGTGACCTACTGACGAAAAACGCAGCAGTAAAACATATTTTATAAAGCTCTTGATCTGGGGCACATGTGCAAGCTCACTGCATCCTGTTAGGAAGCTATCTATGATTGCAAAGATATTAAGTCAGAGAACACATCTTAAAACAAGCCTGCTACATGTAATGTTCCTACATGTAAGCACAGTCAAAGCTTACCCAACAGTTTGTTTTGTTGGTTTGTCACATTAAATCATTTTCTAGGTTGCACAAACCGTACAGTCCCCTGAAAGAAAGCTACTCCAGTCCCTCTGGGATGCATGGCTGTTTGCATCTCTGACAACCTTGTTTTTCATGACCCGTCAACATGTTCTAATGATCTAATGATGGTGATGTACTTGATGGCAATGGTGTTGAGTTATTTGCATTAGATTAATATTCATTGTCCATGCGTTTGGTCTGTTTTGTCACTTTTGTGGTTTGGGGTGAAGCAGGAGACTAAACTTCCTACTTCTACATGCAGCCTCAGTCACATAAACACTCCAGACATCTGCTTAAAATGCTGTGTTGACATTTTATTTTCTTTCATTTCAATTTGCTGCCCATGCTCATGTGGCCTTGTTTATTTTAGAACCCATTTGACCATGTCCACATGCAGCCCAGGTTCACTATATGAGCAATCACTACAAAGTCAGTGTAAATTTGCAAGAAGACATTTCACTGTACTTTTGTATTTCTTTAAACCAACAATTGTTTTTTGACATTTTTGTGACTCGCTTGGAGCAGATGCAAGCTGGAGGAGCTTTACACGCATTAAAAACAAACTGAATTTTATTATTGTGTCAGAGAAGTTTCATCATGGAGCGCACATCGGGTAGAAGCGCCCATGATAGGTTAAAACCTTTAGTTTTAGTCAGGTCAACAAACATCAGGGAGTAGGAGTCAATTTCCTGTGTGACTACTGTGATCGCGTATTTTAAAACAATGTCATCACACACTTGTAATAAAAAAACCCAGTCGCGGTATGAGAGTAACACAGTACTTAATCCTCACGGGTACAGAGTTAACAGAGTTTATTTAGACACATAAAAACATATTAATATGACCAAAAATTGTAAATCGAGTATTATATTTAGTTATTAACAGGATACTTTAGAATCTTTTAACGTCGTGCATATAAATTGTTTTATATCACTTTTGCACCATTTATTTCTGATTTCTTCTCCTAAGATGATCGATAGACAGTGGTCTGCATTTATTTGGAAATTTAACCAAACTAAACATAAATTGCAAGTTTCATTTCCACGCGTCACGGTTCGTGAAATGGGGTTTGAAGTTCAAGGCTCGCTTTAATGCCACTGCCGAACAACGGAGCACCTCACGTCGCGTGTCGCAAGCGAAGCATGCAGTTGTGCGCTTGACTTTGCGCGGAGACGCTGTCCTCTGCTCATCTGTTTGACTTCTCACTTATTGTAGCATAAAACCGAATCACGGGTGAATACATCTCTATGAAATGCAGCGCTTCATCCTTTAAAAACATCTCCCTATCTCCGCAAAAGAGAGAGAGACCTAAATCTCCTCCAGAAACAGGCTGTTTTCAGCTCATTCTACTTTAAGGTGTATCACACAGCTGTTTCTTCTTCAGACCTGTCAACAGCACTAAGAAGCATCTCTTTCTTACGTATACATGGAGCGAAAATCTCGGAAGCGAGGAATCCATGCATTAAAATCATAAAATATTCTTTATCGTGTCTGCGTTTGCCTGAACTCAGACCGGACACTATTACACACAGTTATAGGTCTGTTTTATAATGTCCACCAGAAACAGCAAGAACTTTTGCTGTGACTTCTTTTTAATATTCCTTACAGGGTCACAGAATAAAGTATGGTTCCCATTTCACAGATGTCGATGTGCCCTTTAAATCTGACATCAAACGTCAAAACGTAAAAATGGATTTAACTCTAGAAAAAAATCACGTATAAAAATTTGATCTTGGAAAGTGACATATAATTGTTTGCCACTCGAAATTGTTTTACACAGTTTTGCAGATTTTTCAAACACGATGTTCCCTCTGAACCCGCGCTGATATCAGACTGATCCTGGATAATTTTACTTGGTCTGTGTATAATCAGTTATTTGAAATAAAATAGATGTTTTCAATCGACTCGAATTAAATGCAGAAAAAAAAAACAGATTGCCGATATCAAAATTATCCTGCAAAAACGAGGAAAACCCCAAGTCATATTATATATTAAATTATTATTTTTTTTAAATCTTATTTCTTCCATGACAGCAAACGCAGCACAGTTCAATGACTAAAATCCTAAATGTCATCCTTCCCACTGCCCTTGTTTTGGGTGCCTGTGTGCAGCATATCAGCTCTTACCTGCATGCCCGATGTCTTCTGCCATCCGATCTAAGTCTCCCTTAATGATCATCTCAGCAGTCTCTAGGAGTCATATCTGACGTTTCAGCTTTGAACTGCCAGCCTCCAAAAAACCATGCCAGTTTTCCGAGCGCGTCTGCCAGCTCTTTTTTTATGATTATTAATTGATATGAATTTCTTGTCGCTCCTTAGGTCCGTCCTCCCACCCACTTTCCTTCCCTCTCCCTCTTTCTGTCTCTCTGCCCCTCCTCTCCTCTCTTTCTCATCCACTCCTATAAAAAAAAATACGTGCTTAGACCAGCATCAGTTTCCTCCTATTTTTTTTTCTAGTAATTTCCTTAGCTATTTTTGAGTCGGAGCAATAACGCGCACCGGGATGATAATGGAGCCTCTATGCGCCTTAAGTGTTTTAGCGCCCCGTGTGATGTCAGTCTATAATAAAACTAAAAGGTAAAATCGAGGGCAGGAACTTCAAGTGACCCCGACTTGAACTTCTCGACACATCGTCTTAAAGAGACAGGCAGCTATTGTATACATACGCATATATGTTGCATATTTATGATCAGGCAGGCCACTTAACCTTGGAGAAGAGTTTAATGTTGGAAACAAACACTGCTAAGATCAAGTTTTTCATGTCAAGGATGTTCCATGAATTAGACCACCCCCACCCCCAACTTTCACCATGTTTAATTTTAATTTGTCCCTGAGGAAAATTAAATCGAATTCAATCACAATCTGTGTTGGCTTTTTGTTGTTGTTGTTGTTGTTGTTGTAATTTTTTAAAAAAAATCCACTATTGTTGATGTTTTGTAATTGTAAACTGTTTCATTCAGTGTAGTCAATGAAAGAGGTCCGTGGAGGTGTGTTTCACCTTCTCTGCAGACCCCCCACCTTTGCTTTTTTTTATAGAACAAAATTAGTTCAGTGGAAACTAAAAGTAGGTTTGACGAGCCACTTTAAAAACTCTCTCTCTCTCTCTCTCTCTCTCTCTCTCTCTCTCTCTCCCAGGTAAAGAACCTGTTGTGACCTAGAAAACACCTTCACTCATCACCTGGTCATGGACATTACAGTGGACAGCAATACTGACCATGGAAATGGGCAGATAAAGGTCCCCTGAAAACTGGCAACACAGATACTTTAGGGCATGTTTGGATGTTTAAATGATGTCCCTACCCGCTTAAAACCCTTTTCTCTCTGCAGATTAATGTCAAAATGCTCTTATTATAGTTTTAAAAAATCAGCTGCATGCATGCAACATACAGCCCATCATGGACAATGTTCTGTCTTTACAAGAATTGTATCCAAAAGATTTTAGAAATATTTTTCATTTCCTGAGGTAGACAGGCGCAGTCATTCTATTCAGTATTAAAATAAAATTTGAAATATTTTTATTTTAGGTCGCTCTTTTAAATTGTACATTTATTTCATAGCGCCTGCCTATACTTGATGCTGAAAATCCCCTGCAGACGTCGACTGTCTCGGATGATTTCATTGTCATGTTAATATGAAGATTAATAAATGAAAAAGGGAAACGTCTATGATAGCCGAAGTTACTGTACATCAGATCAGCTTCAGGCCGGACGTGCCCGTATGATCCAGATGCTCAGGCTTTGTCCGTACTGAAGGCTACATCAGGACCATCGGCTCAAACCGATAAGACCCACTAAAACGTGGATAAAGTCATCACTGTGGTTCCATGAAGGCTGCTCATTGTGACACAGTGTTTGATCACACGTCTGCGCTGATGCCATCCGTGTCTCTCTGGCGTATCACACGCTTACCTCGGACTCATGTCTGGTGCTCTGGCCGTATGTCTGCGCTCCTTTTCGGCATTCCCTCATGAGTTTCCTCCGCAATTTCCTTCAAGTCCAGCTCGCTCTCAAAGCTTCTCTTCCGCGTGTTTTAGCAGCCCTCTCTCTCTGTCCGGCTTTCCCCCCTTCTTTAGCCCTCTTCCATACACTGAAATTTCTCACGTGTTAACAGTACTATCTGACACTTCAGACTGTGTCGGGGTCCGATCGGACCAAACCTGCCGGCGGAGACTTTACGCGCACAGCGACACCCAATGGTGCTCTCCGCGGCAGCGAGACACATCCGAGTTAACAATGAGGACACGCTGAGCAATGATTTGTAGGGGAATTAAAAGGCAGAAAGCCTATGACATCTAATTTGTGGGCACCATTTAAAAAAACACACAGTACGTCAATCGTATTGCCTGCGTGTTTTTGTTTAAATCTGGCTCATAAAGGGTCATCAACATTTTTGAAAATTAAAGGTAAGTAAAAAGAGTTCAGGTGAGTTCTCCTTTAGATGAAAGTCCTTTATATTTACAATAAAATGTCCAGGTTTTGAAAGAAGTACTTTATATGTTAATCCAGTAAAAGTAGCAGCACAGTGTAAAATACTTAAAAGTCCTGTACCTGAGAAAAGCAATAAAATGAATTTTAAACACTTAAAGTGCTTTTACTTTAGGTACTTTAACACTTGTCGGTGTAATATATTATATTACCGGATCATTATCATGTATGCATTTATGTGGACTATATATGTATGTCACTGTGTAGAGACATAAAGAAGCATAAAATCATAAAAGTAAATTTTAAGTAAATTAAAATTGATGCAGCAGAACAGTATTTGAGTAAATACACTTTACTCAGTTACAGTACTTTGAACTATTGAAAAAGTCCAACAATGTTGTTGACAGATTGAAAGGGCTGTCTTTAGACCAACTGCACCCCGAGCTGTCATGCATTTAAAAAATGTGTTTTAATACCAATTATGACTTTTTTGTGTGTTTGTTTGTTTGCTTTGCTGTGCTTACTTTTAGTTCATCCATCACTAAAGTCTGCAATATTTCAATGTATATGATAACAATAATTGAAATAACATCTCTGGTAAAATGCTGGGTCTGTATTTTACTGCTAATTGGCTAGAGTGTCTTTAAAAAGTACATTTTGATTCTTGGTAGTGAGCAGGAGTCATTAACTTTCTATCAAAAATTATTCTAATGCATATTTAATCTGCTGTATTTGGGTGGATTATGTCGGAGACGCCTATCTGTCATCATTCCTTCAGGTCTTCCCACAGCCGTCCTGAGGTGTTTGAAAGACCACAGATGGAAATTGATGAAAGTAATTATTTCACCATCACTGAGGTCATTAATAGACAGCCAATGGCATCCAGACAAACTCACACACCCAGCTGAGGCCTATTTATGTTTGTTTTGATCACAACAGCAGCTGACAATCTCATAAAGCATGCAGGGTCTCTTCCTCTTTAAATCATCCAAGTCCAAGGTGCTGGTGTTTCATTGAAGTGATCTGAGCCACCCCGAGAGCCTGGTGGACTGGAGGAAGGTATTGTCTCCCACTTCCATGTTCCCATGATGAACTGTTGATAACCTCACCGACAGAGGTAGGCAAAGCAGTGCAGGAGAATAGATATGTTGTATCGAGGATGTGACAGCGTGTTTCGATTCAAGGTCCAAAATAGTTTTTTCCACCTTTGGAAACATGGTGATGTCACATAACGCCTGTCAGGTAGGCTTTGACTTGATGACTTCTGTCTAATTTCATTTATACACTTTAAAAACACAATACTTGTGGCCGATGCTGTTATTCAAACTCTACATTACCTGGTCTAAAACTGCTTTTTTGTGATACCACACACTATTAATAGCCTCATAACCAATAATTAGCATGGGCAATCATTCAGTGCAGCAACATACCTTTACTGTAGCAAGGACATCATAAGGGTCAAGGGTCAAAGCATCGTAACCAGTAAACAGACTTTGATGCCATGTGTTGTTTGGACCTTCATATTAACATGAGATGAGACACTGCAGCCATAATTAGATATATAGATATGTTGTCTGATAGCAAAACCAGCACACAGCTAAGGCAGCTAAGGTTAAGAGCAATTACAATGAAAAAAAAACTATAATGTGATTTAAATTAATGTTGCTTAATTTCTGTTTCTTTGGGTACAGCTGTTGTCTTCCCAGACAGACTTTATCGCACTAATCAATCAGCCTCCAGAGGCCAGCGCTGGACATTCAACTTCAGCCTGTCAAAATACAATTTCACATACCGTAATCTGGAGTGCAGCAAATCTGAAACGCTGAACTTTTAATGAACTGAAAAAAAGCCTCCAAATTGCTGGTTGTAAAGCAATGATTCAATTAAAGCTGTGAGAGCTGAGCCTCAAACAGAGCCCAGGGAGCCCATCCCAAAGTGTGTGTGTGTGCACGTCTCCTTCCCCAAGGACCAACGTTCAGTGAGGAACCAGAGCTGGAGATAAGGCAGCCTGGACAGCTAAATCCCTTAACAGTCTGCTGTCACCCTCTAAATCACACACCTTTCCCACCATTTCTCCAAGTGTGAGCACTGCAGGTTTTACATGTGACATATATCTTGCAGAAGCTTTGTGGGTTGGATATGGAAACACAATCGAGGGGGTCGAATACTCTGAATGACTCTAGCCAACTTTTTCAGACATCTGTGAGCAGATATGTTGCAGGGTCACCATGTCTCTAAGGCCCAAACCACCTCGTTTCAATTTAGGTTTTTTAGAGAGGAATATTGCAATCGCCTTATTATTGCTCCATTTCTGCGTGCCAGCGGGCGCTGTCTTGAGCAAGACTGGACAATAGACAGGACAGTCTAAAAGTAATCCTAACACCTTGAAGCAGACCATCTGACTGTAATGTCCCACACTTTTCTCAACTACTCACACAAGGCCTTTTGCTCTCTGCTCATTCTTTCATCCTCATCAATCATCCCTCTCTCCTTTCTTTCTTTCTTTCCAGTGGACATGGCCACACATATCTCCAGATGCTTGCTGTGACCGCCCCACCATACCAGACACGCCCCCCTCCAGCTCCAGATTCCCTTCGCCACCAAAAATTGAACGGTAGGCTCAACATTTACACACAGACCTCTCTTAATTCATCCTAATGAGCACTTTTGCGACAGCTTTAGAGCACAGGCGTGCAAGGCATGTCATTTGAATGAGCAGAGCTGTTGTGTGCCGTTGGTCGCTATTCTAGTTTGCCCATCTGCTGGTGATGGAAGATTATCGTGCCATGATTAGAGCCAGATCAGAAATACTTGATTTTTTTTTTTTTTTATTTCCACAGAGGGGAAAATGTATGAAAGCAAAATAGTTTCTGGTCTTGAGAATGTTCATACCGTACCATGTTTTATTCGTCAAAGATTTTTGGCTATCTTGCCTTAATCCGGGTGGTATATGAGGTTCTTTCCACTCTCAGTTTATGCAGTCCTTTAACTTGCCACGTGAATTTACAACAGAAATATAAATCTATAATACAACACAATACAAACTTCTAAACATATGACATCTTTTACAAAAATAAAAAACTTGCAGTCTTAATTGCTTCATATTCTGGCTCTTGTTATTTTGCTTATTCACTTCCTTGCCAAAAGTCTGATGTGAAGATCAATACCACTCTCATGTCTATAAAGTAAATATAGACAAGCAGGCGATTAGCTTAGATTAGCATAAAGACCGGAAGCAAGAGGAAACAGCTAGCCTGCAGTGCTTCTGAAGATGAGTGATTAGTACACTTCAGAGGTGCTTTGAATAGAGCTAGACAAGTTATTTCTCCTTGCTTACTGTGTTTATGCTAAGCTAAGCTAATCATCTGCTGGCTTTAGCTTTATATTTACGTCTACCTCTCAGCAAGAAAGCAAATAAGCTCTACCTACAGGTACATCAGGCTGAATTTCCTCAAATAACGGCATTGATGAGGGCAATATCTGAAAACAAGTGGGGAAAACATCAGTGAGCTGTATATATTCAATTTGCACAGGTGTTTATTTTTGATACTTTTGACTATACCAAATGCAAAATGCTGTCATATTTGAGACCAGAGTGAAACAAAGAATTTGACTTTCTGTTACAAAAGGGACAAGGTCTCGTTTGGGCTGCCACACATTTCAAGAAGACCACAACAGTCTTACAAGGTCCAAATAGTGGCTGTTGAGCTTTTGATCGGATCACAGAATCTTCAAGAATAATTTTTTTTACCACTTTGAGGAAAATAAGGAAATTAAGAATTAATGAAGAACATGTAACGATACTGAAGGCAGAACAGCTATTAGATATCTCTTGTATTAAGATCGCATTGTCCAATTCTAAGGTCAAAAACAGACTATAAACCTTGAGAATAAGCCAACATCGTAAGTGCAGCAGTGTTAAGACTTGTTAAACTGATATAGTGCACCGCAGTAGTTTCTTGTCACCTGATGAAAGTCCAGCATACGTTCTGGTTTATGCTGCTGTTTGATCCTCATCATCTCCAGAGGGGAGCATTAGCAGCCAAATGTCCATCTGTGTTCGCAAGGTAGTCAGTTACTTTCTCTAACTATTTGGTGATGAGCAGGTAGCACCCAATGGGTTTGTAAAGCTTTTCTTGATAAAAAAGCGACTTGTTGTGTCTAATGTCCAAACGAATAAAGTTGCAAGCAGGAAAACCAAAACAATGAGCTGAAAGATGCTAAAAAAGCTCTCTGAAGCTGAGGGACTGCAGAGTTTTGGGATCATTTTCTGTTGGTTTGTTACTCCCAGTGAGCCCTTTTGCATATTAGTAGCTCTGCTAAGTTTATTGCACCTGATCACACCTCAGATTCTTGCAATAACATGAAATGAGGCAGCAAAACAAAACAATTCTTTACTTTATAAAACATTTTTTTCACATTCAACCAAAGAAGGTCAAACAAGGCACACGTCAACCTTGTTTACCAGCATGGCCTTGTCAGCTTAGCCTACTCTTGCACTACAGTGTAGTTATATGACTCTGTTCAACTGTGTGTGTCTCTGCAAATATGTGTTTGTGTGTAGGCCGGTCCAATGGGCGTCTGTGCCGCACATGGCTGTCCGATGCATGGTCTCTGCTCCCTGGTCTCTCCTCATTAGCCTCACACAGTGCAGCCGCTCCCCTCTCGCCCCCTCACCTCCTCCCTCCTCCTCTACCTTCCACTTGCAACACACACAAGGGGAAGAGCGAACCTTTTGTTTTCTGTGTCCGACCTGCGCCCCGTTCCAGCCCTCCTCCTTTTCTCTCCTTCTCCTCTGCACCGACTAAATCTCTTTTCCGGCTTGATACTGCTGAAAACCATATGGTGTGTGACATCATCAGGGCAGGAAGCAGGGAGAGGGGAATGGTAGAGCAGGGGAGAGATTGGCTTGCCAGGTCTCTGTGCAGTGATGTCAGCAGAAAAGCACTCTGGGAGGCCCATTGGGGGGTGAGAGCAGAGCAGGTTGGAAATTTTAATCCTTTTTTTTTTTTTTTCAGATTACACTCCCACCTGGATAATCAGGGGCTGAAGCAGGGCAAGTAGCTTGTACCTTGAAGAGAACCTTGATGTGATTTGTTAACATGTCAGGTCATGAACTGTTTCCCTAGTTTACATTTGGACGCAGGTGCTGCACAACACCTTTCTCCAAAAACATCGGAAGAATCTCTGTCAGGGGGATTTCAGACTGTCCCTGCAATGCTAAAAAACTTGCAGATCATCTAGCTGCTTCTTCCTTTTAGTTGCTGGCAGTCCCAATCTGCTCACCAGGCTTTATGTCTGTCAACCTCCCCTCCCTCCCCCCTTTGTTCTCTGGGTGAACTCTCCAGCTTTGTTGTGAGATCCTGGTCTCCATACCATCACTGCCGTCCCATCCAGCTCTCTATCAGCACACACAGAGATACGCATAAACACTCAGTTAGCCACTCACACAGTCAGCATCTCTCTCCTTCACACAAACACACATGCACTGAAATACCCTTCCCTTCTGATTAATGACAGAGTTGGGGAGGGTGCCAGGCAAGGACGGGAGGCATGAGAGGAGAGGAGAGGAGAGGAGAGGAGAGAGGAGAGGAGAGGAGAGGCTGCTGCAGCTGTGGTTTTGGAGTCGGTCTCTGCACCCCCTCACTGCCCCCTCTCTCCATCTCCTCTCTGGCTCCTCCAGGGACACACGCCTTGGCCAGGCCCCAGGAACCAGGGAGTCAGGACCAGGCTAAGGGGGAGAAAAAGGGGAACAAGAGAGGGAAGGAAGGATATCACAAAAGAAAGAGAAAAACAGAGCTGACCTAATGCGAAAGTATTGTCAGGCAGCACCTACATAAACAGGAGAGTGCATGAGATGTTCCTCAAAGGTTTTTACGGGCAAAACGGTATAATATTTCCAAAAACATGTGAGCCTGTTCAAGTTTGTTTTACTATTCGATACTGGTGCTGTCACTTGGTTTAATGTTGCAACAATATCAGTTCTCAGTTTTCTTAGAGAAAACGAAATTTACTCAAGCTCCTAGAAAACCATTTTTTGAAATATCAGTGTTTCTATTTATCAAATATTCATTCGTTAACAATCAGAGTGTTATATTGTACTTTTTCTATGGAAGCACCATATAGATAACTTGCAATTCATACACAAACTTGTTCACATTCACATTTAGCAGGCTGTACATTCTCCACAGGGGGGCGCTGTTTAGCATCTGTTAGACAAGCGAGTACATGCTAATATGTGCCAACTGGCACACCAATAGGTTTAGCTCCTCAGTTACGAGTATGTTGGGGTTTTTTAGTAGCTGCTTTTTTCTTTTGGGGGTTGTTGTTTAACATTTATTGTTAACACTTTTACCGTATTCTACTTAAACTAAAAAAGTTCATAAAAGCAACATCCATTTTTTATTATATATAGTATATATCATAATATTAAACATTTTACAATTAGACATGCAAACCAGATGGCTAACCATCTATACAAATGGTTACCTGTCCAAAACTAGCTATTCCAAACAACAAATAACAACAAATAATGTATACTGACGGCTCTTCTCAGAATTCATCAGGCAAACACTTTTAAGTTTCTGAACTGCAGTGGCTAAAATGTTCCTTATCTGTTATTGGTTTGTTTGGCGCATGTCTATTATCTGCACGTCCACATTGTCGGAGCTCTGCTTGATTTTCAGCCCCCTCACCTCAACCGCTGGCTCAATGTATATAGACACTGGGAAATCATCATGGCTCTGAAAGACATCATCTGCTGACAGATTTGTAAAAATATTTTGATTTTATGGCATGTTTCTTTCAAAAAGCCATGTGTGTCAGACAGCCCCTTTGCACTTAGACAGAAGTGATTCAAGTTGCTCTCTCTTCTCTTCAGCCTTCAGCAGTTAGAAACGTATGCCTAAATATTACTCAACATCTCAATTGCGCAACAGTTTTTAACAATTGTAGCAGTATAATTTTCCCTGTGAATACACAAAAGCAGCTGGCAACTGATGCATGTCTTGTATTTACAATTCTACTTTGATTGAAGACTAATTTGCAGTAAAATGTACTTAAGATTTATAAACAAAGAGAGCATCCTATTCTGTGTATATACATAGAAAGTCTTATTGTGGATCTTAATCTGAAGTAGGCCATCTAAAGACGATGGTCAACAGCACTCAGAGTTAAAACTGTAGGAACTGATTGGTCACAAGCAGAAGGTTGGCTTCTGAAATCCCTCTGGGCACAGAGGGTGAGAACAACACTGTCAGCTCAGTCATTATGCATTCATTGCCCTCTGAGCAGCTGATTGCAAACTGCTGAAGTGAATTGTTCATCCACTGACATCAGCACACAGTGCATGGGAAAGACTGATTTCCTCAGAAGAGCAATGAGGAGGAACTGTTTTTGTCTCATCTCTAAGTTTGCCAAAAGCAGCTCTGGTAACTTTATTCCACAATCCAATGTTACTGATTATAAGGAATGATGAAGATGGAAAGAGAAATGGCAGGATTTATGGGCCAGAGGGTGGACGAAACTAAGAAAACAGGCAGCAGGTGAACACTTTTGCTCCACACGTGGCTGGCTTGCTGCTCTTCTGTAATCTTGTCAAAAGCTCTTGTAATAAATTGAGCATTAATGTGAACAGAGGTGGAAAATTTCCTTTAAATATAGTGAAGATGGTGCAATTTTTCATGTCTGGGGGAAGTGTCTGCTGAAGACCCTGATTAAATTTGAGATAAGCTTCTCAGTTCTCCATTTCATCATAACTGTTGTGCATTAACCTATGGCTTTGCTGGTAGCCTGCCGTAACTTATGCAGGATGTTTGGGTATTCCTGTGCGTGCTAGGACCCGAAGTGTGATCTGCTCACCCCCACGGCCCTGCAGTCCCAGCTTGGTGTGTATTTGAGGCCTATTCTCTCTCTCCTCTCCCCCACTACTCTCAGTGTTTTATGGGCTGTGTGCTGCGGTGCAGTGACCTCCCTCTCACCCCGGTGCCACCCAGCCGGTGCAGGATTCAGGCGCGCATGGCCCCTGCCAAAACCCCATAGCGCCACATCTGCAATCCATAAACGCCAGCCACTCTTGCTCTCCTACTCCCTCGCCCACACCGCCTCAGACTCTCACACTCCTCCATTTCACTCTCTCCCCCCTTGCTCGCTCTCTCTCTCTCTCACCCACTAACTTTTTATTTTAATTTCCAAATTCTATGTATCCCCCTTTTTTGCATTCCTTTGACTGCTTCCTCCCACCACTTTTGGTTTTATTCATGCAGAACATCAACCAGCTCTTCCCTTATCTCTCACTCCCTCTCTGCCCCTTTCCTCTCCTTCCGTTTCTTTATCCACATCCAACGGAAAAATCTCTCACCCATTATATCTTCAGTGGGAGCCAACTTAGTGTGGTGGCAGTGAACTGAGAACCACAAGACATTCCTGGTCCAAACAGCACTAAGTCACCAGCGTTCACGTCTTCTGACAGTGGCCTATGCCAAACACACACTTCACTTATGGGCTGGATTCAGCCTTACCACGTAGCAGTTGGTCCCCAAACAGCTAAATGTTTATCTGTTTCAAATTGATAGTGTCAGGGAAAAATGTAGCGTACGCATCTAAACTCAGGACCATTTTTGTACATGTGTTACTTTAAGAGCGTCCTCCATCAGGGGGGTATTGAATTCCCCCTCCCCTCGCCATGAACTGCTGGCCAGCAGAACACACAACACCCCTCCCCACAGTCTTAACAAGATGTGTTCAACACATCACTGTTACTGTGCCCTTGCCTTCATACATGTAAAAAAAAAAAAAATAATAGCCAAGAAGGAAATAAATTGAGTGTTACCACAAAACTGTCCAGAGCTCCCAGCTTGCCCCCCATGGGCAATAGAGACATTAGTCTTTCTCGATTGTATTATCTTTTTTCTTCGACTTTTTCCGCTGTAATCAAATAAAAATGCACGCAGTGAACTTTTGCTCCCCTTCGTTTCTTGGATCATGTTCTCCTCTCCATCCCAAAGTCTTCACCTTCTGGTTTCCCAGACATATTGGCATGCCTCTGTGGTGCAGTCCCAGCACAGCCCAAGGATGAATCATGTTGCTGCAAGCATGCAAGAGCTCAGTTTTATGATAAATATTGCAATTCATAAATCGGTGTTTTCCTAAGCGAGCACTGGGTCAAGGAAGGACACGCAACTGTAGAGCATTTAAGTTCCAGTTTCAGAGCGACAGAGAGGTCATGATCTGAGTGTGTATGTGCGAAACCTGAAAAGGCGGCTTTAGGTCAGGTCAGGACCACCAAGGAGAGAGCGCAGGGTGTGCGGGTCTGTGTGCAGGGGGGGTATATGTTGCCGGCAGCAAGCGAAGTGCTATAAATACTACCACTTTCAGATATACAATTTTAGGCACACAACCAGAAGCTTATTTCAACAAAAAAAACAACAGAGAAGGTGTAACAAGACTGTGTTTGGAGAATAGTTGTTTTTTAATGTTGTCATTTCCTCTCTTGCCTTCACTCTGACATAATGTTGGTGCTCTGTAGCTGAAACAGATTTACAAGTCTTGTATTTTGTGCTTTTTGTTGTTTTAAACTGTATTAAATTCATTCCGAGACTGATGATTAATTAGGACTTGGTTTCCCCTTTTTTCTTAGGCCCACTGAGGCATGTTTGTGATGAATGATTATATAAGTAAATGAGCCCGACAGCTGCTATTTGTCAAAACCTTAAAGGCCACAAGTCATTCATTGCAAATTTTTACTTAACAATACAACTTGGGAGTTTTTCCCTGATTAAAGTTCTCCAAATACCCCAAACATCATCCATATAATGGTTTTGTCCCGGTCTCTGTGTTTTAATGTGGCCGCAGGCTTTAAACCACATCCGCATGACTTCAAAGAGGTGCCAGTGTAATAGGCTTGTTTCAGGACTATTGTAAAAACTGTTATTTACCTGCCAGCTGCTGCGTTAAAAAACCAGATTATCCGTTTAATCAAAAAGTGTTAAAGCTATTTGTTCAATTGTTGTCACTCAAACATTGTTGACCCAGTTCAAAGTTGCTCAGTGTAGTAGAGAAGAAGCTTTAAATGCTAATTCATCACTGCCATCTAGTGGTCGAAACAGACTGAGGCGGCAAGCTGGAGGTGTCGTATCAAGAACGGCATCTCAAAATAATGAGTAATTAAATAGGAGATCAAAATTGATTTATTAAATACACATTACACTTTTGAAAATGTCATGTGATCACTTTGATGTTAAGTATGTATGTTAGTACATGTCATGTGTTGTCCTTGCATTTTCACGTTGTCCATCCACTACTCCATATCCAGGTCGTCCATCTCCACAGTGCCCTCTCGCTTGACCCAGGGTAAAGACAAGGGCACGTAGGGGTCATATGTCCAGCGAGGATACACTCTCTTGTACAAATTCATCATGACTGTGTCTTGAGAGCGCAGCTGATTATCAAATACACACTTCATGTGACCATGTGTTCCTGAATAAAGGTAAATATGGCAGTCAGAAATCACATCTGACAGCAGTCATTACTGAAAGAAGCTGCAGGTTTCTTTATTTCGATTTTCTCACCTAAAGCCTCCTTGATGTGGCCTCTCCGACCCCATTTTGTCCGCAGCTCCACTGGTTTGAACCACATGATATCATCTGTCCCAGAATGAAACAAAGGAAACAGAAATTATGACGCTTAAAGCCACAGAAGTCACATTATGTAATGTTCAGTGGTCATAGCGAGAAAAGCATGAGATCATCCTCTCACCTCTGTTAAAGAACATGTAGCGAACAACAGCAGAGCGCCGGTTAATTTTGAACGGGTGCCCGCTCAGTACAATCCTCTTCAGCACGACACGCTGAGGGTCACAACTGAGCAGACTGCCTGTAGCCACAAGGTCTTGGATGCCTGGAAAGACGCAGTAACGACAACACAACCTCAAATACCACGACAGAATGAGCTTAAGTGGATAATCAAATAAAACAATTACACAGACAACAGAATGGTCGGTCAAAGGTTTAAAATCAAGGCAGCCAGACCGCTAACGAAATCTTCTTATTTTCAAAGTACAGACGGGACTTTTCATCTCACCATCATTCCTTTGTTTGAAGAGCAGGGCTCCCGCTGGGGGGAAGGTGATGGGAGCGTACACAGACACCACAGTGGGGGCATCTGGTCTTAGGAAGCGCTCCATCTTGTGCTTGTCAGCTGGGGAGGAGCAGAGCCCAGTTCAGTGCTCAGTAATTCATTTTCACAGTAAATCAGGCAGCTAAATCAGTTTCAGATCATTTGCTTCCACAGTTATCCTGATAATATATTTTTAAATAACAGCAAATCCATAATGCTCAAGAGTCATAATAACTGGTGGTGCATGAGGGCACTGTCCTACAACCATAAAATTGAGCAATACACTGAACCCACTGCTTTCTAAGTGACTGTACGCTGATTTGGATTAGTGCTCACTAAAGTCCTTAAACACTAGATTGTTGTTTCTTCTGCCTGGCTTCTCTGCTGATTTGGTGTCCTGTCAAAGTATTTTTACAAAACGTGCTGTGTGGTGACATAATGAATACAGGATGGTTGTGTATTTGGTTTGTTAGTAGAAGGCAAAGTGGATTTGAAGAGGCAAACATTATCCATTAGCTTTGTCAAGATGTTTTGAAACTTCTGCAACAAAGTTGACCAAAGCTGAACTTAACGCGAAAGCATTGTTCACATTTACTCTGTTTCAGGTGTGAGTGAGCAGTTAATGTGTCGTCATCAGTCACTGTTTACTACCTTTGTGTAGACAAGGTCATTATGGTTGAGTTGAGGGTTTGCTTTGGTGCATGTTTGCTCAGTTAACTACCTGAGGTATGTTGAGAGAAGATAGGAGAGGCCCGAAACCTCCTAAATCCACAGTGAAACACCAGCTCCTCTTTAGATTTGATGGGCTCTGTGTTGCTGGGGTGTCTCCTCACCAAGAGGTGCATCACTGACATCTGTGCGCAGATGAATGTCAATATCAACAACAACAACACTGTACTGTCAGTGTGACTTTAAATCAAATGACAGTTATACATTCAGACTCAGACGCTTTGGATGTCCTACCTTCTGTTCGTGAGGCAGGAGGGACACCACCGTCAGAGGTCTGCCTGACTGCACGCTCTCCATGACAGAGAAAGGCACATCAACGATGTGCAACGTAACATACCAGCCCGCCTGAAACACAAAGGGCAGCAGAGTCAGTGAAGCCACAAATATAAGATCAAACAAAAGTGCATTTACAAACTGAGACAGTCACTCTTTGTTTTTGTTGTCTTTACCATAGCTCCCTCTTCTTCAGATGCAGCCTCAGCCAGTACGCGGTGGCGAGTGCGTTCAAAGCTCTGGAACTGGAAGATGCGCGAGTAGTTGAGTGGCAAATTCTCCATGGGGTCCCAGGGTGAGGAGCGGAAACTCTTTAGACCTCTGTAGCGCTGGAACCTAGACTCAGAAGACAGCAGGTGATCAAATTAGACAATGGTCAAACTGTGAGCAGAAATCGCAAAATCGCTAACAATTTGGTTCCCCTCTGCCCCACATTAAAGTGGGAGAACTGACCTGATTCTAGCTGCAATGTCGAGGGGTGTGTCCACCTCGTCAGGAAACATTTCGTTGGCGCGAGCTTCACGGTAGCGTTTTAGGCCTTCTTCTTCTGCAGCTTCATCTATGTGCTCATCATAGCGCTGATCGGCACCAGTTCGCTCTGAGGAGCAAACCTCTTCCTCCTCCTCCTCCTCTTCTCCTTCTTCCTCTGAGCCTGAACCCACCTCCTGAGCAGACAGGATACAGTACAATTTGATCCATTACACAGCATCACTCAACAACAAACACACCTATGATATCAAAAGCAGTTAAATGCCCCTGTCCCTTTGTAAGTGTCCATTACAAAAACAATAGTTTGTGTTCAAAGGTAATTGGGTACATCATAGTTCATGGACCTAAAGGCTGATGTTATATGTTTACCAGAAATCAAAATGACAGTATCAAGCATTACAATCATTTGTTTTGTTTGTAATGTTTCAAAATAGACGCAACATTCCTGCTTCATCCCCATCTCATCGCGTATATGAGAGTCAGTTTACCCAAAATATAAGAAATTATATTTCTCTCATAATTTCCTCACCCATTTATAAAATCCTCTCCGAAAATTTTGGTTCCGGTTTTGATACATTTATCTCTCATCTCATCTCCTGCTGCTCTCAAAGGAAGTCCATTCAGCTTCACGCGAGGTGCCTTCAACCCTCCACATCCTTGCAGAGTCTCGGAGCTACACTGTTTATACATCTCAATACTTAAAAGCTAAAAACAAAACTATTTGAATAATCAGCAACCACTAGAGGCAAAATGTCTTTCGTAAATTGGGGCGAACTGACCCTTTAACTTCGCCTGTTCAAGCTATGAGCTCTTACCCCAAAGCCACTTGTACATGCAGAACAAATGCAGATTCAGTTCTGCCACTCTGTATAAGTGATACAGTTGCAATCCACTATTACAAACAAAATTTTACTTCACATACAAACACATTTTTATCTCTAAGTCACCGTGGCAGCTTTTTGCCTCACCATTTTGTAGACTCCAGACTACAAAGACCAGACGTACATGTTAGGAAAACAAGTGCAGTCAAAGAGATTCTAAGTATAGAAATTGTATAATAGCCAAAGACAAACAAGACTAACCCAACCACAATAACACCAGAGCTTTGAGAAGCCTGAAGTTCTGTGCATAGTAATATTTGCATTTGCTTGTCTGAATGCATTTGCCAGGATTCAAACTTTCCCCATTCTTACATTCTGTGCTTTTCCCTGTATGTCTACAAATGACTGTGTCTGGTGTTTCCATGCATTCACTGTTACAGTTTCTAGGAATTAATCTTCCATGGGCAATGTATTTGTATGAGGAAATGACTCATCAAAGACGACTGGCAAATTACAGGCAGAGCGAGACACATGAAGGGAAAAGCCTCAGCATGGGGTTGATTCACAACCTTTCCAACATCCCTGCTGCAGTAACAATAATCATTATCATTTGAAGTACCCTTTTCCCCATTGTTACTCTCCCCGAAATATGTATTCCTGTGCGCTAACCTTGACATCAAACACATGCTAATAACAATTACAGATCATAATGAACCCATTGCATAAGGAGAGTTTCCCTGACTTTCTTTTCAAGCAGAGCTGGAAATAAATAAATGGTCGACCCCTCCCATCGTCCAGACAGGAAGTTCTGTTCACAGGACAGGAAGACAGGAGGCTTCTCTCGGGACTCCTGCTCCAAACACTATTGTTGTGGTGAGCAGCCTGGCACTACAGGCCAGAGACAGACACTGAGAAAACAAACAGTGCCTCCAAGTTACGAGGTGCACTGACCGCGGGTCACGTATGCACCTCATCAGCTCCGGAAACCACCGACACGCTGACTTCACAGTGTCTCCTCAGACAACTGTCCTCGCCATCCATCACATTACACTGTCTGACTGCAGATATGGTCTCACTGCCACACTGTTGCCATGACGACAACAAGCAGCTGAACATAATCTTGACAGTGTGTTCAGGCTGTACTTGTCTGAAACAAATCAACTGATAATTACATTAAATCTTTTTAAATGAATAACAACTATTTTAACAATAGAGTAATGTTTTGAGAAATTTATCAAATTATTACACTTAAAACCAAATTGTTGTCGTTGTTGTTGTTTGGAGAAAATCTCAAATATGGGATGTGGTAACTTTGTCCTTATTGACATCAACTGACATCAAATTAACAATTACCTAAATTAAACATAAAGTCAGTTTTCACCTCAGTATTTTATCACTAAAGGTTTATTTGTTTGTAATAAAGTCTTAAACTACCTAAATATACCTTCAGCACGTACCTGGGAGTTGTTCTCATCATCCTCTCCGTCCATGGCCTCATCCAACATGTCCTCGTCGTCATCATCATCGTCATCATCACTGCTTTCTTCATCCATCTCACCACTCTCCTCCCCGTCCTCATCAACGATCCATGTGGCCTGGTAGTCCGACGTTCCTTTGGGGACCTTCATCACACGTTTGGTCTTCCTGGCCTCTGAAGTGCAGAGAGGAACACCAAAGAAGCATTTAGAGTGTTATTGTGTTTTATATGCATATACAGACAATTTAAAATACAATGACATCCATGCAAAAGAAAAACATTTTAGGTTGTCAGACATAACTTTAAGTTGTGTTTGGTTGATGTTACTTCATAGCGTAGGATTAAACTGTGGTGTCAACAACAACAGATCATCATCAAATGTTTAATCTAATCCAAGCGACCGTAAAGACTCAACTCCTTAACGTCTTATCTTCATCTTGCCAGCTGTATCATCTCAAAATGCTATTAAGCCAATTTTGTTTGTGCACCTTCAGCTTCCAGCAGCTCTGATTCTGTTGGCCACGTCTGCTCTCCGTCCATGGGGTCCACTTCAGCCTCTGCCTGCAGACTCTCCCTGCTGGCTGGGTCTGCTTTCATGAGCACCCGCACTGGAGCTTCATCAACATCTCCGTCCTGAGGGAAACACAGACGACTGGGGTGAATAATTTGTGAATTGGAAGAATTCTCTGTGGAAGCTAAAAAGGTAAGAACAATTACTTTGTTTTAAACATACATGGTAACTATACTCTGTATAATCTAAATATATATATGCATTAACATGCATTTGTTCTTTATAAACAATGAATATAAATGCAAGACTTTTTAAAATTTTTGTATACAACAGAGGCCTTTTAGCATTTTACATGCTAAGAAATTTGAACATTATAGTCTGAGCCATAGTTTTGAACCTACCAGCATGTCAACATCTCCTCCCTTGCCAGGCTTTGCTGGTCTGGCTGTTGTTACGTTGAGAGGCAGAGGGTCTGATGGAGCATCAATCTGACTCAGCTGGAAATCTCCATGTCCACTGATGTGCACTAGCCTGTCAACCCGCAGAGGACGACCACGGACATAACCAGAGACGCAGAGGGTGCCCAGGCCAGTGGGCCCGGCAGTAGGGCTGTTTGGTGTAAAAGTCACATGCTGAGCCAAGAGATGGGAACGTCTGGAGCGGAAACCAAGCTTTCTCTGTCTCTGAGTGCCCAGGTGTCTGAGAAGAAGAGTGGCATCCTGCTCCGAATCCAGAGGGAAGAGACGGGCATCAGGAAAACGCATCTCAGTGATCTTTGATAGAGCTCTTCTAGACTCAACCCTCTTCTTCACCGGGAGATCAGACACACCCTGGCACACCAGAGCTTCATAAGGTAAAATTCAGAGATGGAGAGACAATGGCTTAGATAATGTAAACCAGAAAACACATTAATAAAAATAAGAAATTATGTATAACATTTCCTGCAATAGCAGCCAATGACCAAGTCAAATAACCGATACCCACCATGGCTGGGGAGGCCCTGGGCAAAGAGGCATGAGAGACAGTAGTCTCCATAGCTGTCCCAACCTTCAGTCGAGTCCAGCACAAACACAAGGCTATCTGCAATCTTTGCCACATCCAGCAGGGAGTGCATGTCAGCTGTCCAAAGAAACCATCAGAAAAGCTTCAGAATGGGACAACATCATGCTCATAACAAAGACAAAACAGTACAACAAATTAAAGAACACAGTAAGTGAACAAGATGTTACATGTTGTTTTATTTTTACATTTGGGAGTAAATTAATACACTCGTTAAAAAACAGGTCTTAGTCACATCACTTGGTTCTGCAACAGTACTATTGCATAAAGTAACTGCATCAGTCAGTAAACTTACCTGTGCTTTGGCTTAGGAAAGTGAACCTTTGTTTAAATCGGGGCAGAATCAGCCCAAAGCTGTCACTGACGCCACTGATGCACCGCTCCTGATGTACAATGCCCCCAGCACCTTCCCCACGTAGCAGTTTGGTAACAGCACCAGTGTCGACTCTGGCATGCAGGGACACAACAGCAACCAAATGAGGGGGGCCGTCCCGGCTGCCAAGACGTCGCTTTTCTGTGAGGACCTAAAATGACAAGGGACATCACCATGGTAACTCAGCAGCAGCAATTAGGAACTCAAAGAATATTCTTTATGTGACGTTTCAAAAACTTACCATGTCTTTCTTGTTTCTACGTAGCTGGTTGGCTTTGTGCCTTCTGTCCATCTTCTTTTGCTCCTTCCTCTGTTTTTTGGTAAGGGCTGTCACTGATACTCTTCCTGAGAGACATTCAAACAAAGGGATTTATGATTTTGGAGCACACATTAAAAGGCTTTATTAGGCAAATCTCAGACTGTTTGCACTGTCTGAAAGATAAATTCCAAAAGAATGTCAACTCCTTACAGTACAATATGATGGATGTTTTAAAATGCATGAAACCATTTCACATACCACCATTTGTATTACCAGTTTAGTTTACAACTGTGTCATAAGGCTTACTTGCAAACAAACCACAACCTTGCCAATTACAAAAGACCTACTACAACACACAGCCACCTGTCTCCTGCAGTCCCGGAAATGCATTTAAAGTCTACACTGATGCAAATATAACTTGATCACGTTTAGATCAATAATACATGTATGTTGTGATCTGATACATACTTTTACAACAACAGTTTCTAACAACGACACCGCTCAGGCTGACACAGTATGACAGCTGCCTTTTATCAGCTGAGATATCTGGCAGTCCTGATTGATACCTGTGTGCTTTTAAAGGTCATGGGTCAAGATACACGTTACGCCACCAGTTTAGAGAGTAACACAAAGTGATGCAAATAAATGTGTCTTAAAGGGGCTTGACAAATATGTGCCACCTAAATTTACAAGAAAACTCAACACGTGTATTTGCAGAGCCGTGACCACAGCCACAAGGTAACACAACAAAGTTGTAACGTTTAGACTTAACACATAATAGAACAACGCTTACCTTTGTTTTCTCTCTCAATTTCACCTTTCGTCCGGTGCTTGCCATGTTTGTGGCCTTTATTTTTCTGTTTGTATATGCCGGGTCTGTGGCCCTGTTGTTTTTCCCCATGCGCAGCCATTTTCACCATGTGGGAAACTTGGATGATTTACTTCCGCCCTTGCACCGGCGTCATGACAGAGGCGTGTCGTCACGCTTTCCGGACAGTTTTAGTCCTTCAAAATAAAAGTTGATTTTGTAAACGAAACGTTGGTAGGGATGGGTCGCTTTTTAGAGAAAAAGTTGATGAAAACGACACGCCAAACATATTCTATATATGAGCTCCATTAAATTACAATATCCTAAAGAATGTAGGCTAAAATAACAATAACAACTTCTTCTCGATAAAATACAAATATGAATAAACATCATCACTCACACAACAAATATAATATGTGAGCTTCCTATGTTTACTCTTAATCCAATTTCCCATAGTTCTGTGATGTTTTGTCCACTTTCCAGTTATAAAGTTTGAAAGCTCACAAGACCAGGGGGAGAAGATGTAGTCATGTAGATGTAGAGATGGAGGCAAGAAAAGAAAATGAAGGAGCCTCTGATGTAATTATCTCAGCTATTCACCCAGAGAACAGGTTCCTGCTGCTGCTACATCCTTAAGTTACTGGATCCCTTTGTTTTTCCCTCATGTAATATAACTAAGCCTGAGAGTATTCTCTGGCATGACAACATTCATCGAAACCACTGTCATGGCTACTGCCCCCAGCACCTGCTGACCTTGTCAACTACCACCTGTATAGAAAGTACAGCTACATCATGCCATCAATTAATTCATGACTTTCACCAGTTTAGAGATGGAATATGTCTAATTGTATGGTAGTATGTGGCACAAATACTGCTCTTTAAAGTGTAATTAATGGTTGACCATTGGCCCTCTTGGAGTAACTACCAGCATGGACATTGCTATTAGCATTGGTATTGCTAAGAGCAAAAACATATCCACATATTTGGATAACATAACAAACCTGTCTGTGACTACAGTGCTCAAAAATGCAGAGTATCTGGAGAATGTCTTTAAGAAAATGTATGAGAACAGGAGTAAAAATAGAAAAAAGACAATTTAAAGGAGGGTAGATAGAGAATTTATTGCTGGTACACAAAATCTTCTTTTACGTCAACTTCAACACAACATCAGCATCATTATTATCATACATATTAGTTATCTCCATTTTCTATGAAAAGTATCATGGCTGAGCATGCCAGTGTGTTCACTTAAGCCTTCACTTGCTAAGTTATGTTATTTAGAATATACTTTATGAGGTTAATTGGTACCCCCCCCGTGACCCCAAAAGGAATAAAGCGGTTACAGACAAGGGATGGATGGACAAAAGGTTTATTGGTCCTTTCTTCACAAAAGATGTGTGCCTTCAATGGTAAAACTTTTATACTTTCTAAATTAAATAGCCAAATTTAACCTTTGTAACCTCTGGGATCTCCACACGAAAAAGCTCAGAGTTGGGCAATACCCATGCAGCACCAATCACTTGTGGCACCTGAGAGAACATGACAAAGTTATGCAGCCCCCCTACTTTCATTGAAGCAGATCCAAAAGCCCCCTTAGAGCAAACATAACTAAAACATTTGTTTGCTTTGCCTGTAGGTTATTGTATAAGTTAGGATAGGTGATTCGATGCAAAAACTCTGGGTAGATACAGTACGTTTGAACTTGAAGAAGAGGCTAGAAGTTACCTTTGTACACTGTACGAACATCATATGCAGAAAAGAGCACCAGTAAACAATGGCCAACTATCATGCACTGCCTGAAGGGAAAAATGCATACTGCTAGTCTGCTGATGAAGGATCCTATACATATGATGAAAGTACCTTCTATTTAACAAGCTACCCCAGGAAATCATATTAGATTTATACTGATAATTATCATAATTAGTAGTATTTTCCTATCTTAAGATCAATGATGCCTAGTGGTTTAAGACACTTACGATGTCTGTTATCCTCAGGAAGGGCCTTGAGAAGCACTGTTTAGCCCTTCAACAACAAGCCTATACTGCACATGATCCCCTGGGCAGACACATAACACACAGTACCAGAGAAGTCGCTCAGTAGCCAACATAGAATACTTGCATTTTTTTAAAATTTATTCTCTGGTGTGGATCATAAAAATATTATCATGTGTTTGAATTGGGTTGTATCTGGCCAGGGCAGGATGGTAGTGTAGGGAAAGAAATGTCTCCTGCAATGCTTCGTCACTGGCTGTGAATGTGCGTTTTCATAAAAATAAAAAAAGATTTGCAGTTGAAAACCACAAATGAATATTTTCCCCAAAGTCTAATGTGAAATCAATTGCTTGATCCCTTTTTTTCCCTAACGATTTTATAAATCCCAATTTATTTTAAAAAGCATTAGGTAGAAAAAAACCCCTCCTTTAACAAAATGTTAAGGAACCATAATTCTGGATCACTGCTTAAGAAAAATGTTGATGTCTTTTCATATATATTTGAAATTTCCACTTTAAGATTAAGAAAATAATGGGCACAATATCATGAGATATACAGACTAGTAGTTGTATTTGTTTAATGAATACTTCACAGTATGTGATCAGCTTGTTCAACCTAGCAATCTTAATTCATTCTACTTCTCAGAGAAGCATTTTGCAATGAATGCAATTGAATTATATTGGTTATCATTCCACAGTCCTTTAAGTCAGACAGACAATTTAAAAATAATGTTATGTTAAAAAATGAACAGTAGCAACATGTGAATTAAGTGTTTTTTTTAAGAATTACGTATTTGGTCTATTATAGGTGGATTGTTCTTTAATCATGTCTCCGCCTCTGGATATTTTTGGGTCAGGGAGAGTTTACTGCAACTACAGCAGGCAGCAAGGGCGGAATTGCTGTTTGCACTGTGTCGAAGGAAGACGGGCAGTCAGGCTGAGTTACCGCTTAACTAAACAGCGAAGTTGTTAACATGCCAGTGTGCTAGTTTAAATCCTCCCTTTTTCTAACGACATCGCGGATACTATCGCGTCTTGTTTCTGGGTGTTTTGGAGGTGTTTGAACTTCCCTCACTAGCTCCCCGACGTATTTTCACGAAGGGAGGCGGCGGTGGAGCACTCGGCAGCCATCTTTGGACCTGCCTGGGAGTGGGATTCGACTACTCTGGCACCCCAGTTACTTCGAGGGTGGAGATTTTATCCTGTAATAATTCCCAAATCTGTTTGTTATAATCGACTGACAGCGTTGGGAACCTCGAGGATTTAGCGTATGAAGTTACCGCACCGGGGATGAAACAAGGAGAATACTTTTATAATCCCAAACTGTTTTGAAATACACGACACTCTAGTGCTGAAACCTGGCCTGTCAGGAGAGGGTGAGTTTCAGCTAACTGGCTAAAGCTAACTTAGCAAACATCACATAGGTTAGCTCGCTAATTTAGCAATTTCTCGTTAATGACTCTTAAAGTTGTTTTATCTTCACATTATTGGCGTAGTTTCTGTACAGTTCACATAGTAAACACGTCGCGAGTATTGCTTGGATGGTTTGATCATATGACACGTAACTTAGCTTAGCTAACGTTAACTTTGGTGTGTAGCTAACATTGCAGTTGGCTAGTTGGGAGCTCCTGAAACCTCTGGATTTGCTTGCGCACGTTTGAGAGTAGCGGTGTTTTTTGTTTATTTGTTTTTACTATTCACAGTTTTGCTTGACTTACTAATGCGACAACTAAAGCACTTAGTGGAAAGTGACAACTTTAAGAGATCCCACCAACTGCTGTCCCTAATTTCACTTGTGTTGTAACTCCAGAGAGGTGTTACCTGGCCGTAGGTAATTTAGATCTCAACGCAGCAGGAGAGAGAGGACTAGCAGTTTACATAAGAAGTGATAGTTATGGAATTGTTGCAAGGAAAACTTTGGTAATTTAATATCTGGTAGTATTTGGTCATTAAGTAACCGCAATTAAATTGTCTGCCCATCTACATAATTGCTCTGATCAGGTCCAATTGTCACCTTCTTCAGTTAATATACTGTGATGTAGGTTTGTACATAAACATACATTGGATGACAGATCTTTGTTTAACATAGGTGGCAATGTTAAAGGAGCCACAAGTGAAGTGTTGTTTGTGCCATGGTTTGGCGTGCCAAAAGGAAAAGACTCCACTGACTTATACTACTGATGTGACTTGTGTACTGATTTCTAAAAACTGATGGCAATTACACTGTAAGAAGTTTAAAGTCTTGCATACACTGTGCCTGAAGTTACAATGCATGCCTGAAAGAATGCTGTTGCTGTTAAGTCAAGACAGACAATCACTAGTTAAAATGCTCATCAGGGCCCCTTCCCACCTCCCTATAGCTGTGCGAACAGGAAATGCTGAGAAATGCGGCGCAGTGAGGACATACATTGGGAATTCCAGCCCTCCAGCTTTGTTGTCCTGTCCTGCTGCATTCTTGTGCATATGTGTGTGTGTGTGTGTGTGTTAGTTGGAACGCAAGGGTGTTTTATGAAGGTATCAGTTATCATCACTCACTTTTGTGCTCACGTGTTCACAGTTGAAAATGCCATCATGAGATATGACAACAAAGCTCATTCATGAGCAACAATGTAGTAAAGGACAATGGCAATAAAGAGGCACAGTCCCACATGGTAATGAGGCTTTATTTCAGGGCAGTGGCTGCATCTGTGTGGAATAGTGAGTTGTTCAGTGTTGTTGTGAGACAAAAGATGTCTGCTTGAACTGGGGGCTGTGTCTCCCAGGCTGGGAAAGAAGTCTTGTGACTCTAGCGTCAGCTCTGCATCTGTTTGCAGCTGATCATCTGAGCCGCATGGACTCAGTAAACTTTCCTCAGTGATCTTTTACTGTCTACATCTGTATTACAGCAGTGCAGCGATGTAATAAAGTATTTAATAGGCAGCAAATAGTTTAAAGTTTAAGTCTGACAGTGGAGGTATGGCCTTATGCTATAGTTTGTCAATTTTGAAGGATGGGTTCACCAAAAATTCAAAAAATAAACAAATTAAATGACATACAAATTACCCCATATTCCTAGTGGTATTTAGTCTTACAGATAGTTTTGGTTTAGATGATGAGCTTATGAGATACAGATAATCCAGAGTCCCTGCTAAATAGTCACAATATCAGCTGGTTGATGGGTTATAACAAGTACCCAGGATATCTCTCTGGAAAAGTGAAGTGCTTTTTATGCTTTTCAAATGTAACTTTTGAAGACTGTTAGGACAAGAAAGTATTTGTCTGCCATGTATTGCTGGTGATATCTGAAAACTAGATAAAACTAGAACAAGCAGCATTAACTGGGAGTCTGTGATTATTTTTTTTGTGTGATTTTGGTGAACAGACCCTTTAATCACTCGTAAGGAGGTAATATGAACTACGTTTGGTATGTTCAGCACATGTGTTTACCAAGCACTTACAGGTTTAACAAGTAGTCCCATCACTGGAATGCTTTGTGTCAGCTCAGGCATCTATCGCACAGTGAAGCATTGCGTTGATGCTTCGGTTTCTTTGTTCAAACTGGAGATAATCAGCTGTGAGACAGTTCTTTGTATCCTCCTCACATCTGTCAGCCTGTATACCACTCACTGAAGGTGTGAGGGGATGCTGTCAGGTCACAGCCCACTGATTTCCTTACTGTAGGTGCAGTTACTATGGAAACAGGAGACCATTCTCTTGCTACCTCAAGATTTCCGGCTGGCTATTCTCCACATTAGCACCTGACTTCATGGTTCAGTTCATGTTTTGGGTAGCCTTCTTTCACTCAAGTTATCTTGCTTTGATATGGTGTAAAGCACGTGTACAGTTGTGATTTTTAGGCAGATGTCTTACTTACCTAGTATTGGTTTTTAATTAGTAAGGTAGAGAATGTGTGAAACTACTCTTGAATCATATTGTACTTCTTTGCTATCCATTCAGTATTGACTGGGGCCACATTAATGCATTAGTTTATACCCCTCTGCTGCTGTTATTTTGTCAGTGTACTGATTCTTGTTTTTCCTTGTGCTTGCAGCTCTGAACACATATGAGACCGCTGTCCAGCAGATGAGCCATCAGTGGGGGCTTTCAAGTCGCTGTCGCAGACCCAGATAGTTCCTGGCGGCAGCGGCATTGCCCCCCACTCCACATTATGCCCAACAGCAGTCGGGCGGGGAGCCTGAAGGACCCCGAAATTGCTGATCTCTTCTTCAAGGAGGACCCAGAAAAACTCTTTGCTGATCTGCGTGAGATTGGACATGGCAGCTTTGGTGCTGTATATTTTGTAAGTAATTTGCAATATAAGACTATGGTCAAAGCCTAAGGGCATATTCAGTCTGACATCATAACCTCATTCATCCTGTTTCATTTCACTGAGGCCACTGTTTTGGCACATAGGCACACATGAGGCTCCAGCAAAAAAATAAGGAGTTGTCAGTTAATCCAGTGCTTTCAAGTACACATTACTGGTGTAGCACTGCGACATGAATGGCAATCATTGTGATGAAGGATCAGATTAATGCTGCCATGATGAACTTTCCCAAAAATTAGGAAAAATCCTGTTCAGAGCAGAATCTTGTTTTAGAAAAGGCTGAATGTTTCAGCCTTTCACATCCGTGATGAATTGGCTTGAAGATTGGGGCTTTGTAGCTTTAGACGTCATTTGGATGATGGTAATAAGATTCTGCTTAGTTTCAGTTTTTGGCAAATGGGGGACATTATTCTGCAAACCACAAAAGACTAGAGCCTTTTTCAAACATTTCAGAATATTTCAAAATGATTTTAAAAATGCAGACTCGATTTTCAAAAAATTATCGAGCAAGCATATTTTGTAATTGTGTATTTTTAGAAGCATTAATTGCATATGTCACTAAGTTACTGAGAATTGCATTACAAGTCCCAGTTGTTGTTTCCCCAACTGCGACATTGACTCTGCATCCACAGTAACATGACATAAAAAAAGAGAGTAATCTCTGTTCAGGTGAGGATTTTTAGCATCTTAGCAGACATAAGCATTCCCCCCCCTAACATGCTTGAAAACGCATATCACATGACTGTTCAAACCAGGCGTGTGCGTGCCATTTGCTATCAGGAAGTAAGTTGCCTACTCTGCAATTCTTTGCTTGTTTACAGAAATTCTCCTGATGAAAAACAGCAAAACAGAAAAACAAGAACAGATTTTTTTTGCTTGTTTTAACGACAAGGTGGAGCTGTTACTGGAAGTAACACGAGAATAAGAGACAGCCGTAGCATTGGAAAACATTGATTGTGAGTCATAGCAAGGCAAACAAGGGGATTTGATATCATTAGGGGCATTATCTATTGCCATAGAAGCCATGGCAAAGGGAAAGAAGAACCCACATAGAAAGGATGAAATCACAAACGGTATATAGGCCTATAGCTATGAGAGGATAATGTTTTGGCCTGATAGTGACAGAGGCGTGGCCAGTCAGGGAAGCACATGTCATGACTGATAAGACTCCCTCAAGAAGCGAACGCGGGTGTTTGCATCATTGTTTCCAAAAGTCTCCATTTTCAGTTGTCCAGGCTACAACTCCGGACGCAGTAAAGTAAAATGTGAAGTATCTGTTTTAGGGGCTCTAAATACTGAAATATTCCAGTTGCTATATGTAATCATAGCAAAAGTTATGTTTTTTATAATAAAAATGTATTGGTGTGGATGTAGCTGGAGTTAAGCCTCTAATGCAGATTGAGTTGTAATGATAGTTGTGGTCACATACAGTTATTGTTCTTTTAATAGTGTACAATTTAAGCTTTACAGACAACTCAGACAGCATAATCTGAAAGACAATATAAAGTCTATATTGTCTTTCCTTTGTCTGTATTATAGACAAAAGAAATCGTCATTAGGTATCATAAAGTGAGGATAACACTAAAACCAATGCGCAATGTCCTTACCCTTCAGGCACGGGATGTGCGGACAAATGAGGTGGTGGCCATCAAGAAGATGTCTTATAGTGGAAAGCAGTCCACTGAGGTATGATGGCATTTAATTACCCATATGTTATCAAGCAATTGTAAACATTCACTCATGAATGTTGTTTGTTATGATAGTCAGATTTTTTCTTCTTTCCATAATTTTCACAGAAATGGCAAGATATAATCAAAGAGGTGAAATTCCTGAAGAGAATTCAACACCCGAACAGCATAGAGTACAAAGGATGTTACCTGCGAGAGCACACTGCCTGGGTAAGAGGATGATGACTGTGAATTACAACAACATTTTACCCACTGATTGATAAAGAGGGAAAAGACTAATTCAACCAAATACACTGTATTTCTGTTGCAGCTGGTAATGGAGTACTGTCTAGGCTCTGCTTCAGATTTGTTAGAAGGTGAGTTGGAAACCTTTTAAAGTCTCAATCATTGCACGAGTCTACACGACTGCAGTCAGAGAAAGTAATCTTTTCAAGTTTATCCTTGTTAATTTTTGTGCTTTACATCACTGTCGGTGAATGTCTCCCCTTCAGTTCACAAGAAACCTCTGCAAGAAGTTGAAATAGCTGCAATTACCCATGGTGCTCTTCAAGGGTTGGCTTATCTTCACTCCCACAACATGATTCACCGGTGAGTGTTTCAAGTGTATGGGAAGCACGCTGGGCATTGAGTGCTGGTGCTCCCAGGCGTTGGTCCTCTGTGCGGAGCTGTTATCCTTTCCTCTTATGTGTTTGACAGTGATATCAAGGCAGGAAACATCTTGCTGACAGAGCCGGGGCAGGTAAAACTAGCAGATTTTGGTTCTGCCTCCATTGCCTGTCCTGCCAACTCCTTCGTTGGGACTCCATATTGGTACGCTACAAAAAAGCATAAATGTTCATTGCTGACGTTTCCCTTTACATATTTATAATGTGCTGAATGGTTTTTCTCTTCAGGATGGCCCCAGAAGTAATTTTAGCAATGGATGAGGGGCAGTACGATGGAAAGGTGGACATTTGGTCTTTGGGAATAACCTGCATTGAATTAGGTACAGTCCCCGTTCTTTATCCTCATCTATGATTCCCACCTCACTTTCTGTTGCAACGCTCACATCCACATCCCACTTTTTTACACTTCATGGCCAGTGTTAGATTTGGTCACTTAGTCACTCTGTAACTAAATAGTTTTGCTTTTTCTTCTTGTCTTTCTTTCACAACGCCCTTACTCGTCAATGTAACCCACTATTTGGTTTGTAGCTGAGAGGAAGCCTCCACTGTTCAACATGAATGCAATGAGTGCCTTATACCACATAGCACAGAATGAGAGCCCCATGCTGCAGTCCAGTGAATGGTGAGCTTAAAATCAAATTTGTAAGAGCTGGTGTTTTGTTTCTGAAAGGAGGCGAGTTTGTAAAATAATTACAATTCTGTCCTTTTTCCTTCTTTTATTTCTCTACTTCAGGACGGATTATTTCCGAAATTTTGTAGATTCTTGCCTTCAGAAATTTCCCCAGGATAGGCCGACCTCTGAGGAGCTCTTAAAGGTATACATTCTGTAATTTGCTATGAAAGACTTGGTAAGTGCTTTATGGTTAATCCCAGTAACTACTATAATTTCAGCATGTTAATACCCCAAATCTTTTCTGTGTTCCTCCTCCAGCACGCGTTTGTCCAACGTGAACGGCCGGAGTCAGTCCTAATAGACCTGATCAATCGGACTAAAGATGCAGTGCGGGAACTGGACAATCTGCAGTATCGTAAAATGAAGAAGATCTTGTTTCAGGAAGCCCACAATGGCCCCACAACTGAGGCACAGGATGAAGAGGAGGTCTGTCACGTTACTGTTTCCACTGCTGATATCTTGCATCTCTCTCTTTCTCTATTTCTGTTGTCTTCAGATTAGCTACGGTTGTATGCCATTCTGTGTTACTATGCAGGGTATATTTGTGATATTGTTACTGTCTGCAATGTGTGTTGATTTTAGGAGCCAGAACACAGTGTCAGTAGGACGGGTACTGTGAACAGTGTTGGGAGCAACCAATCCATACCCAGTATGTCAATCAGTGCCAGTTCCCAGAGCAGTTCTGTCAACAGCCTAACAGATGCAGGTGATGACAAGAGTGAGGTGGACATGGAGGGAGACCACACAGTGATGTCCAACAGCTCTGTGATAAACCTCAAACCGGTAAGACGGTCAGGTTCCTGTTTGGCCCGCGGCCACATCTTGATATGTGATGTTCACTGTGCAAAATTACTTTTAGTCATTGATTATGAGACATTTTCAGTACAACATCAGACTTGAATTTGGTTGCGTTGCAGTAGCTTGTTCTGCTGTTTACACGCCCTATGCCAACCTTTTCAGGAGGAAGAGCAGTACAACCAAGAGTCAGAAGCTCACACCCGACCGACAGAGCCACAGTCGCCGCCTGCACACACTCCACGACCAAAACGGAACCGCGAGCACTTTGCTACTATACGCACAGCCTCAGTGGTAATAACAGTTATTCTGTTTGAATTTTGGATAAGAAGATGGCTAAAATAGCCACTTGATAAATTAAATTAACTGCTTCTAAACTTTTTTCCACATGCATGGATTTTCACAGGCAAAAAATTTATTTTCTTTTTAAGGATAGAAACTACTAATTTTGTTTGCAATCAGAAGCAGGACTGTGATCCAGCTTGAAACATTTATGCACTTTGATAGGGACTCTAATTGCCCATTTTCCCAATATTTTCTGAAATACATTATGTTTTCAAGATAATAGCCTCACTTACATTATTGTCTTAAACACATCCTCTTCACCCAGGACAGTATAAAGAGAATCTGTGTCTTGTGTTTCCCAGCTCACGCGCCAGATTAAGGAGCATGAGCAGGATTCTGAGTTAAGGGAGCAGATATTGGGCTACAAACGCATGAGGCGGCAGCACCAGAAACAACTGATGGCTCTGGAGAACAAGCTGAAGGCTGAGATGGATGAGCACAGGCTCCGTCTGGACAAGGAGCTGGAAAACCAGAGAAATAGCTTTGCCCAGGAAATGGAGAAACTGATCAAGAAGCACCAGGCGTCGATGGAGAAAGATGTACGCTTTTAACACGTCGTGTTCATGTAAGGTTTGCGAACACAGTTGTTTTATTCTTAGCGCAAACTGATCATGGTGTGCTTTTCGTCAACAGGCAAAAACATTTAGCAATGATGAAAAGAAGTTCCAACAACATATTCAGAGTCAGCAGAAGAAAGAGCTCAACAGCTTCCTCGAATCGCAGAAGCGGGAGTATAAACTTCGCAAGGAACAACTCAAAGAGGTAGGGGGACCCAGGCCTTCTTGCCCCATGGATAAGTCTCCAAATGTATGTTTACTTACTGTCAACAAATGGACATCAATCACTGCAGCGAATTATGTTGCACTAGTGGCCTGCAATTTGTCTTCCATTTAGGAGTTGAATGAAAACCAGTCGACACCCAAGAAAGAAAAGCAGGAGTGGTTGTCCAAGCAGAAGGAGAACTTCCAACACTACCAAGCAGAAGAAGAGGCCAACTTACAGCGCAGACAGAGGCAGTATCTGGAGCTCGAGTGCCGCAGGTTCAAACGGAGGATCTTGATCGCGCGCCACAATATTGAACAGGACTTAGTGCGAGAGGTCAGCACTTTCCTGGGTCTGATACATTGTACTGCTGAGTCTCAAATGTTACAACTTTGGATTGATTAATTAACAAACAATAATTGAGTTATCTGTCTCGCCTGACAATTGCATCTCCCTGTTGTTTGTCTCTCCATGTGCACATAATTAGGAGCTAAACAAGCGCCAGACCCAGAAGGACTTGGAACATGCCATGCTTCTCCGGCACCATGAGTCCATGCAAGAGCTGGAGTTCCGCCAGCTCAACACCATCCAAAAGACGAGGGCTGAGCTGATCCGCCTGCAGCACCAGACGGAGCTCACCAATCAGCAGGAGTACAACAAGAGGAGGGAGAGGGAACTTCGACGCAAACACGTCATGGAGGTTCGCCAGCAACCCAAGAGCCTCAAGGTGAGAGCCAAGCTTGAGAGCATGCGTGTACATAGATGCTCTAATTTCACTGATAATAACATGCTGTTCTACATGCTTGAGGGATTTGCCTGCTATGAAAATCAAGCAGACTTATTGTTATTATTGATTAGGTTTCAATGTGCTTAAACATTGATATAATAGATGAACAGTAAAAACACTGAGTCAGAGTTTGTCTTTCTCGCTCCCCTTTAATGTGGCCAACTGTTTTAACATGGAATTAGGAACAGGAGCACGCACGTGTTCCTTCTTCTGAGTGCAGAAATATAGTAATTGGCCTAATGGAGATAATATGGTTCTGTTTTGTTTTGTGCTTGCTCTTGAATATAAAGAAATGCATAATTCAATCATTGCCTCCAGTCCAAAGAGCTACAGATCAAGAAGCAGTTCCAGGACACATGTAAGATCCAGACCAGGCAGTACAAAGCACTGAGGAACCATCTGTTAGAGACCACACCAAAGTCAGAGCACAAGGCTGTCCTTAAACGGCTGAAGCAGGAGCAGCACCGCAAACTTGCCATCTTGGCAGAGCAGTATGACCACTCCATCAATGAGATGCTTTCCACTCAGGCGGTAAGGCTGGCTCTGCCAGAAATACAGAATCTTAAAGTTGATGAGGATGGCATCACACATTTTAAATTTAAATTTGCCAACTTTTTTTGAGTACGTGTCCAAATCAGTTATGGTTACATATTTGTTCTAATCGTTGGTTCCTGATCCGCATCCTCTCTCTGTCCGTAGCTTCGTTTGGACGAGACTCAGGAGGCTCAGTGCCAAGCCCTACGAATGCAGCTACAGCAGGAGCTGGAGCTTCTTAACGCCTATCAGAGCAAGATCAAGATGCAGACAGATGCCCAGCACGACCGTGAGAGGAAAGACCTGGAGCAGAGGGTGTCGCTCCGGAGAGCTCTGCTGGAACAAAAGGTTTTTTAAATTAGTTATTTTCAAGTGAAACTGAAACTGCACGATTATTGGTGAGATTTGAGTTTTAGAGGTAGTTTCTTTTTAAAAGCACAGTCATTGGTTTTCAGTTAATTTGGATTAGTAGACCCACTCTGGTTGAATGTAAATGAAGTTATATTGGATTTCTGTGAGGTCAGTGGATATGTAGCAGTAAAAATGGGGATGTTTGATTAGGTAAAACGAGTGAAAACACCTGCGGATATGTACCATGGGTGTGCTGCGTCTTTGAGACTTACTAAACAACACACCTCTTTTTCACTGCAGACATTTCAGACTTGTCATAGCAGGAGAAGTACAGGCGTTACTAGTGACATTAATAAAAATCTGTGTGCTGATCCTGGTATACCGTGACTGGCTAGAACAGCCCGCACATTACCGGATCCTGAAACTTAAACAACTAAATAGAAGTCAGTTATCCTTGATTTTAGTATATTAACCTTTAGATTTCCTTAATAGAGTGAAGAGATTTAGAGTGGATGTATGTAATTTGCAAATACCATCACTGCCTGATAGAAGGACATGTCTTACTGTCCTTTCTATTCCAAAAATTCAGTTTTGTACCTTTTGCATTTGTTGATATATGCTAAATATGCACTGTTGCACTGATGGATAGATAACAGTAGAACACAATGCAGTCAATGTGAAGCACGTATATACACAAAATATTATATTATGAACATTGCTATTTACTCATTTTTAATGTTTGTGTAGATTGAAGAGGAGATGTTATCCTTGCAAAATGAACGTTTGGAGCGAATCCGAAGCCTGCTGGAACGTCAAGCCCGGGAAGTTGAGGCGTTTGACTCGGAGAGCATGCGGCTGGGCTTCAGCAACATGGTGCTATCAAACATATCCCCAGAGGCCCTCAGCCATAGCTTTCCTGGGGCTCCAGGGAGCTGGAGTCACCATCACCAACAGCACCCAGCTGGGAGTGCTCAAGGGCCACACTGGGGCAGCGGCAGTCTGGGCGCAGGGTCAAGCCACCAAGGCAGCCATCACCACTATCATTCAAGTCCCGGAGGGACACCCGTGCAGCAAGGCTGGGGGCAAGGCATGCAGGGAAGCGGGGGCCCGTCACCGTGGGGCCACTCATCAGCAGTCTCCCGCAGCAGTGGAGGTGTACAGAACAGCCCCCAAGCAATGGGGAGGACACCCTCAGGAGGGCGCAGTGAGCAGGGCATGAGCAGGAGTACCAGTGTCACCTCTCAAATATCTAACGGGTCACACCTCTCCTACACATAGATGACCCATCAGCCCCGGAGGTTGAGCGCAGTGGAGATGGAGGATCCAACAAACACAGCAGGACAGGTTATCAGCCGAGCTCTGCTGCTCTGTCTCTCTGCGCGACACTTTGCCTCTGGTTTTCCCGTGTACAGATGTGGTTGGTGATGAAATCAATGTTGCTCAGGTCAAAAGGGCTGGAAGAGACGCAGCCCGTCCTCACGGCAGTTTATTGGCACACATACAGATCCTTAAGTTTTTGTTGCATAAGCAATTTGAGTGTCCACACATAATACTCCCATTTGTTTTAATTTACAGCTCTCTCCTATGGAATTTTAAAGATATATGTTTCGTGCTATTCACAGCCAATGCTCTCATTTTGCACATGAAACACTGTTGAAAAGCCTTTGACATGTGTTATTGATGTCCTTAGAAATGTGGTATCAAACAATCACAGTAATCTGATGTTTATTTAGCGACCCTCTCCTTCACTCTGCCGATTCATATTCAGTTATACACTGGTCGGTCCTCTGACAGTGGTTAAAGAAACAGCAGACCAAGATACAGATGCTTTGCTGTTGTGATACCAGCCTGCTGTAATGGTCATCGTGATAAATTAGACGCTTGCTTTTTATTCAGTAGTTTTAATTCAGCTGGTCCTCAGCCAAAATGAGCCAACTTCAGAGCCAAATAAACTAATCCTAACAGGCTTATGCCACAACACTACTACAGTGCCTTTTAACCTTTGATTATAGAAACCAGTCTCAAATTTTTATACTTTAATTTTAAGTTTCGGTGCCAGTGTACGTTTACTTCATTTTAACACCTGTGATTTTAGTTCCAGAGGTCCCAAATACTTTTCTTAGATTATTATCAGCACTGTGTATGCAGTAAGGTTGTTTTAAGTCTTAGAAATGGTGAGACATGGAGAATTACATGGGTGTATCAGCAACAATATTTTTAGGGCTTTGGAGTGGTGGTACTTGTACGTGATACAGAGCATGTCATTTTACGCATTGACAGCAGGGAAGACAGACTCATTTGCCTTTGAAAACAATCCTAGTATTGATCTGTTCATTTTTATTAGTGCCTTTTTAAAACTGCTGCCTTTTTCAAAGCACTTTATACAGCTAAATATGTGTAAGATTAATATTTGACTTTTCGCAAAGCACCTGGAGGATGGGTGTTTTGTCGGTACGTATGTGGTTAAGTTGAGCAGTCGAGCTAACCTGTGCTGTGATTTTCCTTTTTTTGGGGACAATTTCCCAAGTACAGACAAGGCCAAGTGTATGTCAGCATACAGTTAGTGAGTGAAAGCATTTTTCCCCTTTTTGCAGCTTTGACTGGTTGGAAACTCTAGCTGTTGTGATCTTCTCTGTGTGTTTGTGCTGAAGTGTTGGTTGAATAGTGGATGTGAAGATGCTGCAGTGTTGTTTTTTTTAACATGTTTTGGTGAGTTAGAGAGTCCTTTTTAAATGAGTCCATTTTGCAGGGAGATAGCTTAAGATAATTGTCATGACCATGACAGCAGGCTTGGCACTACTAGAAAAACTAAACACTGTTTAAAAAAATGTTGGGGCCCATTTAAGAAACACTAAAAAATGACAAGGTGCTAAGATGTACATGTAACACCATCTCAGAACCCAAGAACAAGGGTGACTGAACTAAGCACACACTCGCATGATGGCATTGTAGCATATAAATAAATGTAAAAACGAAGTCAACGCACACTCTGTGAAAACAGCCAAATGCAAGATAAATGTGGCAAAAAGCACTTAAATATTTGTCTGATAGCTCCGGCATCTTCTCTAATACTATTTCTCTCTGGTCGTTTCCCTTCTCTCTGATTTTGCGGTTAAAGTTAGGTTTTTGATTTCCATACATAAAAACACTTGGTGAAAGGGCCTTTATTAGCAATCCTGAGAAATTAAGGATATATACTCCCCTGAATCACAAAGCTGGAGTTTAATGTTCATATGTGTATATTTTATTAAAGAAAACATTTAAAGACTAAACTCGCGTTTGAAGAAAATAATTTCTAAAACTAACTTTATTTAACTGATGGACCACACTGATATTAGCAAACGCTTCACTGTCAAAGTGCAAGTGTTGTTGAGTTGTCTGGACGTAACTCATTGGAGGATATTCTCGGTTTTGTGTACACAGACAGGATGCCTCATATGCATGTATTTACTGTCATCCCCTTTTAAATGCCACTTATTTAGTCAGCCTGCCATCTTTTGAGCATCGTCACTGCAGAGTTTGTTCTCCCCCCGCTGCGCACGTTTGACCATTTGTCCCCATTCCACTCTGATTCAGAGCCACCTTCTCAGATGCTGGCTCTTTCTGAATGTCATACTGTGATATATTCATATCACATTTGAGGACACAAAAAATGCTGGGGTCTTTTTTTGAATAGGTGGGATCTTTACGTTTTCACATGTATATAACCCTACCTAGAAAGTATGCATTATATCAAGTTACGTATGGTTTGGTCCCGAAACTTTTTTTTTAATGCCAAGTGACTTGTTGCAGCTACTGTAACACAGCAGGTTATACTCATCACTTCTTTTCTGAGTTATTGATAGTCGGTGAAGAAAAGGGGAATGTATTTGTCATGATTGGAATCTTACCTTCAAAAGCCAAGGCCAAGGGTTTGAATGTTAGGCCAATCAAACCTCACATATACATGCCAACCATAAGTTTGTATGCACAATTTTTGTTCACTTTTATGTCCGTGTTGTGTGTGAGAGAGTCTGGATACTGTTGTCAATCATTGTCAGTCATTAGACCTTTTCACCAACCTGAATTTTGTTCTTATTTTAGTTTATTTTCATGTTTGTCAACTTCTGTCCTACTGACTGAAAGCATGTGGGATACTGAATGAGAATGGGCAACAGAACATGGTGATCTGGTCTATGGTCAAACACTGTGCCATACCTGAGTTGCCAAGCCCTGATACCACTGCATTGTTGCATCTCCGTGGTTTTACCTATCATTGGGCTAATGGCAATGGAAATGTATGAGACATAAAAAATAACATGTTGGTTGTGGTCTAGTGGCCAAAGTAAAAAAAGGCTTGAAAAGATGACGTGGTGACAGGCAAATTATGAAAAGAGATTGCATTTCTTTGAAGATGTCAGTATTCTTCTTTGGCACATTACCACTACAACTCATAACCTGTATTAAACTGTATAGATGGTGGAACTTGTAATTGAATGTCAGAGAGATTATGAAGATACTACATAAGAGATGGTAAAGTACTAAAAGTGGATTTAAATTGTGTAAAAAGATTCATAAACAGAATAAAAATAGGATCAAATTTACTATTTTGTTTGTATTATATTTACCATTGTGTTGGCAGAGGGATATTGAACAGAAATCAGCTGTAATAAAGTAATTTTAGTATAAATCCTTGTGTTTTTTCTTCATTTATTTTATATCTCCAATGTGCAGCTTTAGGTTGAGAGTTATGAGAAAACATGGGAGCACTAAGCTATACCTCATATGCTATGGGTGCTCCTTCATGAGAATGCAGAAAGGTCCTGATAGGACCTCTGAAAATTTTGAGGGCCACAGCCTCAGGCTAAACCTTTACTGTACTGGAGAATAAAGATAATGAAAGATCAATGCAAAAGCAAATAAACATCAGAACAAAAAGGTCAGATATCTGCTCAGAAATCACAAAATTCACGTTTTTATAAATACCTGAGGGTTTGTTTGGTTTTGATGCAATTCAGTGCTTTTGTAAAAATTAACTTGGTCATGAGGACTGAGAATAGTGGTCTGGCATTACAAAATCTACATCTGTATAAATGATCTATACCAGTCTCGCTGTTAGAATAGAATAGAAGTACTTTATTAATCCCCTGAGGGAAATTGTGTTATTACAGCAGCACCAACAGTAATAACATAACAGATAGCATAAAAAGTACAAAAGATAAAAACTGAATAAGATAAAAATAGAATATAGAACTACAACTAAAATATTTACAAATTTACATAAATAAGTGTGAGAAGAAGAACAGATGTGCAAAATCGAGTGATGTTTAGGAGAAGCAGAGTAAACAGATGAGGATGGACAAAGAGTGCCTCATCTGTCACACGGTGAGCTATTGTAAAGTCTAATTGCAAACGGGAGAAATGACTTATTGAACCGTTGTTTGTGACAGCGGAGCTGAATCAGTCTGTTAGAGAAAGAGCTCCGCTGCCTCTGTATTGTGTCATGGAGGGGGTGGGATGGATTGTCCAGGATGGAGAGCAGTTTGTTCAGTGACCTCCGGTTCCTCACTGACTCAAACACCTCCAGATCGTGTCCAACAACCTGTCCAGCCTTGCGGATCTGTTTGTTGATCCTGCTGGTGTCCCTGGCACTGATGCTGCTCCCCCAGCAGACCACAGCAAAGTAGAGTGCACTGGCTACCACAGACTGGTAGAAGACCTCCAACATCCTGCTGCAGACATTGAAGGATCTGAGCTTCCTCAGGACGTAGAGTCTGCTCATCCCCTTCTTGTACACAGCATCAGTGTTGGTGCCCCAGTCCAGCCTGCTGTTCAGGTGAACACCCAGGTACCTGTAGTGCTCCACTACTTCAACCTCCTCCTCCCCGATCTTAACCGGCTCAGCTTTGGTCCCTGTCCTCCTGAAGTCAATCACCAGTTCCTTGGTCTTGGTTACATTCAGGAGACAATGATTCCTGCTACACCACTCCACAAAGTTGTCCACCACCTGCCTGTACTCCGTCTATCATCCACCCCTTTTATCATCCACTATGACTTCAATTCTGATATCCTTGTATTCTAGTTTAGGTGATCGAAAATCCTTTTTTGAGTCCGATTAGATGTCCAGTTTTGGAACAATTCCCAACAACACATTGTTTAATTACAAGCAAAGAGCAAACGTTCTTAAGTTTAATGTCCAAATATAAAAACATAATCGTTTTTTATCAGTGTTGAACGTTTGTCTCATAAATTCAGTAGATTATTTATAATTTTTAAATGGGCTTTTTTTATTTTTTATTTATATTTAACTTCATAAGTGAGGGCAAAGTTCTGGTCGTGCTTTTTTTAAAATCTTATAATGGACTTCATTTCCACACATTAAAGGCAATGTGTTACCAACACATCATAAAGGCAACACGCCTCTCACCAAATTCACCGTCCAATCAGCCAATGATCTGCTGGTCCCAGAAGCGGAAGTACATGCAACGTGTGTGTAACGAGCATTGTAAACAAAAGTGAATGTTTATCCAGACTGGGAAAGGAATGCTGTCTCGACATCGTTTGAATTAAGTGAGTAAATAGTTTTAAAACATGATTAAATGCAGAATGCAGATTTAGATACGTACGTCCGTTGTACCAACAATGTGTGATGTGAGACAAATATAACATTGCGGTAGATGTAAAGCAAAGTTACTCCAGATTGTTGCTCTTGTGTGACCCTGTAGTTTTTACGTCTGATGTATTTCCATTGGCGATGCATTAATTGTGTTTAAATGTAGGTATGGCAATGTGATTAGCCAGTTAACGTTAAAGTCAAAATGCTGTGATTCGCTTAATTAGCTACTCAAACAAGGTAAAACAATTAGCTGTTAGCTAGCTAGCTGGATGTTACGGCTACTTGTAGCTCCACTTTAGCCGCCAAGCTAGCAGGCTGTTTATTCTTTTTAACTCTGTAACTGTAACGAAAATGAAATCCCCGCATCGAGGCCATTAACAGCAACTGTCTTACGCATTTGAAACGACACACAAATCTAGGTAGAATTTGCGTCGTTGTTTGTGACAATATGTTAGCTAACCTTGCCAAACACCTTACCTCGCAGTCATTAATAACAGTTTACAATTCACATTAACGTTCACTTAAATCTTTATAATAATCAGTAATAGTTGTACATATTAGCTACAGATGCTACAAGCATACAATTCTTGATTGTTTTGTCCTAATAATTATGTCCAAACTCCACGATGTTATATACTTTAATTTAACAAATCAAATGCTAAGCTGATAATACATAAACCAACATAAACCAATTATAATGTAAGAGTAATGGTGAACGAAATACAGCATGTGGTGTACAACTTAATAATAGAACGGAAAACACTGTATTTTATTTTTGGCATTTAAACAGTAACCACAAAACGAAATACTACTTACCTTTTCTCATGTATAGTTGATAGGTTATAGGTTATTTAAAAGCATGCAAAGGAAGGTAATGTAATTTAGAACAAAGTCAGTATGAAGTTTATGAAAAACATTTTGTTCAAAGACCCAGGTAATAAATTCAATAGTAAAAAATAATATTTTCAATATTCAGTATTTCCCAAGATGGTAATATACATGGTATGGCAAAATCTTTAATGGTAGATATATTTATATTATCTTATTTTCCAACCCAGGTTAAAGTAGAGCAATAATGCATTAAAAAGTCAGACCACAGGTGAAAACTATTAAGGATACGCAGAATCATAATCCCAAAAGACATCACCTATTTCTGCTGTATGCCTGTTGTCCACACAGAGCTCCAGGATGTTGTGTGAAGTCCTGCTGTCATCGCTGTGGTTCTTGTTTGTAATCTTCTGGGTCGAAACAATAAGTATATGGCTGTTCCTGTCCATGTTCTACCAGGATCGGGCATTTTACCACTGGGGAGATGGGTAAGACATCTGTACCTGTTTCTCTTAGAATGTTGTTATGTGAATTATACAAACACAATCAAAACACAAAAAAGTTACAGGTTAACTTTAACTGTGTTTTCTTGAATACTTTGTTAACTAATTTGAAAGTAGAGGTAGAGAAGAGCTGGTGGTTGAAAGTGAAAACATCATCTCCATTTTCTTGATATGACCCAAACTTGGATCTTAAGTGTCCTTCAGCCCCTGCTGCACTGATGGATGGAAAAACACTTAAGATTTAATGGGGACTTTCTGTTATGGAATCGGTGTTGTACGCACTTGATTCATGGGTTAGTGAGCATCGTTTCTTTAATGGAACCATTCTTTTCATGTTGCAGGGTATTTGCAGATGATCCTGGACAAATGATATACATGTTGAGCAGGTCAGAACTGTCGTTTTTGCCGTGCTACTTTAAGTTAACAATCTGTGTATTTGTGCTCAAGGTTTAATATCTTATCTCTGTCTACAGAGTTGAAACCCATATGCAGACAGAGATGCAGACCTGAGATGGGAGAAGATCTGAAAGGACTCTCGAGAGGTTGTTGCAGTTACAGAAGATCGTATGATGAAGAGCAGTAGCTGTTTGTCCTTTGCACTGACTGCCTCGCACACTGTTGTGCGCAGTCCTTGTTAACATAGGTAAATGTAGGCCCACATTTAAAAATAGGTGGAGGAGTGCAGCATGCATGAAGGCACAACTAAGACGTTCAGGAACGTCCCAAGTGATTGACCTTCATCACCAATGTAAAATTTATATCTTCACTTTAAGGGTATGGGAAGCAGAATGAATGGAGCAGGAAGTGCTTGGTTCAGAGAGGATGACTTAAGTGCATATATTATTTCTTTGAAGTCCATTTTGAGACTTTTACTGAGATGGTGATTTGATCGTGCTGCTGTTCTATGCAAATCCAGTTGATGCTTACCGCAGCTATACTTGTGTTTTCAAATATCAGATTGCAGTAAATCACTTCCAAGTTAGGGGTATGAATGTCATTACCAATGACCTGATATTTTGATGTACGTTTGACACCGCACCCTTTAACAGAGAGCTAATTGTGAGTATTGGAGGTTTTTATACAAGTCTAAGCAACACTTTAGATCTATGATTAAGAATTCATAATTTGATCATGGACTTTTCACACACTAACAACCCTTAGCAACAGTAGACAAACTGGAAACAGGGACAACACTATTTGAAATTGAAGGTTTATTATTAACCTTGGAAATACTTTGACTTCATCCACTTACTGGAGATTTTACAGAGCTTTTAGTCACATCTTGCAGAGTAAATTTCAATCAGTCATCATGTATGTCTCTCCCATTATAAGATCACCTGTGATTATGTGACTGAGGACCCATGATAACCGCACTCAATCTGCTGATGAAGATAACATAATAGGTCCAAAATGTATATCAGAAAGGAGCAATATAGAATTTGTATTTGTGCATATATGCGTTTGTGCATTTGTTCTAAGACTGTTAAATAATAATTGACAGAGTGTACCCTATGACAGCAATGCTTTCTCCAAACAGTATGTCAATGTTAAATCCATGAAATGAAATAAGAGTGACTGTATACTTTTAACTCTTTGCAAGCCTGTGAGATTATTTGTCTTCCAGACATTTTTGTATTCCCTCTGCGTGTCTGTCAATTAAAGGGTTTACTTTTGAACAAAACCAGCAACTTGTGGCCTCCTTTTGTAAGTTTTTGCTGACTACACTAATAACTGACTGTTCACATGCCACAGCACTAGGGGGCGCTCACATAAGCAGCGTAATCTCCCCAGAGCTGTGAGTCCCGGTGTTTTACCGGGTCATCATTATAGTTGTTATCCTATCTCTTCCGGGTGAAACTTAAAATGCAGTATTTTGGCTGAAGTCGGACTAAATTGTCTCGTATAGTTTTTCTTAAGCCAAGGGGGCCTGTTGTCACCTGTTGTGTTTGTGTTGATAATTTGTGCCCGTTTATATCTTTGCTTCCGGTTGTGAGCAGTTTGACATAAACATGGCTCCAACGATTCAGACACAAGCTCAACGAGAAGACGGCCACAGGTAAGGAAAATAAATTCTTTTACAAGGTTATTAAACTTGGAGTTTCGTTTTTAATTGGACAACTTACCTAAACATCAGTATTTTCCAGTTAATTTCAACACAGTTACGGGTTTTCGGTTGATTTGCCCGCTTAGTTGTGTTAAACGTTAGCCAACAATGCCAGCTAGCTACATAAACGTGTAAGCTTTGCGTCTTGTTAACTTAGGCTAACCTGCTCATTAAGTTAACTTAGCAAACTAACAGCATCCAGGTTGATTTTCTAGTTTTGTTAAGTAAATAATGTATTTCCAGTTAGTTGTAGCAACCTAAAGTAACGGCTAATTTAATTCTAATACTGTGCTAAAGGCGGTGTGAGCTAACGTCGGCTAGCCAGTGTGAAAGCTAACAACAACGTAACGTTTGTGGACTGTGGCTGATTAATAGTCTAAGACTGTACCACCCGTACATTGTACGTTTGGCGAAGCTTTCAGTGTTACCTCTTAAATGCCTGTATGACGAATGAAACAACATTTCAGACTTGATAGTGGCCACATCTCACCGCCTCTACACGCCGTTAAAGACAGGAATGAAATACCGATGAGAAAAGTTTAAACACTTTATAAGGCATCTTTGCAATAGGTAACGCGTTACATTTCCCTCAGTTTAAGGCTTTAAATTAGCATAAATTGTACGAGGACCAACAAATGTCTGTTTTCTCTTCAAATAGGCCGTCCTCGCATCGAACTGTACCAGAGAGGTAAGTAGATTTAACGCTACTAAGTATTTACGATTATTTGCAGTTGTGATTCTTTTAAAAGTAATAATATATGTGTTAACTCAAACTCTCTGTGTTTTGTATTTTTGTGCCCATTACAGGTCAGGGGTGGTCTGTCGGGTGAAGTACTGCAACAGCCTGCCTGACATCCCTTTTGACCCCAAATTCATCACATATCCATTTGATCAGCACAGGTAAACATCCAGCTTCTCAACCCATGGAGTGCTCACTGATGAACATGGGCACAGCTTGATTCCTTGTGTTTCTGTTGTGGCAGGTTTGTACAGTACAAAGCCACTTCTCTAGAGAAGCAGCACAAACATGAGCTCCTGACTGAGCCAGACCTCGGGGTCACCATTGATCTCATCAATCCAGATACCTACCGCATAGACCCCAATAGTAAGTCGCCAGTTGACATATATCACATCCTATCCTTAATTACGAGACCTGCCTTTGTAGACTGAATCAATATTTCAAATGTGTTAGTACTGTTGGATCCTGCTGATGAAAAGCTGTTGGAAGAGGACATCCAGGCTCCATCCAGCTCAAAGAGGTAGGGCTGCTACATAGGCATCGTTTATGTTGTTGTAGATTAATATGGAGAATTTCTTCATCTAATGTGTGCCTATTCCCTCATAAGGTCACAGCAGCATGCCAAAGTGGTTCCGTGGATGAGAAAGACAGAATATATTTCTACAGAGTTTAACAGATATGGTGTCTCCAATGAGAAAGTTGAAGTCAAGTAAGTTGGCTAAATCAGATGTCTCCAGTTAGAAATAATCTGACAGTAGAAAAGTGTATCATTTTGTTTTTGTGCATATAACCAAGAAATACTTTGTGTTTAGGATCGGGGTATCTGTCAAACAGCAGTTCACAGAAGAAGAAATCTATAAGGACAGAGACAGCCAGATTTCTGCTATTGAGAAGACATTTGAGGATGCACAGAAATCGGTGAGATGCCTTGTTGTTTAACATCTGTTTGATTTCAAGCAACTTAAACATGCGTGTTTGAAAGACTGCATGGGACTCCAGTTTTGAGTTGTGGTAATGGAGAATAATAATGGAAAGAACAAAACAACTTGCATCATTTGGTAATTAAGAAAAATTAGCTAGGTTTTATAAACATGTCATTTCTCTCCAGATCACACAGCACTACAGTAAACCCAGAGTTACTCCAGTGGAAGTACTACCTGTGTTCCCTGACTTCAAGGTGAGCTGTAGTTTTACTGCATTTATTGACTTTCCTAGGGTCACTGTGGTACAAGTGCAGGATAATTAAAAGATCTAATAAACATTTAAATAAACAATAAATATGTTTTGCTCTAGTTGCTTGTTTTGTTTTTTTTTTATTTATCTGAAAACTTGGAATGGATTTACATGATCATGTTTTGAACCCTTTCTCTTTCCCTAGATGTGGATCAACCCATGTGCTCAGGTCATCTTTGACTCTGACCCTGCTCCTAAAGACATATCAGGACCAGCGGGAGTGGAAATGATGTCTCAGGCCATGATCAGGTATCTACACATCATCCGTTGTGTGCATGCTTGTTTCAACAGTTGCATTTTAGTGTATATGCTTATTAATGTTTTGTGTCTCTTTTTTAACACAGGGGTATGATGGATGAGGAAGGAAATCAGTTTGTGGCCTACTTCCTGCCCAATGAAGATACGCTTCGTAAGCGCAAGAGGGACTGTGATGAGGGCGTGGACTATATGCCAGAGGATCTGTAAGTAAAAGTGTTACACCAAGACAATTGGAAATCATCTTTGCTGCATTTAAGAATCATCTTGTTACTTTGCTTTGCTAGTTTTAAGTCATTTATCAGGAGGTTTGATGTATTGGGTTTTCTGTGTTTCAGGTATGATTACAAGATTGCCAGGGAGTACAACTGGAATGTCAAGAACAAAGCCAGCAAGGGTTACGAGGAGAACTACTTCTTTATCTTTAGAGATGGAGATGGTGTTTACTACAATGAGCTTGAGACAAGGTAAGTCGCTGATCGGAGAGGAAGCTTGTTTGTTGATGCTGCACCTCCAACATGAAGAAAGGGAAATGCACTTCTCACAGGAATAACTGCAGCTGGTGTGTTTAGATGAAGTCTGAGCATGGACTTTATATGCTTTAGAAAGTTTGGTGCCAAATGGTAACCACCCAAACAGGATGTATTTAGTGGGCAACAACAGCGTTTCCTCTGTCATGCAGGGTGCGTCTGAGCAAGAGGAGAGCCAAGGCTGGAGCACAGTCAACTACAAATGCTGTGCTGGTGTGTAAGCACAGAGATATGAACGAGAAGGAACTTGAAGCCCAGGTGAGTGTACTTGTTACTTTTGTCTTATTCTTCATGTTAGACTGAATGTGTTGTTTTTTTGTGTTTTTTTTCAGGTGTTTGTACCACTGACAGTAACTTGTTTATGAAAGGTGGAACATTTAAATTATGATTAGTGTGTCAATTATTATTATATTCTTCTGTAACTAAAGAAAACTGTTTATTTTAATACCTAATATTTACTTAGAGCGACTGACTTTGGGAAATCTTTTTATTATAGATTGAAAATGTAATATTGATTTGGGTTCAGTTGGCTCTCCCACTAATGTGAACTAATGATGCTTTGAAACTAGTAGCGCTGCACTGATAATTGATCATCTTTAATTGCACCGCATTGCAATTTCAGGAAGCACGTAAAGCTCAGCTGGAGAACCATGAGCCAGAAGACGAAGAGGAAGACATGGACATGGATAAGGACATACAGGACTCTGGTCAGTTTTCTGTTTTTTTGTACCTTCACATAATTTGAGTGATTTTCCACTGCTGCACTGTAGTAATAATGTGTCAGTTCCTATTTTCTGTGTGTGATAATTGTCTTTTTTTTCTCCAGGTGATGAAAAGGAGAAAGGCAGCGGCAGTGATGCTGAGAACTCTGGCAGTGAGTCTGAGAGGGAAGATGACGACCAGGAACAAAGGGGAGAAGACGATGACGACGATGAGGACAGAGGGAAGAGGAGGAGGAAGGCGAGCGGCAGCGGAAGTGAGAGCGGCGAGGAGAGGACCAGAGAAATGCGAGATGAGGAGGAGATCTTCGGCAGCGACGACGACAGCGATGACAACGAGCCTAAGAACTCGGGCAGGAGCAGCGGGGAGGAGGGCAGTGGAAGCGAAGATGAAGGAGGGAACAGGGGAGGCAGCAGGAGTCGGAGTGCCTCTCCAGCGCACAGCGACCGCAGCAGTGACCACTCAGAGAGGGCTCAGAGTGGAAGTGGCAGTGAGAGAGGCTCAGATTCCAGTGACGCCAGTGACAGCGAATAAAATCTGTGGTCTGGACAACAAAGTGATGACCACCTATCTGTGCTTTCAGCTCCGAACAGGACAGGTTACCCTAATCTTCACTCTGTCTGGGGCTGTAGTGTCTTGATGTTTCTATTTGTAGATTTAACCTGTGTACTAGAAGCTATTTGTACACCTTTATTTTCTGTCAGATATTCATTACAGGATCATGTAAAACGTCTTTATTCTCACAGCTTTCAACATGTCATTGTGTTACAGCTTTGAAACCAGTAATAAAATACAGGTGATGTTTTGTAAGAAACTCAGTGGCCAAAGGTTGTTTTTCCCCTCTTTTAGCAGATTTAGTGAACCTTAAAGTAATCCCAAAATAGAGCATCTTATTTTATCAGCCCAGGGAGTACAGGGCTGTCAGCTCCATGTTAAAATGAATCTAATGTTGAATTTGTTTAATTGATGCTCAAGTTACACTTTTGTTGAAAATAAGTTGTTCTTGTCTAAAATGATTGATTTCACTGCAATACTGACAACTTGTCCTTTAAACAGAATAATTATTTAGTAGTAGTAACATGCACAACCGTTGAAAAGTGAAATCAACCATATTGTTTCACAAAGATAAAGACAGATAGTATTGAAGATGTGGGAGATGCACATTCAGCGAAAGAATGCCAGCTGGTTCTTCAGCCATTCCTCTGTCAAGTCATCTGTGTTTCTTGTTTCAAAGACCTCAGAAAGCAAAGCAGAGAATGTCATAAAAATAGTCATAATAACTGCTAATACATTCTGGAACATAAGGATCAAAGTAACATGACATTTAAAAGTATAATAATAATTGCCCTGTTTCAGTCTGGTCTGGACTAATTACTTGGCGCTTTTACGAGGCACACTACCAAACTGTTCTAAAAAGCTTTTTATTACCTTAAATACTTATTTTAAATCAGAGTTACGTTAAAACTATATGTCAGAATTTTGGGACGATTACCTTTGTGAGCTCTGCAGCCTGCACCAGTCGATTTTTGCTGCCTGCGTACATCATCTGCTGGTGTGGATTACATCCTGTTAATAATGAAATGAAACAGTTTTCCAAGAGATTCTGTAATCTAACCAGTCAAACATACCTCGACAACCTAATTCCTGCAATACATTTTATGAGAAGTACCTGTTAATTTGGCAGTAACATTATTCTCTTAAGCAGAATAATAGTTTAAAGAGAACTATCAAATTTTTATTTCAGAACTTGCAGCTACTCACCCATGGGACTGGAGAAGATGAAACACAGAGGGTAAGACACCCTTCCATCAGTGTGCACGTATTTGTAGCTGTAGACAATGAATGTAGACGACTGTCAAGGAGGTTCAACTCATTTTCAGTGTCAAAACATTGATTTTTACCATATCAGTGAAGGTAAAAGTGTGTGAATCTGAGGATTTTGTTATTCAGTCAGGATATCTGGGTTGCCGCTCTGGAAGTTCATCTCTCAAATCCTCTAGTGAGACGTCCTGAAAGACAAAGTGGAGTCTAAGTGACTTTTAACACAGAAAGAAACAAAGAAGACAAAATTGTACTTGCCTCATATTCCTCCTCGAGGATAACAAGTTGTTTCTCCATGTCAATTTTCACTAAGAGATAAAAATGATTATTTAGGCCTCTCGTTCAGCTTACAGTATGTTTGTTGATGCACTTATATTTGTATGGAATTTGCATTTGTGCTAACAAAAGTGCCTGGGCTGAGATATAAAACTTTAGGTTTTTGAAAACAGACAACAACAATAATGTCAATGTCAGCCTTGTTCCATCTTTAATGTGATTCTATAACAAACAAAACAGAAAATAAATTATTAGAAACAACAAAACAACAACTACAATCCATTGCATAACTTTGCACACCCCCAACCAGCTAATACTTTGTCAAAGTGCCATTTTGCATTTATGACAGCTGTAAGTCTCTGTGATTAAGTCTCTATTAACATCTAGACTTTGAATTTCACCCCACTCTTTTCAACACCAAAGTTCAACCTCCTGTGAAGGGACCTCTTGTGTCCAGCTCTCTTTAAGTCATTACAAATGTCTTCACTGGCACTGAGGTCTTTATAAGAAAAGCTTTCCATGCTCACTCAACCAATAGCCCAGACGTAAGAATACAGGAGATGGTTGTCACATGCAAGGACTGACCAGTACCTGCCAGAAATTCCTGTGGCTCCCTCAGTGCTGCTGTTGGCCTCATTGTAGCGAATCTTATAAATGTTCTCTTTATCTTCTCATGAACTTGGGAGGATCGTACTGATCTTTACAATCTCTTTGTCGAGACATGTTTTCTCCACTTATTGTTGATGGTGTTGGCAGAGCTTCATGGTATATCCAAAGACTCCTATATTCTTATATATCGCCTGAGTACTTCTTTTTAACAATTGGATTTCACAGTTTCTTTGGTAACTCTTTGCAGCCCATGGCTCTCTCACAGGGATGCAGCCTCAAACATTCAAGCAAATCTCACAGCAACAGCTGACTTTAATCTGACTTAAATCAGAATCACTTTGATTAATGGTCCATGAATGCTATTTACCAACAGGCATGTTTCTGAATGTGTTTGGTCAGCCTTGAACACAGCATGAGCACCCATTATGAAAGGGTGTGCAGACTTCTGCATTCAGGGTCTTTTTTTTTTTTTTAATGTTCCAAATAATTAATTATTTCAGTTTTTCTTTGTCTCTGTATCATTGTTTTTTAATGATCACAGCGGGAAAAAGGCTGACATTTACATTGCTATTTCTGTCGTTACATTTAAAAACCTGCAATTTCACAAGGTTGTGTCAAGCTAACAGCCGCTGTAACTATAGCATTCATGAGTATGTGATACTTACTCAGTATGGCAGCATTGTTAGTCTCTTTTCGAAATCTAAACTTTCTCAGTTTATCTTTCAGACTTTCTTCCACTTCACAGACAACCAGAGAGCTAGACTGCAAAATGCCAAAATACAAAACAAACAAACAGACAAATATCACTGACGTTGTGTCAATCTGGGAAATAAAAAAATTATTTCCAGATAAAGTTGAGTGGATGGGCCTATAGGCCAGAAATAGAAACAAAGAGGCAATGAGACATCTACAAGATCTGCTCAGATGCTAAGGTGTCTATCTGGTTTACATGGATGCATTAAACATTCATAACACTATTCTGACATATTGAGGGCAGGAAATGTCTACGCTGAAACGTGCAAGAATGTAGTTTCCTGTATGAGAGAGTGCGGGGGATGGTAGACTTCTGTTGCAACAGCACAGCAAGAAACATATATTTACACAAATACGTATACCAACCCAAGACAGTAAATTTCAACCGAAAAGCAAAATCTTTCAAGCAGTTGCATCAGTTTCACCTACCATTCTCAGAGGATCTTTCTCTGTCTTCCAGGTGACACCTCCTAGTTGAGACAGGTTGGTTGACGGTTACTCTCAGACTGCTAGGATCCTCCTTAAGACAGCAGTGGAAGTGCAGTCACACAGCGATACCGAGCATCAGTTCTGCTTCCTGCTTTAACAACACAAGATTGCTCTGGTGTGCCAACTGAGCTGAGTGTTGTATGAAAGAGTCTGACCAGGGCTGAATCCGTAATGTCGAGAGAGATTGAGTTTAACTTTATTAGATCTCTGCTGTTTGAAGGTGACGATCAGTTTTACAGTTTTTTGTCTGTTGACATCATTAATGTGTTTACTTTCACTTCCTATTTCAACACTTACATGGACATTAAATACAAACGCACAGATCTCAAAAAATCCGTTAAACTGACAGTAATAAGCTATAACAAAACAATTATAAACTGGCAATCAAATGTATTGAAATATATACAGTAAAATATTGGCAACAAAAGTCAAAATGTCTCCTTCCTGCTGCAGTTTCACATTACTGTTCCTTTAAGGCACTGTTTCACAATGTCAGCCTGTGGGCCATTAGCAGGCCTCAGAAACATTTTGTGCAACCCTCAAATTTCATGCATTAAAATTAATGCATTATATTTTAATCAGCTGTGGGCCAGTTCAGTACTTTCACTTTCAATAGCCTAAATTTCATGCAGTCCTACCACTGTGGCTTCTGTGTCAAACCGTGCCTACCTTAGCTGAAGTCAGCAATGATGGTGGACAATTCAACACTATAATTTGAAAGTGAAATTGAAAAATACTATGGTTGAGCAGAAAATGAGGTCTCAGGAAAAGCTTTATCAGACCTCTGAGAGACAGATTAAGTGATTTGCCTTATCTGCAAACAGGCTAATTCAGTGATCAGTGAATTTAACATTAAATTACCTTAAAAGGCCAATCACAAATTCCACAACATGTTCCTGGGTTTTCCTGTGTGGCCTTCAGACATATGCAGGCTCCTGATATTGGCACTGAGACACCAAAACTCTGGAGGTTTAGTATTGCATGGTATATATCATAGGGGGTCACAGTATTTTTAAAGTGAATTGGGTTGTAAAGCACCAGTAAAATGTTGCAGGCATAACTGTCTTGTGTTTGCTGTGTGCAGCATTTTAAGGCAACTTCCCTGCAAGTTTCAAACTGAATCTCAGTTGTGCAGAACAAGAAACTGAAACTGGAGGGACAGGTTTGTTTTCATGTGGAATACACTGCATGACTCCATTGTGCAGCTCTCAAGTAAGACCCCACCTCAAGCGGTGATTTCACAGCAGATCCTTTGCCATTAACCACATGCTGTGGTGTTTTGCCATCGACAGCTGAAAGCAAACACCTTCTGGGACAACTTATTGTGCCAGAGGATGCTATGCCTTCATCCAACTCAGACCAATGCAAAAAAAAAAAAAAAGTTTCATAATCCACATTATTTAATGTAAAGTACATCATCTGTTTGAAGAAATGTTCTCATCTATTTAATATTTTAAACCTAGCTGCAATTACTCTCTCATTTACTCAGTCACTATTTAATAAACAATGTGTTAACAACCATTTTACAAATTACTAGATCATCAAAAAATCAATTAATACAAATATTCATAATCCATTATCAAGTAGGGTGGCTGGAGTTTAAGTGGCCGGCCATTAATTGTAAAGTTGGCAGTGAAATCCCCTTGGCCTAGAGTAGGACAAAAACAAGCCAGAGATTGTTCCCCATTACCTTTAGGAACATGCAGTGAAGATTTTTCCAGTTTCTGACGTGTTACTGACTATTTTATTATTATTGTTAAAGCAATCAACACATTATTGTATAGTAAAAAATATAGTCATTAGGTGTAGTAGTAACAAGTAGCTGAGTTTCTAACCACAGAAAACCTTTAAAGAAACATTTATTATAATGAATAATGAAAAATATCACAACATACGTATGTCAATATATAGTGGATATTAATTTAACAAATAATCTTTTCCAAAAACAGACGTGTTTACTTGTCAGGGTTGGAGCCTTTTTATTTACCAGGCCGTGGGCGGAACAAAACGTTACGTACCGTCCAGACGTATGACGTTTGACGCAGGTCGTACGTCAACTCAAAATCGAAGTAGATTTCTCCAGGCGTACACTCTTTATTTCTGCATTGCAATAAACATTTTGTACATACATTCTTTGACATAGTATGTTTGAAACCGCGGGAGCCTGCCGCTGTAAAGGAATATCCTTAAGGAATACCTCGCATGGGATCGAAATCTACGCTTCTTTCAGCTAAGCTAACGTTATTGCATTTATTAGCAAAACTTGCTAGCTAAGAAGCTAGCGCTAGCATTTCTGCTAGCTATCCTTACCCTACCGTCGAGCTAGCTATGCATTAGCACTTTAGCCTAGCTCGCTAACCAGTGACAACTGACAAAGGTAAACAACAAAGCTTTTAAGACCGTTTATTGTAAATCGCAACTCAACTAACTTTATCTAGTCAACAAGCTGCAGCCCACCAGTCGATTAAAACTGCGTTTTAACCTTCCTGTTGCACCGCTAAGATTGAAGTAACGTTACGAAACGAAGAAAAGGGGCAGCAGTAGTGTTATTGAAAAACAATACAAATCCTGAACCCCTGATCACCGAATTGACCGACTAAGCTGGTGATGGGGTAAACGAATCTTTCTGAAGCACTGAATCACTATGAAGCAATTGTGTTGAAAATGGTTCACTGTTTCGAAGCATTTGGTAGAGTCAAAATGGCGACATCTGCTGGCAAAACCTTTGATATTGCGTTTGGTTGAACGGATTAAATCAGGGTCCATGATGAGACAGTGAGAATACAAGTGGTTGTACTTTTTCGTCATTGTTGTTTTTAGTTCAACAAAGCTTTCAATGCATTAACCGACTATTTGAGTATCAGAGTGTACAGCAAAATACTGAAACTGATTGATAAAAGAGTACCTATCCAAAACCGGCGCGACATCTCTCTGACGAGGCCTTGTTTGGTGTGATCACGTGACTTTTGACGTGGTGAAGCGAGGCACCGAAACATCTTGCAGCGGTGTTTGTGCTCCATACTGTGTCTAGTTATCCACGTCTAGCGCAATATTCCTGAACAAAGCTCACTCTGGCTAACCGGTCTCCAGTCTTAGGCTGGCAGGAGTAATGCTAGCCTGTTTCACTTTAATAATCCTCGCAGGTATAAACACAACAATCTGCTCAACAGTGCTGACAGCCAGGCTCTCCGGTTTGTTCTTGAATCAAAATTAGCTGATATTTCACAATGTTACAGGTGGTGCCCGTTGCACTCAGTAGTTTTATTAACAAAGCAGGATTCTCAAGCAAGTGCTGTGCTTTCCCTGAAATGGGGATCGCTCGTGTATTATTATTAGCTGTCGTAAATACACTGATTACAGTCTTTATTCAGTGGACAGAAGTGTGTCTTAGAGCAATGCGTTAACAGTTACTCCCGATATTACCGACCTGCAACTTTATCTTTTGGCACACCTTTTGTGAATGACTTGCGCCTTTTATGGCTGTGATATGCCTTAAACCGCCTGGGTCTGACAGGAGTCCCTAGGAGGCAATTGAGTATTCAGTATTAGTAAAAGCTTACCTCAAATGACACCCGTACAGTCATTACATTTTCGATAGATATTGTTTATATCTCATTTTGTTGATTGATTTTGTTTTGAAATAAGATATGGGGTGATATTGAAAACTAAACTTATATTTTCTTTATCACTGCCATTAGAAATGCTTATTCATATATATAATCCTATGTATTTTTGCTGTCAGTTCAGTTTCCTCCCTCACTGAAGCTGATGATCCATATGCATCATGACTACTGTTCCGCAGATTTTGGGCAGAAATATGCATGTGCCTAAATTTAAATGGGAAAAGACTAAACTAAGATCATATGGAAAAATATATTCCAGTACTCATATTTGTGCATGTATATAAAAGTTTTGACAGTGTCATGGTTAATACATGTTATAAGATATTTCTGTCTCTTTCTGTTGATTCAATAGGGCACGGATGATGTGACCTTGAGCATGCCAGTGTGAAAGAAATCTTTTCCTGTTTGGGTGTTTTCCAACTTCGAGTGATACACACATTCAGCCTGACTTCACAAGAAATCTTCTGAATAATCCACACGACAGCCCGTCTGCAGTTGCTTCTACACCTGAACCATGTGAGGGCCCCTCGGTCCAGTCTGAGGGGATCCCAGGACTGTTGCAAATAGGACCCCGCTGTGCGGGGTGAGACTGATCCTGTTTGTGTTTGAGAGACCAGTCTTTTCAGTAGCCCTTTCCCCCTCCACACATTCCCGTTCTCCTTACTTAGGAGACACGCCATGATGTTCCGGGACCAGGTAGGTATCCTCACAGATTGGTTCAAGGGCTGGAATGAGTGTGAACAGACGGTGGCACTGTTGTCCCTCCTGAAGAGGGTGTCCCGCACCCAGGCTCGCTTCTTACACATCTGCCTTGAACACTGGCTGGCAGACTGCACAGAGATCCACATCCTGGAAGCTGAGGCCAACAATGCAGGTAGCTCAGGGTTTTTAAGTGTTTTAATGTATATAATGTAAACATTAGCTGTGATTATAAAACACTCCTTCTAAAATAGAAGTATATTTCAACCAATGATAAAAGATTAATCAAGTGTGAAATCCTCTGTTTGCCCTTTGTCATTAGCAATTGTCAGCCAGTGGCATCAGGAGCCAAAGGAGAAGGTTGTGTCCTTGCTGCTCTCCCATCTGCCCCTGCTGCAGCCACGCAACAGTGAGGCCAAATGTGAGTACATGAAGCTGCTACAGAAGGTGTTGAGTCACACTATCGAGAGTAGCCTGTTTGTGGAAGAAAGCAGACAGCTGCTATCCTACGCGCTCATCCACCCTGCCACCACTCTGGATGACCGCACCTCTCTGGCCATGTGGTTAAACCACCTGGAGGAGCATCTATCTAGTGGCTATGCACCCCGGGCCCCATCTAGCCCGTACCACCCACGCCAGGGCTCAGATGAATGGCCTAGCTCTGCCGAGGCTCTTGACCCTGGCCACGCCTGGCACGACAAGTCCCCTTCATCCAGCACGTCTCCAGCAGGCCAGAACGGGCACATGCCTTTCCCAGGCGGGATGTCCTCTCCCATCAACAGCAATAACACAGGTAATGTTTGACATTGAGAGGAAATAGTTTGGTAGGGGCATGTGAAACCATTGTTGAACCACTGAGTTAAAAGTCTCAAAGTGTTGATAACATTCATATCCATAAGAATTTGCTAAATTTCAGTTGTCCCTTGTATTTTACTTGTTTCCTTGCCAGGTCTGTGTGGGCAGATGCAGCCCAGCCCTCTGAAGAAGCCCATGACCGTTATTCCTTCCAGTCCCCAGGCTTGTGGCTCTGACTGGGTTAGCCAGGATGATGCAGGAGGCCGTCAGAACTTCTCTTCAACAGACCACGCGCCCCTTTCACCTCAGAGCAGCGTAGCCTCCTCGGGCAGTGAGCAGACAGAAGAACAGGGCTCCAGTCGCAACACGTTCCAGGAGGACGGCAGTGGCATGAAAGGTCGGAGTTCATAGAGTTCATTACCGAACTGAGCCAAGGGCGCTCACGGCATTTGGCTCTGGTAAAAGCCGTGCACAGCCAACAGCTGTGGAGACAGAAGCCGAAATGTAACTTTTTTTGTCCCTTGGTCTGTTTTTGCTTTAGATGTTCCCGCATGGTTGAAGAGTCTCCGCCTTCATAAATATGCATCACTGTTCTCCCAGATGACCTATGAGGAGATGATGATTCTCACAGAGCAGCACCTGGAGTCGCAGGTTTTTAAGGCTCCCTTTTACATACACTACGGCCAGACTCTGATTATTCCACCCTCCTTATCAATTGTGAACGTTACTGTCCTGAAACCTGATGATACATCAACTCTCAACGAGGCATGAAATTAAGCAACGCACCCTACAGTTATATCGAGGCAGTCACACATACAAATGGCACGATTTTGCCTCTGCCCCTTGGTTTTAATGAAACAAATGATGATTAGGTTTGTTATTTAGTAACTGTATAAATTACCCAATGTTCCCACAAGAAATGTATCGCCTGCTTCTCATGCCCTCTTGTTACGTTCTGTCTCTCCTGTTTAGAACGTCACTAAAGGAGCCCGACATAAGATCGCCTTGAGTATCCAGAAACTGCGGGAGAGGCAGAGCGTGCTCAAGTCTTTAGAAAAGGTAATTCAAACAAGACATTGTTTATCTTTTGATTAAAACAGGGGACAATGGTGTTTGGTCTTGAGGAACTTTCACTCGCACTGATTAAAAATGCACTCGAGTATGTTCTTGTTAATGATCATGTGACACTTTTCTTTTTATGAAATCCCAGTTCTGCTTGCACAGGGCTGGTATGACATCTTTTTTTTTTTTTTTTTTAAGATAATATAATATGACAAATGATCAGTGTCACTTAAATAAAGATCACAATTTTGGATATGTTCCTTTCTACTTACAAGATCAGCCATGAACCCAAAGTGACCTCTCGCTAGCTTGACAGCTTGAAATGCTGATGTTATCATCACATGGCAGGATATTTTGGAAGGGGGAAACCTGCGTAATGCCCTCCAAGAGCTGCAACAGATCATCATCACACCGATCAAGGCCTACAGCCCACCCAGTGCAGCACAGACAGCTCCAGACACAGCCACCGCCCCAGACGCAACCATCTCCCCTTCAGAAGCCCCAAAAACAGGAGCAGATAAAGAGCCGGCCTCAGAGGGCTTCCAGTCCCACAACCCACCTCCCTGTGACGGAGACTCCCCAGCCACACCCATCTCTGACGGCGACATTGCTGGACAGTTCACCCGTGTCATGGGTAAAGGTAAGAGTGAGACGGAAGTTGATTTTACCCAGGCAGTTATGTGATTTCATGTGTGCTTTAAACTTTTAAGATATACACATTAAAAGCAGTCAACAGCAAAACAGAATACTGTACCATACAACTCAGATACTTGATCCAGAGATATCCTAAGATTCAAATTTACTTAATGGACATTAATGCATAAACCCTGGCTTTTGTTGTTGTTTCAGTGTGCACTCAGCTGCTGGTCTCCAGACCAGATGAGGAGAATATCAGCTGTTACCTTCAGCTCATTGAAAAATGTCTGGCACATGAGGTGAGAACCTGGAGGTTCAGCCTTTTTGTTTTCTGAATTCATTTAAGTCATTTGTGTGTATGCATTTGTATGTTGTTGTAAACAGACTTAATGGTCAGCACAAAAACAATAACAAATTCACATGAAGTCAGTCTTGTAATCCTCTATATTTTTTTCCTCTTGAATCGAAGAATAAAACTTTTCCTGTTAAAAATCACAGATTCCAGAAACATCTGCTGAAACCTTGTTAATGCTCTTTGAAAATCTGATGCCTTTTTTTCTCCCACTGTCTCGTTCTATGTGTCAGGCTTTTTCAGAAACTCACAAGAAAAGGCTCGTCTCCTGGAAGCAGCAGGTTCTCAAGCTGCTCCGCCTGTTCCCCCGGAAAGCAATGCTGGACATGCCTGTGTACCGACAGAAAGGGTGAGACTCCACTAGCCCCCTTTTTACCTTTGATCTCCCTCTTAAGCAGTGGGAGATGTCAGACCAGCTGAATGTTACACTCTCCCTCCACTCATCCCTACTGTCTAAGTTTTACTTTGATTCTCTTTCCCTTTTCTTTTCTCATTCACTCCCCCATTCAGATAATCACCACCACTTCATGTGAAGTAGCTTGCAGTTCTCTTATCAAGTCAGATATTCATCAATATAATCAAACAAAACATCTCAAATATCATTCTACCATGAAGCCAGCAGTAATGGCAAAAGTCTGGTCAGTGAGAAAGAGGAGGGAACTCTAAATTTGTTGAGTAAAGACCAATAATTTACACAGTAATGCAAATAATTTGTTTGCAAGTTACGCATTTTATCATGGAGATCATTTTTTTTGATTCAGTGAGTTAATTTTTTTAAACTCCTAAAATTTTGTTTGATATTTAAAAAATCTTGTTTGTTTATATTAACTCAAATCTTACTCCATATTCTCTTAACACCCATTGATTTCTGACGGATTTTCCTTTTTTGCTTGTTCCAGCTGGACCTATGGGTCCAACTCCCTCCCCACAGCAGGCTCTGTGAGTGGAGGTGTAGCGCGGCGGGGTCAGAGGCAGTTCCAGATGACACCTCGTGGCCTCCCAGCAGGGCGAATGGGTCTCCTGAGTCCCAGTGGGATCGGTGGAGCATCTCCACGCCACACACTCACCAGTCCTGCGCTGGTAGGCCAGGGCCGACAAGTCAGTACTCCTGTGAATGGATGACACCAGTTTGTGCGCGCGTAGCATGCATTTAACTGTAGACAGACCATAATTATCAGTCATGTCATGTCGTTTCCTTTGTCATTGTATGAGTTGAAGGAAAATCGTTTGTGCTAAAGCAGACTTCACAGCTTCAAGTAATTATGTAGGATGATTGACCAGTGTTTTTAGCCTTAAGAACGTTCTGCACAAGTTTGTGTTCAGAGTTTTTCTTCAGTAGCTTCACTGTGTCTGAAGGTATTGACCTGCTAGATGACTTGCCCAAGGAGTCATAATGCACACGAGTAAACATTTGCTCAGAAAGGAAAACAAATGAAAAAAGAGAGACATTGGCAGTTTAATCAGCAAACACAAGACAGTACAAGGGGTTTGGGGCCTCGCATTTTGATATGAATTGATCATTATCATAGCTTGAAGAGTTTCTGTTTAATGACTTAGCTCAGAGATAAGCAAAGCATGTCAGCCTCCCAGAATGAGTGGCATTTTCCTAATGAGAATTTGTGTTTTCCTCTATAGAACCTGTGGTTTGCCAACCCTGGGGGCAGTAACAGCATGCCAAGTCAGAGTCGCAGCTCTGTGCAGCGGACCCACTCACTCCCTGTCCACACTTCCCCACAAACCATGCTCATGTTCCAGCAGCAAGGTACTGCCTGAGGTCAAGCCTCTTTTATTCTTCATTAACATGGGTGTATGCACTCGCCCACAGTCTGCGTCTGTCCTTGTTTACCTTCTGATTCGCTTTATTCGTTGACAAAATGTAACTGCAGCTGTGAGTCTTGTCTCACTTAATCCAGCGTTTACATTTCACCACACGAATGTGTCCTGCACGCTGCTTGCCTACATTTAGAACTCCTGTCATTTGCTTTTTAAGCTAAACTTCAAATGGTTAATGGAATAGAGATTATTTAAAGGTGGCAGATTTGACTTGTGTGCAACACAGCTACACATTTTTTGTTACTTGGTCAGATGCCAACACTGAGAGCTGCTCTCCCTCTGTGCCAAGGACAAAATGACAAGACAGCTTAGCAGCATGTTACAGTAAACAATCTGTCACCTCGTACAATATACATAACCTTTTGGTTGACTTGTTTCGTGTGCCAGAAGCCACACATGGGCATTGCAGATTCGTCTGTGATGGTCCTGATGTTTTAAGAGCTTTCTCAGTGAAAACCAAAAGTTCATAACTAAAATAGATTCATTAACTTGGTGATGTTAGTGTTCCCATGTCTACAGCTGGGCTCTCTAGCTACTTTGTAGTGTTGTTACGTTCCTAGCCATGTACAAAATCAGAAACACGAATAATACAGTTTTTAACATCATGTATAACAGAAGCCTGGACATACAGGCATTGTAGGTTAAAAGAACCATTTGCATAAAAAACACAAGACGTTGATTAGTATGTGCAATGATGTTCAGTTCTTCTTTCTTAATGCCAGCTAAGGGTGTGGGTAAACAATGTCATGTTCCAACCACAGGACTACCGCTAATACGGATGATGTTTCATTTATCACACTTGCATCTATAAACCATGCTTCAGTTAGTAAAAGTGACATGTCTAGCACCTACACAACACGCCATGTACGCTGTGTTATCAAGGTGTTTGTTCTTTTATGTATTTTAAGATCATTTTTGGCATCGTTGCATTGGGCAGTGCAGAAGCAGATACAATGCAATGGTAGAGAGAAGAGGGTATGATAGTTCATAGTGATACTGATGTAAGTAAATTCATCATAGACCTTCCTTCATCATATAAAAGGTAGAGCTCAGGATTACAGAACTGTCTCATTTTCCCATGTTTACTGTAACAGAGGTTTGTAAATAAAGAGGCCAAACATCTGAACATGTACATGTGCAGAGAGCACAGGAAAAGAGTACCAAAAAAATCACACTGCATCAACTGCAACTTCCTTCTCTATTCTATTAAAAGATGTGTTCGTCAACAAAACAGAAGTATAAGCATATACTCCTGAATACTTCAAATGATCCAATTTAAAGCAGATGGTCACTGCTGGCCTGTGGACTCACTCAGACTTTGTGTGTCCTCAGAACCTGTATTATATATCACTCTGCATCCTCTTGAGACAAATTGCAGTTTACATTCAAAAAATCAGAACATATCTCAAGTGCACCTTGAGTGACGACTCATGATCATATTCTAGCTTATGAGAGAATGAAATGTGTTGGCTGTGACTCAGGCTAAACACGAAACACACTTGACTTTAGTCATTAAACCAGGCTAGAGGTACCTCACCTCAGACTACATCAGATAGGAGAAAAAAATGAACTATGGCTTGAGTTAGATTTTTACCTTGAGCACTTATTTTGAGGAAATGTGGGGACAAGTTTTCCATGTAATGAATACATAGTGAGGAATGGCGAACTCTTACAGATGTGCTCTGCGTAGCTGGTTTCAGCACACGTTACCCAAAGTATTGTCCTTTTAATGTAAAGACATATGTTTCATTAAAATGATGTTGAGATTTGTATTTGCCCCTGTGAGACCTTCAAGGAATACAAATGTACCACACCACTGGCTGTAGTGTTTGCAGTGTGTCAGTACAGTTGTGCTTCACTTGTGGTGGCAGCAAATTCAACATGTTGAATCTTGTTGTGTTTGTTTGGCCGATAACAGACCTGCTTAGCGCTTTTGGTTTCACCTGGTTCTTAGGTTATAATCAGGCCAAAGAATTATCTGAGCGTTGCATTAACTTAATGACATTTGTTCTTCAGCACACGTAGTCTGGATATTTTCCAGTTATATAAACCACACTTGTGTTGTGATACTGGCACTTAGTCCAAGTAAAGTGGCAAATTAAGCCTCTTTGGACATTAACTGTTCAGAGAAAAACACAGTTGCTTTTGTAAATTTAGAATGTGATTAAAACAGACTTCATGGTAATCCTGACTGCAATATAAACCTTAATCTTTCTGTGGACGTTGCTCATTCCCTCAGAATGCCAAGTTCCAGGTGCTGACCTGGAGATCAACCCCACGCTGGAGTCACTGTGCCTCAGTATGACAGAGCATGCCTTAGGGGGTAAGTGTCCTCAGAAACCCGGTACTAAAGGCCCCTGGCTCGGAAAGCTCTCACAACTCCCAACCAGATAACAACACTATATTTATACTATAAATATGAAATGAAAGGGGAGGATTTTATGAATGGTTTGTGTACGTCAGGGAAAGCAAATACATACTAACTTCCCCCATACAAACAGACATGGAGTCTGTTGACCGTTCTAATGCATTTTTCACAAGTTATATTTGTGTATTAATATTTAATAACATCTGAATTATACAATAATAATAGCCACAGCAACATTCTTCTTATTATTGGTGAGAGAAAGACACACAAGGTGCCAACATATTAATCTAAAACTGTGTTTGCTGTTCCTAAACACAACACGCTTGATAACAAGCATGCAAGAGCTGCAAGCTCTAACATCATGCGATCACTGCAAAGTTTCTCGTGCACGTTTTCGTATCAGGATCAATGAGCTAAAACTTCGGCAGAGAGTGAAGATCAAAATCTGTGCCATGCTATGTTCAGGAACAGTAGACACAGTCCTACAACAATCTGACGGCACCTTAAAGACTTACTTATGTGCATCACATTCTCTGCTTAAATAACAAAATTTGCATCATCATGTCAGGCAAGTTTACTTGTCACTGTGTCCCATGTATTCTGTGATTGACATAGAAAGGTATCCAAGTCAGATGTTTTCCTTCCTTCCCCAGAGAGAAATACAGTCACTGGTGTCATTTTGTGTCTGAACAGACTGAAAGTATGTTTTCAGTAAGGTTAGCAGCAAAGTAGCTAGTTTCTGGATGTCTAAGTAGTAAAATACAAACTGTAACTTATACACAGATCTCTATTTTAACTGAATAAGATTTTATAATTTCAGTGTGTTGCTGCTCATCATTTCACTATTATCAGAAATAACATCAAATATCATGTTTACTTTTGTTTACATCGGTACGCAACCACATGCACATTTAGAGAACATAGCTCCAGTGTGCTTGTGAGAATATTGTATACACTACAATTTTCCCAACTTGTGGATGGAGCTGCTGCTTATGCAGAAATGTATCTAAAAAATACTGCTGCCAACCACTGCTGAGCTCAGTGGTTGGCATGCCACAGAAATGCATGAAAGGCATGCAACAGATGTCAAAAATTCATGGACACATTTTTATACAGGCATCAATAACTTTATCTGCTCCTGGGAGTGAAAGAAAAAGGAGTAGAACTCTCCAACAGTGAACGTTAGATGAGATGTGAATGGTGCAGTATATTTCATGACTGTAAATGTCTTGCAACACATTTATTTCCAATCTCCTCCTCAGATGGAACAGACCGGACATCAACAATATGAAAAGAAGAAAGGAAAAATACACTTCAGCCGAGGCCTGTTAAGTTCCTCATCACCCAGCACAAAGATATACGTATGCTTAAGAAAAACCAGGCAAAGCAGTCACTACAGAATGACAAAAAAACTGTGTATATGTTCTAATATTTTTGTACTTTATTATATACAACTAAGTTTATTAAAAATGGAATACAGATGATTATTATATTGCAGGAGAGAGGAAAAAAAGCAAGCTGCTCCGTGTCACCTGCAGGACTGTGACATGATGTGCAGAGGCTCAGTTTGCCGTGGTCTGAGAGAAAAACGGTGGATTGGTGCTGTCTTAAAGGGGTTCTTCCCTATGAGTTACACTTTCTTTTCCTCCTGCCTTGGAGCAAGGCTTCCTTCCAGAACACACTGACAGCCACAGCCCCTGCACCACATAACGTGTAGATTCAGAAAATTCCCAGCCAGAAGTAAGGCACTTTTAATAAATTAGCTCTCATATTGGCCACTAAACTGTAATTGGCCCTAGAATATATTCACAAAAGCTCCACTTGTAGACAGGTGTTGATAAACATACCCTCGCCACCCTAATTGTTCTGTAACCAGTGCTAGTGAGAGCTTGTGTTGGTTGAAACGTTGTCAGCCTTTCCTTGGTTCTTTTTATCCTCTCTACAGAACGTTCTGTTTTCTGTGGCAAAGGCAGGAAAAGGAGGAGAAAAAGAACCGGGGAAAAGCTTGTAATTCAACCGTAGGCACACCTTTTGTCTTGGTTGTTTTCCCTGAACACATAATCAGAGAAGAAGTGACTGTCCTCCTCTAAATCTCTACAAAGCCAAAGAGAAGGGTTGCGCGATTGTTCATTTTAGAAGGATATTTGTAGTGAAATGCAACAGAATGGTATAATTTTTTTTTTTTTTTGAAACAACAGCAGTTCGAAGACTTTATGCCAGCTGCAATTTGTCTCTGTTATTTTATGCCCTATTACATAAATGATGATGAATCTCATTTTGTGCCGAGGAATCCCCAGAGGGGTGAATAAGGGCTGGCGAGGTTTGTACTGTGCGAGAGCTGATTTGATATTGAATTGATAAAAGCGAGGAGGGTAGGGCGTTTTCAATTTACACTCTAATGCTGGGTGAGAAAACTAAATGAAACCCATCTCAACCCTCTGGCCATCTTATGATTGGCTCTGGAAAATGAAGCTTGATCTTGTAATAAATGCTCCAGAGCGCAGCGCCTCACCCTCACAGTGCCCTCTTCCTCAAACGGCCAACGTGATGATTTGATGAATCATACTTTTCAAGGTGCTTGACGATGTCCATGTTTTCTGTTTGTGTCTCAGTGTGTTTCAGTCTCAGAACCCTAACATTACCACGTGGTATCAGTGTTGAATCAAAAACTGTCTTATACAGCCTCTGTCTTTGAATGTGGCAGAGCGGAGGTGCATGTATGTGTAATATGGTCTTAACTTTTTGATCACTTTTGGTTGCATCATGAGGCAGGGATAACCATTCACATTTTATTTCAGCAGAGCCATAGGAGGTCTGTCTAGTAAAGATGGTTATTTACAGATATCTTTTCCAATTGTATTTTTTACTCTCCCTTGATATTGATAACTTATGCTTATTTTCTATAATCGCATGTTTTGCCACACTAATACAGCACTGTTGTAGATAGAGGACATGATGGTTGATGGTGCCCAGACTCGCCAACAGCTAGAGAGCGGAAATCTTGCAACTAATGTTGTATGTTTATATCGCCTAAATGTCACTGTTTACATCTCTCTGGGATAATGCCCAGTTCATGTTATGTGATGTCATGAAATACTCCATTGTCTCACTATGTAACACATTAAAGAACTGACGCCTTCTCACACATGAGCTGGCTGGGTAGAGACTGAAAACAAAAGCCTTCTACCCCTGTAATCCATGGTCCTCCCCATGAGTAGATTTTCAAGTGATAACCGTATGAGGCATGTTACGCCTGCTTTTCTGGTCATGCGGTGTGGAAAGAGAATTGCTTTCCTGGCCTCGGGATTGAACTCTTAGCTGTCATGTCCTGATAAACTGTTCATGTGGTGCCTGAAATGCACAGCTCCAGCATCCTCAATATGTTGATTTAATGGTATTGAATAGTATTCTAGTCATGGATGTCTTCAGAGCAGGCTCTTGGATAGATTTGACTTACTAAAAGCATCAGGCTCATGCCCGCAAAGGACTTATGTGAGGTAACAATGCTGACAAATTTATGACTTGGCTATCTTACTTTTAAGTATTCACTATACTGTATATCAATTGTGTTATGTTACAAATGGCTCAGATTATCCTTTTCATTGCCTCTGTAGCTTTGGACAGCCTACTTAATATTGCAAATAGACAGAGGTACAATGCAGCAGATTTCTGCAGGTGTCTGTGCACAGTGAGGATGCACCAGGGGATGACGATGCTTATCTGAGCCACAAATTTTGTGATTATGAGTAAACTGAACACTAATAACAGGCCAAGGAATATGTTTACTCCATGTTTACATTCCAGTGGTGCATGAAATGAGTTGGGAAATGCACTTCATAAGTTCAGCCTTGTGTGTTTTCACATACCAAGCATCCACTAGGAGGTACAGAGCCTGTGTCATATGGAGACTTCTACCAAGTGATCCCGAGATCATGTCAGTGTCCCTGCCAGGCTTAATTATTAAATTAAAGCAGCCAGATGTAGGCTACATTGCATTTATTTGTCTTGTACAATTTATATTTAATTCTGACGACTCCCCAGACATTTTTCTAATATTTCTGAACCTTTTGCATCCCATGCTTACTCTCTACTTTTTTACTGTCACTCATATGTGTGAATGGTCTGAAGTGCAGCATCCGTCGGATCATTGACAGTCCAAATAAAGAGGATCAGTTCTTTTGCAAGTTCACTTGTGGTTTGTCTTCGTGTCTGTTTACTTTATCATACATAGAATACGCCCTTGAGCTGCTCAAACAAGTCCGTTTTATCGGTCTCGTGTGGCGTTAAAGACGCCCTTTTTATGTTCCGACGTTACTCGAGAAATTACTCCAATTACTTTTTACTTCCGGGTTGTAGGATTTCAGCAGTTCATCTGTCAAGCTAATATGAGCTAGCCGCCTTTTTGTTACCGTCATTAGTTTACCGAAGAGGAACCAGACGCTCTTTCGTCGGGAAATTTGATAACAACTGATTGGGTATGTTCACATTTTGTGTTACGGTTGAGAAGTCCTAATATAAGTCGCCATAAACGTATCCTAACCCTTCCTCAAACAGTGAAGAGTACCCAAGTTAGCATAAAGCTAAAATTGTTAGCAAGCAGCTGTTTATGATCTGTTAGCTAGCCTGCTAACGTAGCTTTAAGCCACAGATAGCTGGGCAGTTAAGGGAGCAGGACAGCTAACCAACCATGAACAGCTGCTTGCCAACGATTTTAGCTTGCTAGCTGACGGTAATGTTATCGCATGATGTTTTAATATAAAGGGATACTTAAGTTGTCAATCCTCATGACGAAGTTGACATATTTTTAGTATATAACGCTAGCCACAGCTACCTTAAATTTTAGTAGAAAAAGTTGAGAAATGTCTTGTTTTAATCGGCCATGCACTTACTTTCGGTAGTAGTTGGTTTGATGTGACAGCGGACGGACTCTTGTCGACTACTGAGCGTTTATGATCATTTTGGAAGACAAAAAGAGAAAGTTGGGTAGACACAATAACTGGGATAAATGGCGAAAAGTTCAGTTGATCGACGCTGTAGTTTCCTGTCTGCTTGTGTTTTTTTATCGGAGTTAAAACTGTTAGCCATGTAACTGCTCAGTGGTAACTTGCGTCCCTTGTCTGTCACCAGCCCAGGATAACTAAGGTTATAAAATGGTTACAAATATAAACGTAACCAACATAAAGTTAGAAGATGCTTTAAATCGTGCAGAATCAGATCAAAGAGCATCGTAGCTAATGCTACGTTCAGATGAACAGGATTAATTTATTAGTAGCCAAACACATCGTTTGTTTACCCTTTTGACCGTTTATTTGTTGTGTGTTTTCTGAATAGGGGAGATAAATTGTGAGGTATAATTAATAAGAATAGTGATATATCTGCTTATATCTTAGACAGGCTGACTTGCAGGCCGGGAGAACTTTGTAGCACGGGGCAGCCACTTCTTAGAGCTAGAGGCCACAGAACCAAAACAATGATATGATTAATCATACTGGAGGTTGGGCCTGCAAGTTCCCCAGTGAGCGTTGAATTGACGCTGTTTTCACGTGCATGAACACTTATCTTCTTGTTCATTTAAATATGTAAACATTACTATCACCTCTCAGCATAATGTCATACAATTTCACAACATCATTAACAGCCCAGAAAATGGTTATGAAGTTAAATCAAGTAGAGGTGAAACAGTCAGTTAACTGTTTTGAAACAACAATGTAACTGTGCCCAACGTTTCAAATGCAAATCTCTACTGCTTTTCCTAAATTTGCACGATTTTTAAAAAACTGGTTTAGGCTGTGGCAAATTATGATGGGCAGTGGTTATGTCCTGAAACTAATCAGTAATGTATTAAGAAAACGATGAAATGATGAAAATGACAGAATAAACACAAATTAAAATCATCATCAGTTGCAGATGAAAAAAGACTCTTAAATAATAAGATTATTATAAAAAGAAAGCTATTATAAAAATTGATGTGACCTTTTTGAAAGTAGAATTTTATAGAGCAGTTGTTTTGTCTGGATTCAATAAACAAGAAAAATTTGTATGTCTTAAAGAATGTTATTTTAAAAAGATAAGTGCAAGCTCTAAGCAGGGCTCTTAATATGTTCTGCAGGTTAACTCTTGATGGCCACAATGCACAGACGGCAATGATGACACCTCACGCGGCAGGTGTGGATGGGAAGGTTTCTACCAAAAGCTAACTACAATTACATATTGTCCCTCAGCAATCACTTGGAGTGGTGCACCCACTGCTGTTTCACTACGTAGTCCATTATGTCATTACCAAAGGAATCAGGGAACCGAGGGAAAGATCGAGAGAGAGGAGCACGTCCCAAGGTGAGACAGAGCCGGTCAGAAGAGAGACGAGATGCAGGAAGTGGACGGAAAGGTGGAAAGGGGAAGAAAAAATGCCTTACGTCCCATGAAGCAGCAGCTGAGAGGCCTGTCAGTGATGGCTTTGAGTATGGTGAGCTGTTGAGTGACCTAGAGACCAGGGACCAATCTTCTTCTTCCTCTCCTCTAAGGGAGAGTTGGAGATGGCAGGGTTTGGAAGTTGCAGCCTCATTACTAGGACAAGAACGGACAACGGCCAGGCCAGGACAGGGAACAGTTAGCTCTGCTACAGAGTTGTCTGCACCCAGTGAAGGTGAGGGCAGGGGATCAAGCAGCAGTCGCACTCTACGGCAAAAAATCCAAGATGCAATGGGGCAGTGTTTCCCAATAAAGACACACACTGCTGCAGCACCAGCACAGAGTCCACAGGCTCTTTCATCATCAACTGCCTGCGCCTCCTCAAGGCGCAAGATCCATCTCAGTGAGTTGATGTTGGATGACTGCCCTTTCCCTGTAGGATCAGAGCTGGCCCAGAAGTGGCATCTCATTAAGCAACACACAGCCCCGATCACCCAGCCTCCAACGCTGGATTCCACAGTTGTGTGCAGTGCCCCCACTTCAGCTATGGCTACTGTGGTGGAGGATGTAGATGACCGGTTACGGGAGCGCAGGCGCATCAGCATCGAACAAGGTGTTGAACCACCCCCCAATGCAGAGATCCACACATTTGAGGTGACGGCCCAAATTAACCCTCTCTACAAGCATGGGCCAAAACTTGCTCATGGTATGAATGAGTTAGCAGGGGCTGACAGAAACTCCATTCATCAGCAACAGCAGCTCCTTCTTCAAAGACAGCAGCAGCACCAGCTCCTGTTACAGAGCTGTTTGGACACTCTGGATGAAGTGGCAGCGTCAGCTTCCACCTCTGTTCACACCTCTGATTCTGTTTCCGAACCTCTGGTTGATCCAGAGGTTACCGCGTCCAGCATGCCCTCTAGGGCCGTACTTCCTCAGACTGAGCATCACAAATCTCATGATGGCTACCGTATTCATACTCAGATTGATTACATTCACTGTTTAGTTCCAGACCTGCTGCAGATCACCAACCTCCCGTGTTACTGGGGGGTCATGGACCGCTACGAGGCAGAGACGTTGCTGGAGGGAAAGCCTGAAGGCACATTTCTCCTGCGTGACTCTGCCCAGGAAAACTACCTCTTCTCTGTTAGCTTCCGCCGCTATGGCCGCTCGCTACATGCACGCATTGAACAGTGGAACCACAATTTTAGTTTTGATGTGCACGACCCCAGTGTCTTCCACGCACCCACTGTTACGGGATTGCTGGAGCACTACAAGGACCCCAACTCCTGCATGTTCTTCGAGCCCTTGCTGTCCAACCCCATCCACCGCACACAACCCTTCACCCTGCAACACATCTGCAGAGCGGCCATAAGCAGCTGCACCACCTATGATGGCATTAACATGCTTCCCATTCCAAACGCTTTGAAAAAGCACCTGAAAGAATACCACTATAAGCAGAGAGTACGTGTACGGCGAATGGACACCTGGTGGGAATGAAGAACAACAAAACATTATTGACTAAAAAAAACTACTAAATACATTTTTAATGCAAGTATCCCCAAAGTGAACTGAACGAGTCAAGTTGTTCACTCTAACTGGCTGTATTAACCTACACTGCACTGTACTTATTTATTTTATTCCTGCTGTACACGTCTTAACAGTTGTACTAAACGACACTGATGAGATAATATGTAATCTCACTGATCTTGTACACTCAAAGTTCTCTATGCTCAAATTAAACAAACTTATTTCGATCTGTGTTGTTCAGAGAACTACCCTCACAAATCATTCGTGTTTTCAAGTGTGACTAAATCAGCTTAATTATCTGACGATGGGGGTGAGTGTCCTAGTGTGAATCGAGATGATTATAATAGAGCTGTTCATCAGTCACGTGCTGAGAAAGTGAAACACATACTGACAAGGTTTCCTTCCTGTTACAGAGGTGTGGACGTGAAGAATGTCTGCAGTATTAATTATTGTTTCTCACATTGAGCACAGAACTGATTATAAGGGGTGAGACGTGGTTGCATGTGCTACCTGTTCTTATTACGAAGGAGAATGTTTGCTGTGGAAGAGATTTTTCACGGGTTGAAATCATGATGACATGCTCTGATTAGCTTCCAGTGCTGTGCTTTTAAAAGATGGGGAAAGATGCAAAGAAGTGTTTCACAACTATTAGCAAATTAATATCGTATGCTCAGGTGCTTATACTCATCAGTTAGCTGCTTTGTTTTTAGCTTACATCACATAACCATCTGCGGTTTCTCCTATGAGATTAACAGGGATGCAGCCAGTGCCAACAGTCTTCATTAGTTTTGAAGTAAAGGATCAAATGTGGCCTTCATGAACTTGGCAACAGCAGGTGAAGCAGCTGTATTGTCAGAATGCAAATATGGATCACAGACTTTTATGGATAATATCTTGCTCAAAAGCTGACTGTTGTGCTGTCCAGTTAATAATGTGGTCTTCTGTAGTTTTTTTAAAGATCCTTGAAGAAAAAAAAAATCTAATTGCTATACTTCCTGTTGTGCATATTTTTAAGAGGCTGTGCCCACACACAATCCATCATTCAAACAATTCAATGATAAAAGTACCATCGTGACTTAGCACTGATGAATCTGAATTAACAAGAAGAATAATAGGAGATGGAAAGTCATGAGATTTTCTCCCCCCCAAAGCCTGATATTTCATCAGTTTCACAGACAGAAAGCTGTAACCTCTCAAACGCTCTGGAAAAGAGGAATCAGTCCTAGTAGAAATAAATAAATTGAAAGCACTGAGGGTAAGTAAAGCTCAGAATAAGTAGTAATGTATATACTATATGAATATTTATACACACAGTATCAAGGGGTGAATGCCTTAAGTTCTGTGGTAAAATCAAAACATGAAAAACAATTTTAAGATATATGTAAAGCCTCCTGTTCCACTGTTCCACCAAAAGATGGCAAAATTGATATCAAAAGCACAAAATGTACACTTGTTTAGAATAATGGTATCTCTAAAGATCAGAAATCAGACGTGTTTCTTAAAGCACTGTGACTAGGAACCTCTGCATATTTGAATGTACAAATAAAATTAGCAAACATGCCACATAACAACACAAAGGGAGTAAAAAGCTTTTTATGTTATGCCCATTTTCATTTACCCAATTATCTTGGACTTATTCAAAGATTAATTGCAAAATTTACCTATGTGGTGGAGTCATTTAGTGCTGTGTGTGAACAGCATTTTATATTAATGAAAACACACAGGAGAGACCACACTGGTAATTGTTGTATGCACTAAGTAATAATCACAAAAGACAACCGTCCCAGTGTTAATGGGAAAGCATGGAGAATGGATCCCAGATCATCCTCTGAACCAATGCGATGCTGTTTTCTCCTTGAGATGGGTGATTTGATATGCAGGATGCAAATCATCCCTGACAAGCACTCATGCGCTAATGAAGCTGCATAATTTAAATAGCATTTCCAAGGCAGCATCAAAGTCTGCATTCAAAATGCAAGGTCGAGACCTTTGACCTTTACACACTTCATTAAGTCACTATAAAAACTAGACTATAAAATAAGATTTACAGTGTTGGAAGACATTTGACCCTCTGCTCAAACAATTTCAGCCCTTCGACAGCTCAAGGCTTTTGTCATGTATTTTCCAGCACAATACCATTCTTTACAATTTGGTATCTTCGGTAAATAAAATCCAGTACTGATGTGATCTTTGTGTCTGGACTACATTTAAGTAGTTCAAACATGTTTACAGGTTCCATCATTACCCATAATTTCCTAAATTTGAGCTGATATGCAGTTATAATTTGGTACTAATCATTGATTCAACAACAATTGTATTATTTACTTGTGTAATTTAGCGACTCTTAACAGTCAGCAGAACATGCCAAAATATAATATCTGTGTACGGGCAGGGGTACATATCACCATATATGAGTCCAGGTACCACTTAATAATGATTGGATATTTAAGTGTGTATAAATAGAGCTATTTTTCTAGCAAGTCCTCTACAAAACCATGCTCTGCTTATGAACTAACTACCTTAACTTTCAGATTTATGTACCTATACCTTCTTTCCTGTTCCAAGTACTTAATTGCATTGCTCTTTTGGGGAAATTTCCAAAGATGAGAAAATTGCAGATTTGTCAAATAAAGTGTTACCCAGCCAGTATACAATTATATAGCTAATTATTGCACGTGTTGGCTATTTAATGTACAGATTCATTTCATATGATACTGTGTTTCCATCAGTGCAAACTGCTGTACTACATCAAGCACAGCAGGTGGCTGTAAAGAGCTTCACCATGTTTTATACTGACTGCTCTCAGGCCTGTGTGTTCTCTGTGTGAGGTGTGTGTAGATGGTGGGATTGAGTGGGGCTGCTGCAGCTGGCATCACCGTGGCACTCATCATGCAGGTATTACAGCTCCTGGGGGGGAAAAAAAGAGGACTTTTCTTTGCCTGGATCATCAGGCCCAGAGGGACAGCATGCTCAAGCAAAGGAGAAAGCTGATTGGCTACACATACTTAGTGTGTTTGTGCCTGTTTGGACCTCTTTTTTCCCTTCCTTCCATTGAGGGGAGAGATTTTCCTCTGAGCCTAATCTCTACAGTTGAGCATCATGGGGGTGGAGAATAAGCTTGGAATGTTTATAACACCTGGGGACAATTACTCTCCCAAATAAACTGCCGGTCATAATTTAACAAATACCCTAAAAGGGCTCTGCTTGGCACAGACTTGGCTTATTTGAGACCAAGAAGATGCACAGTGACTGAATCTTTTGTATGTCTGTGCTTTGGACTTTTGTGCATAGTCTCATATAGATTGAGAACTCATCTACCATGAGTTGCAATATGTATCTAGGCCATTAATTCAAGGGAGGGCGTATCAAACTGATTTCAAATTCTTGCAAGATGCATACAGCCAGACATGATTCTTCTTATCCACCCAGAGAGGAGGAATATGTTTCTGTGACAGAGGAAACACTGCAGCTGAGAGAGTGAGAGAGTTATTTTTGGTCAGTAAATGAATCCAGCTGCATTTCAACCTTGAACATGAATAGGAACATTCTTGCCTATTTTGAGTCACACCTTTTCAAACAGGGTACTTCTTGTCAAAACCAAGTAAGTAATTCCTGAGTTATTAAAGTTTCAGTTCTTAAAAGTCTCACAATTCCCCCCCTAGGAGGTACATTGTCACATTGTGACACGCACACGTTTGATGTTTGTTTCCCTGGAAGCAAGCCTTTGACAACACAATTTTTCCTTTCCTTCCTATTTAAAATCCAAATGCTCTCCCATTCTCTGTGGCACATAGAAACTCAGGAAGATTTTGCCACAGAAAAACATCAACATTTTAATTTTGAGGTGCTTGTGTTCTTCCTGCACAATATCTTGCTACCTCTGTTTTTCACTCTCTTCTGCACTGACAGGTTGATGAAATAATGGCGGGTGTTGGGCATGCTACAACTAAGCCAATGGATACAACACAGATTGATGGGATTGCAGTGTAAATGACACACAACAGCCCATATCCCAGGCTTTAGCCCATGTAGTCATTAACCAACTGCCTGGAAATAATGCAGGGATATACTGTGGACAGATGATGATGTTTGGTTGTATATGAACCCTTTTACATTAACATATCCTGTAATTTGACATCACAGTGTTGTAACATGTATCATAATGTGGCTGTACAACAGACTGTAATGGAGCTACAGATAAGCGATATAATTATAGATAACCATTGTTTGTTTTGAGAAAAATTGATAAGCCTCACGATGACTGCTAAAAAGGCCCATGCATCACTGATGTAGGGTAGGGAAAAATATCCAGTTGTATAAATGATGAATTCAATCGCATAACTCCAGCTTTCTGTGACTAATTAGGCTTGCAGTTGTGTGCAGGCAGTTGCATTGACCAGTGTGTTACAATGAAAAAGTACAAATTGGAAATGAACGTGTACACCTTTCCAGCTAGTTATTGTAAGAGTCATTCCTCACAATGGGCACCTTCAGGACCCAGTGATATTTTCAGATGTATATTTTTCTGTCCTTTTAACATTCTGTTACAGAGTGGAGACATTTAATTTGCAGGCACTCTCAGCAAATTACACAAACCACGACTTACATCAGCTCTGTTACTATCGTACGCACCATTGTCTTGTAAAAGAATTTCCCAAACTCTGCCTTACCCCTTTTCACTACAATGGTTACATCCCATTGTTTGAGACAGTGGAGCATACTGCATGACATTATCCAGATATATCACAATAATGGATAGTGATAGGTTTGATGGAACAGAAACATATCCTTATGCTTACAGTTTAATTAATATCTACAATATTAAATGGCTCATTTAGCATTTCTCATTTTATAAAAAAAATATAACAAAATGACCTGCATTCATAATTGAAATGCTGGATTGGTTTGGTTTATTATATGACAGAGTATACAGAATATATTTAAAACATACAGTAAAAACAAACAGTACCAGGACAGACATGTCAGACATTACTATATCAGATCTTATTTATCCTTGACACCTGTCTTATGTATAATTTGCTGTAGCATGTAGCCTACTGTAATAACCTAGTTTATCCCACGGCAGGCATATATTATCATGAACATGAGAGAATTTCCTGTGGCTGATTGACTACAAAGTTAGGAGGGTTAGAAACTGCCCAATATTTGTCAATCAATCTTATACAAAGGATAATTTACACCTTGTTCTGCTCATTTTGTATACTTCAAGAAAAATATGAAGACGTTATGTTATATGAATATTTCTTCATGATTTATTTCTTTCATAATACAGCCCATCTGCACTAACACCACCTATCTTCCCACCCCTCCAGCATCCACCAATCAACAGGATAATAACACATATACAGACAGAGCATCTTCATTTAGTTAGAACTTTTGAGTTAAATGTCAAATTTGTCCACATGAAATTGTGTTTGGTCCTGCATCATTGACTTTTGCTGATGATATTTCCTGGCATGAAATGTTCAAAAACCTCCGCAGCCAGTCACTACTTAAAATATCGTGAGACGATTTCCAAAGCTGGACTACAATCTTCTTAGTTGTACTCAGGCCTGCCAGCCAGACTTGGAAATCATTATTCAGAGGATGCAGAGCAGGGTCCATTGGTAATTATACCCACATTAGTTATGCAATAGTTTATATGAATAGAAATAATAGCTATTAAGAATAAGTTTTGAAATTACCTACATAATTAACCTGATTTTCAAAAATTTGGCCGGGCTCATGTGGCGGGAAGGAAGAAGATGAGCAAGGGTCACGCTTATCTTGGCATCTTTGCTTGTTAAAAATTGTTGAAACAGAAAACCCCAAAGCGTGTTATTCATCCCATCCCATTATTATACCAGCTCGAATGGGAACCCTATGAAATCCCTTTAAATGTCCTCTTAAAAACAGAAGGTGTTGGCAAATGCTATGCTGATGTTATAAAAAACCGGCCTAAATCAAATAAGTGGCCAGGCTAGGTTAGCTAACTGCTAATTAGTAATATAGAAATAAGTTACCAAACAGTAAAAGAAAAAAAGATGATTTGTTGACATGAGAGAGACGGGCAGTCTGGGCTAGTAGCAAAGAAAATACGAAGAAAATATACACGTTTTTCATTTTTTTAATAAAGGACACAGGTAGCATCAAAAACGAGGACGAACACCTGTTTCTAGCCAAAAAATGGATTGAGGACGTTAGCACAGGCTGCTAACGCTCCGCGCTAATCTGGGATGCTGTGTGGATGTGCTGGCTGTGACAAACGGACTACAGAGATGTTCACCTGTTTGAAGTAACAGTTGCAAAGTTGTTTTTTTTTTCATCCCCACTGGGTTGTTTGGTAAATGCGATACTTTTATAGCCAAGCAATGTGGAGAGTATAAGAAGACACCGATGCCTCCCAAACCTGCTCAGTATCTAATGAACAGTTCTTATATTCTTGCAATGCTGTGCTGCACTGGACAGGAGCTTGGCTGTATGCTGGTTATGTTCTTTTTTTGTTGTCTTACATTGTGCATGTGTGTGTATGCTTGGCATTTGCAGGAGCTTGGTTTGTTGTTCAGCATTATATAGCTGTGGTTATTGAGCGGTTAGTGTGGTCACATTTTGGACTGTGTTCAGTTTGTCTGGGTTATGGATTGTTGTTTGGAATTAGTTTTAGTCATTGAAAGTATATCTATCTTGTACTTGAGCTGTGTGTGCCTGCCAGCAGTTTGTTTTAGCTTGCAGTATTTGTATAATTAGTCTTTTTTTTTTCTAGACACTTTTACTATGATCCTTTATCATGTTGGAATCTGCAGATACATAAGAATATGCACTACACACATTGTCTAAAGTACTGTTTTAATAATAATAATAACAATAATAATAATAATAATCATTCATGAAATTATGGTCATGGCAGCTTTGTTGACATGCAGCACACATGACAGGGTCAAAAACCCATCAGCAGTGCCTTTAAATGTAGATTCCCTTTTTAAACTTGCTGCCTGTGGTACCTCAAAGTAGGCACACTCTGTTTTGGCACCATGTTGGGGAGCTTGACCAACTGCAGGGAGAGAAGGGAGGATCTAATAAAGCACATCCTGCCTCGAAGCAAAAATGTTGCACAGAAGATTTAACCATATCTCAGCCAAATAACTGAAATTTCTTGCAAGTCAAGTTACTTTTCTTTAAGTGATTGATGTATTCCATAATCGCACACATGCTATTCAATGGCATGTTTTTGTGCACCTCTGTATTCCAACTGATAAATTTTTGAAGCCCACTCAGTCAAACCTAAAAAAACCCCACACCATGACATCTCAGCATGCTGAATAAATTGATGTAAGGAGCTAATCGGACTCAACTACTTTAAAGTTTAAAGTGAAAAAGATTAGGGACAAACATTGCGGCTCATTTAACTTCATGGACAGACATCAGGTGGTACTAATGTTGTGATTTTGATTTCACTTTATTCTCATGTTGTTTACAAATTTCTTTTCTGTATTTAGCAACACCAATGTGTGAATCAAAGTATTTCCTATTCTAAGTACATTCACTGAGCATAGCAGGTGTGAAGTCTCTAATTATGTCTTAAATTAAAACCAGCAGGCATCTGGCATTGTGTCTGAAATCACCAATTCTTTGTTCTCAGCATACAAAACTCTCAATAGCTCATAGTGAGCATTAATTTGAGATTTCTGACGCTCAACATCATCATGGACATCATCAGTGTCATCACCGACAGTTTGCATCATTACTGACGAGTTCGGTGTAATGTGACTGACATCTCTCATTTATTGTATTTTCATAAATTATTAAATTAGTGCTGTTGCCTTTTACTCTCCCATTGTTGAAATTTCTGGGGAAACTATGTAGTGCCTTATCTTAGCACAGAGAATTCGGACACTCAAATCAAAACACTCAAATCTTACAACCTGCAAGGACACTACATAGTGTTACCAAGTTTAATACACAGCGTACTTCCGTATTGTGAGAGGCCAGTGAAAGAAACCCTTTGGCAAAGATACACTGCAGCAAGTGCAACATTAGTTTGTGTTTTACAGCTCTGCATGTCTGCATTGCATCACATTTCAACGTGATCTCATGGGATGGCGTATAAATAGTATAAAATTCAGGACGAAAACTGGAGAATACAATGAAAAAGTTTGAAGGCTGTTAATATAATGAAGCTTGGTGAGCTGTGTAGTTGGACTGTTTCATGAAAGGAGACATGGTGGGAGAGGTTTAGCATGGGGTTTTTGGTAATCTTGGAATTACAATTAGATTAATAACATTGGACCTGAGAGTATATGCAGGCTTGTAGGCGTGCAGCATATCTTTTACTGTTTGTATGCCTCTGTAAGGCCGTGCTCTAATATATTTGAGGTGTATTCACATTCTGTGTGTAACACTTTTTGATTGATTTAATTAATTTAATTAATGTGATCTGTCAGCCATGTTTCAACCAAATTGCAGAGGCTGGTGATTTTGGTGATTCGCAGACACCAGTAAATAGGCAATAATATCTAAATGATTAAAGTTGGTAAATATTGATTGATTGAGCCATCTATCGTTCTATCTACCTGAAACACAGTATGATTTTATATATACAATGACACCTGCCAAAATGGCTAGCAAGAGTGACTTGTTACATGCCCCTGCCGATTCGTACTCACATTCGGTGGGTGGGTGCGTGGGTGATAATGTCAAGCCCTGCCAACCTGCAAAAAAAAAAAAAAAAAGTAGTTCATATGCATCTATATGTGTGAAGCACATGATCGAGGGCAGGAGAGTTGTAAGATCCCGACATCTTTCCTTCATATATGTCCTCACAGACTGGTCTCAATAAAATAATTCAGGGTTGTATATAATGACTAAATAATCTTTTTGCTTGTAGATACATTAAATGTTTTACTGACGCTGCTGCTTTACATTTGCTGCTGTATTTTGCCACCATTTCAAAACCATGGAGTTCAGCAGAAACTTGGTCACCGCTGCGCAATAGCTCGTTTAAATTCTATTTCTCATTTAGTGGGCATTTTGGGGTCACTTTTGCCCATGAGAATCATAGTGGTGACCTTTTTAGTGAATTATGTAACAACGGTGAATACTTGGTATATGGAGAAGAATCCAATGTTAAATTTGATGGCTGTGACTGAAATGTAGAACCAGGAAATGCTAAACTGAAAAGAACCAAACACTGAACTGGAGTAGTGCAGGCTTTTGTTGAGAAGGAAAGATTTTGAGCATGAATAAAATCATCCCAAAAGTATTAAAATTGTTATTTGATACTTATTTTCTATATTACGTTGTGCTCTGCTTTGCATAGAACTTGAAACTAGCTAATGGCATCCTTTTGGGGAGCTGTGGCTGCAATGCGGAAATTTGTGATTCCTTGGCATAATACAGTTTTGGGAAGTGCACGTTAGGCAAAGCCAAGAGGGGTGGAGACACATAAATTGTACCGTGGGTCTGCAGAGTAGGTGTGGCAAACCAAAGAAAGGCAGATTTGATCACATTATGACTTGGCATGATGAAATGTTTCTGGCACACTATGAGTCCAGCCCAGCTGCCAACTCCTGGCTCCTGTGGTCAGGCAGGACCAGTGGCAACAAATGCTCTTGGCACGAACGATGTACTATTGTGTTTTACCTATTAGGTGAACAAAGAAGAGAATTGTGCAATTATGTTGGCCATTATGGATTTGACAAGGTGTGGTGCGGCATGGCTATCACAGCTCTACTTTTCATCTTCACCTGTTCAGAAAATAAATCGTGCAGCAGCAGAATTATGGGTATAAAACCAGCCTATTTTTCTAAATGGTCAATATTACCAGACTGAATATTTTCTACTTATGATATCCCCCAGCATCAAGAGACACCACAAGGTGCTGTAGGTTTCTGAGTGTGCTTAAGATTTTACTGGATGGCGGGTTTTTTTTTTTTTTAGACATGTAGAAAACATCAAATCCATCTAAGCTCTCTCCAGCTCTCTCTAATGAGCAAATGTGGCATTTAAACACTAAATCTAGGTGCTTCAAGATCGTTTAAAGGATACCACTTGAAATTTTAGCATGTGAACTTACCATCCAGCTGTTTGTAGAGGGTATTTTGTCCCATTTGATCTGACCTTTTTATTGAACAATGATAAAGTTGAGTTCCACAGTGCAACTGCTCTTTAGCCTGTAGGGTTTGCCATTCTGTGTCTGTTGAACCTCTATAACATTTGTTGTTAATAACTCATCCCCCGCTGCCTGGGATGCCAGAGTAAGAGGTTTCAGCGCTCAAAGAAAAATGAGAAATTGTACCAAGAAGCTTCTCACAGTAATAGTCTCCAAGTCGGGGCCATTCTCTCTTTATGCTGAGTAAACATAAGTATTTGACTACAGTATTGCTGAATAAACTACTTCCTACTGGCTCTATTATTAGCCAGAAGTCTTTTTGAGCTGTGGCTCACATTGAGTAGACACAGTGTAGCTAAAGGGTACAAAAGCTTGTCCCGTGTCCTATAAAGGAACAATTGCAGTCCATGTCAGTTCAATCCATGTCTATTTTATGAACACGTTTTGTTAGATTACATGTTTTGTTATTATATAAGCTGCATGAAGTGCCAGACTTTGTGACTTCCATTATTTCTTGCATGTTGAATTGCCTTTCTAATAAAAGAGGAGGATTTTTCCTTACGGCAATCAGCTGTACCCAAATGTAGGGCAGCTTGCTTAGCAGTATTTATTTGAGGGTCAGAGAAGTGAGAACTATAACAAATGTACTAAAATATAATGAGTAATGATAAACGTGCGTTAACAGTGAGTTTATTTAAAAACACAGCTCTGAGTGAAATAAAAAGGAACAATAGGGCTGAATAAATGAAGACTGTGTTGCCTGTCCAGTGGCATCCTGAGAGAAAATAAGCCCGTAGTCTACTTATTGAAATCAAAGATATGGTTTCAAACACAAGGTGGTCTGAGGGAAGAAGAGAACTAGAAATTCATTTGCGTGTTCTGTCAAACCATAGCGAGTCACACTGCTGCACACAGTATGTTGGGCATCCTGCCCCCGAGCCAGGAATTAAAGCTAAGTCAGCGCATTGTGTGTCTCGCTAGTATCTACAAACAGCTGCCAAGAAATGATGTGCTGGACCTGTTTTTCTCGTGTTTGACAAGGACGCCAAAAGACCTACATTTGTGTACTGTAACATCAAATCAGTGCTACAAGTGAGGACAGATATGATTGTTTGGCAGAGTTCAGGGCTTAAAATTTGGTGCGAGCTCTCATCAGTAATCTTTGATGAGAGGACAAAAATACAGAATGACTAAAATATGAAAGTACCTTTTACTTTAAAGTGTTGTCTTTGCTGCCTTATTGTTGATATCAGTTGTTGAATGTTCAAAGGATGGAGGACAAACAAAGGTCATACATCAAAAAGAGTATAGAGAAAGAATGCCATAAAAGTACATGCCTTGCGTGTAAGTTAGGAAGATGCGGCTGTTGACGAAGGTACCTCACTACTCAAGTTTAAAATGTAGCCACGTCTGAAAATAAGAAGATTCTAGCGCACTGCAGTGGAGCATGGTTCACTGCATCAGCACATTTGTTTGAAGATCATTTATTTTATGAGATATTTTTTTACATTATTTTATTAGTACAATGTGCTAATGTCATGCACTGTCTAAATGTGTCTCTGAATGTGATAAGTACAACTCAGCCATGCAGAAATACGTGTGAGCCCACAGGGCTGTGTGTATATGTATGTGTGTGTGTGTGTGTGTGTGTGTGTGTGTGTGTGTGCGCACGCGCATCTGTGTGACCATCCAATAATGCACATGTGACTTTTAACCTAGACTTCAGAGTTATGAATTAATTTTTTTTTTTGTTTTATTGTTATTCGTGTTGCTTTGTTTTATTTTACATTTTTTAGACAGTACACAGGATTTTGTTTAAATTTGACCCACTGCTGGAAAACAGGCCAAAAGAGGTAAACAAAGCAATCTGAGGGCAGGCAAGAACCAAAAGTCCAGAGAAACCAAATCATAAATCCTGAGAACAAACGTTTGCGGGCAGGTACACAGACGTGATGGTGCATCTGGTTTCATACCCACCTGTAATTGGTGATTATGCAACACATGTGGGTATGCTTACTCACAACAGTTTAGCTAGCTGCTCCTGCATGCTTGTTACCGGGTCATGCCGTGTTTAAGAACAGCGGATACAGTTCAACAACAATATAACAGCATCTCGTACACGTGTGAATTTGAGTAAATTACACACTGTGTGGCTTACCCACCGTGATCATTTTAACCCCTCTCAAAATTGTGTGCGTGTGTGAGAGAGAGGGAGAGAGAGAGAGAGAGAGAGAGAGAGAGAGAGAGAGAGAGAGAGTGAGGGGCTTTTGTTCACTTTGGTATATCAAAGCTGAAAGACTGTTGTTGGCTGAATTAAACAAGTCATGTGGAATTATGTAGGATATCAGAGCCTTAGTTTATTCTTTGATCACAATTCATGAGGTAAGAGTGACAGATAATGTGGTTGTCTCCTGCAGCAGTAGCAGACCGTCCTGCATGATTCGCCTAACTTGGACAGAGAGTGAAAAGTTTGTTAAATGGATCATTGTTGCATCCTCAGTGGCTGTAATCCAATTCTGAAATGCACTGAAATTTCATCTAATCTTAGTTCTTAGGGGTTTTTTTCATCCACAAAGTTTCATAGATTTTTTGACTAATACAGGTCCAAATAAACGTGTCTGCTTGCCTTAAATGATAAAATGCAATTAGTTTGTCTGAGTTTGTATGAGCACTTTCATACCAGGCAACATTAAAAAAACAACAACAACAACAAAATAACAATACAGGCATCAAAAGCAGGCTTTGTGACAGACCACTGGATTGCATTAGATTAGGTGTTCTCAGGACCTTTTCATCTAACTCAGAGTTAATGAGTTAGTATACAAAATATAGCTTAATGCATATGCACATACACACGCCAACTGGCTCTTTTACTTTCCAAGTGAGTTAACACTGGATGCTATGCTGTTTCTGTTTGAGCTCCAAACTACAGATAATTACAGGGGCAGGGTGTTTTCAGATAAACATTAACAGTTAATGGGATAGTGGCAGTGTGACTCAATATTTAGCTGCCTCAGGGCAGGTTTGCTGCTTATCTCTGACCTCCTTTGTGTGGAATTTGCATGTTGTAGTGTCCCAACAACACTGTTATCTGGTGGATTGGATTAGAATTGCTTTATAGATATAAATGTTTGAATGATTATCTGATGTGATGTCTCAGCTACACGGTGGACTTGCAGGGTGTCTACTTATTATCCAACGTATAGTGAGAAGAAAAAATGTCAGGCCCCCGCTCTGATACATTTTTATTTGATTGTTTTATTAGAATTATTCCATCACAGATTTTTTTTATTTAGTTTTATATGATATAAATATTAGGTATTCACAGTGAGTTGCCAGGCTCTATTTTACATTAGCATTGCACCTGGTGGAAGCTCCTTGTTTTAAATTGTCTGTGGGCTTGAGTAGTTTATGATTGACAGGCAGTGTATGTAATGTAATTGAAAGAAAAAGCCCACAGTGTAAAGTAATACTTGTTTAAAAATCTATTAAACAGTGCTGCAGACATTTCTAATTGTTTCAATTAAGTGATTATTAAAGATTACATAAAAAATGTAAATTAAAAAAATAAAAATGTAAAAATAAGCATTAATAGGGTATTAAAAAGATGTTTGGTAAATGATAATAACAATACAAAGCACTCAAGGAAATTCCCCATAGTACACAGTTACTCTTTGAACTACATCAAAAGCTATGTCATATTGTAAATAATTGTGTGTGTGTGTGTGTGTGTGTGTGTGTGTGTGTGTGTGTGATAGTGTGGTTCACCCCAACCAATACCTCAACTTGCCTTCACTTGATGACAATCTGATTATATCTACTGAAACCATTGTGATGCATGAACCCAAAACTCAAATGTATCTGATAAGATTAAATTTTAACGCACTGGTTTCATTTCTCTGTCTTCAAGCTTTTGATTTGCGTCAGCCTTTGAAATTTGTAATTCAGGACAAGAAAACATATGAAGCTGCTGCGTTAAGCTGCTTTGTTGTGATGCTGTGAAAATGGTTTGGGTGAAGGCTAAAATACATGCAGAAATGTATTCCAGCCGAAAACTGAACATACTCCATACATTTCCCACCAGAGAGATGCTATAATGTTAGAATGTAGCCTATATAAAGCTAATTAATGTAAAGGAAAGTGAACAGTACATTAAAATATTAAATAACCAATTTCTGAATTAGACACCAACCTGACACCACAATTTGTTGCGACAAACCTGAAACATTATGTTTTATTGGTCAGTGGTTTCCAATAATGATGGTATGTAACTATTGTGCTGTACATCATTGAGTAGGCTGTTAGCCAGGAGGCAGTGACTGTCTCATTAAACTGGAGCTTTAATTAATGATCTTGTCTGTTTATTACAAGTGTCATGATGTGCACGAGTGCAACCCCTGCACATTCACACGTTGTCAACTTGACAATGCACCGTAATGGCTATCTTTGGTTATGATCTAGAAATAAGGCGGTGTTTAATTCATCAGGAAGGCTAGGTTAAACTTAGAAGCTGTTGCAGAGTCCAATTCTCCCTACAGAAATACTGACAGAGTGCCTGAGGGTCTGGTCACTTTCATTATAATAGACAGCAGAGAAGATTTGGTTTCTGCTGCAGTCACCAGGCAGCGGCAATCAGGAGCACGGCTCTCTCACGCTCTTGCCCAGTAATTAGAAACAGGGAGGATGGAGGAAGTGCTTGCATTTAACCTTCACATCCCCTTGTTTTATTAGAAGTGAAATTCCACATCCTATTTCTGTAATCCTCCTGCACAACTTAGGTCTTGCTTTATGCAATTTCCCTGATATGGTTAGGGTCCTACTTATAAACATAAAAATGTTTTTGCTGTTGTTGTTTATTTGTTGCTTTTGCTGTTCTGACAATAATTACATTTCTAATACTACGGGTTTGGATTTGTGCACTTTCTAAGATGCACAAATCTACTTTTTCCACTTGTGCTTATCGAAGAGACTTTGCAATTCGGTATAATGAGTTGCGAGGTGTTTGCGCCTTATCCACACCAAAGCTAATTTTGTATGCCAACTGGGACGCTTGGCTTGCTGCCCTTCACTGCGTGCACTGAGGGAATCCCAAATTCCAGGCGTAAAAGCACAGGAAGCTGTGACCTCTTTTGAAAGACTATGAATCATCCTGTTATCTCCATCTCTTCAGCAGCAGGGGCTCTCATTCCAACATATCACTGTCGAGTCGGGGCTTGGTAAATGAAGTGGGAAGGCAGTTGTAATGACATTGCAATGGCATTCTCAGTCAGATATGCACACAATATTATGCACCAAAACTCAAAAGAAAGTTGATGTAGGATGAAGCTTAAGTCATACAAAAGGTAGAATGATAGAAAGATCTGTTCAGCAATACTCTTTTCAACACTGCAGTCCCAGGCTGGGGTAATGAAGCGCAGACAGTCATTAGCATGCATGTGTCTGAGTGCGTCTAGTCAAATTACCTCTTGGCCTTGCCGCTACGACTCAGAAACAACCAGCCCTTCAAGTCAGCTGATTAAATGCAGCAAATCCCTGCACCAGCTGCTTTTTCTCTTAATAGGTGGAGAAACCTCAAGCAAAGTTCACACTCAAAATATCACTTTCTGGATTCTCATTGATTGGGCGCCGTATTCAACCTCGACAGGGATTCTATACTCTCAGACTTAAAAGGAGATTTTGAAAGACAGTTTCAACTGTAGAAGGTAAACTGTTTTCAGGGCAACAGCTCACTTACACTCATTTGAGTTAGCATATCCTCACTGCAGCCTCATGCAGGGATTTGACTGTTTCACTTTGATCGGTTTTATTCTCTCTGGCATGCACATTAGGTCCGTATCTGTCCCCCACATTCCTCTGGATAGAATATGATTTAGACCACTGCATGTCTCTGAATTAGCAAACAGTTACGTGGAAAATTGAGTTATTTTAGGCGTGCACTGCAGAGTAAAAACATTTGTTTCATTATAAGGTTAACCCTATTGTCTAATCATTCAGGATGAGCGAGCTCTCACAAACACAGAGTATATTTGATTGATAAAAGGAGGAATTTGTGCTCTCCATTCTAGTCTGTGTGCAGGAACTCAATGAGTTTCAAAGGTCACTTCCCAGCCTCAGACAGACGTAATGGATATGTCACTTCTTTCTATGTTTTTCATGGGAAGGACAGGAAATGATACAAGTATCACACCACATATTAGTACTAAATCCTCTGGCATGAAATTATATTCCTATGCCTTTAAGTAAGCCACTGTAGCAATTTATACAGTTTATATTTGACAGTTTTAGTGTGGAGTAGTTGCAGTGGGGATGGGGGGAGGTAGCTGAATTAGACCTTCACTAATGCTTAGAGTAAGACGCCATCGTAGCACAAAAATCATGGTCAGAAATGTGTCAGCGACAAGCCATTTGCAGCTGTAAATAATTGTGTTCATACATGCACTCAAGGGAAGGATGCCGTAAATCACGGGCAGTGTTCACATGTGGCATGATGCCAAATTGAATTCTTCAGCAAAAATAGGTTTAAGCTGGCCCCCTGCCAAAACACTAAGTAAATCTTGTTTGCACCAAATTACAATGTTATCCAAGATGGATTTGATATGGCTTATGCTGTGTAAAGATGGCTAATAATGGCTGTACAGATGAATTAGAAGATTCTGGATTAAGTGGGTGTTGAGTAATGTACTGTAAAATCTACAATATCACTTGTGTGCGAGCCTTCTTTCCCTCGCAGAGGATCGGTTATGTTAGATTTTTCGACTGTTAATGACTGTGACATTTCTAAATGTCTCGTAAAATAGGGCACATTGCCTGTCTTTGAAAGGGGACACCTGGTGGTCCAGAGCTGGCCAGGGGCCCAAGAGATGGAGAAAAGGCTAACCTTTTAAAATGAAACGAGATTAGGTGATTCATCCTTGTCTCAGCATTTCCATTGTACCGTTTTGTGCAGAGAAGAGATGAAATCACAGCAATCTGAGGTCCTCTCACACAAAACCTAAACTCTAAAATTAGGTTTCATGCTGCCCATCTACAACAAATAACACACATGCAGACACAGCGTAGCAGAATATCGGAAAGACTTGCATAACAGTTTCCCACGGCATGGTGTGCCCTCCTGGCATGAATTTGGTCCAGCCATCTCCTACAGTGCAAGGTCAATCCTTATCTGAGTTAGCGTATCGATTCTGTGAAGCCATTGTATGAAGAAAAATATCTAGAAGGCATTTCGGACTTTCCTTCAAGTCCTCTGTCAGATTATTTATGTGCAGCATGTTGCATGCATAGCGCTAACGCTATCTTGCTATTTACAGAGGTGTGTGACTATAGCTCAGATTGCTCAGAATGTGAGTGTGCCTGATTTCTTGAAGTGATAATTAATTCTACATAAGGCTTAGAAATATACCTCATCTTAGTGCAGAACCGCCAGAACCGCTTGTGTTCCTTTTGACTTACTATTCATGTCTCTTTACTTGCTAATCCCTGGAAATCAGTGTTTGCAGTGATTAGTATTCTCTAGAAGTGAATATTCATAGTATTTCAATTCATAACTACACTGAGCTGAGACAAAGCACCTGACACCAGTGCAGAGCTAGACTAAAAATGTATGATATTTACACAATTTCCCCCCTCTCTCTTTCACTTTCACTTTCACTCTCACATTTCTTCTTTCACTCCTGGCATGCATTTAATTCCTGCACATGACACTGGGTGACTGCTGGAATAATTATCACCTGAATAAATGTCTCACAGGCAGTCTAAAGACAGCAATGAGCTAACTCTGTGTGAGACTAAAATGTTTTTCAGCATGTTGTACAGATACTTTTGATCTTTTTTATAGTGGAATAAATCAATAATTGTTCACACTTGTTGCCCGTTGATAATATTTGCTTATTATGTTTTTTAGATTGCATTTATATATAGTTGTTGGACTGAATTGTCATCATCGTTACCAACTAATCATTTTTTGATTTATTTATTTTTTTATCATAATCTGAGCAGTAATTCAGAGTTTGGTAACCAGGATACAATGTTGCAAACCAAATATAGTGACTATGTTATATGTATAATCAGTAATAAACTTTTCAGTAAAAATTTGGGGTTCTCAAATTTTAACTTGCAACGTTGCCTTTGTTTTTGGTGATGCATTGACAGGGTATATATTGTAAATACTGTAAAAACAGCCCTTTTCTGTTTTTAGTGCATTCAAAGTAAGATGCAAAACCTAAAGAGAAAAACAGTGTTTGATTCCCAAACTTTGTACTTTAGGAGAACCAAAACAGCTGCAGGGACTCAGAGCCCTGGTCTGCATTGGTGAGTCATAGGCATCAGAGCCTCCAGTCTTAGACCTCATGTCATTCCCATTTAATATTTTCATTAAAGTGATTACACACAGAACCCTTTATAAAATTTGTGTCATTGTTGTAGCAAATTTAACTCGCTGCCCCCAGGAAATTAACTGGGTAATGTTAACCTTTGGTGTGATAAAGATAAATCCCCAACTCGGGAGATAGTTCTTTTCATGAGGACACCACCATCCTGAAATAGAATAAACCGATTTATCACGCTTCAGTTGTGCTTAAATAGTAAAACAATATTGCAGTTAGGGCTCTGTGATGCACATCCACTACATCTTATTTTTTTCCAATTCTCTCCACACTTTCACATCACTGCTAATGCCCACAGCGAGTCCTCAGCTGGATGATCAAATGCTGTGTACTGATTTGGGACCAGTCCAGTAAGCAAAGAAGTTCAGAGACGATGCGAATATGATCTTTACATTTACTTCTTTCCCAGTTTAGAGTTTGATATTATAAATAAGTTTTCAGATTATTACTAAAATAATATTATTAATTATCACCTCAGCTTTGGCCCTGATCTCCTCTGTGCCTTGTGTGCCATTACAATGATGTGTGTTTCCTCCTTTTTTGACCTGAATCAATACTTGAATAAAGTTCAGCCCATAACCACAATCTTTATACATTTCGTAATTAGCTTCCTTGTGCAAAGAGGTTTTTAGTTAATACATTGAATAAATGTCTTCATACACAGACTTCATACAGTAGCAACTGAATTAATTTTTCAGGTCATTAATGAGCAACAACCAGGCACAGTCAAAAGAATGAAATGAGTCTTAAAGGGAAGTAAAGAATACCTGTGGGAGCCACTTTTCTTCAAACACTTGAGGCTTTTTATAGTTGAAAAGCCAGAAATCACCCATGTCAAATATTGCGTAACAGAAGCAGCTTGTTGACTAACATTCTGCCAGTCCACATGCTGCGCGCCTTTGCTTTGATGCCAGTCACTTCAAAACAGGAGGTAGGCAGCTATAACCTAGTGTTTCCCACTCTTAGACTTGGGCGTGCCACACAGGTTTACTAATGCCTGCACTTTTTGTATTCATTTTTAGAAACACTCCAAGAGAACAAAGCTCCTAATCTCCACTTGATTAACTTGTGGGTTATATGTCCTCACACTAACCCTCCTGTAGCCTATGTCCTCCTATAGCTGTTGAGAGAAGGGTCTTAAATCTGCAGGAAAACGCTAAGACAGAGAGACGTTCTCTGTTATTATATCTCTCCTGTTATTGCTGGGTGTTATTGACAAAATCAGACATCACACTGTTTTTGATCAAATACCTCTATCAATATTAAAATATTGTAGGCGCTTTTACAAAACAATTACACAGTGAGGTTTTTGATAAATCTTAAGCAATGTGCATATTATGACAAATTAGGTAATCTGATGAGTTCAGATGAGTTTCCTGTAATGCAGCATTTTAAACCAGGAAGTGACTCACTGGTGGTGTATCATGATATTTAATTACAGAAAAGCTAAGATGATACTTATTCTCATATGATATCAATATAATATTGATATATTGCATGGCCCGACCTCCTTCACAGGCACTAATTGTGATGCAATCTTTCCTATCTCATGTAGACCTGCTTGTGCCATTGATTTGTAAAACCACCAGCTGTGTTTGTCTGTGTGTGTGTGTGTGTGTGTGTGGGAGGCAGGGGGATATGTGTGGATGGCTCAAGTAGTTTGTGAGTAAACACTAATATAAGGTTGAGAATTAAGTAGAATTAAAATGGTGAGAGATGAAGTCACCTACTAGAAATCGGGTAAAGTATTACAGGTAGCACTTGGCTGCCCTAATTCAATGTTTTGTCCCTTTTTTGTCGCGCCACAACAAAGTAATTAAAGCATGATGGCCAAAGAACAACAAAACAGTGTTTGACTGGACGCTAATGGGCTGCAAGTGAATCCACGGTAAAGAACGTCCTTTGACTCTTGAATCAAAGAAGCACGTTTTATTATTTGAATTATACTGCACCATAATCACTTAAAATGTCTTTGTACCTTTGCTTCTGAACGCAGAAAAACAACTATTATCAATTCTTCTGCATAAATGCAGGAGGCTCATTACTGTGGATGTCAACATCACATATTTTTTTTCAAACCCATGAATCCATTTCACCATAATTGCTGCTGAATTATTAGCAGTGTAGACATTAGCAAAAGAAATTATGAATAGCCATTAACTATCCACACAGTCTAAATCCTGCGAGGAAAGCCAGCTGACAGGGTGATTTAGATGAATGTACACATGCATTAGGAATTCTGCTTTTATTAGTGCATTTCAGTCTAAAAGGATGCAGCGTGTCGGATGCAGTTAATTGAATAATTACTTCGAGGTAAAATACAGGTAGACTGTAAAATATAATTTGGATGCTGCTATATTTTAAAAGGCATTCTCTGTTATCCATAATAATACTGATAATAATCATTATTATTATTGTTAGTTACTTTACCAAACTGCAGACATTGCATGATTTAAAATCCAGTCCTGCGCCTCCCACGGACAGACAAGACCTCGTTTTACGCATCTGGTCAAAACCAGTGTGACCTTTACTGCAAAATAAACATTTCCTGTCAAGTTTCTCATTACTACATCGCCTCTTTAAAAGCCTCTATGGATACAAAACCAAAGGAAGAATGATAGCTTTTGGTAGCAGCATCTGCAGAGCCTGATAAGCTTAGTCTAGGTGGTGTTAGTGAATCAAGACTCTTGACTATCTCCATAAGCCCTGTTGCAGTGGCCGGCTCCTAGATGTGGGTCTGGATAAGCTCTGGCCTGCACATCATTTACAGCTCTCAGCAAGGGATAACCAAAAGGATGAAGAAAGAAAATCGGTTATGATACATGTTCTACGGGTCACCACACATTGACAGTGAGACCACAGACCTCCCCCTTCATTCAGCTGCTTTGTATCGCGCTTTAAAATGTGGCACGCAGTCAGAGTCTCACGCCCCTGCAGCTGCAACAAGCCCTCTGGCAGGTGTGAGGATAGTATATTGTAAGACAGGATGTTCAGAGACCTCAAATGCTAGTTTGTTGACAACATGACACGGGGGTTGTGTGTGGAGAGTCTAGCACGGACAGCCGTGGGCTCAAATATGAATACCCAGCTGCTGTTTGTGGCTACATCTGGAGCATGTAAACTGTGCAGGTACAAATTGAAATTCTGGTTTTGTTGCATGTTTTTGTTTTTGTCCTGTCTCAGTTTTTCCCTCATTTACAATTACTCTTAGAAATGTTATTCATATGCAAGATTAAAAAAAACTTAATTGTTCTTCCCTTTGGTCAGTGGCAATAAGTTTTCTAGCAAGTGCTATGTTCTCCTACCACACAGTTGTAGGAGGGTGGTCGGGGTCAGTAGTGGGTGTACAAAGCAGATAAATTTAACAAAGGAGAGCGGTGTATGCATCTGCCTCCGTGGTGTGGTTAGGTAAAAGCTCCTGAAACACTTAGGTAAGGGAAAAAGACCAGGTTATGGAAAGATCATGGCTAGGTTAAGATTATTGGTAGTGGTCTGGCTAAATATAGAAAAATGAGGCACATCCTTTTTGGGTTCGAGATGAACCCATGAAATATGGTGCATGTTAATGGCCACCACTTATATAGCGCTTTTCTAGTCATTTGACAACTCAAAGCACTTAACACTACAAGTTGACATTCACCTATTCCCATGAAACTAAACTAATGAATTTTAATGCATTCATGCACCGATGTCGCAGCATTGGGAGCAATTGGGGGTTCAGTGTCTTGCTCAAGGACACTTCAGCATGCAGGCCGGAGGAGCCGGGGATCAAACCACCGATTCTCTGATAGGGGGCTGACCTACTCTGCCTCTGAGCCACAGCCGCCGTATTTGTAAATGTGGACCATTGTTAAATGGCTTATAACATCCAACAATTAAAGAAAACTAATTAAGAGATTGCACCCTTTCAAATGGATCTACTGAAAATGTCTCTTCTGTCTTTTTTCAGTTATTCAGGGACTACACTGAAAACACTGAGTACTATGAGTGAGCCATCCCCAGCATCGGGAGTGTTGGTCAGCGTGCTGTGTTCTCCATAGAAAAAATCAAAATAAAATTTTTATTTTGTATGCAACTTTAAATACAAGAACCAATAATTTATTCAAGATGAACCAGAGGCAGGAAATACTTGTGTTTGAGGAAAACGGCACTGCCATTGAATTCTTACTTCACTGTGGCCTGCAGGATACACCTGACATTTGAAAAGGTTGATCTGTAGATGACACTTCAGAGCAAGTTTAGAGAAAGACCTCAAAGTCAAATACAGGCTTTTCTTCAAACTTTAAACATGAAAAAGGGACAAGTCCTTCTTCCATTATTTGTGTTGTTTCCATCATGCCACACAGCTTAAAATAAGGTTTATCTTCTATCTTTATTGAGGTGCTGTTTTTGTCGGTGCAAGATGGAAAAGTTTATGTCTAGGAAAAAAAAGTTTTAGGCATCAGAGGAAATTGGAAAACAAGGGCTCTGCTCGGTATTGCAATCGGGCATAACAGCATTGGTAAGGTTATCAGTTTACTCTTTATATTGCTGATATGAATTTGATTGCCGTTTATATACAGTAGGCACATTGTTGTTGTTGTTTTTGTAAAAATCAAGGACTTTTTGATAGAGGTGCTCCATTTAATGTTGGCAAAGAGGTGAATAGCAACGCTATTACCTGCCATAAATGTTCACATTTACAGAGATCAAAAAGTGCACGCTTTGTATTGTGTGCGCAGGGTGCAATTTCTCCAACAGAGTAATACTGAACAATGGCTGTGTGTATGCGTAGAGGCGTGGGCGTGTGCATATGTGTGCTAATGGGAAGCTAAATCACAGTGCCTTGTCTTCATCACTGCCCTGTGAATTACCTCAGCGCATGGTAGTTTTGGAACAGACTTTACACTGCACAACGTCTGGTGTGATCTCCACTTTCCATACACTCTCCTTTTTAATATCAGATCAACATTTGGCACATTTGTTTGTTTGTTTGTTTGTTTGCTTTTTTTGTCAGAGGTGTGCTTTGTTGACTATACTACTTGGGCATCTGCTCTAAAGAAGAAGCTGATTGTAAAAGATTTAGCAGATGTTACGACTGTTTCATTACAAATCATGAATGAATATTCATCTGCATATTTTTACAGTTATTAATAAATTACAGCAGCAGTCACCATAAGCATTACTCTCACTAATTAGGCTAATGTTGACGATCCTTTTCCTGCTTATTTGGCCTTGTTTTGCTAACAAGAATGTGGATTTAGGAATCCCTCTCTGAATGCTGTCATAGATGAAGGTCTGTTTTGTACTTGGTTGCATAAAATAATCATATTCACAGTGTGGTTACCTTCATACAAAAAGAATCCAATTAATTAGTAGCAAGGTTAACAATGAAGCAATCTCATTTTTTTGTAGATATCTGGACTTTGATTGGGTGCATCCACTGCATCTGTAGTGAATTGTCAGGTCTGTGTTAGCTGCTCTCATGGAAACGAGGTCCTTGCTGCTTTTTGTTGGACTATTTCCCTTCTTCAGAATCAGGTTTGTCACGGTGAAGCTGTAATGAGCTCTTGTTAAAATGACACAGCAAGGCTGCTTGACTCAGTGCATCCTGCCACCGTGGTGTGGTTAGCTAAAGGCTACTGGAACACTTTGATTAGGGTTGTGGGAAAAGGGCACGTTGGGAAAAGATCACGGCTAGGTTAAGGTCACAGGTAAAGTTAGTCCTCTGGTTAAATAGAGAAAAATGAAACACATCCTGCCTCATTTGATTTTAGCCCATGAAACATCCAACAGTCAAAGAAGACTAATTAAAAGATTACAAAAACTGGACATTGTTTCCTTTCTTCAGGGAATCAGGTTTGCCACGGTAAAGCTGTAATGAGCTTTTGTTAGAATGACACGACAAGGCGGCTTGACTGCAGCATTTCACTGTTCTCACCTGGAAAACAGGCCCAAAATAACTGCTGCACCATTAATTAATCCAGCTGACATGACTGCAGTTGCATATAGATGTCAGACATAGAATAGAAGATCTCATCATGGTGGACAGGCTGATTAACAGGACAGGAGAAGGAGTAAATCGCACATTTGCTACACATCCTCGATTCTCAAAAATTATTTAAACAACCTCAGGAGTCAAAGTCTCCTCAAAGGTTGGCAAATGGTACAATGTGAGCCCTGCTCCATACGGCTGTATATTGCATCTTAACATCGCATTTTAATCCCAAACCCATATAAAAAAAATCCCCAAACAAACAACAAAACAAAACAAAATGCTAGCATTCTGCTGTTTTTCAAAAAAGGAATATTAGTTTGCGGTCAAAAGTAAATAATAGCTGCACTGACTGAAAATGTGTCACTTCAGTTCTTTGGTGTGGACGGGCTCTTAGCTACTTACTGAGAGCTGTTTGAACTGTAGCAATATTTTAATTTATAGTGTAGCTGGATTGATAAAATGAAAACAGCAGTAATGAATAGACTGCCAGGGATAATGCAAAACAAATTGGCTGATATTTTAAAAGGTACACCAAGTTGTGCACAATCCATTATAGATAAATGTTACTCGCAAATGAAGCGTGAAGACAAAAGATCATTAGAAAAAACGTTTTCTTTTTCCCTTTGGTGATTTGAAATGCATGAGGTGTTGACCTAAATGAATATTTAGGTCTAAATAACCTTGTCCAATAAATAAGTCTTAATAACCTTGTCCACAGTTACACTGTGGATGTTGGCATAAAGTGATGCAACCGTTCATACAGCTCGGCAACACCTGAAAGTGATAACCATCGCTCAGCCTTCTTTTCTAGTTCTGGAGAGAAAAAAATAACACGTCACGCCGCATTTCTCTGTTAATGCAATTGTGTATGATCAGGAAAGATTGGAGGAACTCATTTTGCCGTGCTTGATAAACATGTAAATACATGCAAATTTCACAAGTGCTGCTGTTATAACTTAAGATTGTCGGTCCACGTTTGCTCTGCAGGAATGGATTTTGACCCTGGTGATTCAGCGGGTGAATCAGGGGCCCTCTCTTAAGAGTCCTGTTGCAGATCTGATGAAACCAGAGATTGGAGTGAGGGGAGGGGTAGAACGAGGTTCTTTGATCTCCATCTACTTGAATGAGCGCTGGCATAAATTGCCGCATCCACTATCAGCACTGAAAATCAAATGAGATCTACAAAGCACGGGCCTAGTTCGGCTGATGTGCTCTAACTATTGGCAGGGTCCAGTGAGATATCATTAATGTCGCTGTAGTGGGAAGAGACAGATAAGACTGGCAGATAGGCTGCAGAAATGAGATAGCTGATTGTTTATGTCCCTCTGATACGTTATCCTTTTTATTTTCTCTTACTTGCTTACACTCTGCATGGTGACAAAGAGAGGTGTCCGTGTGGTACGTGTGTATTTCACAGGGAGGTAGAGGCAGATAACAAATAACATTAAAAAACAGGCGGTGTGCTTTGCAGGCCAGCAAGTTTGACAGTGGGTTTAACTACATCACTGTCAAACTATCACTATAAAACATCACCATACACTTTAAAGATTGCTGGCTGACACACACCAGCCTGCAGCAAGTGTACACAGCCACAGATATATTATTTTTTAGAGCAAGCAGCGATTTTCCTATGAGAAATCCACAATGTGGGCCGCCGAGAAAGCACGTTCCTTTTTTTTTCTGTAAAAGACGCAGCACAATCAATCTAAGCCATCGCCTTTCCCTGATGATGAGATCACAATCCCTCTCGCTGAAATTTGGTTTGGGATTTTCCGCCTACCCATGTATATTCTGCACATCAATAAGACAATGTTGCGAGCTTCGAGTATTTATTCAGTGCAAACTTTGATTGTGAGGGAGTAATGCTCTTTTGTAATGAAAAACTTCTCTCTAGATATCTCGAGCATTCCAGGAACGTCTTAAAGATTAAAATGCTGGTGTTCACTGTTCTGAGTTCTTTTAGGAGACACGTGAGGACTAGAATAACAGAATGAGGCTTTATTTTTAAAAATGCACTTCATTAAATTACATAAAAAATTGTGTCCTTGCCGAGGAAATACATTTCACACACGCACACACTCACACACACATTTTTGTGTTTTTTGTGTTCCTAAGGGCAACACTGTGCTAGTAAGACAAAAAGTAAAATCTGATGGTTTCAGGACATTTATTTAGTGAAATACATTTGAAATGAGCACTCTTTTGATTTGTTTTTATATAGACTTTTAATAAAAAAAGTCAAGCAATAATTGGCCTTTTTCCATCATTTGGTGAGAAACTGTGATTTGATGTCATGCTGCACATGACATGGGTCTTTGGACAGCGGGGCACAGTGAAAGTTCTCTGTGGCTACTGCTTCTTGTTTAATTACTCTCTGCAACATTTCAAATTGATCTGCAGAAATGCCAAAACGACCGGTGTTGATGAACAAGCGGCCATTGCTAATCTCACTGACGCAGGTCCTTTAGATTTTAATGTCAGGCTGCAGCGGGAGGAAATGTTTGGTTCACAATCCCTTAATGCAGTTATGAATTTCAGGGAAATTCACCACAACACCTCGTTCATTACACTGTGCTTTACTCTCTAATGCGCTGTTATTTTGATTTGCCACATACAGTCTAGTGCAGTGTCGGGCTAGCTCAACTAGCTAGGTTTTCAGTTCAAACCAAACAGTGTAACACATGGCAGTAAAACAATTTAATGGGTTGTGTACACAGCATGCATTTGATTTAACGACAGCATCACTCAGAATGGCCTTATGCCTGTTTCCTTCTATTGTGTGTCCGTCAGGTTAAGTAAAAAGTAGATTTATGTGATTTCCCTGAGGTCAGTTTTATTATGATCGTCAATATTTTTAATGATGCACCAGGTTAGAGGGCTTCTTGTACAATTTACAGTATTATTTCCTCTGAGAATTAGATATACCCCAAGCCAAACTCAATTAGAATCACATCTGTTTTGGAAGTCAGTGGTGATAACCAGCTCTACTGAGGACTGAAAAACGTTTTCTGTTGCCTGAGGAAACGGTATGCAGGATAGGGTTAATACATCCAGGTTGAGCAGTTTTTATTCATTCCTGTCAGGCTGAATACAAACGAGCTCTTTAATTTCACTCTAACTACCGCTGACCTGTTGGTTTTTAAAGCTTCAGCATCACTTTACCTCATCACAACAGCGCGGCGAGGATGTTTCAATGTGAGCAAGTCCTTGATGTGTCTGAACAACATTTCAGCAACAAATGAACGACGTCTGTGTTCTGCTGGTTGTGGAGACAGTCTCACAGTGTCTGGTCCTGCATTGAAATTCCAGTCCTGTAAAAGACACAAACGTGGAGTGGAAAGATAACAAGCTCAGTCCTAATCTCCGTAAATATGTTCGAGGCAGGTGTTTCCTGTTTAAAAAGGACAACACAACAAGATCAAAGCACATTGCTTCATAAATTCTGTCATCTCATTCTCCATAAGGACCTAAAAGCTATTTCCTGTTTGGAGCTGCTAAGTGAGAGGTTCACTATTTGATAATGACACTGGCACTGACAAGGCCATAGGTTTCATTTTAGGTGAGGGCCAATGTGACGTCCGCACTGAGCATTTGCTACTAGATGCAGTTAGTGGATAAAACAGTGTACCATCTGGGAACATTTAGAGCTGCAAAAGCAAAAGTTACACTCAAGAAGTCATCCCTGCCTTAAGAAAGGTCAATGGATAAATAAATGCGATGTTAACAGAAGTGGCTCTAAATTGTTTCTATCAGAAGATACAGGGCCAACATGGAAACAAAATTGAGTGTGCTGTTTTCAGTGGGTGACACCTTAATCTGCGGCAACCACAAATCTTCTATTTTGGGAGGAACGGAGGGCTCTCTTTGCACTGGTTTCCTTCCTCGCTGTTCAGCATGAGACATTTGAGAGTGTCTTTCCTGTCTAGACTGGATATAACATCTTTGATCAAAAAAAGGAGGAAAGACAGGACACCAATATTCCTCTGACCCATTTAAATCCTGAATTAATCTCATCATGAATCATGTCCAGTGGGGAGTATTTTCGAGGCTGATAACGCTGAAGTTATCCTAGTAAACTGATGTTTTTTATGGCATTTGGGGATTGAACTTGTGCTGCTGTTTAAAACGGGAGAATCCAATGACATATTTGTTTGGTCACATCATTTAACTCAAGAAAAATGGGTTTCTTACTCTGAGGCTGTGCAGCTTGCAATCCAAAAACTTATTCTTCGTCTTGGAGTTTATTTTTTTTTTTTATCTTGGAAAGCAAATATCAGACAATGACTTTTATTCAAAACAGTCCAACATTGTCCCATGGATATGCAACGTTGCGCCTTTCAAACACTGCCTCTGTAATGAGAAATAGATTTGATTTCACATGGCAAAAATTACTCTAGTGTCGAGAGGAAATGCAGATGCAACTTGCTGCTCCCCCCCCCAACAAACAAAATTAAATCAGTTCCTCTTTGCATTACACGATTGGTATCCCGAAAGCAAACAGTTGTGTTGTGCTGTTTTGTTTTGTGGGAGCAAAACACTGATGGTGATCCTTTTTAAAATTCAGGTCAGGTCCCAGCAGACAGCATCTGAAATGGGTGACCATATGATCCTGTCTGCACTGATTACCTGCAGCATTGTTAAGTGATTACCTTAGCTAATAAGTTGTGTAAAGAGAAGAGTGCCATATCTGCAGCAGAGTCATCTCTCTCCCTCCTGATGGAGACATCAGCACAGCTGTCGGGTTTTACAGCTCTTGTTGCTGGTATCAGTGCTGATTTGCGCCTTGTTTGTGAAGCTGTAAACTGATTTGACAGGAGGCAAGAGGTGTGTATCTGTCTGTCTTTTTGACTGCGTGTGTGTGTTTGTGTGTGCGCGCAAGCAGTGTGCAGAATTATGTATAAATGTTACAATGGCTGGTCACAGGATCACAGGATTAAATTCCCGTTGTTAATCACAATTTTGACACTGGGTTTTCGTCCAATTAGGTGTGCAGTTTGTGGAATGTCTGCAGTATCTGTTGACTTTTTGAATTAAGCAAAGCATGCACAGCAAACAACAGACTAGTTGAATATGAAGAATGAGTGAACATAAAACTATGAAGAATAACACGGTAAAAAGTCATCTCAGTTTACTGCTGCGATGGCCAGGAATTAATGATCGTCTTGCACCTCTAACCAGCTGTCTTGCATGCATAGCAGTCACTGGGTGGCTTTTTTTCAATAACGGCTAACAAGCATTTATAATTCAAAGGTTATTTTTTGAAAAATTATTCAGACAATTATAGAGACAAATTACTGGTTGAAGTTGCATAAATGGTCCAATCACAGCCGACTCCCATCTCGGCTGGAAACCCATTCAGGTGTTGAATAACTTTCAATTTCATAATTATCTATTAAAAAGGGAACAAAAGGTACGATAATGCTGAGAAAATGTGGCCACATAAATTAGACTAAATCTAGTTGTAATGAACCTTTGACTTGTTTTGTTTGTGTGTGTGTGTGTGTGTGTGTGTGTGTCAGAGAGAGAGAGAGAGAGAGAGAGAGAGAACTAATTTGCTGGGCTACGGTCTCTACCATTTTTCATTTTTAATTTCTCAGTGCAGCATGTCAAAGATGTGTCCCTGTCACAGTATATTGTGTAATTAGAGAATGTGCCCTTATATGTTATTACAAGATTGTTGAAAAAACCCCCAAACTAAAACACGTGTGGATTACTTACATGGCAGCTATATGTAGGTTTATTGGGTTAAGTTTTATTTTTGGCCTTTTGAACAACTTTGTGCATTCAAAAACACATTGTTTTCAGAGATTTATATTAGCAGTGACCATGAACTGAAATGATGCTAGCAATTCTCAAAAAACTGTTTACATCACTAAGCATTATAAATATGTTGTGAAATTTCTAATCGAGTACCGCTAATTAATCCGGATCATATTGAACTCTTTCGTCACCACCCCTCACCTTCATCCGCAGATGAGCAGCTTAGTCCATCAAAGTCACTGAGAGCCTTTCAAGATGCAGTAAACAAGCTACGCATAAAAGTGCGACGAGATGATTGTGAGTGTTTGCGCTGCGTTTGAAATTTGATTTCTATCAAAGATGAAAGATTCCTCCCTCCATTCAAGTAAAATGAATAGTGTCTGCTCCTTTGTAAATCCAGCCCCGCCACTGTGCTCCGTTCCATTATAACATGTGCATAAACACAGCGATTGCTTTTAGATGAAATTAACACTACAGCTTGATTTGATAAATGCTTGTGTGCGGCGTGAAGCATCTGAATCTCCTCATCTATGGGAAACATCCAAAATGGGTGAACTGAGGTGACAGCTTAGCCAGCTTGTTTACCAGGCAGATGGAAATGCTGTTTTCTATTTATGCTGGGCATGACACACCAACCCCCTGAAGCAACTTAGAGAGTGGGAGAGGGAGGGGGCAGAGGAGACGCAGTTGTTTGACAGTGATTATTCTGTCTTAAGTAGAGTAGTGTTAACATTAGAACAGTCTCACTGCAGCTGTTTAGGCCTCGCTCTCTCTCACAACTAAACTGTCCGTAGTTATGAGGGGAAGTCCTGACACGCACAGAATCCCTTTTGACAAATTGAGGCCACTGGGAAATAAAATTGCAGTGGTGGGTACAGAGCTATGACTATGCTATACTGCAGCGAAACCAAGTGCCTGGACTGCTAACAGTTTTAGTGACCTCACACTGAAGTCCACTCTAGCGTCCATTCAGCGTGTCCCCTCTCCCCACTTCAACCCTGCCCTGCCTCCCTCCAGGCCCTGGATTTGGATCGTTGTGAGTCAAGGAGCTCCTCCAGACCTGCCAGAGTTTTTTCACAAATTGACATCAGGACCCTGCCAGAGAATGTGAGGTCTGGGCGGCCAACTTTTAACTGATACATGGCAGTACCATAATCGGCCGTGACAGCTCATTGTGAATCAGGGGAAAGTTGCATCTGCAATCACACGCGTGTACAGTAATTATAGGCGGTGCAGCCAGTGTGTGACACATGTGCCTCATGGGCAGCACAGTAATCCAGTGAAAAGACTGTCCTTCAGTTTTAGAAAGCTGTTTAAGGCCCTGGTGGTACTGGTGAGCATCTGCCTTCGTGAAGTCTCCTTGAGCAAGAAAATTAAACCCTAACCCGGCAGCCTGGCCTCTCTGGAGCAGAAATATTGTAGCCGTGAACAAAGTATCACATTCTTACTACAATTCTCTTTAATCGAGATGCCACAGATTTGCTCTCTTTGCTATTTTTTTTTTCCAAGAACAACTGTGATTTTCAATAAAAAACAGGCATGGCGACCCTGGATGGAACTGCACAAACATCTACACGCTTATTATAGCTCAACATAAAAGCTGAACATTTGAAATCTCAGCTTTGGTCTTTTCTATTAACACAGTTACCCAGCCTTAACATTTTCAGGCAAGCATTTCATAAGTGTCCACATTTGCGTGGGAGCTGGATGCATGACGCTTCCGTGTGATGGACTGCGATGGGTTTAAGTGGGAGATTATGGTGGGGGAAACTGGTGCACACATGCTGCGCAGATTCACAGCGTTAGCCTGTGGGGCCTGACAGTGGTGGTGCAGTGTCTAGTAGGGTGAAAAGTTGTGATAGTTCTTGGTGCCGACAGCTGGGAACAAAACATTTGGCCAAAAAAAAAGGAAAAGTGAGGGGTGTTGATGATAAAAGCAGCAGGGGTGCTGGAGCACTTTTGCTGGGGGCAGGAGAGTCTTCTTTCAGGGGATTTGACACTGTGCACCCACATCTGTTCATACGCACGTTCATCCCTGAACTGGTGAGGGAAAAAAATCATCTAACTCAATAATAAAGCCTTTTATTGTTTTCCCACTCTGACTGAGATATCTGCAATCAAGCTTTTTAAGCAAACCAAAAAAAAAAAAAAAAAGGCTTACTTCCTGAAGCACCACGGGCAGAGAAGGCCACAGTACTCTTCTAACAGAAAATAAATTCATCCATGGGCTGTCAGACGACCACTGAGCAATCCTCCTTTTCAAAAATGGGCATCGACATTGTCCCAGCAAATTATTATTAAAAGGCGTGCTGTGAGTGATGTGTCCCTGTTCTTCCTCCGTGAGCGGTGTTGTCTTCTGCACAGTGTTTTATCGGTGGTAATGGTGGTGCTGCTGATCACACAGCCGAGATTATTTTACGGTGTTATGTTCTTGTGTCCAATTGCATTTTAGGCCTGTTATATTGATTTTGTGTGGAGCTTAAGATCACTGGCAGATGGCCAATGTCTCATCATCCTCTCTGATACTGAGACAACGACTGAGTCAGTGTCCATTATTTGCAATTTTATACTTTGAGAGCGGCTGTCGACAGGACCGGAGCTCGGAACAGCCAGAAATCCCAGGACAAACTTCTGCAACCAAACAAAGTGACGTCGTATAGACACACAGTCATCTGCGTATAGGCTGTCATTATATATATATATATCATATATATATATGTCTTTATTGTACCGTGTGTAATTTATGCTGCTACCAATTTTTATCACTTTCATCACTTTATCACTTTATTAGCTTGTACTTATTTTATTCAACTATGCTGCTGAATTGCACAGTTTGTATTGTTGTATATTGTATATACCTACGTTAACTGTAATCCTTGTTGCATTTAGTCTACTTGTTATATTCTGTTTTATGTTAGCTGTAATTGCTTTGGCAAGTTACTTTTATTTATTGTATTACTTATTTTATTTTATTTAAGATAGCGTTATTTCTACTCTCTCACACTGTTACTTTTCCACCTTTGTATTGCAACTGTTGCACAGCAATTTCCCTCGGGATAAATAAAGCTTCTTGAATCTTGAATCTTGAATAAATCAGCTCAGTAACTTTGCAGTGTATGGAAAGGATTTTTACATTTCACCTGCATTTCAACAATCTTTTACAAATCATCATCATCTACAACCAGTTCCAACATTTTATTGTATATAACGTATATATGAATTGAGGCTGTTCGCATTCACACAGGCTAATTTCATCCGCTGGAGGGGTCGGTTGCCAACTGTAATTAACTCACACACCTGAGCTTTCACTGCCACTGAAAATGCAGAAAGATGAACTTAAGTAGCGGTGGCATAGTCTCATAATCTGTAGTACAGAAATATGTGAGTTGCTTAGTGCAACGTTGTTACAATCATTTTAATGCTGTTTTTATGTGGAGTAAACACTGGAATAAATACAAACAAAGGTACCCTCTCTTTTCTCTCCGCCACACACAGACACGCAGCTGTTTTCATTTCAAGCTGTTCTGTGATCTCGAACATTGCTATCAGCGAGCCAAGGGCTTTGTAGGATATTGGGCTGTCAAGCCAAAAAGCAAGCAAACAAACAAAAAAATTGCAGTATTTAGCAGCATTATAGGTAAGTTTCTCTTCAAATATGCAATGGGAACGTAACCTTGTTTCTGTAAATTATAGGCCACTGTGAGCTGCATTACACACCTGTTGATGTTGTTTTTATTCTTTTGTTGTGAAGAATCAATCAGCAGTGAAGCACAAACCTTTGAGAAGGATACAATAGGCGCTTAGGCTCAAAAGCTGCCTGCTTACCCTAATTCACAGACAGACCAAACTCATGAACGCAAATACGTCATGTGTAACATCACAGTTATATCATGTTACTGTTTGGAACTGTCAGCGTATGAATCTGCAAAGCCGACTTATTTTCTGCCAGAAAACAGAGCGTTTCTCAGGATCTTACTATGCGTGGGTAGAGAACTGAACATGACACTTAAAATACTACTTTGCTGTTTCACGACTGCGCACAGGTGGGTCTTCTTTGCCCCGTGCGAGTGTGCCTTTGCTGTTAGAAGCTGTGAAGTTGTTATCAGTTGTTATATTTCTGGCTGGTTTGTTAATTATAATAGTATCAGTTTATCCAGGAAGTGTGAAAAACCTTTAGGTTGCTTGATTTGTTTATTCAACAATTCAAAAAACAAACATTTTTAATTTACATCAATATAAAACTGAGAAAATCAGGTCATATTTGGCACATTTGCAGGAAAAATCACTTAAAATTAACTAATTAATTATCACTTAATTAACTGATTATCAGATTTTTTGTTACTTTTCAATTAATTGACCAATCAGAATTACTAATCAGCAGTTAGTGATTATACATTTTTATTCCCATGTAATAACCGCTTTCTTCCTCTGCAGCGCCCTGTCATGCCTCCTCTGTAGGCTGTAGCAGAGACACAGGGGTAGCCCAGACAGAAAAAAACAACCACTCTTCCCAGTCAATTCAGGCCAACATTTGATTTAGCCAAGTTAAAATGGCAGCGAGTGAAGCAGGACTCTGAGAAAGCAGGATTCTCTTAGGACATCCTTATCATCTATTCTTTCATTTGTCCAAGGCGAGGTTTTGAGACCCGGAAATTCAGGGGATTAATGTCTGCTGTGATAACCGACAGGATGTGCCGTTGGACTTGAAGCTGCAATCCGCAAGGCTGCTGAACCATGACGCCCTTGCAAAGCATTTCATTTATATTTTAGGAATGAAATAAAAGGAAATAACTAAATCAAATGAATGATAAATGAAAGGACAAGGATAATCATAATAAAAAAAACATTCAGTGTAACTTTTAAACGCTGACTGTGTAGGTGAGGTAAAAATTGGGAGTGGAGGCACAAGGAATGCTAACCCCATCCTCTCTGCAAAAGCCGAGGCACTTTATTCATCAAAGACGGGTCAGGCTGCCCTCATCTCCACCAGGTGGGTTTCATTAAGTTGTCATCCTCAGCTGCGGTGAGCGAGCCGCTTGTGTGTTGGTGGCTCTCCGTGGTGCTGAAACGCTCCACACTGGCTGACTGCATTCGCTGGCGTTCATAGTGAAAATCTACCTTCAATGTTCAGAGCATGTTCACACGTGTTAAAGTGACGTAATTTTACTGCATGCTGACTATTCATTATTTAGTTGAGCTTTTTTATTTGGGGTTTGTCATTGAGATTAGAACATATTACATATGCACGCTCATCAAACTGTTCAGTTGAAGCGAAATACTAAAATTAGAGGTTTTAATGAAACTCATTGTTTGTTTGATTTATACCAGTATGTCAGTGTACATAAGAATTGTGGTATACATATTACTGGATGAAATGACAGAGTCAAGGCAACTTTATCTGCGCAGCACCTCTCAGAGTGCTTCGTATAAGGCAAATAATGGATTAAGACAACATTTGAAAAATGAATTAAAATGATTGAGGAGGAGTTAAGAGCGCAGCAGAGAAATCAGTCTGTCAAAGCAGAGAGGGAGCAGCACATTTTGAAATGTTTAAGTTTTGACAATCACAATCTGACAGGAGTATTTACTGTTAGCTAATCCAAATTAATACCTGATCAATCAAAGTCCAGCATCAGGTTTATTAAAAGAGGCAGTTGACGCATGAATTGTCTCTCAGATGAATGAGTCTTTCCAGTTTGTTTCAGTGGTAATTTACATGGTGCTGAAAGCCAGTTTTCCCCGCTCCAGAGGTGGCATGAGGGACTAGTGAAGCTAACCTATTCTGCTATTCTATCTCAGTATGTGCCGACTTAGATGGTAATGTCTTTATAAAGTAAAATACCCACGGCCTTCAAGTGATGACTACCTGACCTTTTCATCCAACTCACAGAGATGAATGTGATCGCTACTTTGAGTGATGAATCAAATGGCACTGTGGTAATGTGAGCATACATGATATAACCATTAAGTGTGGGTAGCAGTGTTTTGTAACTGTGGGTCACCTTGACTGAAACGAACACCACCTCCACTGACATAGAAAAGATGACTTGTTTATAAAAACCACCAGGTAAAAACACTGCTGCACATATTTAATAACTGTTTAGGGCGTCATGTATTAACTGAACTGATCACAAGTGATACTACAGGATCTGTGTGGCTCAGTAATTACTTGAGGGGAACACTGGATAACGTATTATAGGTAGATTTCAGCAACATATTTTCAAAAATGAAGGTTAAGTCTGACCTTCTGAACTTTGTTTTTTTTATTTTATGCATTAGTTGTGGATCCTCTTAACTTCATACTTGGCAGACATAGGAAAAAGCAGCAGAGACTGCACAGAGAAAGAAAAGCAAACAGGCAGCACTGGAAATACAGATTTTGTGGCTCAGAGACACTGCTAATGGAAATTTTATGCTGCTATTGGACCCTTAACAGAAGAGGAATAAATTCACAGCTGTGTTGCCGCTTAAAAAAATGAATGGTGAGTGATGATTGAAGCAATTAGTGCCATTTAATTTAATTGTCCACATATTCCTATTTAATTGCCCCGCTCACGCATATCAATCCATTGGGTCTAAGAAAGGGAATATGTTTATGAACGGTGAATGTCACTTGAGCCTTGTATAAATTGATGGTGGTGACACTGCAATGTTTTTCCTATAATAAGGAATTAACTCTCCAACTGAGAAACATGATTTGAAAACAAATGAACAGTAAAAGGGATTATTTGAATTGGAAAGAAGCTGTAGGTAATAAATACATCCCACCAACTGCCCTAACTACCAATGGTAAAGTCACACATTTTACACTTTTCTCGTGTTCACACAGAAATTCTCTGACTTTGGAAGGCTGTTGTGGACAGGAATAATGTGTCCTTTGAGGCAGAAACCACAGTCTGCATTTGAGTTCTCCACCAAACCAGGAAAGTATACCTCCTACTCTTAATTTTACTGTACTTCCCCTCATTTGTGTCCCTTGTTTGCATGGTGCAAAGTCATTAAAAACGAACCTGTCACCATGCAGCGTTTTCAAACCCAAGTGTGTATGGCTCACTATGCACAGTTCATGAAGATTCATTTGGCAAGCTGCACTGGCTTATTTCTAGGATCCACCGGGGCTATAACTGTGATACCACAGTGACATCCTTTGATAAACTAAATTGCATCATTACAACAACTCCATGTGCAGATTTGTTTTGTTTATGGGATCTCCTCTGCGCTACACAGACACAATGAAGACAGCTTTGCAGGAAGGCATTGAGGTTTGTCTTTACTAATCACGCTGCCAAGACTCTTGATTACACCCGCAATAATCAATGTGACATCCTAAATAGAAAAAAGAGAAAATGAAAACCTACACTGTCTATGAGGGATTTGTACTCATAACGCACTCAACGACCAAATGATCAGAGATTTTATTTGTCAAGACTTACAATTACATTTTTGAGCAGCAGTAAATCAGGTGTGTCCATGTTTGTGGTTACGGCTACCTATTGGAAAAAGATCAGGATGAAATATTGTTATTGCTCCTCTGGGCTGAGAAGATGCTTGTTTCAGCATGTTTGTGCATGTCACCCTTCCCAGCACGGCCCCAATTAATGCTGCCTTGACAAATTTCCCCCATAGTGGGAATCATATTTTCAGCGCTTGAAGGGCATTTTGCTCACTCTGGCCCTCACAGTGACCTAGCTCCAGCTCCCATTTACAACCTTTTCACGTCACCTGACACATATAATCCACTCTGTATTCACGGACCGACCCCGGGACGCCATATATCTCCTGGCTGTACTCCATCTGTCACATGTTTTACCAATCAAATGTATCTATCTAATCTAATGTATTGTTACAATGTATCAAATGTAACATTCTCCAGTAAAGAAACACTTACCATGATTTAACTGCCCCACAACAGTAATGTACAATAACCCTTCATTTTATGGGTCCATAATTTCCTAATAATTTGCAGGGAAGTTGAGCTTTGGAAATGCTTACCTACTGTATAAGAAAAGTGATTCTGACAGGCTCTAGGAGCTGATTTGTGTTTTTCTTACTAGTTTTAGAACAAATACAGTTAATCGGTTCATTTTCGCTCAGTACATCTCAGCTCAGCCTGGCAATCACAACTAAGTCCATTCTACCTGAATTAATACAAAAAGGAAAAGTCGAGCAACAAATTAAAGCTTTAACTAATGTACTAATGCGAGTTGTGGATGGTTTATTATAGTCTCTCTTTATTATATAATAGGATTTTTTCCTCATTCAAGTCTGCAGTGCTTTGCAAAATCCCAGTGATGATTATTCCTTTCCTATTTTATGTTGAAGAAGTAGAACTCATTGCTTATTAGACAGGTCAATCAACCATAAACGTCTATAATGTTAAATGTTAAAGCTGCTTTTCCCTCTCAAGCATTCCAAGTGGATATGAATAAGAAAAAAAGAAACAGACGTCCAAATTGGGTTTGTTGTTGTTGTTGTAACTGAAGAAAGTGCTGTCATTTAGAAGGGTGTGCAATGAGGACGCGACTGCGTTTACGTTATTTGTAGATCAGCGGGCAACAAACAAACATTTTCTTCTATCTTCTCGGTTCTGGATATTGTAACAAATGAACATAAACATCCTGCTATAGCCTGAGCCATTTCGGCAGCCTGCAGACCTAAAGATGTGGCTGCGTGTCTCCTCACATTTCCTATATTTTGACAGTTAGACAGACTTTTCAATGTTCACTCTGTGCACATGACTGAGCCTGAAGTGTGGGTGTGTAAGTGAATGTAATAAAGCCTTTGACCCATGTTGATCAGTCGGCCATGCGAGCCAGTTTTGATTTTGAAATCTTTCTGTTGCTGAGTTTTCTTCCCCCTGTAACATTTGGCACATGAGAAGAACACAGATGCCAGATGAAAGCTTACATGACGGGATTTTGGGTGGAGACAGAAGAAATCATTGTCCTTCAAACACCGTATATTATCTAGCATTTCAAATATTTAGACATTTAGTTTTCGTGCTCAACCAAAATTGAAATGGATGTTTTCACACAAACTTGTGCTTTATTTGTATTCAACTAAACCAAATGTTAGAAATGACACATTTTGTACCCTCTATTATTCAATCTGCCAGAATAGTTGACGGAAACGCTACAATAAAATTCATTCACACACTTTCCTGGAATAGCAAGACTTTTTAAAATAAAGCTAGTAACTAATGTCAAAGCACTTCTGATAGACAGTTGCCTGTTTTTAGTTCTCTGAAGCCATCAGATTCCAGTAAAACATATATCAGTCAATTAAAAATATAATCTACAAGCAAGCATTTTGATGAGAAAATGCCGCATGTGATCACCAGAAAAGCTTTCCTCTTGTATGAATGAAGATGAATGAATTCTTTTTCTGGCCGGTCAATAACCAGCAAATAATACAAGACAAGAGACACAGTGCTCTCCAGAAAATATAAGTGAAATGAAATATTACAGGAAATCAACGCTGTGCTGATGATGAGCTGCCCAAGTGAATCTAACACTGTTCCATTTAATTCAGAGCTGCTGCATGTCAGTGCCAGTTGGGGGAGTTAATAGCATAATTTGAATTACATTTTGTGATCGCCTGTCACAATCCCCACAAGGTCAAAAAAATGTCTCTAAAATCTTACTTCCAGACCTAAGCTCAAAGTCGCCTTCATTATAAAATGTTAATTAAATTACTATTACATTATAACCTATACTATACTTTTGAGAGTAATGTGAATTGAGGCCTTCCTCTGAAAATGAACAGATATAGCTCTGCAGTAACACCCAGTGCCAAAGTGCTGCAGTGACCGATCAGAGGTGGTAGAGAGAAATAAATAGGAGAATGTCATGACCTGAATGTAGGACAATGAAGGAAGGCGATGACAATAAAGGCTAAAACCTGACAGCTAAACCTTAGTTTGCTCCTGAAAATGATGGTGCAGCTGCACGCAAATGAAAACACTGAGGCTGCCAACCACACTCTTAAACTTTCAAGGTGATACCTGTTTCTTTGTATCAGCAGGAAACTGTTGCCAAGGGAACTGAATTACTTGACTGTTGATAAAGAATGTCAGGCAATCAAGAGGGAGCTGGAGGCGCTGAAGCACAGTCTGATAGGGCGGCACCTCCACCTCTTCTCTGAACAACGATGTAGGAAACCTGACAATCCATCAGCAATTCCATGGATACGGGTCAGATTCTTTGTGATCATAGCCACACCGCTGTTGTTGTCTAAATGTCTCTATGTGAGTGACTCTGCTGCAGTAGAAGCAATGTAAAGCAAAGGCATTCATAATGACAGTCATTACCTGACAAAAATAGACCTTGGAAGGTCACCTGGAAGGCACAGCCAGTTAAGAGAGAGAAGCAGCTAACAAATGTCAGTGTGCCACTCTCTAAAGATTTCAGCTGGATAGCCAGATAAACCAAAGATCTGTAGCTTGACGTTTTCCTTTTTCCTTCCTACAGTGTGTTGGCAGCACAGCTTCAAAGGAGGGCAGTCAAATCTGCACACCCAAACCCCTTGTCTTTATGTAACATACCTAATTTAACGCTACTTGTATCAAGTAGGAACTCTCACATCTACTCAGTGGTCAAGTGACTGTAATCTGGCTGAGGAATATTTTGTTACAAGCTCTGTGTTTTAAAGGCTGTACTGTATTTTTTTTACTAGCTGGTTATGTTGCGCTCATGAGCACAAAACCATGCTCATGCTATTTCCCCACATAAAAACTACTACTAGTGATGCATTAGTAGCTCAGGCACTGCAGAACCTCGTCAGTGTGGCGCAATTGGTCACCTTGCGCTTCTTGTTAGCTGTTCTTTTTATTGACTGATCTCATGAGTGGTGGAGCAGGCAGAACTATTGATATGCCATCCCTCCGTGGCTCGCTGTGGGGGTGGAAATTGTGCAGCCAGTTTCACTGAAATAAAAAAAATAGAACCATGCAAATACACAGCGTTATAAATCTCAAAGAGAAAGTGCACACATTTTTTGGTCTGTCAAATTTTACAGTTTTATCCTTCCAGCTTTCTTCATGATGTCCAGTTAGGTCTTGCATGAAAATTATTGGTACAATAGGTATTCAGTCTAAGTATGTAAAATTACATCTTACATTATGGCTGTTTAAATGATTAATTTCTATGGAAATCTATGAAATACTGTCATGGATAAGCCTGGAATAATCTCAATGATACATAAGTAATTCCCCTTTTACTTTAGATTTTGATTGATCCCACATCTTTTCTTTAAATTATGATTTGCACATTCTAATGTCAGTGAAGCATACATATTTTAATGATATTTAAAGGCATCAGACAAACCCTCCGATCTTTAGTGCTTTGATTGTGCCGTGAAAGAGAGGCATTCATCTGTCCTTGTAAAACATAGATTTTATTCAGGTAATGAGCTGAAAAGAAATCTTTCCGGCGGAACTTCAAAAAAATGGATGATCAAAAGATAAAATTTGACTCATTGACTGACCTTTAAATAGTGTCAAATGAATCAACCAGTGCCCATACATGTCCATACGATTATGTCAAGTCAAAATTGATGGTGCATTTATTACACCTCTCTTAAAAAAAAACAAACAAACCAAAAAAAAGGAGCCAAAAAGGTTAAAATTATCATGGATAAATTGGATTTATCGTCATTACTCAATAACTGGGATGCACTGATTTTTATAAAGAATCCAATTTTCTCTTTCTTTTTGAGTGTTTTATTTGCAGGTCTGAAAAGTGATGGGAGCAGAGAGTGTGAGAGCTCGCTGCATACTCATCTGAATCATGCTCAGTTCATAAAAACTAAGCTGCAAATTGGAAGTAATTATGCTCCACTTACCACAGAATCACCTCTCTGAAGACTCTTACAAGCTTAAATGTTTGAATAACATCGCAAGACAGAACATTTTATTTTCTTATTTGTTTATATAATTGAACTAACTAACTAAAATTATAACATTATGTTCAATGAATACTTTGGAATACACCCTGCTCTCATTTTGCCGTGCTTAGATGACATGAAAAGCAATAGTTGAGGTAATGCTGGGAGAATCATAAAAAGCAACTCTTAAGGATTTTTGGCTTGGTGTTGCATGAAATCCATTGACAGTGCGATGTGAAGCCATATTTTTGGCAGGACTTATGCAGAAAAATCTGCATGTAACAAAAGACGCTGCCAATTTACCACCAAATCACAATCCACCAAATTAATAACCCTGACTAAATTACTGTTGCTCAAATTTGGTTTCACACAGAGCTTAGTTTGGCTCATTCAAATGGGGGATCAGAACTTTTCGAACTACACAGGTATTAAGTGTCTGGAACTAATGGATGCTCTTATGTTAATGGGGGAAGTTTCTGATAGATTTAGCATTACAATTGATCCTGTTTTTGGAAACTAATTAAACACGACTTTGTACTGCACAGCTTTCTGTTGAATATTTGAAACAATGTTGCTGTTTCCATTTTCCAGATGCAAAGCCTACCATTCTGGACTCAGTCAACAAAAGGGACATCACCACAACACACATGACGAAGGGAAAAAGAATGTGAACACCATACTTTTGATTAACAATTTATAACATCCTTCAGTTTGCAAAGGTTTCCACAATCTCCTTCATGTCTTTGCTTTTCAGGCACAAGCGTGTTAGTGAGGTCCAATGGTGATGTTGGGTGATGAGATCTGTTGTCTCACTGTTGGCACTCCAAGCCGATGGTGAAGTTTTAGTCAAGGTAAAATTCCTCCACAACAACCCTGGATTGTGGTTTCTTTGTGGACATTGCTTTGTTCACTTCCTGCCAAGCTTCAGGCTCTGCATTTGTGGCTGAACCAAAGTGGTTCAGACACATTTAGCGACCACCACTTACTGGTGAGGTTTAGGTGACGATGGTGAAGCAACTGTTCATTCGAAAACAACAGTGGTGACTGGGGGTCTGGGTAGTGAGAGATTAATGGTTTATCCAGCCTGTCAAGTATTTATTAATGGTTACAACAGGAAGATGGTGTATCAAACCATCTTACTTGTCCCTTTACAGAAACTGGCCTTCCTCTTGACAAAGTTTGAACCCACTGTTTCTGAAATACCTTTGTATTTCAAAACACCTAAACCTCATAAAACATCCAAACATCACCTGTATAAAGGACCGATGTCTGCATACTTCCAGGCAAAACAATGACTTTGCACTTGTTGTCCATTTAACAGCCTCTCTTTAAGATGCAGTATCTCATTTTTGCTTTTCATACGACATGTATACATATGCATTATATAGCAAATGTGAAAGTGGTCTCACTCTTGGAATTCATGGTTTATGTTAATTACAGTGTAGGTAATTGTACCCACACATGAAGTGCATTGTTAATTGTACGGTATTTTTTAGATCATGTTTCCATATTAAGCATTTGAATAAGCTGATATTTTTACCCTCATGTTGGCATTCGTTTCAGTTTCCTTGGCTGTCATTTACTTCCTACAAAGCAGGACTCATGAGGAGGCACACGAAGAATTAATTTTCCATCATCTACACTGCTAGAAGGTTCCCATTGTGTTTATTTGGCCACAGCCACATCCGACTGTCTTGAGTCATTTGTTTGACAGCTGAAGTAAATATAGTTTCACTCACAGATTTCACTGAATTTATCTGCTTGGCCTCATCACAAGCCATAATTAAGCAGGGCTGTTTTTTTTTTTTGTTTTGACAGTAGACTATTAACAACTTGGTTTAAAATATTTTCCTTTTTGGTCACAATCTGTCAATACCCTCTTAAGGCCTTGGGACAAGTAAATATATTATTCAATATTTACATCACTGAGATGTGTTAACCTTTCCTTACTATTTCCATGCTTAATCTCCTTTTTGCCTCCCTCCAGTGGCCTCATAAAATTTCCGTCTTTCTATCTCTCATGGATTTAGATAAAACAAGCTGCCGAAGCACCTGTTTCCTTCTCTTCTTCTCTAAGTTGGAAGAGGCTCAGCTGCCAAGCATAGTCTCTCTGATTCTACTGCAGCAAACCTGAAATTCATCTCAACTGGGAATATCACTAGTGAATGTGAGACATCAGTTTTTGAGGTAAAGTCATTGCAGAGAAGGTTAGTTTAATGTTGTGGTGAAGAAGTTCTCATGCACGCATACAGCCTTGATTGCAGCTTGTTTTCTGTCTGACTGTCAGGCTGGGGTGGTGCAGAATGGAGGGCTCGTTATTTACAATACCTTTGAGAAAGAGTTTGGCATTTTGACTTATTCACTCTCTTGACAAGAGATGAGAAGATCAGTGCCTCCACTGTATCTGTAAATGTGAACCCAAAGTCAGGAGATGGTTGGGTCGGCTTAAAGACTAGAAAAACAGAGAAACAGCTTGCCTTGCTTTGTCCAAGAAAAAGCTTCATGTCAACCTGTTGATAGAACCAGGCTCCCAGCTGTCCCCCCGACTTTATACTATGATAAGCTAACTGTGACCCAGGTGTAGCTTCATATTTAGGATGGAGATTAGCATTATCTTTAGCAGCTCTCAATAGAATACAGACCAGTTCAATGTTACTGCAAACTACAAACCGTAAAGGGGACATGTTATGAAAAACCCGTTTTTTCGTGCCTATACATATTTAAACTAGTCCCCTCAGCCTACCAACTCAGAATGAGGAAGGCAGACAAGTCCTGCATCGTCTCTACAGCCCACCCACTGGTAAAATGGGGCTCCTACAGGCTGTTCAGATCCAGCTCCTGCTGTTACGTAACGCCGTCCTCCTCAGAGTGAAACCACTGAGACCACTGGGGCGTTCATCCCGCTAGGTGAAGTTTGCTGTTTCCAGCGGTAAGCTAGAGGTGTGTTGTGATGTCGTTGGTCAGAGCCAGACATGCAGATTGCTCTGTTGCTGGTTGTAAAAACCAAATGCCTATATTCTGTCCCAACCCCAGAAGACCAGAGGAGAACGTGGCTGCGTTCCTCCCGCTGTTCGCAATCAGCTTCTGGGTCATAGCTATAGTGTACAGCCACGAGCTGTTCGTCGGGAGAACTCCGCATAGATAATGAGGGTAAGGGATGGGAGACTGCAGACCCTCCTCAGAGGCTAAACTTCAGAGGGTTTTTTTTTTGCAAGAAATTTCAGAAGCTTGTTTTTAAGACATCCAGTTTAAAACAGCTTTCAGCTGCCATAATATGCTCCCTTTAATAATAACAATGTAGTTAAATTAACACCTCTGTGACAATATCAGTCAAGACTGAGATTTATTATTTTTGTGGAGACATAATGTTGCATGGGATCCCATTCGATTGTGCAAGTGTACCTAAAGAAGTGGCCGGTGAGGTTATATTGAGAAAAGGAATTTAAAGTAGATTGACGCACAAAGATGGCTGCTTTGAAATTTCAATTTACTGTGGAGTAAGCATATGCTGTGCCATTCCTGGTCATACAATTTCTCAGCCTCTTGTGCTGTCATACATTTTTACTGAATAACTGGAGCACTATGAGTACAGATTGGTCAGTGACTAAATGAGATAGCAATTCAGATCTTGTATTGGATCTGACATCGTTTCATTCACACTGCCCATAGCTACTGAACAAATTGAGAAATCACTTAACTCGAGGGGGTTGAGAATGATGAGAAGTCTGAATCGAACAAAGACAATTTATACCCTACCTGCCTTTCCAATGACTCCAATCCTGGCTGCTGTCCAGCAACTGGTCCTAATCACTCACTAACTCTGAAACTCTCTGACTTGCTCAGTGCTGAATGCTTGAAATGGAAGAGGCTGTTGCTGGGAGCCTTCCACATTTCCAAGGCTGTCTGAACAAATTGGTTAGCGAGGGGGACGAGTTTGTAATTGTTGCAGAATCAGATAAAAAGGTGCTTGACTCAGACGTGACTCATATAACTGAATTCCTCGAACTGAACAAAAAAATAAAGAAGAAGTGGGTCACAGTGGGTCATATGTTATTTTACTAATTCATGTTGTATCTATTAGACATGTTCTGCAAAATTAGCTAAAATAACATTACTTAGAAATGAATAAGCTGAAAATTTCTGCTGTCCGCTTGATTGAAGAATGTTCTCATAGCATTTGAATAATTCATGTGAAGAACATTTTCAAGAAAATTAGATTTATTTCAACATGTCAAGATGCTGCTAAGCTGTATTATTTTTGAAGTCCACACAAGAATCGGCAGAGCTGTTAAAGTCTCTTAAAATCTCTCTTACTCACTCCGTTACAGGCGTATTTGACATTCTGTATCTTCTGTTTCCCCTCCAGATTTTTCTATTTCAGCCTACGAGCTCTCCTTTGTTGCGTGAAGTAAACACCTTTCGTGCCAGCAATGTTCCACCCATGGTAAGAGTTCAGAAAGGATCCCTTAGTTCTTTAAGATAAGATGTGCAATTGATGATCGCACCACATGAGCCAGACCTTGAGCCAGTAATTTTGCTGCATATGAAGCTCTCCCCTGCAGATCTGTTGTCTGGGAATAACATCAATAGGCTCATGGCATGAAGCGAACAAAGTGCGACAGTGTGTAGTTTTGCTGTGATGTAAAGCTCCACTGATGAATTTTTCATTAAATAAACCTGTGCTTGATGCTGAGGCAAATTATGGATACATTTAGTTAAAAACATTCAACGCCCTTTAAGAAAGCACAGCACAATGACAAGATTTTAAATTGCTCAATTCAAAGAGGTGCTACACTGCAATGTGTTATGTTTAAAGCACCTACACCAGACTGTGTAATCCTTAAAAAGGACCTTTTATCTTACTCCTTTGTCCAACCTTGTCTCCTAAAACTGTTTACATACTACTCATTCACAGCAGCCAATACATTTTAAATGAAACAAAATGTTGCAACAAGTCCTGCAGATTAAAGAACAAAATACATTGTCAATCCTCTCCAGAACAAGACACAAAAGCCTTTCCTGATCTGACTGTCCATTTTAAAACCATACTTTTCTCAGTTTAAACAATTTTGTCATCAGACACAACCATGGTTACGGTTTGGCAAGGTTCAGGCATAAATGCTGCCTGATTAGGGCTCAGCTGTACTAGAAGAGATGTGGTTTAGACGAGGAGCTATCGGAGCACATAAAGAGTCTGTAGTTAGAGCTCGAAGTTGTGGGGGTAAGAAGCCAACAGTAATAAACAGTAAATGGGCTTTCAAGGCTTTCGACACTAAAGGTGCTTTTACACTACAGATCAGCAGTCGCACGAAAGGAAACTGAGGAAACTAACTCATTCACACACCCATGGAACAGTGATGGGGAGCACTTTGGGGTTAAATGTCTTGCCCTAGGACATTTTGGCAAGCAGCCTGGTGGAGCCAGGGTTTGAACTGCTGATCTTCTGATAGGTGGACAACCCGCTCTACCTCTGAGACATGGCTCAGATAGAAAGGGCAGGAGACAAAATATTGTTTAAACGTAAGAATAATGATGCACATCTTTAAATGGTCCACCCTGGAAGGATTTCACAGTGTTGCACTTAGTGTTCAGATGAAAAGTTCAGATGAATAGCTGTGAAAAATATAACAGAGAGCCAAAGAAAAATAATAGAAACTAGAGCACAGAGTGAAGTGCTGAATGTTGGATAATCAGTTTTAGAAAATTACGGAAATGGTCAGACACAGCCTCACCAATCTGATGTCATAAAGGTGTGGAGAGAGGAGGTTTTGGAAGCTTGACAACAACAAGAAAGTAAGGCTGAAAATCACTCCCTACCACGGCAACACGAGAAGGGAATTAAGGGACTTTCTGTGGCCTGCAAGGGCAGTAAGGTTTCCCTCACGGTAAACATTGACACACAGGACTTTAATAAACTGCAAGCAAGAATAGCACTTAATAATAAATGTTTGATTAAAGAGGAGATGAGGAATCGAGGAAATATTGATTGTGTAAAATGAAATAATATAAACATAGACATTGTACTGTGATTACATGATATTTTTGTTATAATCACAAGATAATGGAAAATGTTAAAGTGAGAAAAACAATATTATAAAATGTTGAGCAATGAGCTGAGCAGATGGGTATCACTTCCTCGTGTCCTTAGTAGGTCTTGGGGACACTTGCAGACAGGCACAAATATAGTATATTTAGAGACATATAGTGGATAAAATCACTGTTTTAAGGTTACAATATTTTTCTTGTAATGGTTACAATAATAATCATGTGGTTAAGGTTAGGGAATGATAATGGTCATGAAAAGATAGCAACGTTGACTGTCAAAGCCCTTTCAGACACAACATGACAACAGCCCTGCTGTGCTCTGAAACCCATTATTTTAAATGCTTTGCGCTGCACCACATGATTTTTTTTTGGTGTGTGCTCCTCGGTGGGCTCAGGCTTGCATAGCACATAGCTCAACTTGGCTGACCCCTAGCTGGACTGAGAAAACATGCCATACAGAAAAATTGTTCATCTCAAAACATATTAGGCAAAGCCATTCAGTATACACAGACAGGGTTGCGTTTGGCTCGTTGCCCTTCTGCCTCCTTTTAAGAAGTCATTTAGATGTTTCAGGCTTTCAAGTGACACATAGGTTCATTGTTTTCATATCTGTGCATTTCTGGACATATACAGCAGTTACACCACTGTCATGGTGAGTAAAGAGATTTCACGCTGTCTCAACTGTCATTGAGAGAGTTAATTGCTTAAAAGAGTCCCTATGCAGTTCAACCAAGACAGGATTAAACAGCAATAGATCTTCCCCCTCATGCTTTACACTGACATCCTTTACCGAGGAATATGTACTGCAAAGGCACTAACAAGCATGAGTCCTTAGTGCTATTCACACTCTCTTCTACAGGAATGCAGAGTTTGGCTGGTGTTTTTTTTTTTCTGAATGCAGGCCAATAAGAAATGAATCTGTAGGGAGCAACTGAAACTCAATCTTCTCTTAAAAAAGAGGTAGCAGTGACAGCTGTGCATGGTCCTCTCTGGATAATTTTATTTATTAGACTTAATAAAACACAGACTAGGTTAAAGAAGTGATGAATGCATTAATGTCTGCCTGTGTTTCCTGTGGCATAAGGAGCATTTTGAAAGAACATTTAGTACAGCATAAAGATGTCACATTGCTAAACATACGCATTAGGAAAAATCAGCTTGTTGTTTTTTTCTCCATGTATATTAATGTGCAACAAACATACTTTGCATGTCGCACCAGCAACAGCCAAAAATGACAGCAGGAAGAGAAAACAAGGTTATTTTTTCGTGTCACTCTGATCTTGTGATCCCCTTGCAGAGATTGTTTTGAGCTCTGATGATATTGGTCAGGGAGAGCAGCTTCAGTAGCTTTACCCACAGTTGGTGCTGCATAACAGTAGCTATTGAATATTGAATGATCAGCCCCTGGGGAAATTAATGGGGTATCACAGCAAACAGGCTCTATCACAAGTCTGGTTAAAATGACAGAAGCAGGGAAGAGAAAAAAAAAGGAGCCGTGGGCCAAAACGCTGAGCATACTTAGTGTTATCTATTGAAGTTGCAGAACTGCAGGTGCCCAAGGCTCGACTCCACTTCCCTCTCCCTTCCTGTGTATGCACTTGACTCCTGTGCGGAAAGAGCAACAACAGCTGTTTAACCTGAAGCACTATTGTCCAACTGAGGGATTTACGGATAAAGGCTCGTCAATGTAGAGCAGAGAGAGAGAGAGTTGTCACAGCCTGCCTGTGAATGCACCACATCCACCATTCCAATATAAAATGACAAGTATGGCGCCTGAACAGCTGCTCGCAAACTTACATTTTGCATAACTTGCAAGATCTCTGAACGTAAGCATGCCCTGTGAGAAAGAAGAGTGAGCTTGAAACCAATAATATTAAACAGGATTTCCTGCGTTGAGAGTTTTTTTTTCTTTTTTAATGGCAGATACAGTACGCACTCTGAAGTCTGAACAGGCTGCCTCCCTGTTGGACAGCTGCACTAATGGAAACCTGCACAGTCTCAATTATAGCCAAATCCCAGATCTACTCTAAGTGCCAGGTGGAAACAAGACATTGTGTATTTACAATTTTATTTCCCTACTGAGACATAACAAGAAAACACAGAAGGAGAAATGAGTGTGGAGCCGAAAGGCAAATGGTTTGCCATAGAGAGACCAAATTAGAAAAAATATATGCTATGACTGTAGTGTGGAGTGTGTTTTTTCTTGTCTCTTCTGTTCTCCGCTTTGTCTCTGATTTGACACTTCCCTTCATATCCTTGTTTCTTACATCTTTTCCCACACATGAACTGGTATTAATAAGAGAAGAAAGGCCCTCATTTATCAAACAACTGTACGATAGAAAAGTGGGTGTGTGTCCTTTCCACTCGAGGCTCAGCATTTATCAAAATGGATCTGAGCGGAGGCTACGATCAGATCAGATTTCACATTCAGTCTCAGCTTATATGCACAACTTTTTGAGTTACAGTGGATTGGGGTGCAACACAGGACATCTGGCTGTGTGGGAGTCAGACGGACAGCCAAGGAGACAGGCAGTCTCTCTGTTTTAGCATCTCAGACTTTGGTTAGTGAGATTGGATTTAGGTAAAATGTTGCATTGTTCTCAAAATGTGTGCATTCAATTAATATTGCTATTATTATGAATAATATGTACTGTGTTTGCAATGTTATTTCGCTTATCTTATTGATGATTATCAAGTGTGCTTTATTTTCCATCTTGACAAACTAAATAAAGCTCATTATTGCAAATGCAGTCAAATATTAATCACTTAAAAAAATATGTAGCCTATGATAAAACATACTGACCAGTTTTTCTTTACCCAAGTGAAAGAATTGCAACTTAAGCTATTAGTTTACTATTTAGTTCATACAGGGTCAATGCTGTTCAGTGGCAGCAGTGATTTTTCTCAATACTGCGTTTTTCCAACTTCCTCTGAAGCCACTTTTCAGACTGTGGAACAAAACTAACTTCAATTTGACATGTTATTGTTTTTTAATTTCAAGGTCAAAGACGTTTCCTTTGCAGGACATGTTACGTATCTAGATATCATAAACAGAATACAAAGGGTTTTGATAATTAAATGACAGATGATTTGTTAACCCTATACTTAAGATGATTTATCCACTCAGATCTGGGATGGTTTCTATATTCATATGATAAATGAGGGCCTGTTTGGTGTGAAAATGCACCCACTTGACCTAAACTTCAGACCAGACATACGGTTCGGCTCATTTTTATCATTCCTTTCTTTTTTTTCCCATTTTTTACATTTGAGTCATTGTTTTCCTGTTAATGGTTTCTTCATTTGATCCTGAGCGCTTTGTAAAGTCTTTTCCAATATGAGGTTACTATTGATCATCCTTCTGACATTTGTCAATGATTGAAATATCATCTTGATGATAGTCTGCAGTTGATGAATCAGTGGTATTGCCACTGCAGTATGCTTTGAATAGCCACACGTCACGTTTGGTGACAGATGTTCTGTTTGAGATCTTCAGTGATGAAGTACAGTGGGTGAAATCTCACTTTTTCTTCTTTTGTTGCTCTTCTCATTGACGGGTCTAATAAGTGGTGGAGCAGACACCACTAATCGAAATGCAAATGGCTGTTTAAGGGCATTTTTACATCCATTTATGGGTCATTTTGAGAGTGGAAATGAAGCTTGTGCATGTGTGCCTGCTTCAACACTGATTGACATTTATAAAGCAGAATCAGGCGCATGCACAAAAAAATTATGCATACACATATTGATGCCTTGGTGCAGACACACAGATTTAGTCATGAATCTGTACAGAGATTTAGGCATTTGACCCCTGGAGAGACAATCAGACACTGCCATTGGGCCAGTCGGCAGCTTTCAAGATGTGTACGTGGTTGCGCTCAAGTTTTTGTGTACAGAGAGCAGTTGTGTTAGAGCTTTTTACCAGGGGGATGATGTTTATAGTTTATTTCCTGATGAACAATTTACTTGAGCTTAAGTTGTTGTTAAGTCCTGTAAGTTTCAACATCGGCTAGCACAATTCCTGTTGTTGTATACAGCTTTTGTTGGAAAGTTTCAAAAATTAAGTTATTCAAAAAATTTTATTTGTTGTTATATTTATGTTTTCCTACATTTTTCCTCACTGGGTCAGCTTTCATGCTAACTCTTCTCATTCCCTGAACTGTTTCAGGAGCAGTATATTAAACGATCAATATATAATATAATATAAATTCAAATAATTGTAAGAACACATTCCTATGATACGCTATGATTTTATATGTTGAGTTCAAGCAGAGTGAACTCAAAAATCAGAAAGATTTCACATCATGGATTATTTAGGGCAACACCATCTGTCTTGTGTGTGTTAAAAGACCAGCACCCATTGTTTTCTATGTAAGGGTGAAGACCTGCTGAGCCCAGCAGGGCACAAACCTCTCCTTTTGATTTTTCTATGGGATGTGGGTGAATTGCTTCTCAAAGCATAGCAGGAGATACAAGACTGACCAGCAATGGAAAAAGGCTGTAGTCGTAGGTCAGGAAGATATCTTTACCTGCTGTGGATAAATGTCTGTGGAGGAGAGGGTTGTTATTGAATTTTTTGAGATCTGTTACAAACAGAAACGAAATGCTGGTTGACAGAGTTGCTGATTTATCAAAAAAGCCCCCCGTCCAAGGTTGGGTTCATTTACTGTACACAGTGTTTACTAATGAAGGAAGCTACTAGCTAACCTCAAAGCACTGACAGCCCCACAGCGATGGGCGATAAGAGGCAAAGGTGATCTTGCATGATTTGTTTGCATGCAGCGGGTCTTCAGCACAGACCATCCACTTTGCTGCCATAACTTCCTTGGTCTATATGATGCGTTTAGTGTTATGATTCCGCTTGAACAACTTCAACCATATCTATGGTACTACTAAAAAAAAAGCATAAGATCACACCCGGTGATCTCTGTAGATTACATATTGCTCATCAGTGAGCTGCTCAATTTAATGTAGTGTTGCACCATTGAACACAAGTAATGCATAAATCAGCGCCGGCCCTGGGGGTTGACTCACCCTCCGCCCTGGAGTGTTCCCCTGTGATTCAGGCTGCTTTGACATTCACCCGCCTGCCCTCATGGGCAAAGTAACAGACCAGTAGCTGTAACCTTTACTCAACCAGTGATTTAGCCTGCCTGTCTACACTGATAACACACTCTATCAGAGTCAGCCTGAGAAGAGGAGATGAGGGTTGCTCTGTGGCACTGCTGTGCTAAGGTGGGGCCTTTAGTCACTGCCACCCATCCACTGTGTGTTAGCCAGCATCCTCCTTTTATCTCAGCCTTGGTAGCCTCTATTCCATACACCCACTGAACCTTAACACTCATCTATTCTACAGCACAAAACCGTGGTGTGGAGCCTTGAAACTCACCTACATGAGCTCACACAATGGCAGCCTCCAGATCCATCCAGTCAGATGTCCTTTCACTGACTCTTAAGCTCAATTCACTTCTATCTGTGTGGGGACTTTTCTTTGATTGGATGATTGTTGTCATTTTGATTATATTACATCATGACTTACTTCAGACATAATGGCTGTAACTACAGCAACAATGGCACTTTGATAAGCTGACTAATTTCTTTAGTAATTACTTTCTACACAGTTTCGCACAATAAACAGTAAAAACGTTTTTCTATTACAGACCTTGATGTTTTCTGCCTGAGATATAGCAGTACTGGAGACACTTGTTAGCAGCAATTACAGTACTGTGGTTGGGATTGTGATGCTGGTACCTGCTAGATGTCAAACACTGTAAATGTTTTTACACAATATGTGTATGTCTGAAATGCCAGTGGTTAGTTGGAGATTGTCATTAACACAATTGAATTGTGAATTGTCATTCACAACTAGTGAATGAGGCCCCAGCAATATGAGTCACAGGATTTGATTGTAATGAGTTTCAATTAACAGTCAAAATTTATGGGACATAAGAGATGTCTTAATTTTTCATGTTAAACATCAGATATAAATATTCATTCCTTCCCATATGGCATCAATGATTCTCTTTGAGTTTCTTTGCAAATGAGCGTTGGCAAAGCTTACTCAGTGCTTTCTGTCAAAGTTCCTGATGACAGGGACTTTTACAGAACAATCATCACCAAATAATGTGCTGCTGGGAGTTGTGTATTCAGGGCAAAAAGGTGTTTAACTGAGTGTGTATGCAGCCTTTTTTTTGAGCTTTTTTTTCCCCCCGCTGACAGATGCTCTCTGAATCTGTGCTGTGAGTGATTATGTTTGTCAGGACGGTGGTCTGTTTGCCGAGCACTGGAGAGTGAGATTGGGGAGCGAGAATAGCCACCTGAGATAGACAGTTGCAGCGCTGTGCTGATTGCCACTTGCTCTTGTGTGATTTTTAAATGGAGTTTCTCAGGTTTAAAAAAAAAAAAGAAAGCAAAAGTATACGCCCACTTCATGTCTACTCATCCTGCTGCACTGCCAATCAAAGCGGTACCCACCTTGCATCACTATGCCAATGCTTTAGCTGCTGCTAAGTTGCAACTGCAACCTAGATTGAGCCCCTCATGTCTACACCGAGATGCTACCGCCACTTTCACTCGTCCTTTCACTGAAGGGCCAATGATAGGACAGAAAAGAACAGTGTTTTCACCGTGGTCTGGATAAAGAATACAACACAATGCTTGTGTGTGTCTGCGTGTGTGTCTGTGTGTGCAATCAGACTCTGTTGCTCTTGCAATTGGAGTAACAAATTGTCTCCCTTGTAATCAGCCTCTCTTTGCCTGCTGTTCTCATCAAAATTCTTTTGAATGTTCTGTTGCCATGGTACCTTGAAAAATCTGCTGTGATTTTTTTTTTTTCCTTCCTGAGATAGCAATTCCTGTTTTTTTCTGTCTGCTTACCTCACAGACAAAACCACTTTGGATCAATTTGATGCAAAATTAGCACATAATGTAAAAATAGATTGTTTGGGGGTGAAAAAACGTACGCTGAGAGAATAAAAGATGTAATGTTCTGCTGTGTACCTCCTGTCGGATTTCTGTTGAATTAATTCTGTTTGAATGCATACGTAAACACTTCGAGAAATATGGGGTTTGAAATTGCTCTCGGCAGGACTGTGGAGACTCCATCAGGGGCAGTGGTTGAAATCATAGTCACCTCATTCACAGCATGTGCTCAGATCTTAGACTATAATATCTATATACACAACAAGCATCACAGGTGTAGGAGACCTTGGCTGAACTTTCTAATCTATTTTCAAAATAGTTCCCTCAGAAATGTAGATTGGATCAGATGTACTGTATAAGCTTGACTGCCAAAATACCTGTCTGATGTATCCAGAGATCAGGGAGTCAGATTTTAGAAATACTGACTTAATTTTTTTGGACTATATACACTTTCTCAGTTAATATATCTTCCCAAGTTTTGGTGTCACTATGACTACAGGGGACGAACACTTTTAAAATTGTTCCAGTATTGAGTGAGTCGTTAGTTGGGAATGGGCTGCATTGTACAATATAAGGCAACCACACAATGTGCAGCCACTAAAGGTGCTTGTTTTTTTTAACCTCTGACATGGTGAGATTGTAGTTATTAAAATTGTCCAGCAACATTATGAAACATACTTTTCTATGTACTGCCAGGTCAACACAGTACAACACAGTAATATTAGCGCATAGCATTACCTCCATCCTGTCTACAGCAGCTCTCTCCATATTAAAAAGCATTTTTCTTTAAGAAGTTCTGCTTTGGTTTAGGATTTCTTCTCTTCTACTGCTAGTATTAGTCATCCCAGTAAAAGTACTCTCTGCAGACCCAGTGGTCAGCACTGACAGTGTTAGCATCCATTTGTAGCATAACTAGCCACAACGTTAGCATGTCCGTATTTGACAAAGGCAGCCTATGAAAGCTGAGCAAAGTGTTCTGTGACATTTTGTCGACAGTTCAGAAATATGCATCCATGATCTTTTGTTTCAGAAATTTTAGAAAACAATAAGCCGCTATTTCTGACCTTCAAAACAACATGCTCTTCACAGGACTTCTCTCTTCAACTCTCATCCATGTTCCCACAGACATCTTCCATCACCGGAGAACTCTTGCGATTATCACAGAATTTGAAAATGAGACTTCTGTCAGTGGCTAAAACAAGTATTTAGTGGATGAGGCACAATGGCCATTACCTTTGTAATCTCTATCTGGCTAATGGTTCCCTCAATACTGGGTCAGTTACAAAAATTGTTGGCCCCAATAGTCATTTTGACATTAAAATATGGAAAAATAAGGTCCAGTTTAAAAAAGAAACCATGATACCTTTGATGAACACACTATATTCCCCTGACCAACACCAAATGTCAGACAGAAAATTAGTAATAAGCCTGTGAACATAGCAGAACACTTGGCAGCTCAGAAGTCATATATTTCCCTCTAGAGCTTGTTGAGACCAACAGAGCTTAAATGGGAGCTTACATTTGTTAGAATCATGAGAATGCATATGTGTCAGCTGGATGTGTAAATAGGCGCCTGTGAAATACATTTGCCATAACATCGTTATGAGGTGACAATGTCAGTGTTTTCAAGTGGCAAAAAAGAAGAAAAGAATGCAGCTTGAAATACGTAGAAATAAAAGACTGTTGAGATTTTCTAACATCGCTGTAAGGAACTTAAATTAATTCCTGAATTTCATGCCAATTTCTGCTGGAGATTGCATTCCCAACAAACTATGCATATTGTTAAAACAAAGTGAAAAGTGGATTTTGTATTTTGTAGTTTGGTTTATAAGTTTACTTATATTCTTGCTTGCTGTCAGCAGTCAGTAAGAACTGACATGTATCTTTACGTTCAAAGGGTAGAAACGCATCTGTCACAATGCAGCTCCTCCAAAGTTCAAGATCATGCTCTTGAAGAACAACAGACACAGCTTTGATGTCAAAAACCCTCACTCTCAGCCTTCATCTGGGTTACATTATAATTTGCTGTCAACACTAAATATATTCAACAATATCCAAGATTTCTACAGCCTTAATTGACCATATACAAGAAATACAAAATACTTTTCTAAGACTTGAGGCAAGCAGGGATTCATTAACTGTAAAACAACAGATGTGATGGATGATTTCATGCCCCCGTGGAAAGTGAAACAGAGTGCTCTTTGAAATCCTGAATTACTGCAGGAGCTCCATTAAGAGAGAGGGTGTCAGAAATAGTGCAAAAAGCTGCTTTGAAGAGGCCAGACATCCCATATCTGCTTTTTCTTTTATTGTCATTGAGAAGGTGTCTCTTGGTCCAGGAGAGGTGATTTAAATTCCATTAGATAAGAAAAAGAGAGACCTTTTGGATCTTTCCTTTTTAAAGTCTTCACCCAGGGTAAATAAATGGAGGCCCTGATATTTAAACACAGCTCTTTTATTAAAGTATGGAGTCAGATTCTTAATTACACTTATTAAATACTGGTGTCTAAATGGCTATTTTAGATGTCCCTAAAAATTAACCCTACATGTTATGTACTGGTGAAAGCTTGTGCTACTAAAGCATGTTGATGTTAACACTCAAAAGCTTTGTCTTTTGTTCTTAAAGACCAGCAGGAGTCTTTTCATAACTTCAGGCACAAAGACAAACTCGGAGGATTGCTTGTGAGTGAGCTGTACCTCACACTTCCCCAGATGGCCCATGTCTATCTTTAAGATTTGCCATACAAGGACATAGTGAAGAGTCCTTAAAGCTCCTCAGGAGCACTTATTCTATTTAGCATAGAGCATGCCAAAGATGAAATACAGTACACATGAAACAGGACAGCATGACTGTACCCACTATGAGTAACTGATAGGAGAGGAATAGAGTCTTTTGTGTGATTTCTAACAAGTGTCATTAGAGTTACCCTTTGTTCATATTGAGCTAACAGCAATTGATGTACATCAATGTGGTAAATATTCAATATAATATACATGTTGTTTTTCCCTTTTGGACTCTTTTTATTCTTAGTTTTTCATAGTTTTCTTTCGATCAGGACAACCCAGCTTGAATCACAGACGCGCCTACATATATGTATACTGTATGAACCCTTATACATTTGGACCTCTGCTGAAACATGCATCCTCCTTCATAAACCTGTTAAAGAAAGCACCACTGATAAGTCAATTAGAAACCCGAAGAGTGGAAATCACATCGATAGTGCTTCCGCCGTTGATGGTGAGCTAGAGAGTTTAAAGCACATTAGAGGAACTTTTTGCACCATGAGTGCTAATGTACGGAGAGATTCAACAGTATAAACAAGACCCACCTAATCCACTATAAAGCACTGTATACACTGTAATGATGTTGCTGTTCTTGAGGACAGCGTTTTATTGTCTCCCTCACTGCACTAATTTTAATCCCAATTCAAACTAAATGCACATGCAAGACCATTCACTGACACCAATTGATCGAGCGTAACTTTATAGGTCCTTTGGGCTCAGCCAGGGAGAAGAAATTGGAAATTCCACTGTCCTTAATGGAAATTGATCCAAGCAATTTGTTAAAACTGCGACAAGGGCAACTGCGTTGTGTCAAAACTGGCATTTTTGAACTGTGGACACATACAAAGACTGTGCGCACCTGAACCTAAATTGAACAACCCCGCTATATAATATGTTCCTGGTCATTAAGCACACCATCTGAAGGTATCAGAGGCTAGGTGTTGTGCACTGGATCTGAGTGCAGACCTTCCTCTTATGTTTTGCACTTTAGGGAATGGCAAGTTTCCTTATTAGAGTGGATGGATCACACTGACCTAATCTGCTATTATGCTTTCAAAGACTAGTGTGCAGTAATTTCATCACTTTGGTGAGTGAAGACAGTTAAAATGGACAATCTCTCAATATCGCACTAATCAATCACTTTTACAGTGCATTACTGGGAGAGGGAGCTTTGCCCCATGGAGTGCAGCCTGATATAAATAGCAGATTGGCTTCCTTCATGGCTCTTTTTCATTTTCCATCAGTATTCTCTGCATGCGTCCTATATGCGCTCACCCACCTCATGAACACACGTGCTCATTCAGATCGGGGGCTCAGAGCAATCACATAATGAAACTTAAACTCAACAACACATTCTGCGGCACAATGAGGCTTTGGAGGGCATGCGTCTGTTCAAAAAGCCCAAAAGTAGTTTGAGAGTGCAGTTGAATCTAAATTCACCTGGTTTCAGTCCATTTAAAGATAACTATGCAGTGAATATCTGTCAAGTAGCAGTGAAGTAGGAAGATTCTGATAGAAATATTCGCCTTTCGAAACAGGAAGCGTGCTTTGCAAGTGCATGAGTCTCCCCAAATGAATTTGTGTCACATCTCACAGATCCATTTAAAATGCCCTGGAGGTGCTCCACCCATTATGAACTGCCCTTTAATTACAACAGGCTGCTGCTATTGTACATAGAATTGCATATCAGATAATTGTGACACCTGTCATGTTGTAGCAGTGAAACACAGATGATGTAAAACTTACAGCTGCAGTAGTGAGAGGATGCTATTGTTAAACAATATATAAGAAAAAGAAATATTCCTGGAAAGATTTAGTATTCCTATAATTTTCTTTTAAAGGATGTAAAATGTGCCTGTGGTTTTTCGATAATGAGATCTAACCTTGTTATTTATGGCACTTTTATTTCCTAACATTCCCACATTATTATAGTCTTATATTTTGGATCTGTTACGTGTGATATTTTCATCGTATCTTAAATTTTCTTATAAGATGAGGTACTTTTTATGGCCAATTAATTCAGCTCAGAGCAGGCGCAGTACCTTTTAAATCACCTGTACTTTAAGGTTGAATTCAGACTTGCCTCTCCTGACTCTCTGTGCGTCTCAGGTCCGCAATATCCAACATTTCATATACAATACCATACAACATAAGTCTGCAATATGTGTGATGTTCCTGCAGTCAAATCAATCGGATTTGACAGGATTTGTCGAGTCCACCACAATTCCTTTTTCTCAGCACATGTCCTGTGGCCTTCATGCAGGCGGAAAATACACTTGGGAATGAATATGCACCAAAAAAAAAAGACACGTTATCTTCTTCTTCTTAGAAGCATATTGCACATTGTGATAGGGGATGGTCTGTCTCTGGCTTTCTTCTGCAACTCTGAGAGGATTACCCATTGTTTTTTTATTCTTGTTATGGTGGGAGGATATTCATGTTTGTTTTTCTATAAGCTGGGTATCCCATTTCCATTGATCTGGGCCAAGAGGAGCGCTCATGTCCCAGAGTGAAGTAAAGTGTCTGATACATGTGGGTGGTCAAGTTATTTGTGCTTCTGCTTGATCATGATGGGCATTTGTGACTTAGAAGGAGAAGCAAATAAAAGGGTATTCATTACAGCCTGAATACAAAGCAGTAAACACGTCATACGCCTATAGGGGCGTGAATGTGATTTTTTTTTTTTTTTTAAGTGCAGCAATGACCCAACACCCCACCTCCTTCCCCACCGCTGCAGCATCTTGTGCTGGACCATGATCTACCAGCCCATCCCAGAGTATCACAAACACCTCGCAGCGCCTCCTCTCAGTGTGTGAACCCACAAAACAATTTTCCTCTGATCTCCACCACAGACAAAAAAAGAGAAAGTCTCACTTTGGCGTGTATATATGCTTTAAATGCAGCCCAAATGACATCACATTGCTGCAGTGCTGCACTGTCCATGAAAGGTGTCAGTCGTTTTCCACTGATACCAAGATTTTGTCCACTGGCCACTTGGCTCTGCTCTGCTCCAGACATCATGGCGTGACAACATGTATTCATTTATATCGGGCTCTTATTACGCAGGTGGACGCCTGCATGAGGACTAGAGGCGCATTTTCAAAGGCTGCCTGTTCTTCAGGACACAACAAGATTTCCTGCCACATCCCGCCCAGAGAGAAATCGACCGCATTGCTTTTGTTGAAGAAGCGGACAGATCAACTCATGCATGAAAACTAATTGCTCGCATGGGTACGCGTAGTATTAGAGGAGAAAGAGAAAAAACACGGTATCAGTGCATGGGTGGGATTCCTTCATTGCGCTTCAGACAGGGGGAAGTTGTGACAACAAATGGCTTCAGTAATGGCAAACAGCTGCCTTTGAAACAGGCGTGATAACTGCGCCGTAGTGCTGTAATTACTGGAAAACTGGTAACGACGAGTTTTCGACCTTCGTGATGGTTTTTGACGGACTTGAAGCCTTAATTTGACGCCAACCTTCAACCGCCAGAGGCTTTTTTCCCCCCAAGAGCGCAGCCCATCGCTTCGAAAAGAGCCCCGGACTGCAGTTTTCCGTCCTGACACCATCCGATATTCATAACAAGCGTGAGGTTTATTGGAAATTTAATCCACCGTATTCTTGCGTTACAAACCAGTACGCGGGGGGACTCGATACGACCACGTACTGACGATTTAACCCCTTTGAACACGGCTCGGACGCGAGCCTCGGACTCTCCTGAGCTTTTGGATGTTGGGATTTCGGCTTTACATTTTCCGCCTTTACGCCTCAATCGGATCGCACTGGGATTTAAGGTGGGGTTTTATCCCGACGCAGGTAACCGGGAGATACCCTACTGTGTCTTGTCGATGACACTTCAGCGGCAGATTGTCGCTCATCACGTCCGTTGGATTTTTCAGCACAAACCATCACCAGCCTAATGAGACGGGTTTACGCGTGAATTTGGAATAAATGAACTCCCGTCACCAGCCTCGAGATTCGTTGTGAATTTATCCAATGAGACAAGTGTGTGGACGGCACAAATCATGTGCAGGCGGACCAACCTTTCGGCATCTGCTTTATTAGTCCCACTTTTGGTAAGTCACTTGCTAGACTTGGTGAGAAATGTGCAATGGACTTGGCACTCGTGATACATGTGTGGACAAATGTGCGCCTCTCTGACGAGCTGAACACTGTCCAAATCTCTGAAAATCTACAATAACAGGCCTGCTATTCTATCTATCTATCTATCTATCTATCTATCTATCTATTTGTGTCTTGCTTGCATAATGTGCAAATCTTTGCTCTGCTTTAAAGGCATCCATTCTCAGTATTCTGCAGGATAACATGTCTGTCTAACAGAGATGTATTCAGGCTACTTGAGATATTCACGTCCTCACGTGGTGGAGCAGTTATTGATAGTGCTCTTACACAGTCTGTTAGAGAAGAGTCCGACACCCCCCCCAAAAAAAAAACCAAATCCCAACCTAAAAAAACAGCCCTGTCATACTTAAACTATGCCATAGCTCCCAAACTGTGCAATAAAGATGGTTAAATGGTGACACATGAGTTTGCATTCCCTGAGACTGGAGTGCATGTGGAAATGGCCCGGGCGTGTCTGCATCAGCACGACGCAGAGAGCGAGACTTTTCATAAATTAGAGCAGCACTGAAATCCTCCTGTCAGGGCAAAATCACACTGGTTACTGTGTGTGGACAGTTTGACTGTGAATTCAAAGATCTCGGATGATAAGGGAAACTTGCTAGTTTTCTTTTTTAGTTGAGTTTAACAAGGTATAGCGAAATGATTATTTTATTATATAGTGAGTGGAGGCCTCAGTAGCATGTGCACACTGTGAGTTAGGGGGCTGCACATCACCATTGTGTTCGACAATCAGCTAAGCAGGTTTAGAGATGATAAAGGGCTACAGAAGCACTGATGCAGCATGTTAATGATCTCATGGGCGCTGTGAGTGAATGCTGGCAATTACGTTTGTAGCTGGAATTTTTAGCCCCTCTCATCATTTTCCCAGTTACTCAATAAGCTCAGCCTCCTCACATTCAACTCAGCATTTGTAGGGAGTTTGTGGCACTCTGGCTATTCTAATTTTGGCGAGCAGTGCCAGAAAGGTCAGTGTCTGGGCTTTGGAAATAGCTTCTCATCACTGAGAGGACAACGGCTACAACTGATAGGAAAAGTGAGGGTCCAGGATGCCTGCGCAGAGCTAGCCAGGTTGTAAATCTATTAGATTGAGGTGGGGGTCAGATGTCAGTATGCTTACACTGAAGTCAAGTGAACATCCCTCATATAGCTCTGCTTTATCCGCATAATACCTTCCAAGACATCCCCTGGGGAAGATGTAGGCATTGGCCAGTCGTGTTGCTACACCAGGACATGCAGTGAGTGTTAGTGCAGCTTGCAGTGCTATTGGAAAACAGTGACTACCAGCTTGCATGTACTGTACTCACCCTCCTTTACTCTTATTGAGACCGTATGTATGTTCCTATATGGCAAAGCGTGACCTCTTTACAGCTGTCCACTGAAATTACACAGTAAAATGAAAAATGACAGCAGTCACAGGGTCTTGGCATTGTTCCATACTCTGACAGATGCCTCTTATGTCCAAGAGCAATCCAAAAAAAAAACCCCCAAAAACCATACTGTACACATCATATTGGGCTTTTATGGTTAAAAAAACAAACAACAACAACAACAAAAAACCCAAAACCAAAAACACCGACAGCTAGCCCAGGGGCTTGTCTCACTGTTATTATGAAGTGTTTCAAGTGAAGGCTGAACCCTCCGTTTGTGACTGGCCGAGTGAATAGAGCAAATTGAAATTATGTTTGGCTAAAGCTGTGTATCATACAGGTTTTAACATAAGGGACTTGAAAAGACCACTAAAAACAGAGGTTAATGAGGTTTTTTTCTTAGGAGGGTTGATACCCTTGAGCCTTGTTGGATTTGTAATTTGAATTAGCAGTGCGTACAGCAGCGCTCTTATGCATTTAGGTGTAATTTTTTTACTGGCTGCATGAGTGTGTGTGTTGCAAGTGGTGATTATCAGGTCTTTGGCTTGTCAATGTGTTGCAGGATGTTACAGCAGAAGCTCAGAGCACTTGCTGTCATGTGTTTGCTTAATGAAATCAGGCAGGATGGTCATTATCATTATCATGCATTATTGCCAACACTTCCATGTTTAGCAATTCCACTGCAGGCAGGAAGGGACTGCAGAACAAATGCACATCTCAGCAGGTAAAGCATAAAAAGAAAGTGACAGTGGCATGTGTGCAGAGGTGTCTGCTTTCTAGGTTGCTGTATACGGACTGTGGGGTGAGATTAATGGGGTCTCTCTTCCTTGCCATTCTGTTGCATTGTGTTACAGCAGCTGCTCGTGGTGCTGGTGTCATGTGTTCGCATTATGAAATCGGGACCAGTAGAAGGTTATCAGCCACTGCAGGAATGAGAGAATAACAGCAAGCACAGGCTATTGATCTGTATTTGGGAGTATAAAAGACTTCATAACAGATTGTATAAACCTGTTGTTCTCTATGCCAGGCATATTGAAAAAGCCATTCATAGTGAGCCGCACTTGCAAACTGACATTTCCAGAATATACATACTTGATGCAAAAATTAATTTTTTTTTCAAGCTACTCTAAGCCGTAATTCTAAGAGAATCAAAATGTCAGAACAGTACACAGCAAGTGACTTTTAGCATGATTTTCTGTCAGTCCCATACACAATTATGTCAGTATTAGTGTACTGCACAGGAATGTGTGCTGGTTTGGAGGTGCAGAGAGAAGAGTCTGATGCCAGGATTGAGGAAAAGTAGGAGGAGGGTCAGTCTTGTTGTCATGTGAATGGATTTCTAGTTCTGCTTTTAAAACTCAAGCTGCTTTTGCATTCATGCATTGTCTCGGAATAAACAAAGGATCAAAGGATATTATGATGCAAACGGTGACAGACTTAAAAGAGGTGATGTCAGTGAATACACTTGTTAATGCTTTGAATTCTGGACGCTGCATGCAGAACCAGCAAAGAAAAGAGGGAATAAGCACCAATTAAGTTGTTATCAGTCGGCAGAATGAGCGAGATGTCTCTCCCAAGGCAAGTCAAGTTATTTAGTGCTCAAGATCCATGAAGAAATTTGAGGAATAGCGTAATTACAACTAGCCAAAAAGATCAAAGGGGTAGCCACCAAACCACTGAAGCAATTAAACCCGAGCTACCCTTGGAATTTATTTTTTAAGGTTAGCGAGTAACAAAGTGACAGGGAAGAAAGCAGAGGTGCACTCCATGCACTGAACACTGGAGGAAACACAGGTAAATAACATACAGGCCTCAAGAGGCATAAAACACTTTCCAACTTTGCTGCATCATGAATTTCAATAGGAGCAAAAGGCAAGGGCACTAAAATATTACACCAAAACATTACTGCAGTGATATTTTACAAGTCATAAACAGAGCTGTTGAACACTAATGTGATATATTTCATGCAGTATGTATAGATTACTCTCTTTTTAGAGAATCTTTGTTCTTATTCACAAGGAAGAGGGAATTATTTGACAATGGTTGAGGTGTTGGTAAATATGTTTTGTGCAGCATGTTGGGCATGATGTTGCCTCACAGCAAGAGTGCCATGCATTTGAATTCATCATTCGCTCAGACTGTGCATGTGTGAACGAAAACCAGGGAAAAATAAACCCATGAGCAGTTCAAAGACACACCTGCTCAGTGGTTTGGAGGCTTTATTTTTCCTGTTTGAAGGGCAATGTGACTTTATTAGCCCTGTATTAGAATTGTGACCTGTCCAGAGTGTACTTTACCGCTCACCAATTGCACGCTGGGATAGGCTGCCAACCCCTGTGACATACATGTTTGAACGGAGGACAAGCCGTGTTGAAAATGGATGACTGAGCCATATTAGTTGCCGTAAGTGACTTGCACTGTTGCTCATGTCACTAGAAATATGTTCCAGTCAATCAAACGTACTCGGAAACACTTGTTTGAAAACGTACAAGTTGATAAATTAAGATGAAACCAACTGTCTTCAACTGCATTCAAAGCATCACCAGCATATCAAACACTCAAAAAACACCCCGAAATGCTTTTGGAATGTGCAGAAACTGGAGTAGATAGTTCATTTTTGCACTTGGTTTTGGTTTCTTGACTTGGTAACCGTTGGAAATAATGATTGCTGCATGGCTCCTTTTACCTCTGAGGCTTTTGACCCTTCACATCTGAGCGCTACTGTACATCTAAATAAGGGAAACTGTCATTTATTGTCGCAGAGCATGAACAGCGTTGCCTGTTAACCATGTCTAAGTCTCTGTTGTTTGTTTCTGACAACGACTGATAAAACAGGTGAGCACAAGGAGCGCTGGTGCTGAAAGACTGACCGCTCGGCATCACATGATGAGCGTCTCATGTAAAATGGAGCAATAACCTGTGACCAGAATGTGCAATGGGAGATTGTTGTACAGGCCTACCAACGGAAACGGTGGAGAGTCTTTCTCAGAGACTAGATGTCTGAAGGAGAGATATAGATTCACACAAAGATCCATATGGAGGTTACAGAGCTAATCGTTTCAGGAATACTGCACAGAATGTGGTATTTTATTGAACAGCCTGCTAAGCCAGTGGCAGGCAGTCGCCATAATCCAAACATACCATATTCAACCTGTCTAGAGCAGCTAGAGTCCTGACACAAATATTCAATTGGGAAAAACATGTCACCTGCTGTAAAGCATATGGCATTTAAACTGCAGAGGAGCATCACATTTTATACCCATGAGATGTACTGCATGGTACCAGCCAGTCGCCCATTCCTTCTGTTGACTCGGATAGGAATATTATTGGTGGCATCTGTCTACTCCAAGAAGCACAGTTGTGCAGTCATCCTGCCACTGTGGCGGCTCTAAACTGTTCTTCCTGACACTGTGTGTCAGAGCCTTTATGTGGCCATTTAAATAAACTGATATGATATCATGACGAGACGGATGCATAACAAGAAGCAATGGTCGAGTGAAGCATAACGGCAAACTTGTAAGGATGTCTTAGACTACAACTTATACTCTTCTGCTGTTAACCTGAAGGTGACATTGATCCAGATCATGCTTTCAGTAGCTGCATCTGGTCATATTGATCAATATCTTCTGCCAGAACAGCATTTCCCTTTGGCTCTCTCAAGAAAGCCAATTAAGAGAGCTACATGCTCTCATACAGACTTTGAAATGCACACAAACACTATCTTCCCCACAGTCCCATTAAATAATGCATAAGAACTATATATTATTGTGCAGCGCTTACTACCACAGGTCTTACTAGTCCTATTAAGACTTTCCTCTCTGAGCTAAGAAGCATCGGACAAGATGTAGTGCATTTAATCCTCTATTCATTCTTGACTGAGGCATTAGGAAAAAAGATGATGCCTCCATGAATTACTCCTGGTGAATATGCCACTGTGATGAGAGATCATTCTGTCCTTACATATTGATTTGTTTGTCAGAAAGTCGTATGGCATGCTCTTCATCAGGCTGCGCCAGCCTTATTGGAGATGTCTAACTCTGGTGCCTATTAAAGGCTGGAAGACCGCAGAAGCATTAACTATTCTAGTGGAGTGAACGGTTAAGAGCCTCAACCTTCACATTCTGTTTTCTCTGTTTGGTTGAATGTCTAGCTTTAATAGAGAAGCATGCATAATCTAGCACCCCGAGTGCAAAAACAAAACGTCTGTGAATAATGTCTTGTCACTGACCATATTTTTATCTGGTTGTCCTTTCAAATGTATGTTGTTCCAGGAAAGCTGGATACAGTCTTTCTTTCATTTTCTGCATATAAGGGAAGTTCTGTCTGAGAATGTTATTGTAGTAATTTCTTTCTTTGCTTTGCTATATTCACAAAGTGTTAATATTTTAATGCTTAATCAAAGAGAATGTTGAATTTGGACATAGTCACAATCAGACATTTTGATTTTTGCCTTTGGAAAGGACAGACACTAGTGGAAAAAATTCAATTCACCCTGATTAAATCTTTCCCAATAGTCACCCCATGTCTGTGAGGAGAATTTCATTGGCGCCATACAGACGACCACTGCTGCATTGATAATAGTCTAACTAGGCTTCATCATCTTGGGGAAAAAAAAATCACAGCTGAGGAACCCCAAAGAAACGGCGGCAGCATAATATCCATGCATTTGGCCTGAATCCATGAAATAAGTTCTACTTCAGTGCAGGCTTTGGTGCACGTGTTGGTTGATATTTATCTAATAAGCACACAACACACAAACCAATAATTTACTGCCTCAGGCTTTTTTTGAAACAGTAACAACCCTGCATGTTTATCACAAGGTGTGGTGTGCTATATTTGTGTAAAGCAGCAGATTGTTTCTGTTTAAATCACCTCATTCTCAAGGAGATTTTAAGGTTTCTGAAAAATTTAGGTTAAATAATGTTTGATTTTATGTTTGATTTCCTTCCACAGTGTTAATGTCAAATTAAGTAAAAAAAACGCTTGTTAAAAGCCTGCTGATAGCCTTATTGAATTGAGTTTGTGCAGTGGTGTCTGTTTATTTGGCTACGCTTTTCTTAAGTAAGCAGTATAACACATCGATCAGCATATTATTACACATACATGAGCAGGAGGACACTTAAGCAGGGTGGATTTCTTGCTGACACAGAGCTGGCTCAGAAAATCTTTCCCTCAGATCAACATCTATTGGATGTTTCTATCCTTGTTTCCAAATTGTCCACTAATGTTTCGCGATTAATTGCTGGAGCTGTTGTTGATGTACTGTTTCCAACAGTGAGTTAATTTCAGTAATACTTCATTTGGGTGATATTTATGAGCTTGTTTTCTTGGGATTGATTTTTGTACCCCTGGAATGTGCCCAGTGTCTCCTGTGTCCACACTCTGAGTTGCTGTTTAGTAGGCAGTATAAATCCTGCACAACATGAAATTTTCATTGCTTGCACGCGCTCCATGGATAACCACACAGAGTATAGCATATATTAGCATAAAACAAGCTACATAGTATAGCCATAGCTTCTTTTCAGGGTGAGTCAGCACCAATTTGCAGTCATTTCAGTAGATGTATCAATACCCATCTGTTGTTTCATCCATCCATTTGCTGTGTGTATCCAGCCATCCATCCAAGTCATCCTGGCGCAATTCCACACCTTATACTAATTACGCTACACCTTGCACATCTTTGTGTACTAATATTGCAGTTAGTATAAAAGATATCAACATAACCTTTTTAAACGAACAGTAAAGGATACAACATGGTAAGCACATGCATCCATCACACTGTCAAAACTTTAAACATTACAAACAGAAGGCAAATTGTTTTAAGCACTACTTTTTATTTTGTTGTCTTTTTTCTAGATATTTCTGGAGCTGGTTCCTCGCCATTCTCAATTTATCTCAATTTTGTGCAGCTCTGAGCAGCTCCTCAGTTTCCTTTGTGTCTTGTCCATTTTGTAATGTACATCAACAGTCAGTTTATTTAATTTCTTCACATTCTCAGTGTGAAAGCATTAGATAAGTATAATTGCAGTATAATTTGGAACACAGCTTTTAACTTTATTTGTCCTTATTATTTTTGCTAAGTGTAAGTATTTGATAGTACTTATTGCGCCTAATAACACCCCCAAAAGCACAAAAATATGTCACTGTCTCTTACATCTGCTCTTTGTCTGCTGGATTTTCTGGGCCCTTTGGTGTAATTCGTACATATTAACTCAGCCTGGTTTAACCAGTGACGGGGCAAGTCAAGGAGAAACTTGACATAAAAACATCAATAAGACAAATGTTAAGTGACAGTATATTTGGGGTGTAATTGTGTTCACTTATCAAATGTGCTGCGATTAAAACCCAGTCGTTAACCCAGACAGGCCACAGTGACATTGTTAAAAGCAGGAAGAAAGGAAAAAAACAACATCACCTTGCCATAAAGAGGATCTCTGTCAAAACGTCTTTGAGGATGCTTCTGTCCTTTAGTGGGGCACTGACAATACCCTCCCCCAACCCCCAAAAATAAAACAACCCCTGTCTTTATTTCTTTTGCAATATACCCTCGTGTGAAGGGGCTCAAGTGCGTGCTCTGCTTTGTGCAGCTACTGCCAAGTCACAATAAAACTTCAGCCTAATATAGGCTATGATAGACTATAATGGTACAATCTCTCAGCCTCACTTATGCTTAAAGCTTGTGGAATGCCTATTTAATACAGAGAACCCTGCAACAGAAAGTACTATTTTATCTTTCAGTGCAGGAAACTGCCACGCTGCCAATGTAAGCACTTTGTCCAGCGTTTCTATAATAAAGACAGTATCCTGTATTGAAGCAAGTGCAGTGTCTCTGCCTATTGTGCCCTTCGTGAAAGGGAATCTGTTCAAGGGAATGAGTTGAAGCTTGTCAGTCCAGCACACCAGTTTACTCTCTGTAGGACCCTTATGGTCAGCTGAAAGCTGGGGTGATTAGACGCCTGCCAAATGTCTTCAGTTGATCCGATGCTGTTGTGTTAATTGTAAAAACTGAGCATTGCTCTGTGTCATCTCAGGATAAGCTGGTCTGCCAAATTTAGTGAATGTAACTGTGCATGAGACATTTAAAATAAAAAAAAGAAATATGTGCAAGCTGTTGTGAAGGTAATACCCCACCAAATAGACTTGTGATCTTAAAATTGTGAATCTCTCTATGGAGTCAAATTAACACACCCACAACACTGTTTTTTTTTTTTTAAACTGCCCAAACTTCAAAACAGGCATGCTTATATAAGACAGATCAGCTGAAGGATGAGTGGGTTTAGCATGCCATGTTCTCCACTGAATCTTTTGTGATGTGGGGAATCATCTGTAAGGGCCTGCACTGAGGGCAGGTGGGTGACGTTGACTTACACGAGATATGAAGTGGCAAAACAAAAGCTACACCGTCTCAAACTCTGCCGCTGAAAGAAAAAACAGCAGTGGCATAAACAGTCTCAGCCCTCAGCGAACCTGTCTGTCAAGATGCATTGAGACATGCCAACCAAACTCGTGTCAGAGAAAACAGTGCCCAGTAGAAGGTCAGCTGTACATCATGCTCATATGAGTGGTGCTGAGATGTGAAACGATATGAAAGCTTTATGGTTTGATACCAACATCAATATACACAGAAGCAAACTAGCAAACAAACCAGCCCAGCGATGGGAAGTGATAATCTCGTCAAAGAGTGATTATATTCCGCAGGGGAATAGCTGCGTGCTTTTGGCCTTTCAGAGCCATCCATGCCTACAGTTATTGATGATGCACTTTGATGAGCTTCAGCAAGATCAGGTCATTAGATCGGTCTGACAAACTACTTTCTCCATCCAGAGACTTGATAGATGATGACTGTATGTAGTCGTTGTGATCTGGGTGTCTGTTGACAAAAAGGGCCTCATTTATGTTGGCCGAGATTAGAGATGTAGCTCATCCATACAGCATGTCAGCCTCCTCCTGGATATTTGGATGGATGGCTATCCAGCAGAGCTTCATGTAGCATTTAGCGTACCAGGCATGGAAAGTATGTTTACTGATTTGCTGTGAAGGCCTCGGTACTTGACCTCAGTTTTATCATACTGAATGTACTGAATGTATATTGAACTATGTATCAAAGGGACATATTGAATTTTACATTTGCTGATAGCTCTTGATACAAACTTGTAAATCAACACTGCAGTTTATATTGCTTTAGTACATTTTACTGCTTTAATGTCACATAATTTTACTGAGGAAAACTAATTAACATAGAGAAGTTTCCTCTTGGGCTAACCCTAATTATTATTGATTTTTTTTCCATTATTGATTAATTTGTCAGTCATTGTTTTGAATGATTGATTGATTGCTATGGCCAAAAAGCACAAGGATATTTTTAAAAAGTCCTGTTTTCTTAGAGTTTAAGGAGAAATCACCAATTGTCCTGTTTTGTACAACCAACAGTCCAAAACCTACATTTGTTACATTTATTTGACATTTAACAGCAAAAGTACGTTCTCGTACATTCAAGGAGCCAGTACCAGAGATTGTATTGGATTTTAGCCACAAAAAAGGTTAAACCAATTGTTTGATTGCATATTAAAATAGTTAATAATTCAGCTTACTGTCATATAAGACAAAGAAATGGAGCGAGGCATCACAATTGAGAATCTGCCGCAAGGAGATCAGGGGCATTTTTGACATATTTGCTGTAAAAATGACTGACTATACTTCACCAAATTATTAATAACAAGCAACTTAAGAAGGTGTCATTTCAGAGATTAAAGAAGTGCCTCACTAGTTTTCATAGCTTTAGGAAAATTGTATTCATGTACACATATCTCCCTGAAGATTGTACTGCAGCTATGAGGTGACGTTAATTTAGGGAACATATTGCTGTCAGTGTCTCTAATTATAATCCTCCTAACCAAAGGCAACTTAGATTTGTCAGGATTTCCATGCTTGAGTTCAGCAGTGAGGTAAGATTTGAATATTTCATAAACAAAAGTTGTTGTTACATTAAAAAAAAAGCACCCATGAATTACATAAATGATCTAATTGATATATGTTGTATGTTACAGTGACAAACAGTGAGATATAAAACTTAAAACAATTGCCCTTTGCTCGTCTTATACTTGTTTGTTTTGTTGGATGATTGGGTGCTGCTTTGTGAGTGCATGTCTCAGAGGAAATAAAGCTCCGGTTCAGGATGAAAAGGAGATAACGGTCTTAGAAATCCTCTAACTGAAAGAGCGTGTGGCATTAGCTCAGTAATAGCAGATGGATACCCCTTTGATCCACGGTTGGGGAGGAGAAGTCGATTGAGTGACTGTGATAAGACATTCAGCAGTTAAGCGCCTCCATTGTATCTTGACTTGACTGTATTTAGACTACACAGGCATTTTAATAACTATTACTAAATACGGGATTGATGTTGAATTACAACACATATGTTTTTGTACTATTACTGCCACCATCCTGGCATATTTCTTTAGGGTAAAGACGCTGAAAGTGTTTCCATTAAGAATATGGAGTGCATTATATCCTTACAAAATCAATTATAAGAGTCCTCCTTCATGTATTCATCCTGAACTGTTAGAGGACATTTGGTTCAGTCTCAGACTTCCCTGTGTTCAGTACGCTCTGTGACCAAAACAATTACTGTCAAAATAATCTGTTTATGTCTTTGTGCTCGCACTCTGGGAGCAGAAATTCTAGAGCTAAAGTTGTGGCGGTGCACCAGTTAATGTTGTTGACAGAAAAAGTACTCAACAACAAAATGATTGCAAACCAGATGATGGAAACTTACAGATAGAGGAATCAAGGACTCCTGCAAAACAGATGCTTCAAGACTTCCTCAACACATGGTGCTTAATCCAAGGTTGAGGACTGTCCCTCACGCGGATCGATACTACCTGACATAACAGTCAACAGCTATCTCAACTTGGAGATTATGTCCAGTGTAGGGAAGGAATTTCATTCATTTTAAATCAAGGTTCTTATTTTTTTAGAGCAGTAAAAGCCTTTTTCTGTTAAAAGACATATATAAAATAAATATTGCTTCTACAATGGCAACTGTTCTCTTTATATTTCCGTCTATTTGAAGTCATTTCATACGGCAGGGTACAGTCACAGAGAATTGTGCTTTGCCCCGGCTCATGAGTGAAAAAGCGGCATTATTCATGGGAAAGAAAGCATTTCCTTGGATTGCAACCCACTTGCGTGGGGGAAGACTCCATGAGTCACAGTAGAGTTGTGTTGCAATGTTAGCAAAATGCTACCTTGCTATCCCAGCTACCTCTGTCCCCAGTGGGAGGGTGTTTTCAACAGCAGGCGACATCGTTAGTGCCAGCAGGTCTGTCCTCCTCTCAGACAATGTGGTCAAAAAAACTTTTTCTGGAGACAAACTTTGAAAAAGAGAAGCAAAACTTGTCGTGGCTGACCTACTTGAACTTGAATTGAATAGTTACAAAATGACTGAATATATGCCAGCAATTTGGTGCCCTAACAGATACAGTAAGACACATGACCAATGAAGCACTGCTTTCAAAATAAATGCCAAAATTGTATTTCTTTTATTTTATTTGCTGTAGCCCACATGTTCCAAACTGTGACGTGTAAACTGAGGTACATAATGAACCATGGATTTTGTGTACCATTACGCCCCTGGTCTTTATAGCTGTGAAAGTCTTTGAATTTTGACATGTCAGTAATTTTTTTTAGATTAGACAGCTGAGCAAGCAAGACACTTGGCAGCTGGCTGTCACTTGAGTAGCTTTGGGGAAGACACTTCATCGTATTAGACAGTGAAATCCGTTGTGCATTTTACGGTCTTCAGTGATGTATCCTCTGATCATTATAAACAGCCATAAGAAATTAAATTTTAAATCATACATTCAAAGAAATCATTGGGATTAAAATGCTAATATTATCCTGCGTGTGCTAAAGCTTTGTAAAATACATGGAGACCGAATTCACGGTCAATATTTGTGGAAGAGAAATACAGATATTTTGCCTCACTACTGTTTTGCTTTGTTTCAACAAATACAAATGCTGTTTTGCTGTAATAGTGTGGAATGATAGAGCCTTGAGTAGACTCCTCAGCCTCAGACTCTCCAATCACTTTTGAGCCTGCTGACAATGGTGTAAGTTCAGTTTCACTCGTGCGACATTGTGGCTCAAGCTTTTTGGTTTTCTTCCCTTTGTAGGCTTGTTGATAAGACACATCAGTGTTATTTGCTTCATTGCCATGGCAGCAAACATCCCTCAAACCTGATAGGTGTTGGTTGTGGTCTGGTGGCTCAGCTGGATAAAGTGTGTACCATGTAATTTTGGTATGCTTTATTTGAATCCAGCAGGGACACTTTGTTACATATCACTGTATTCTCTTTGTTCCACCTCTTCCTTCATTGTCTACTGTAGTTTACCATAAAAATAACCTTTACAAATGTTAGAAAGTGAAAATCTTACCGTACAAACTATAAAAGTAGAGTCATTTTGAGCCAGCGCCTCTGATTTATTGTGCTTTCTCTTAACCTGTGACAGAAAGACATAAATGTTTGTTTAAAAATATGTTGATGGAAGTGACTGTAAAGCCTTTCAAAGCAGGTTGTGTGTTGGCAGACCGTGACACTTTAAATCAACTGTTCCTTTCGATTGGATGTGCAATAAAGAGACTTTAAGATGTAAAACAAACCTTATCCAAAACAGATGCACCTCCATGTTTTACTTGAGGCGAAGTGTTTCTCTCAGCATGGCTCTAGTCTAATCGGTAGCCTAACATATGGCTGATGAGCCTACAGCTCTATCATTCTGGTCCAGGCACACTTAATAGACTCCAAATGGTTTGGCTCCAGGTGAAACACTTTTTTTTTGTGTGATGGAGAAGGGCCTGTGACCACTTGGTTCACTGGATCCAAACACAACAGCACAGTCATGGTTACTATGATGCCCTCAGACTAGTTTCTATGCATTTTTTATTTATTGCCCAGAATCACATTCATTATAAAGTACAAAATGAAACAAGTCTTTTTTTATTTTAATGAAAAGGAAAACTTGACTCTAATTATTCCAGGAGTTGAGAAACATTTAGCCAATATTGTTTGTTGAGGTCATTTAATACTGAATACAAGTTAAAAGAATTGTTATTAATAGAGAGCAATGCTGAATGAGGGCTTAGCTTTTTATTTATTGGTGAAATGATATGAAGTTGGATAGTTTACCTACATTAGACATGTCTTCTTTTTGTCATTTCTGCCCTTGTCGCTTGTTTTGAGGTTTAATTATAAATCTACAGCATATGCTTGTCTTATAAGTATTATGTGCAAAGCCAGGAAGCTTAACGACACAAAAGTAACTATGTATATTAGTGGCTCTTTGAGGCATGCTAGCATGTTACAGTCAAGCAGACACTGTCACCAAAGTAACTAGGAATCATCGCGTAGGGGCCGTGGATATATGTACCAAACATTATGGAAGACCATCTAAATGTGGTTAAGGCCTTAAGGATGTTGGGATCTAACAACATGTCTGCACTAAATTTATTGCCAATGCATGTAGTCCATAGTTGAGATATTTCACTGGAAAGGTGAAGAGCTGCTGGAGATGTTGGAGTCAGAAGTCATTAGGATTCATCCCCAGGAACCAGGAATGTACAGCATTTCATATCATTCCCCCCAGATGCTGCTGAAACCGAAAGCAATTGACCAGCTCACCGAGTCTGCTGGAGTCTATCATATGGAGACTTTTTGAAATCAGGAACAGTGAATGCTAATTTTGCATTTTGTAACAAGCAGTAAAATGGTTAATAATACATCAACGCAGGTTTATTTTGACTTCTCCTTAACAGATGCTTAAAGGTTCCATACACTAGCTTTCAGACCAGGGGTCTGTCTGATCCTTCTGCAGTCGCTCGCTATCAGCCATCCTACCCAAAACTCAAGAAGTAGTCTTAATAACAATAAAAACACAACAGACATGTTTTCATCTGTTACATTTCATCAACAAAATTAGATAAGGTATACTGATAACACAGTAAACAAAATTATTCATTATGTGGAGATTTGGGTTTTAAATTTCAGATTGTTGCTTTTTTGCAGCTAAACAAGAGCGAATCGAGATGCACTTCTCCCCCTTAGTGCTAATTATTACTTTTGGTTGCTTTTGAGAATTGACCCTTATTTTTTCACATTTTGTTTGACCTGTCCTGAGCACACACCTACATGCTATGTACAAAGATGATGTTGCTTTATCTTTTCAGTATTTTGCACACCATTTGCATTTAATTTGACTGAAAGCAACGTAACTTAGTAGTACAAGTATTCATTCAAACTGGAACATTGTTGCTACAGTATTTAATTAAATGGCGTCATTGTTTACAGAAAGGCCCTAATGCAGTTTTCAGAATTTTCATACTGCCCAACTATTATAATGCCACTAGAGTTGAACTTCATTATGCCTCCCATACAAAAGCCTGTCCCAGTATTCAGATAAGTAATTATTTCCACAGTAATGTGTTTGACTTGGAGTTTGTCATTGTTAGGAAGTCTCCGTTAATCATGTTGGATCAGATTACTGTAGAATCTTACATAGACAATTATGTTTACTTTGCGCAACAGTGATCCTCACAGGTGATCCAATTGTCTCTCATAAATGAGTTTTTAGGTAATTCGCTGATAACCAAAATGAAGTTATAAAGTTGTCAGGGAGGTGATGAAGTGCCTCTTCAAGAAATTTACATACATGTGAAAATCAATGTAGACGGGCCGGGGGAAAAAATAATAAAAGATTAAGCCGGATATAAAATGTAAATGCAATAAAGTATCAATGCTAATAGTATGCAAATATAATACCTCTGTTATTTTGGGATCTCTGATGCAGCTGCAAATGAATTTCAGCAAATGCACACAATTTTCATCATCTATTTGTTTTCTTGGGTGTATAAAAATGAAATGCTAATATGAAAATGTTAGATATGACAGGATCCTCATGTTTTGCAGGAAATATATAAACAGATATACAGTGGTTGCTTTTTATAGTGGACCGCTAAGTTACATTTACAGCGCTGTTGTGATTTAATATGAAAAGTCATAAAACAGATAATTAGATTTAAATCTGGACGAACCCCAGGTTTTTTTCTCCAACCTAATGCACAAAATGTTCCCATTTCTAGTGACAACGAGAAACATAACAGAAAAGCACCATGAAAGAGACTTTTGACTTTGAAGTAGCGAAATTAAAATGACAAAGGCACATGGGAAAACCATATTAAGATGAATAACAATTAGCAGTATGAGTCAGCTTTTAAATCTGTGGGGACAAAACCTTGCCTTGAATTGGAAAACATGAGAGAAATTATAGCCCCAGCTGACTTACAGTTTTTAATTTAGAATATCAAGATATCCGCCACAGAGTTTGAGCTCACCAAGCCAAGCCAGGAGCAAAGGATTGTGCATGACAAAGGCCTCATGTAGGACAACCTTTCAGAGTAATAAGTATACAAGAGACTGTAGGGGATCTATCCTTGCAGGGGCAATGACCCTGCATGGTTTTTGAAAAAAGTAATTATACAGTTTCCATATGTAACAGTGCAAAATTCATGATTTTAGGTACTCATCCCTGGCAGTGTTCCCTTAGACGGAGGCTGTCCATGAATAATTAGCTCAGTTTGAGCTTACTCGTTAAGAAGCTTAGAAGTGCTATGAGCTAAAGTATAAGCCGGCTTAGCGAGCTAAGGCTTGTACACCAACTATTGACCACATGTTCTCGTGGTGCACGGATATATTTTCAGCACCTTTTAATAGGTGGTTTGCTGGAGCCTGATCACCTATCGGATTAAGGTGGGGTTTTTTTTCCTTGAACCTGAAATCATAAAGACGTAAAGGTACCACTGGAAATATTACAGCAGATGGAGGGCTGAGCTGTCACCCATGCTACTGCAAAGACTCCAATTCCACATCCTGTAAATGCTTGAAATGATTATGGTAGGACCAATGGTTGAGATTGACGTTGAATCAAGCTGCCATGCACAGGTTACCTCGGCAACCATCACTAAATGAAGTCTTTCCTTAGCTTTCCTGTTCATTTGGACCGCACCACTTATGAGAAAGTAATAAGCTAGTGACCCTCTGTCAACCTGTGTAAGCTGTGATGCCAATGTCAGTAGGATAAGAAATGTATAATGGCCTTGTAGTCCCTGTTGCCTTTTAAAGACATCCAGATTTTCCAAGCCATTACCTTTGAGAGATGAGCATCAGTAAAGAGCGAAATATCCTGTTTGAGCAGTGTCTCACACCAGCATTGACTCACACAGAAGGGGACCTTGTTTTTGTCAGTAAATCAACATGGCCTGTGAGTCTTGTGGCTGCACACAAGGGGGAATCATTGGCAGGTCCCATCCTTCAGGTTTACCTTTGTCCTATGCATAGTAGGCTGTTTCCAGTGGTTACCGAGACTGACACAAACCTGGAAGGTGCTGCAGGGGAGGCTCAGTTTATGCCTGTAAAAAACGCTGCAATAATGTGTCACATTTTGAATTTTCTACCGTGATGGCAGAAGTAATTCAACACACAGTTTTCCATTAAACAGCATAAGAATAGTAAACATTTCTATTTCCAGGATATAGCGAATTAAGACTTTACCACCATTAGAGGAAATGGTGCATATCACTACAATGTACCGCGTATAGTAACCAGCTAAGTGCCAATAAATGTACCCTTTTGTAATTCAGGCGGAGATTTCTTCATCCACCATTTCCCCTTGAGATCTTTTTTTAGAGAAACAATAAAACTGCATCTGTGCGTCCATTTTGATAGTAGTTCGTGCAGCATGAGAAACTCTCAAACCTTCTTTTACTGACAACTGGGTGAGATTTAAAGAAAATATAATGGAAGAGACTTGTGTGTGCCAGACACTTCACAGAAGCAGACAGTATAGCAGAGAATAGGATCTCTGCATCATTTCACAAGGACTGAACTCAAAGGAGGTGCTGGACCACTTGTATTGATATAACACGCTAAGTTTATTAAGCAAGTAACGTTTTAATGTGCAGTGCGTCTTTATCAGCTCCAAAACGTTGGTTAACAAGTACTCTAGTGTCTTCTTTGGCCTAGATACAGTATCCTCTTTGCTAGATTTTAGGAAAATGTTTGAAATTCCTTCAATTATGGATGTTTTAACTTGTTTGCATTCTGTTTTAACTATGTTAGGAGATGTAGAAATGCCCCCCTAGCAAATGAGTCCACAGCTGGCTAATGTATTTGTTTTACATTTCGTGCGCACAGCACACAATATTGACATATTAACTGACATTGTTCTGCAGGTTTGGCTCCTCTCAGATCACACTGAGACTAAAATAAAAGCACATGTTTTCAGCACACTGTCTCACCCGAAAATGAAGATGCATCTAAAGGAGGAATGACGCAGACGTTGCTATCAGCAGACTTCTCTCTGCATGCATCTAAATTTGGAGCAGGGCCGTGTAATATCAGCTTAGAAACATGCACTACAGATAGATTCACAGAGAAAAGCAGGGTTTTGGACTGAGTCTGCCATCTTAGATACTAATTTGACAGCTGTTTCATTTCATAAGTTTTGTTATAATAGGATGACAGTAACGTGAGAAATCCTTTGTGCTGAGCTTTGACACTCTCAAAATCTACTGTGGTGTTAATCCACTGTATTCCTGCTGAACATTTGCCAGTATAATACCCCAAACAATCAGAGAACGTCATTCATTTATAGAGGGCATTTTTGCTCGTATTTTCACAAACATCTTGTGTGGATGTCATGCATATTCTGATGGAAGAAAGCAGTTTCAGAAATGCTGCAGACAGCTGTGATGCAGGTGTGCAGCTATAGGGCTGGCTCTGAATACATTATCAGATTTCACTGGTTTCCTGTAACCGATTGCTGCGAAACCACAAGAGAGGGTCAATTTAATGTGGCAAAATTTAACTCTTAATTGTCTCCCTTAATTTAACCACGCAAAATTTGAGATGTGGAGATGGAAGGAGGCACATTTTCAGAGCCAGTGTTGCAGTTCAGTGCTCCACAGATCATCCCAGCTATTGGCATATAGTCACACTGTATCCATTATTAATCACACGGATCTCAAGGACAACGTCTGTGCAAATTAGTATGCAGAAAGCGCGAAGATCACTTACCGGCAGTGACTTCAAAATTAAGCATTAAAAACGGAATTCTGGCCTTTCTTTCTGTGCCGGGGTCATATCCTTCCACTGCACAAAATGGCCATTGGGATTTAGCTGGACAATTTCAGGCTTTACAGTGTTTGCAGTGAAATGCTCTGCGCATGACAGATAAAGTTATAGCTTTAGCATTTATATTTTTATCTACATCTTCTCATCTTGTTTTCTGAATAGGTCTCTGCAAAAAAAAAAAAAGGGGAATCTCATTGAATCCCTGGCTAAACTCTTTTTCACAGTATGTAAGCAGTCAGTAATCCCAGCTACCAAAGCAAATCTCCTTAGGACTTTGATTTGAATTGAAATTGCCAAGAAAAGTTACCATTAAGAGCATTTCACACAGAAATTCTTCATTCTATTATTTTTTAATACTATATTGTGACCTAATTAAACTATTTTACATTAAAGAGTAAAAGAGGTTTACCTGATGTGACACTTAAATCAATATACTTTCAAGTCACTTTTTTACAAAAATAACATAAACATCAAATTCCAAAACACTGGAATAACGTTGGACTAAACTTAGTCTGATAATTCAAACTGCAAGAATACTGCTAACTGCTAACCCTGAAACAAGCATATTTCTTCATTTACACCGATATAAATAAAGTAGAGTCAATGTTAAATAAGTATCAGTGTAAGTGGAAAAAAGAATATTGTTTCAAGTTGTGATGCTTCTGTGACCTCCTGTTTACATAGTTGCTATGCAATGGATGGAGAAGCAGGGGTTTCTTAGCATATTTAGCCATTCTTAACTAAGGCATTGCTTAAATTGTAATACTGAATCTTGACTATGTAAATCAGTAGTTGGTCAGTAGAAAATAATGGGTGGCGTTGCACTGTCAACTGGAGCTACCCAGTATGATGACTTTTCATGGCACATTGGATAAGATCATGCTATTTATATCAATATAGGTTTTTTGCCTTAAAATACATAACTAATTTTCTCCATGAGGCAAGTCTGTATTTAATTCCCTTTTTTTTGGTGCAGCCTCACCCTCACTTGCTCACAAGTTCTCCTGTTATGAGGTGTGAGAGATACCAAACTGTGTCACCGCTGCTGATGAGAACTGGAGTCGTTTTCTCATATGAGCTTGTCTGAAGTTGCCCTTTGACACACATAGCACACAACATGAGACTGACTGTGTCAGATGTATTCTCTCCTTCTTGAGATAACATTAACTTCATTTGGTTTAGATGCTGGTTGCTGCCTGTTAGAGCGCGCAGTCATCCGTAACGATGACTGTGATGACACCAATACTACATGTATTTAGATATATCCATAATATCAAGGAAAGAGTGGAAACCAATATACCAGCAAGCAGATAAAAAAGTATGAAGCAGCCTCACACTGTGAAACGTCATCAGGAATCATCAACACGCCCACTCACTCACAGGGAATTCTCCGGACAATGCTGAATTATTCACCGTTGTCAGTCAGACACAGATTTTGTACTAGAGAGCTGGCAGGGTAAAATCTGGTTAATGTCTCGAAATGCTCAGAGTTTCAATGAATGTTGAAAGGACTCTGGTTTGTAAAAAAGAAAAACAGTGGCTTTAAAAGATCAAATGAGCAGCAGAACCAGCACAGCTGCGTATTTTGTCACGCATGAGACAAAAACCTAACCAGTCTGTTATTGTTGTTGAAAACCACTGCAGGCTCAAGGCCTAATTCTATGTAATATAAGTTATTGTATGTAGTCTTTACTAACATGTTCATATATTGTGCAGTTGTATATTTTCAAACTGGGAAAGAAATTCTGTCTTTGAATTATTTTATCTGTGCCTGTGACATGTGGCTTTACAAATGGACCTTTAGCCCACTTTAGTTTTGGGGCCTTTTTTTGTTTGTTTTTTTGTCAGCACACGCAAATCAGTTTGGTTATTGCATTAGATCTTCTGTTGTGAGATCTGTTCGACAGACATATTCTGCATTTAAAGGTTGCTCAGTAGTCCACACTAGTTGGCAAAGGTTTTTTGCGGGATATCTGTGGTGTCTATGGATTCCTGGACCTGCTAATATGAGAGGCTGCTCATGAACCCATTTTCACTCAAATTCAGAGTAGAAAATGAAAAGCTTCTATCAGAGCAAAAAAGAAAATCACTTTATAGAGGGCAAAGGTGCACAGATAAAGTTTCAGTGAAAATTCCATATTAAAATACAGAAAGCTATTACGATAAGTTATTAAATTATTGTGTGGATGACTCAAGTCCAACTAAAGGTCTTCTTTCATGTAGTGAACTGGTTGAAAGGCAAGGCCTTGTCAGCGCACACTTAGTGGCTGACATTCAGCTAATGAATCGTCATGCTGTAATATATTCATCCCCCTGCTGTTTCTGAGAACAGGTTGGATTTAGATACAGTGGGATTCATCTCTTTGCTGCCGTCCACACTCGTTCAGTGTATTAGTGGTTGAACAACACTGGTGTGTAGGGAATGGTCATGCAACTGCTCAGAGGCATCGGGCTTAAAATTGTGCCACTTTTCCATCAACAGCAGCGTGACATGGCTGCCTCTCTGAGTGAAAACGAAGAATCAATTGACCGGCAGGCAGAAAGGGATTTGGGGAGTTCAAGGCAGTGAAAGTAGTAGTCTGAAGTTCCCTTACCAGAGGAACTTCACCTTCCTCCAAACCTATTGTGGCACTTAAAGGTAGCAATGGACCCTAAAGGAATTGCACAAGAACAACACAGTCTAATGGTGGAGGCATCCCTTTCTCTGACTTGAATTACTCTGCCAAACCTTTACTGTGCCTTTAGAGAATGAGAAGGGACTCTAGTAGCACTGCGACCTCTCACCCGTAAATGCAGTGCACTTTGCAGACTCTGGTGGTTTAAAGAGTTTTAGGATTTCACTGTGCGAACAGGATGTAACCTTTTTTTTGGCATTCATGCAGCCTGAGAAGAGAAAAGTCAAAAATACAACTCATTTACACGTCATTAGTCTAAAGATAATCTAACAAACATTGCGTGGTAGCTAGAGGAAACTACCATCTGCCACCTGATGTGTGTGTTGTGTGCCTCAACGACTCATAAAGAAGAATGTGCAATGCAAAGAGAGAAATCCCCAGTGTGAGCTCCCAAGGAGGCACTGACTAAGATGTCTCGGAACTGAGATTCAAACCAGATCATCTTTAAGTTGCTTTAACGGGTTGGGGCTGCAGCCCTATTACCACCACCCAAACCCCTCTATGACTTTTTTTTTCAACATGCACTCATTAAATTTGAATGTGAGATGGGCGTGTTTCAGTCCAGGAGGAATCATCACAGCATCCCTTGGTCGCTCTGTTGTGAACCCCCAATCATACTCCCCTGGTGATGTTGCCTTGGGTCCTCATCGTTTCTCACATTTAGCTGTGTGACTGCAAAAACAGTCAACAAAATGTGTGCATTGTGTCACTAACACCGGAGCTAGCATCCCGCTGCTGCACTGATTTTAAAGATAACATGATTTGCCGCACAGGAGACTTGATCCCTAGAGGCGGATAGTATCATTAGGCCCTCAAGTGCAAGACACTTAACCTGGCCAGTTAATCACCCATGTTAATGATGTCTGCTGCGAGTCCATATGCTGTACATCAGGGGCCAACTATGAACAGCTTTCATCTGAGCCACAGATTCATGTGCACTGTATAATGATGGTATGTCTGTTGTCAGTTCAGGTATTCTACTGTTAATTGATGAGCTGCGTAGTTGACTGAGATGATGTGATAATGTATCCGAAAATACCTGGGTATAATACGATAAGAATGCTTACTAAATGGACTTTATGGTGAGTTTACTCTGTCAACTGCTAATTCTCAAGTAATTAATGAACTTTTAAGCTCAGTTACAGACTTTAATGTCTTAAGCAACACTGCTAATGTAGTGTTGCTTAAGACACTGCGATATCCAGTTTGTTATTCCTTTCTGAGAAAGATTAAATATTTTATTGCAGCTATTTAGCATTTCACTTCCCTAATATTGATGGTTTAAAAAACATTTGTGCAGAGGTTGAGGCATGCAAACATTTTGTCCCAAAAAACACGAGACCCTTCATTTCCTATATGCAGTTAGTAAGTGCCCACATCCTTGAAACTCTACACCTTAAGCTTATAACACAGGTCTCTTGTTGCCAAGCTAATGATGACAAGACTTAATCGAAAACTTAATTTTCTTTGTAATTTCTTAGACTTATGAAGTCAGATAAGATATCTCAAAGTCTCTTACATTTATTCCAAAAACACCACAAGGTATGTACCCAGCTGTTTTGCTAATTGTGTTACAGATTATAATTGAGTCCAGGTTATGAAGATTTAACTTCAGGTAAACCTGAAGACTCCTTCACTTTCTATTGGATTTCTGCAAAGTCATTTCGAAGGGATTCAATGGTGTCTGCAAAATATGAAAAGCTCTCCATGTCTATTTGAGCCTATACAGTCTTATTTGAATTCCTTTTAACTATCTGATTGACTCATACAATTACCATTAATCATCTCCCAAGGCCTGCCATTACAGGGGTTATATCAACCTTAATTTAATCTTCTTCTTGTCTGCTCTGTTATTCTCTGATCGGCCTAGAATTTTGACTGAATCAAGACTTGAGATGAGAGGCTACATAAGACATTATCCTGACTTATCATCATGTCTTCACTAAAATGCAGATATTTTCCCCAGTATTAAAAATATTGTACAATATAAAATATACCTATTTTAATGTTTTTGCACTTGTACTGAGGTTGTCTTTTCCATTTCTGTGTCCATGTATTCCTTGATTTTGTGGTAACTGTGTAAGAGACCACACTCATATATAAATATGATAAATAATAAATTATATATATATATAATATAATATATATATATATACATACATACATATATATATATATATATATACATACATATATATATATACACACACACACACACACACAGTATATACAGTTTTCTTCTGCTTCACTCTGCTTTAAGGCTCAAAACATTTGTAGCACAGTCATGTTTCTCGTTCTCCCAGTTGACACACTATAGAGGTCTTAGGTTGTGCTCAGGTTTTCTTTGGCATTTAGTTGGCAGGTGGTAATTTTTATGCCCCTGCACAGGCAACTGCTGTGGCTGGAAGCAGCATGTTTTTAGGTTGTGTGTCTGTCCTGTTGTATTGAACGTGATATCTCAGGAACACCTGAAGGGAATTTCATCACATGTGGTGCAAATATTAACTCCAAATGCACTGATTCTATTTTAGTTGTCAACTGTCAAGGTCATGGTGACCTCACAAGACATCCTTTTGGCTTTTTGAATACCATATCTCAAATTTGCCTTTAGGGTTTTTGTCACAAATGTTCATGTGGAGTCAAAGATGAACTCATAAGATTGTAAACATATTTCAGTTTTGGTTAGAGACTGAATTGGTGGAGCTAATCTTGGGTGTTCACCATTAAACCGTGTTGATTGTAGAGATCTTCTGTGCTGCAGGGTTCAAGCAGAGTGTGTAAATAATCCACATTTTAGAATTTGCGACATCTTTGCAGAAGCATCCATATTTAAAACATTGTAGTCCACCATAAGCACATCGGTTTTGCTGATATTGAAATGCACGATTGTCATTACAACATATGATGAAGCTCTTTATCGGTCCTCTGTTCTCCATTGTAAAAATAGTGTTCAAGTGAAGACAACGGGTTTCTACTTGGAAATTATTAGCTGAAATCATCTATCTTGATAACAACATAGCTTTTATTTCTCAAACAATGTTCTTTATACATTTTATTAAAGTTTGTTGAGTCATCCCATCATATATAATTCAAGTCTGGACAAACATTAATTTAAACTTTACCTCAACTGGTTGGTGGAGGCATACCCATACATACACAGGCACATAAAGAACCAAATGATATGTGACTATGAAGTCACATATCATTTGTTTCTTTATGCCACTCCCATGCCGTTTGACCATTTCTTAGCTGTAACTCATCTATAACCTGTGTGCTTCTCCTTTTAACAGCACTCACAAAGACCACTTAGAAAGACCACAGTTGTTTCATGCCATACTACTCACAGTTAATAGAAGATTTCCAGCAGTGTAATATGATGCTGCCAGGCCCCAACTGCAGAGGACTAGCTCAGGCCCATCCAGCAGTGTAAGCTTATATGGCAGTGCCATTTAAATTACCATTAAAGACAAAACAGGAGTGTGCCACCCGATTTCAGTCATGATGCAGCACCGGAGCAAAACATAATCAAAAAATTAGTCTAATTTGCCACTGCATTTGTTCAATCATTAGATTGTTATCCCTGGCTATTAATGCTGCTGAATGCCTGATTGTCCGTTACAATAGAGGAGTAGACCATTTGGAAGGTTTTACCAGTGAAATACACTGCGAGGCATGCTGTATAGGAGAGTAGTCATTTGCCTTTTACAGTTGAAGGATAACAAGATGATGGGAAGCTAAAGGTTAGAGCACCAGAGGTTCAAATCCCTACGCTGTCTGGGAATATGTGGGTGAAAGAGGAGCCTTTTTTCCCTCCCTCAGCAGCTACCGAAGGTGCTGTTGAGCAAGAATGGCAGCTGGGTGGTACAGTGCAAAGAGAGAGCACTTGCAGTGAATCTGTATCAGCTACAAGGATGCTTTTGTACAGCCGTTCCTTTGTTCTGCCGTTTCTAAAGAGAGCAGCAATTGAGAATACAATATTGCCATGCAGCTATGTAGAGTAAAAACAATCAATTTTAGTTGATTGATACTAGGGATAATTTTGTTGATGAAATGAGACTTTACCAAACTAAAAATAGATATTTGGTTACAAAAATTATGGCATAATGTACGTTTTGTTTTGGTCGATCTGATGAAAAGAGACTAAAATGTTAGTGGTTGCCTGTTGGACACTCAAAAAATGCAGGATATTAGGCTCTTAATAAAACAGTAGCCTCATCTCTTGAGTTTACATGTGTCCAGATGAGGAACAGTTCAGAGGATGTGTGAATTTCCCTGACAGACTTTCTGTAGGAGCTGCTGAAGCTTTGTGGGTTAAACATGGAGTTTTGAATTGTTTTCTTTTGTGGTTGTGAACTATTTTCGGTGTTCTGAGGAAAACAAAACTGACTCTTTCGGACGCGGATTAAACTCAGGGACGTGCATTAAAATCAACTTTAAACTAGACTGAAACAATAAAAATGACTAAAACTAATGAAAAGTTACAAATAGTTTCTGAAAAATGCTGCCAAATTATTATTATTATTATTGTTATTATTTATCAACTATGTTGATAATTCGATGCTGCTCCTTTTGAAAAGTACCAAGCATATTGTAGTTCCAGCCTTGTGAGGATTGGAAACCAGATGACCAGATGATTAAAAAGTAATCAAGAAAATAATTTGCAGATTAATAGATTGTGAAAATAATCACTGTCCCTAAAACTGTGACATTATCATTTTTAATCGGTCTTAGTATTACAATTCCCTTCTGCAGCAGTAAGGATTTATGCTTCTGACTTTACTAGGCTTATAAATATTTCAACTTTATTGAATGAATTCATTCATTCTTTTTTTCTTTTGGCAATTTTATATATTTTATATATTTTTGTATTATTTCATTCATTCATTCATTCTTCTCTGTCTCATGTGTGCAGTGTTAGTGATAAAGTATGTAGTATTTGTAGCCTACTAGAGTTGGTATAAGAAATATAAAAAGGATACATCTCAGCTGCTCCTGCACTGAACCTCAGTTGGTGTCTACCCTGAGGCCAAAAACATTAAACATATTAAACATTAAATAAACATAATACAACATATAGTAGTATCTTTCGTTTCCAATGTGGCGTTGCAGAAAAGGAGCATATCCAGTGCAGGCATGGCAAACGCATTGAAACGGCTAGCACCTAATATTCACCACATTATATGGTGAATAAAATAGAGGCCTTACTGACTTGCTGTAATATAAAATGTTGCCATTGTTCTCTCAAATAACCCAACCGTTGTCTCTTTTAAGGATTTATCATGGAAAATGTATTCAGCAGTCCCCCATTTGTCTTCTCTGATTGCCTTATTGAAAATTTGTTTTTATTGTATCTGCTGACTTCAGAAGTTCTTCTTTATATAGAAACCCCCTTTTACTGCTATAATTTTTCCCTCTAAACGCAGAATATAGTCCAACTGCAGGCACAAAAATTGGATTGCAGCAGCAGTATTTCCTTTTGAAGTACCACGACTTTAGAGATCAATTGTGACTTGTTGGCTTGGTAGATGTGTGAGCTGGTACATGTTTAGGGTGCCCACAGCCCAAATGTAGTCGTCATTCCCTGTATGATATGGTTGCATCATTCATTGCAAATGTTGTTAACCAAACATCACATGTACTTTAGGCTCTAATTTACATTTACTCTCTCGGGCGTTTAATGCTCAGTGCCATTATGATGTTATTCAGTGCAAAATAACTACATGAAATCATGCATGTTTGACATATTAGTACATTGAAGACACCTGTGGGAAGAATGGGAGCTATTGAAAAGGCTGTTAATGATATAAAAGCTTAATCATGTTCAGTAGAATAAAGCCTGGCTGCAGTATAATGCGCTGCTCCTGACCTATTTGGACACTATAATGATGTCCCAGTGGAACTGAGAGAGAGTACAGTATAAAATGACTTAACATGGTGGAATGCGTGGACATGATGGGGGCCTACATAAAAGGCATAATTTGATGAAAAGTTAAATTAAGATCTAAGTTTTCTGACAATTGACTTGTGGCTCATGAATCATCTTCCGAAAGATGTCAATATTTGGAGGCAGCTGGGTGACCACAATGAATTTAAAGGAATCAGCGTCTGAATTTTTAAAGAGACCTGGGCAGTGCTGTCTTTAAAACAATGCTTTTTGATGCAATGCAGCACCTTACATTATATAACTTTAATAACAGCATTGCTACACTACCCCTACAAAAAAAAAAATCACTGTCGCATCATCCTTTATCTTAGGAAAGGTGTCAGCACAAGTAAGACTTGATATATTTCAAACGCGATCATGTGCTGTCCAGTCCAGTGTAGCTGTGGCAGCCTTACAGCGGTACTCGATTCTGTTGTCACTGTAAATTCACTCTGCCTTTAGCATCATCACTCTGCTTGCATGTTTTTACCTCTCCATCTTTTTCACACCCCTGCATCCCTCCTTTCTGTCTCCGCCGGGTTTTTGCTTCTTCCTCATTCATGTTGTAGCCCTTTGTTCCAGCCTGTTATATCACCTACACTCTGAAAAGTTTAACTGGGAAGAAACTAAACATCAACCTCCCAGTGTTTTTCTGGGTCAAGTGCAAAATGAAATACAGTAGGACTAGTCAGGGATGCACCAGCGCTGGTTTCTATGGTAACTGCAGGGCTGTATTTAGTGCAGTTGTTTCACTGCGCCTGGCTCTCTGTTTTCAACGAGGCGAGAAGGGAAGAGTGAGGACCGTTCCCAAGGGGGCTAAGCAGAAAGTGGGGCAACATCTCCCATCACCGTCAAACAAAATCTTTCAGCTTGAGAGGGGATCATGTCACGAATTCCTTACCTTGTTTCAGAGAGAGTTGTTGTTGACAGAAGACACGAACGATCAAATGTGTAACATTCACAGTCAAAGATGTAACCGACGTCACTTCACTTCTGTCCTTTTAAAGTCTCTTCAAGTTTTTTTTCTGTGTACTGTTGAGAAGAAATAACTGAAAACTCTATTGTTAAAAGCACGCAGTACAAATACATATCCTCTGCAGCTATGGTCAATACAAATATTAACAGAAAAATAGGATTAAAGTCAGTTTGACCAGTGGTGACCTGATACAAGTAGGTCTGCTACATTAAAAGGCAATAATAAATGACATAAATGAAGGCTAACATGGTAAACGGTTGTATAGTAACGTCACACTTATTTGAGCAAAATGTAATTTATGGTGTTTTTCTTTTGGCATTAATATTCAATTTATGTACCGACTCCCTTAATGTAATAAATGAAGGACATTTAAAGTGCCAGCGCCTAGCAACCACTTCAAAAGTGATTCATCAGTAGTGAGATTATTACTATGACATAAGGAAGAGAATCAGTCACAACTTTTTAATGATGTTTTTATATTTATAAATGGTTGCTTAGTCTAATTTGTATAATGTCTGTATATTATATATTAATTGTATTGGCTTTGTTATCCTTAATATGCGACATGTTTGACAGTCTGGAAATCGATTCAAAATTAAGTGTATAGTCTGTTTGTCTGTGACAAGGGAAGATTTTGCATGAAAATAATAATAAGTCATCATCCATCCACCAAAAAAGCCTAGCCTAACCTTAATCAAGATATTTTACCATAACCATAAACGTTTTTGCATAAATTATATAGGGTTTAAAGTTATAGGGTTTAAAAATCTTCTAATGCTTTATAAATGCAGTACATAATTACAGTATTTATTTAATGTAGTTCATGTATTCAGTAGCATCTGTTCGTTTTAAGTTACTGGCACATAATTTTCACACATCTGACCTGGATTTTAGTTTAATGACCATTTAAGTCTGGCTTTGTTTGATAGGTATACCTAAGGAAATCAGTGAAAACATTTCCTGTAAACATGGCTTTTATGTTGAAGAATCATGCTCCACTGTAATTAAAGAGTTGAACAGAAGAATTACGATTGCAGAACATTTTTCATGGATGCAATGCATTTTTTTCGAACTAGGAATCCCATTAAGCTCAAAACAGACAACTAGCCCGCCACAAATATTAGTCTTCAACGTGTCCAGTCATGGTGCAAGACCACACTGACCACGGGGCGTTACGCATGATGACACACTAAGGTCCTAATAAAGCTGGCTGATAAACCCCCACAATCAACCCACAGCTGACAAACAACTCATCCAGTTCATCAGGCCTACAGAGAGCACCAGAAACACCAATTCACAGGACTCATCAAGGCCCCTTTCTCCAGGCAGCAAATGAAACATGGGGTTGACCTCGGTATACTGCTGCCAAGACCGATCGTCTCATCACCACAAGCACAAGATGTTGAAATATTCAGAGCTGGCAGCTGAGTGTAAAGAAGTAGGCTTGACCGTCATCATCTACCCAGCGGAAATAGGCTGTCAGGGCTTCATCAGCACATCAACACCACGTCCACATTGGGGACGTAGGTGTAACTGGGGCGAAGCTCCAATGAAGTCCTTGCAGAGGAAGCAGAGTAGGGCAGCTTTTGGCTACGGCTGAGGAGAAAGGATAGGGACTGGAGTCCATCAAACAAGGAGGGAAGCTGCAGGGGGGACTGTAGGTGGACATCTTTGTTCGTGGGTATAGGAGTGAAACATCAAAGAGCTGTGTTCTCTGGTTAATGACCCTGCTGCTGACCCCATGGTGACATGGGATGTGCAAAAATGTCCAGCACAAAGTTGTAGCCACCTGCACAGTCCAGCCCGTGCAAGCAGTTGGGTCTCTCTCTTTGTAAAATTATTTAGTCCCACATTAATGAATGATGTGCAGCACATCTGGCCAGATGATCCACGTTTTCCAAGCCCAAATCACCACACATAGCAGCTCCCACTAAATATTGCAAAGACCTGCTGCTCTCAAGAAACATGTGACTTGGAACAAAAATACATTTGTTTCAAAACACAAATGTGCGTTTCGGTGCCAGGTGACAGCAAGATATATATTTTTTAAAAAACAAGTAGAGAGAGTTCAAAGCAGAAGAACTCTGGGATGTCGTATTTAAATGAGGCTGGAGCGAAGGTACGACGGGGGAAGGTCTACAGCTGTTTGATGTGTGACTGTATTTCACGGCCTACACTTTGCTTCTAGCAACTAATTTTGGATTCAAGAGAACCACTGCAGGCCCGCACACGCCATAGACACATTGTTGTTAACTATTCAGAGGCATTAATTAAGCATTAAATAAGCTACTCACACATGCAGTACCATTTTAGGTGATGTTTTATAGCTAAGACGAGTTAGCTCTCACTTTGACTTGTATAATACTTTTTCAATTCTTTTAGGATTTCTTCAAAAATTCAGAGCCTTTTTGAACATTTTGTCAAAATTTACATGCAGCTAAAAAGCACTGCAGTTCACATGCTGGTGTTTATTTAGTTCCTTATTTTGAGCAGCAAACGAATAATGTGAATTAATGGTTGAATTAAGAGTTCTGCCCCATAAAGGCAAAAAACAAACTCAATCATAAAATGTGAAATGTTCTATGAATAATTCAAAACAGAGGTATGAAGAGGGAAATGAGCCAAAAAAAGAAAACCCCTCTAATGTACGTACATATGGAACAAAGTGTTAATGGAGAGGAAATGTTACAGACGCTTGTTTTGCTTTGGGAAAAACAACCAACAACGCTTGAATTTCATCTGCCTCACAATAAGCACGGACCAAAAGTTTTTTGTGACTTTAGAGGAGCAAACAGAATTGTCAGTGTCTCTGAGAGCTACAGTACGGTAAAGACGGGGCTGTGAGCACAGCATGTGTCGCATATAAAAATATTTTTGCCCCCCTTGACTTTCTGTTCTTTAGTTCTTCAGTTGATTTTCCAAACGCAACCAACAGGGATTTTTCTGTTTGAGACCAACATCAAGTAGCGGGTTTCTTAAATTAAAAAGGGAAAATGTATAAAGCCTATAGTATTACACATAATGAACATGCTGTAGGAAGTTGTGAGGAAATATGTTTTCCTTTGAAAATTGTTGTTTCCTATTGGCACCGTGATGTGAATATAGTTCCTCTGCTACATTCACCAACTCATGGCAGTGCGCCACACCTGGCTTCTCAGTGAGTCCTCTGTGTATAATATTGCCGCATTTATCATTATTTGCCAGAAGTCATTCTGTCACACAAATGGTATAGCCAATGACACTGGTTCCTGTTTTCTGCTCTCTCGATACCAGCTTAACATTTCCTGCATGTGCTACACAGTAAATTTGTTGGAAGGCAACAGGAGGCCTTTATTGTGAGGACACATCAGAACAATGCCAGTAAGGTTTTGTAGATGTTAAACTGAGACAATTACATCTCAAACAAAGCAGAATGGATCAGAAAGCAATAGGGACTGATGTTATCTTATCAGCAATGATGATATTTTGGCAGCTTGACTGAAAACACGATGCAGAAGTTTAGGTTTTCCTAAGTGAGCTTGAGAGATGTTTGATTTCCAGTGGACATTCAGAGGGCAAGACCGTGTTCACTGCAACCCACAGTGGCCCAGCGCTGTTCGTAACATCTATACCTGCACATAATACTGATAATCTTACATTACAAGCTTGTTCCACGGTACAGCATCAGACTGTAACTGAATATGAAGTGAAGATCCTCAGCAGGTGTTTACAGCTGCTCTGTTTCCATGCAGAAAATCACTTGGTTTTTTCAATTATCAATCATGTTTTTCAGAGGGGATGTCTGCTGCACCATAATTGTTCAATTAAATGTTGTTTGTTTTAAATCAAAATCCTGTTAACGTTTACTCCAAAAATAAAAAATGGTGAACATGCAAGACTACCATAATTAAATTAATAACAACTGATCTACAGTCTGTCTGTGTGAACTACCCTAACGTTTTTGTGTATTCTGCAGAATAGAAGCACATTTTTCAGTCTGAAAGACAAGTACAAACAAGTATAAACAGTTTTATAGGAAATATTGTTTTAACTACAGCCAAAGGACAAAGTGTGAAAAATGATAGCAAATGTTCAAAAACCTTTGCTAACACTGGTGTTGTTAGAACAAGTGAACCAAGGGCGTGAATGCATTTATAAATTGTTTATTCATTGTCTTCCCTTTTAGCACATCACGACCACATTTCAGACCGTGCGCTCAAATCTAATCACAAACACGTAGCGTCGACATAGACAGCTGCATAGTTGGAAAACAAATGATCGGATACAGTTTTCATCTCGTGCTGATCTATAGCCTGGGAGAGTGGTCATTTAACGGTCTTTATAATTCCAGCAGTCATGTGAGATTAATATTATATTACAGACAACAGTTTCCAAGATTAAAAATGTAGCCCAGACCGTCTTCCAAGATTCTGTCACAGCAGCCTTTTCCATCTTGTGCAATTTATTGTCTCTAGACATGCATGTCATTAAAGGGTGCGTGACAGACTACGCTTACTTTTTTTTTGAAGAGATTGATGGATGCTCATTTATACATACAGTACATCCTGCCTTCTGTTTTGCTTTTTTTCCTTTTTTTTATGTTTATGAATCTTATCCCATCGCTGCGTATCTATGTTTGCAGTTGTGGAGTGGCATTTACATCAGCTAGGCAGCAGTATATTACATTTGTCAGTCTTACGAGAACGTTAAAAAAGCCCACGTTAATGCATCAGAAATAACACATACTGAACGTAACATAGTATTTTTACATTGCAGTATTGCAAAGGGAAGGATTTGAACACGTCTCCCATCACTGAATATGTGTATAAAGAAGGAGGCTCACCAATCAAATATGTCTTGGTTACAACATATTTCCTACAGAATGTTGTACAGAACCATTTCTAAGTTTCCTACGTTTTAACACCGAGTTATAGATAAAACACGGATTTTGCTGGAGATGATGTCTCCTGTTTGATTTATAATGAGTGAATTTGTAGAGGAGTAATCTACTTTTGATGCGCTCGGGGCTGAGGGGGAGAGCTGTATGACTGCGAATAAAACCACCTCCAGACTACAGAGCTGTCATTAATCAGACCCTTGGCTGGCAGTCCAATGCCTGCTGCTACGTTGCCTTCAGATCCCGTCGGTGGATATTTGTTGATTGTCTGTAGTCGCTCTTCTCTCGTCCTCTCCCATCCACTTCCTCCCTGTCATTAATTAAAAGCATGTAGCGTATTTCAGCTCACAGCTCTCTCTGAGAAATATGCAGACTAATTCTCCCATCGGGCTGTTTTCGGCTCGTCTCTTTTTGTTCGGGAAACTGCCGTTCTCTGTCAGTGACGAGAGCCAGCATGCCACAACATACTCCAGTTCTTTCAGTTTGACTCTTTGACAGCAGAACTACTCCAGCAGGATGATAAAAATTGGTCTATTTAGTGATGATTAAGGGACTAATTTGCCTTGTTGTGGTCATTGTTTAAGCTGCGTTCAACACACATAGTCATCACTGGGGTTGCAGCCACTAAGCTTATGGGAAGTGTGACTTACTATGCTGAAATGAGCAGTATCTGACTGTGACAGTGTGTGGTGTTAGACAAGGGATGGCAAAGTGTCACTTTCAAAATAACACTGTCGCGAGAAGAAAGCAGTTAAGTGGACGCTGCTGAAGTATGTAGATTACTCCAGCATTTAACCGTTTTGCTATGGAGGAAAATTGAAAGTGGAGAGCAAGAGCTACAGCAGGGACCAGGCAGGCTCCACTGTACGGCGGCATCCTTAAAACAAACTGGAGTGATTCTTGGAATAAAAATCTTCAATCTTTTCATGTCTCCGCAAACACGCCACTGTATTCACCTCTGCCAAAGATGCAGCGTGCTTTCACAGACAACTGAAAGAGCTGCCTGTCAGAGGAGCGCTCCATTAGTGCTACACCCACACTGCTCTTTTCTCAGACATACAAGGTGTATCATTTGTGGCTTCTGCAATTGTGTTTGCATATGCAGCAGCTCCTCTGGAATCTGCGGCAGAAATTGTCAAAGATGATTGTTTTATTTCTCGCTGTCCCGGGCATTTTAACACCGCTGTTGGAGTGCGGCAGAAGAATCTTGATTCCATGGCAGACAGATGCCAACTTTCATCCCTTTTTAGTTTCCCTCAGAGAGGCGCTATGTTGGCAGAGAACATAAATTCAAAGTGAGCCTGAAAGTCAATCTCATGGGGATTTGACCAGCAGAATATCTAAGCTGCATATGCACCTTTTGATCAGTTCTACAGGTTTATATAGGGATTGACATTTCTTTCTACTTAATGAGGCTTCATTTATAACTTCATGAAAACTGATCTGGGCGTTTTTTTCTTAAGTGTTTTAATTGATTTTAATAAGCATGAGAATTTCTGATATTTTAAGCTACATTTCACCTAGATGCTGTGTTAAGAATGTGTTTCCCAGCTGTGTAGATGCAGTATTTTTGAGGGTGGGGATGTTTGCCCCCAGGTGGAGCATTAAAATCATCAAACAAAACACACAATATACTCAAAGTTGGCCATTCTCCCAAAGTTTGGAGGCCATTCTGTGAAAAGATGTTTATGGTCTGGTGAAACCACTCAGATTTCAAGGGAATGCTTAAGATTTATTAAGTATTGAGTCCATTCAAACAACATAGTCATTTATCAGGCATGAAAACTTTCTGCAGCAGCAGCAGCAGCAGCAGCAGTAGCAGCAGCCTGGCTGTGGAGTGAATAAAACAACAAATTCACTCAGTATGCTCAGGTCATCTCTCAGGTCAGACTACAGTATGGTTTCACAGTTTTGCATCAGTCACATATTTTATTTGACTTTACTTACTCATCCTACTCAGCACTTTCTCCCTTAATGCAAAGAGTAGTTTAACGTAAAAGGTTTCAAATTTCAGGATGAAGGATACTGGCCAAACAATATGGACTGAATCACATATTATAAATATTTACATTTTTAACCAACTACCTCAATATTGATTGGTGCTATCATAAGATATTAACATTGTACTTAATTGATAAATAATTACCATTAATGTGAATATAATGACTGTGGTTAAGGGCACATAACAGAACAGCTAAAACAATCTGATATGTTCAGAGAATCACAACACTACTGTGATACTTTAAAACAAGAATAATACAACATCTACGCCACATCACAATCCTGAAAGACCCCAAATCGATATCTGTCTAGTTGTAACTAACCAAAACTGGCTGCCGTCTTAATTTATAAAACCCAAAGGAGACAGTTTTGTTTGCGTTAGGTCTACTCAGGCTGAGGGGAGTTACAAGTGTGAATTAATTTGGTGAATGAAGCATGAATAAAATCTTATTGACATTTTGATAAAGAGTAAATTCAGGATTCTTTGGAAGGCCTATAAACAGTATACTAAAAATCACACACTGGTGGCTCAATTATTATACCAGTAACTAAATACATTGTTACCATAATAGCAACAATGTATTTATTTATTAGTTAAACAGCACATAATAATTTCTCAATAATTTGACCTGTGCGATGCTTTTTGACATTGATTCGCAGTCCTTGTTGTAAGTGCAGAGTGCTGCTTCTTTAATTCAACGATGAAATGTATTTCTGAGTATTGTGGCAGTGTTTGAATTTCTGTCAACATTTTCCTGCGCTCACTTGTTTGTAAGCGGCCCACTGAGGGCTTGATTTGATTTTTAATGATCGGACACGAGCTATTCAGTTACTCAAAGCTGACTTTACTGGACTCTACTGTAATTGCAACAAGTCGAGGCTCATTCGAACTTTTACCCATCTATAAACTTATTTTCAGACATGGTTTTATTCACCAACCGACCACCGTAGTTTCTGAAGACAATTTATATTCAGATGCTGCAGAAGCTCTCTCAATCTGTGGCTGTTTGCTGTGTTTATAAAATTGGATGCATTCCTCATAGCTTTGAATTAATTCTTCCTCTGCAACACCGATGATATATTGAGTATGAAACACCCTCTGTAGACTTGAAAAATAGCTAGGTGGTTTGAAGTCTTCACAGAAACTGAATTCTGTGGCTTTCTGGGGTCAATCATAGTGGTTAATATGGATTCCAATACCTTTTTTCCACATTGGAAACCACAGAACGTCTGAAGAAATTTTCAAAAATACTGCACACTTAATTCATGCTCCATAGAGTCAGAAAACACACGCGAACTCGCAGCTTCAGTCTTAATTCTCTGATATGATGCAAGAAACTAGTTAGGTGTGCATATGTGATGGGTGGGGGTGACTAACATGCTGACCAAAAGCCTTGAAATTCATTTTCTTGTTACATTAATGTGTGTCTAGAGAACATGTATGGTAATGTTCGATATGCTCATGTTGAACCTTGATTCGCACGACTCCTTTCACCGTCACTTACTGTTGGGAAGTCAGTGACACAATCATAAAATGACCTTTACCGCTTCCATGTCTGGTTTAGAAGATACAGTTGTAATGTGAACGAAATCCAACTTGTGTGCTGTAAAAATTGTCTCACTGTGATATTCTGCACAGCTACAGAGGATAATATATAATCTAGTAATAATAGGCATTGTTTAATCCTAATTTGATATATGCATGAGTAGTGCAACACTCAAAAAGCAACCACAGTTGCCTTCTGTTGATTTGTTTGAACATATATACATTTAAACATTTGTTGTTGTTAGCGAGAAGCTGTATATGTCTGGATATCAAGTAAGCAGCTGTAGGATTTCAGGCTGAACTCCGCATGTTCATGTTAACTGTAGATTGCAAGCTCCAGGGCTCAGCCGATGTCTCTATTAATTATTTTAACTCTCATGCTCAGGTCAGGCAAGCTTCAGGCGTGTTCAGGCATCTCCTACTGGCCTGCACATACTGTACTGTAGCAGCGATTGATTAATTGAGCATTTAAAAAGCCACATTGGAGTTACTGCATGTGTTTATCCTTCTACTATACATCGCATTTACTCTGTATTACAGCAAAACATTTGGTTTTCCATTCCCTCAACTTGCAAATGCATATTATTTCCTTTAAAACTGTGTAAAAATATATATATATATATATATATATATATATATATATATATATATATATATATATATATATATTATTATTTTTTTTTCATGGTTGGATTGTTGTCAGTCACAGTATTGCTGCACGGTTATTGAAGGAGGAAAAAGACAGGTAGATGATAGATGGATATGGACAGTGTATACAGAAGCTTACTTACAGGGCATAATGCTGACATATATTTTTTTAAGATTCAGCATTCCTTGTTTGTAGTGATAAAACTGATAATATAAAGGTTTTACCTGACTGTTCCCATGAGCACAGAGCGCTGTTTGAGTCGACTGAAAGCATCGAAGCGTTGTTTTACTTGACTATAAGTGCATGGTGTCTCTGGAGGAGGAAGTCAATGAAGAGAGGAGCTTGCTCTTTCTCCTTCACTGAGGGGGAAACAGCTGATAACATTGACCTGAACAAAGTGACTTGCCAAATGCAAAGATGAAGCTTGAACGTTATAGCTGTTTTTGCTGCTTTTCTCAGTGGATTTATTTTCTGGCTTTGTCTAGTTACATTTGCAGGATTGTAATCAAAGTAGCACCTTGGGTAATTCAACTTCAAACCTTTTCTTGAATAATGTCTGTACCCTCAATCTGTAATTTTCAACGCTCTCAATCAGCTTTTAAAAAATCTCAAAAGCCGGTTTCCTGCTCCAGTGTACATTCAAAAAGCTATGTATCGGGGGGCCTTACTGAACCATGGATTATGCCCAGTGACAGGGGTCGTGGTAAACTCCTCCCGTCTGGGTTATCAGTCTCTGACAGCCCACTGCTCTCTGATCGCTGCTGCCGTCACAGGAGCATGCATCACACACTTGTCAAAGCGCCTCTCCTCCACCCACCCCCTTTCCGCTGAAAGTCAACACCACAGTCTCACCACACATATATTTACGTGCTCACAGACACCCTTACAAGACGTGCGTGCACGCGAGCACATGCGCACACATACAATACACATATACAGACACCCTTCCCATTATGGTGACAAATTCTGCCTGAGCTGGCGCCCATCTGTGAGTCATGGCGTGGCGTGTTGTACGAGTCAAACTCCCCCGTCATCTGCCTTTTGCAGATGGATCTGCGGGGTGTCCAAGGGCCTTGTCTGGTGGCCGCAATTGCTGGACGGTTTGGATTTAAACCTTCCATGATCAGGATCCACAACAGACACATATTTCCCAAGCTTTGAGGTGCAGGGGTGCAACTCTCCAACAAGGGGGTCAGGTTAATCATCGCGGCTTGACTGGGTTTAATCCATTAAACCAAGAGTTCACCACTACATGGCTTGGTCGGCTGAATCTCAACGCTGATCCCATTTTCTCTGTATACATATCCGTTCTTTCACCCTGGCTCCTATTTGCCCCCATAATGGGATTAACTCCAGTGACACCAATCTGAAATCTAGCTTTAAACTCTGTGGGGTGAGTCTTATTTCGCTGGTTATTCCCGTAAGGGATAAGACATGGCTTAGGTTACATAATTAGATTCCTCTCTCCAACCTAAATGTAAATGATGACAAATTAATGATAAATTTTGACCTCATTCATATGATGCACTGAAAGGTTTTTCATGAGGCTTAAAGATGTTTTGTTTTTTTCTTAGAAGGAGCCATGATTTGTAATTTGTCTTTTCATTGTGATTTAAATTGACTCACACACTGCACTCCTTATGCATATGGATTAAGAAAATCTGCATGGTCGCTTGATAGACGCACATTTTGTTGGCTGTAAAATAGATTCTAATGTTTGACTGGACTTGATTTGACTATAATGCGTTCATACTGTATTTGTCACTCAATTTTAGTCACCATTACCATATGCTAAATCGCATTTGCATAAAAATGATAAAATGGTGCAAGAACCAGGACTTAAGATGTCAACAATCTAGCTAATTTGAGAGGTAATGTGTTGCAAGGTTACATCAGTCATATGTTACATTCTGACTTGGTAGAAAAGCGAGGGAAGAGCTTTTGAAAGGGGACGAGTAAATGCACAGTCCAGGATAATGCTACCCATGCACCCATTTAACATAAAGACATAAACTTAACAGCTTTGAAAAGGGTTCAAAGTATAGTACTCTATCTAAAGGCATTGTTAAGATGCCTCAATTATTTGAAATGCAAGTAGGAGTGTCTTTTGGTTAAGCATAAAGAACACACAGAGTTCAATAGTGGCTTACCATTAGTCCTAGAATACATTATCTAGATCTTATGCTCATAGGCGTAGTATTAATGTGTGCAGCGGTATGTTCACATGTAAAAGGGTCATCTCTAATACGTGAATTTATGCGCCTGTATATAAAGCCGTAAATGGTTTTTGCGTCTTTACATTACCTTTAATATATTTTATGTTTGCTTAGATTGCTGAGTTTGATGAGAAGATAGATTCAACCCTCATGTTTGTTCTTAATAACGAACGGACATGCCTGGGAGGACTATTGATCTTCTCATCTAACTCTTGACAACTAAGCAAAAATAATATTTTGAAGTGTTGAAGTATTTCATAAAGAAATAACTTAAACATACTTAATGTATTTCAGTTTCCAGCTAAGCTTTTGTCTTGCAATGCCATTCTGTCTCCGTATGTCAGTTTAGTATTTTATTCTGTCTCTTGTTTTTTCTGTATTTGCTTTTGCTGTTTACCTCCTGATTTCCCTCAGCTTGAAATGTCTTTTGATTTACTGAAATCACCTAAAAACTGGCATCACCTTCGCATGAAAAACCCTCTTTAAAGGCTTTGAAAAGTCAAAATTAATGGTTTCATCTGGGGTAACAAACCATTTACTCGTGCTTGATAAATCAGTTATAAATAATCAATGAGAGCAACTTTTGTGGTACCAGGTTAAGAAATGCAGGTCATTAATTGAAAGTAGTAAAACATCAATTCTGCAGTTTCATATGTTAAAACCAATCACTGATGAAGGGGCATCAGTGATTGGTTCAGCAAAAGCAATCGGACATATTAACATGTCGTCGATAAATGCTTTTTATAGTAAAATTCTGTGCAGCTAGAGTAGATGCGTCACAACCTGGCATCACCAATATTCTGGCTTCTAACTGGTCTTTGAAGCATCAGTAAATGATTGATTATCAATAAACTGATTAGCTATGACTTTATAAAGGATGACAAATTAGAGAGTGCTACCGATATATTGTATTTATTTTAGGCTTTCTCTTCAGTCCTCGAATTAGCTCTCCACACAGGCGAGCCGACTCCACCTGCACCCCAGGGCATAACAGGTTGATTGACATTTCTTAGCAATTTCTTCTGTTTGACTGCAGTCCTATTCCGCCGTGGCCTCTCTGCCTTTCACTGCCCCTCCTCAGAATCTGGTGGACGATGTTGAGAGCATTTGGCCAGTAATGTCCTTTAGTTCTGCTCGTATTTCTCTCCCTTTTTACCTTCAGCCTCCTTTCATTTTCATCAGGCGCACCTCATATGATCCTGTCCTGAACTGGACCCGTCTTTACAATTTGTGGACGGCATCTTCTATATGTGTAATGTGGATTTGAAAGGGTTAAAATCTGTACTGAGTCTTCAAAGAAAACGCAACATAACGTCAGGGCCGGCAGGTCTGGTTATGCACGTAATACACAAGATACAGGATTACTGTCAAAAAAACAAATTGTTTATTGTCTTTTCACGAGACCCTGCAGTAAACGGTGACTTTTTTGTGGCCTCTCCATCAGAGCATTTCCAGGTTTATTGTAATGGAAAATCATTTTGCAGTGAAGACCAGGAGGGGCTTGAACTGCATATTGAGTCCAACATAACAACATAAGATGAATAGAAAAGAAATTAGTTTGTATGGCACATCCATACAGTAGAGAGGAGAGGACTGCAGTTGCTTCAATATTGTAACAGCAATGAACAGGGCCTCCGTGTGCGCCTTGTATGCCCATCATATTCACCAACACATTGCTTATCGGTGATGCCTTTTTATCCCGATCACTTTGAACCTGATTCATGTTCATGGCGCATCGTCACTGACATGTGGAAAAGGTCCATGGTGAGGCACAAAATGGATTGGGCGTCCATGGTGGCTAATTCTGATTCAAGGAATTGAGAGAGCTGTGTTAAGGATGTTAGGCATTAAAGAGTTGTCTTTTTCATGGGATTATCTGCGAAGGAGGAAGTCAGTATTCAGACAGAGCTGACTGGCACGGCGAGATCAGCTTCCATCCAAGTAGAACACTTCTTCAGGCATGCAAAACATGCAGACTTAAGTCACATAATCCCTTTCAATATCAGCGAGGATGTCAATACGCTGACATGAATGGATGGGATACATCAGTTTTGCAGGCTTACTGTTGTTTCCGATCACAGCATTTGCAGTGGTAGTTGGCAGGTCGCTGTTATTAGCCACTGCAGTGATATAAATGTTACTGTAGATCCACTGACACCATGATGACAAAACATATTTAAACCATTGGTGAAACGCTGTCCTGTCTAATAAAACATTGTCAAGAGGATTCCAGGCGGCGTTTTATTCTTTGCACCCCAACAATGTGGCGTTTATGGGGCCTGCAGATATTGAAGTAAATAATTGGACACACAAAGCTAACACTGGAGCACATCTCAGGGGCTCAACAAACACTGGCACTCTGCACATTTGGTGCCTGAGTTCAAATGAGACTGTAACTGTGGATCATAACAGCGCTTTTCTGGTGTTTCATGGAAGCACTGTTCTGTCAGCGTGACTAAGCAAGGCTGTCCAAGTCCAGCTGACCATGACTGTCTGAGAGAGCTATGAAAACAATCGCTTTTCAAAACAAGCGGTTTCAGGCAAATTGTTGACGTTACACATTCAGATGTTGCTAAATGTTGAAAATGGCATTGTTTTGGCTTCTTTATCCTACTGCCAAGCATTTTGAAAGCCTGCTCTGAGCATATTGGAGCTCGCATTCAGTGTTGAACACAACATATTTCAGGATGTTCTTATTATATCCCATCAATATTTGCTGCTGTAGCCGCCCAGTTTCTTCATGGAGCTCATTAAAGTTTCATTGGCTCTCATATCATCTTACTTTACCTTATCGTGGACTTTGTATTCCTCTGTCGTGTCTGGACATTTATAAAGATTTCATTGATCAGATGAAGGTTTTACATTTTTGAATCTGATAAGCATGGGGCGTTTGAATGTGGAAGGCATGTGTATGTATGCATTTCATTAATCCATCCATTTTATATACTTTAAGCAATCCTGTGCCAGTATACATGAGGTAGAAGCGAGAATAACAGCATAAGCAGCAGAGTTGGCTTGAAATCAAATGTTGAATCACTGAGTTTTAGATAAGCCTAAAACTTTGAAGCTGTAAACAGAAAACTCACTATAACTACAGCAGAATTGACTATAATATTATGAACTAAGTTTGGTAGAATTAAAATGTTTAGTTTATATGTGAGTGAACTGTGTTGTGCTCGACTATATTGTTACAAATCGACAATTATAGAAAAGAAAGTTCAGGTCAAACTATGCTGCAGGAAAACTGCCTTGCATGTCTTAATGCTTTAATATGAACGGATGTGTTATAGTTTCATTCGACCCATTTGGTAATAATTTGCTTTTCGGATATGGTTTACTGTGTTTCATATATTTTGAAAATTGAAGCACTACATCATCTTTTCATATTATTAGATGGTAATACGCAGTGTTCCCATAAATGACACATTTGGGTTTAGAATTATCCTCAAAATGCCTTTAACTTTGCCTCTCCAGCATACTTAAAAGGATATCTTTTCACTTTCCATTTTCAGCCCTGACAGCGCTATAAGCTATCTCTCATCAGACTCTCATCTCGGACCTGTTTTGAATCTTTTTTTTGAATAAGTACATCTTACAATAAATGGCTAGCCTGATCAGTGCAGCGACTGCCAGTGTGTGGCAGAGTTTAAAACTTGAGTTTTCTATTTTTTTGTAACCTTGTCTCCCTGGCAGCACAAAGACAAAGAGCTGCTTGGGGAACCCATAGCCTTGGTGCCTCTTTTGGCTTTTTGATGTATTGAAGTAACAAAAGACATACCGCTCTTTTGCCAATGCAGGTGTAAATGCAGGCAGCACAACGATAGTTAATGCTTTGTGCATCTGCCTTCTGTGCTAATTTTGTAGCTCAACTCAAGCTTGACTGCACCAAGTTAACTAAAGGGATGATGATTTCCCCAAACAGCCAAAGATGCAGTGAAACAATGAACATTAAAACTTCTTTCATAGGCACATTGTCAGAAAACTAAAAGGCACTACATGCATGTTAAAGCTGTGTCAACATAGGTCACTGGGTGCAGCTTCTTGTTGCTTTTTGGACAGATTATCCTCGAAAAGTCTGAAAGTGCTCGTGGAGTCTCCCTCTAAAACAACAGAAAAGCCCTTTTTACTTTTTTGCCCATTCAGCTTTATCAAAATGTTTCATCTACTACATTAAAAGTAATGTCTAAAGTTCATACAAAGTTAAATGTAATTACATTAAATGTATAATGGATAATTATAATGGGTATAATTAATTGCTCATAATGTCATGCGTGTAGGATGCATAAAAGTCTTCCCTTTCAGTTGATTGAATAAGTGAAGTCATCATACAGCTGTGGGAAGGATTACATTATTTTAAAGGGTGTGTTTCATGTTCTCAAAGTGAAAATTATTATTAAAACAGTGCGGATCCCTTAATTAATTTAATTAATTTCAACACCTGACGTGGTGCTAGTACAGAAAAACTTCTGTGCTTTTGTGAACATCACAGACTCGGTGTAAAAAATGATACGTAAACAGAAAACCCTGTGTTCTGTAAATCAAAGGCAAGTTTATGACCATAATTCACAAGCGATTAAGTTCAGCTTCCTTTTTAATTATATTTAAGGCCGTCAAATTATTGTTAATTATCTTTTTATCCAGAGTTTTGAAACACTCTGTAAAGTCTGTTTCAACGCGAGCTCTATAGATTATTCATTGATCCTTCTGTCATTAAATAATTATGACTGAGATGTTGCGCAGTACCACAATGCTGGCTCTCAGGTACACAGGATGAATAAGTTTTAGAGTTGCTATAAATAGCGGCGGCCATGAATGTGCTTACAGCTGCCTTGGCGCTGTTAGAGAACCTCACTGAGGTGGCACAAATTGTGCTTTTTCTTCTTTGCCGTTGCATCTCATTGACAGGTTTAATGAATAGTGGAGCAAGCACATGTATCGATATGTAAATGAATGTTTAAGGGTGTTTCTAGATCCTTAAATCCCTGCATGTATATATTATAAAATAGAAAACACACAGCTTAATAAATCTGACAAAAGGAACGTCTGTGCATACCTTTCTTAGTTTTAACCATGCATTTTACGCTTCTGGCCCTTGATTGGTTAGCTAACACATACACTCTAAGTGTAGTGCTCTAAGCTTCATCAAAGCATATGTTAATGTACCAGTTGTATGAGTCATTGGATGCAATATTTAATCAGTAAAAATACAAAAATAATTAAGACACATTTCGTGGTCATGCTAGTTACTGTGCTTATAATCTGACAGCACAGGTCTCTACATGCACATATGCATGGAGAAGAAGGCTGAATTTTGGTGTCTCTTTAACACAAATTAAATTTAAACAGGGACATGATGTAACCGGGGAAAGATATTTGGAGTGCTAATCGTATTTGAGGTGCTGTATATTTGTGCTTTGGGCCTTGGCACCTCTTGCACAGGAACAGTTTACTCAAAGGAGAAGCCAGACTGGATTCTCCTCGCAGCCCATTAGGCAACAGTCTGCTGCTTTTAAAGGGGATCAGCGCAGCTGACATGAGCTGCCATTACAGAAGCTTATCCCAGCCCAGCCTGCTGTATGTTTCCTCTTTTTTTCTTTTGTGAAAGTGAGCACAAACAAGAGCGTAAAAGGTAAACAAGGGTTGGAATTGTGGAATATCGGCAACCAGACGCTTCAAGACAATGTGCATCAGAGGCTGTACACCAGAATCTTAAATTTGTTTGACCCGCCCATGTCTGATTACACCTTTTGTTTGCAATCATGCCCAAATTTGCACTCAGTTCACAGAAACCCCATAGTGTGTCATGTACCGAACAAGTATCAATCCTGCTGATATAGAGTTTGGTTATGAGCATCAATACGAGCGAGAATAGGATCACAAATTTTTTAAAAAATGGAAAGAAAGCCCACACCGGCACCTAGTCCAGGATATTCACACAATAACATCGTATTTAAAATGGAAAGACTGCTTTGTAACATGCATGTAAAAAAAGTAGTTTTAGTATTTGACTGAACAGCAAAATGAAATCAAATCATCTGGCGGTAAATGTATTCAGTAGTAGCCTATTAATCATGGATTCACCTCATAAATCATGACAAGTGATGAGAGAAACGGACTCTGGAACTACGCTGGTGCGAACGTTGTACACTTCTCTGCGCGAGTAGGAAGCCAGAAGTTGGAGTGTTAAAGCAAACGGGTCCTGCTTGCACACTGTCTTTCATACCTACTGATTATTTATGTGGTGCTGGTAAATGTGCTGAGCGTGGCTAAGTGTATAAATAGCAGTACGGACATCATCAGAGGCTTCAGCTCACAAGGGGGAAAAGGGGAGGGGAAAGAGCTTACTACCAGAGCATCAGATCATGAGCAACAGAGACAGTCCTCCCCTGACTCATCAAGAACGGCGGGAAACTCTGATCCCTGGCATGCTCGCTGCATGTTGGAAGCTCATGTGTAACCCTGCTGACCTCTGTGGCCACTGGTGCACAACTTTATGTTGTGCTTATTGCATAATTATTCATCTGAGATGACTAAGTGCATTATTCAATTACCGTGCTCTCCTTTGGTCGAGTGCCTTACGTATGTGAGACATGGTTTAGGATAACAGAGACTTGCAAATGTAACTGTGTGTTTTTTTATTAAAAGTAGCTGCATAACCAGAGCAATTATTAGAGCGTATATTATTTGATGTGATTCTCTCAGGCAACTTGTATTATTGCTTAGTGTCACCACGGTCGCTGTCTACACCAGGGCAAGATTCCCTTCCCCTAACAAAGGAGTCACAACATCGTAATCACAGTAAATGTTATATAGTGAAACATCAGCCCAATTTTCTCCTCATCATTTTACACCTCCACCACTGCCATTATCTCTGTGTACTCATGTGTTCCAGCACTCTGCATCACAGCCCACAGTGCGGGCCTCTACTTTGCCTTGGGTTGTATGCCTTTGTCTGGAGCTCTCTCATCTCTGGAGGTCACATTGGCCGCCCTGGAGGTACTGGTAATGGTCAGTGTGCCAACTGTGTGGGCAATCTAAGAGAGCCATATGCTGTCTGTTAAATCACACTCAGCAGAGGCAGCAATGTAACACGGCTGTTTGGTATCTGATCAAAATGACAACATACTTAAGATGCGTGATAGAGACAAACGGTGCAGTCGGGCTCTAAGTTAAGAGTGCGGTTTGTTAGGGGAGGTATTTCTCGCATCCCTTCGCTTCTCTTCACGTCACTTCTTGTTTTCAACAGGCAGAATAACCAGTCCTCACTGAGACTCCATGGGCGAGCCTTTTGCTGCTATTTGCAATTCATCCATCTGGTTAAGTTCACCATGGCCCGAGATCAAATATGTGTTTCTTTATTTGTTTTTTATTGGAGGTTTTATAATAGCAATGCGGGTCCTGGCCTTGAAATGTTTATTTTAGCCTTGTGGCAAGTGAGGCAGAGTAATGTGGATGTGCTGTGTGCCTCACATTTTCACACATGGTTTGGGCACTGCTATAGAAAGGCCCTGTAGCAGGTTCCTTTTCACTCTTCATTAAGTATTCTAGAGGGTGTTTCGACTGAGAGGCGATAATGTTTCTATGGACATCACTGGCCTCTAGTCACACACCACACAGAGTACAGGCTGTAGCATGTTTCAGTTTCTTGGTATGAAAATGTTTTGTCTGCATTGAACGTCCATCTGCAGAAATACTGCAAAGTCTGTGAAAAAAAAAAGTCAAACGAAGCATCCATTTTGTCACTATGCAAAGACCTAATCCAAGCTTACAGTTATCCAAACGCCTGCCTCCCCCTGTGTGCTGAAGCTCTGAGGTCCTGAAACACTGAACAAATAGCTGTTTGTCCTTGAGGATGGCCGCAAATGAGAAGGCTGCGTTGCTACACTGGGTTTAGAAAAACAGGAAAAAGCAAAGCGCCAGCCTGACAGCTGCAGCTTGTGTATGTAATGAATCATCAGTCATGTATAAATCATCAGTTTTAGTCTACACTATATCCTAGTTATATATATATATAAGACTGTATATGTGCCGAGATATGTGTGAATTTAAAACTGTTAGTAGGAATCAGCATCGAGAAACCAGTACTGAGCTTGTCAGTGCTAACTATCATAGCTGCCATTTTCAAATTCGTAACCTTCGTCTGCAATAATGTCTGATGTAATGTAACTGTATGTTTACACTCGGGGCCCTCCAGTCATGGCTGACAAGGTAAAACACTCAACAGCGTGGGCTCACTTTTACTAATATGCAATGAAAATTCAGCTAAATGCAGTATACGTATGTTGGTGTTTGGCTGCTTTAGCAATGCGGCTGTGACGCACACGTCCTGAGGGCAACCTCCTGATTCCACTGATGAGATTTACCAAACTCAAAATGCGACTGCAGGAGCCACAGACATCCCAACAGTGTTAATGACTAGACAAGGGAAAACAACAAAGGAAAAACATCAGAATGTTACAAGGCTGTTGCCAAGTTTAATTGCTTGGTAGCCTAAGTTTGAACATAGTGTCATAGTGCCCACCCCCAGGTATTCACTTTGTAAATCAAGGCCAACTGAGACAGAGTCCTAAGTCCTTAGTGTGGGTCTCCCTGTGGTCCTGTTGTGGCTGAGGAGATGGGAGACACCCTTACAGAATTTCATGACACCGGTAAATAATGCTGCAAATGGATGAGGCTGTGCGTCAGCTCCAGATAAAACGTTGCGTGGACGTCAAGGACGTGGGATGCCATTGTGTGGATCACGCAATCGTACATCGTCAAGGCCATGTTACAGAAGATGCAGCGTATCCTCGGTAAGAAACTAAGCCTCATTGTCTCAGTATCATTCAGGCAGGACTAATTAGATTTAAATTGATTTCAGTGGGTCCTTTATATGTTTCAGGACTCCCTGACAGTTCCGTTTTGTTCTGACTGTGAGACGAGTCGGAGCTCTCTATTCCTCATGGTCGAAAGATTCACGGAGCATCATTCAGCCTTAAAAGCAACCGTCCTCTCTGTGAACCTTTGAGCTAAAAGGCTCATGAAGAGAGACATGTAATCCATTGGGTTAGGTTTCACAATTACTCAGAGAGAAGTAGTAGATATTAATGAAAAGTCTAAGCAAACATAACAATGTTTGACTTAAAAGAAGAGTTTATGTCAGCACGATGAAAAATTTGTGTCACAATTAAAACAAATGATGTTGTAACGTATGATACAAACATCATGTTTTAACAGATTTATCTTAGACTTGAAAAGGTCACAGATAATGACTTCAGGAAGGCTGAGGAGTTCATCAGCCCCATGTGCATCCTGTACACGTATACCCAAGCGACAGGCTTAGTACATGTGGCTTTCAGTGAGACTGTGAGACTTTAAATGAGTGACTAGATGTACCCTTACGGTGAAGTTATTGTTTGATTATATTCTTGTGTACAGGATGAGGCAATGTCATTCCTCAAAGTCGCCGTTATAACGGACCCCAGCTTCAAGGGAAATATGAAAAGTGATGAAGTCTGAGAATGACTGAAGGGGGCAGCAATAAGGGAGGCAGGCCATCATCAGAATATAAGAATTTGTGCAATGTTTATTACAAGGTTTTCATTTTGAATGCAATAATGTACATAGAAGCATATGTACATAGGATAATCCCCCCTCTCAGAAAAAGGATAATGAGGTGACAGTGCAAGCTCAGGATGGGGATCAGGATGAAGAGAGGAAGGATGACATAAGTTAGATTTACTTTAGCGATACAGATGATATGCATTCTTACAAAAAAGCAGTAAGCCTGAGTACAACCATGTAAGAAATGTTGTATTTTAGCTTCCAGTTTCCAAAGAACCCAGAGTCTCTGCACCAGAGGACCGAGAGCACTGAACACTGCACCAACCATCCATGAAAGATGTGAGGAGCAGTATGAAGTGACAGTCTACAGAGGCCTCTCTCCTATCCCTACATCACAGGACCCTCTGGTGGTGGGGTAGGAAGGAAGGAAGGAAGGACACTCCTCCTTCCTCTTGTCTCTCAGCTCTTCATGGTACATCTCCATGTTCAGGCCTTCTCAGTGCCATCTGTAAGTGTGTCTACAGCTGGGGACACTTGAGGAGGCCAGCATGCTCATTTTCTAAAACAAAACCTGTTGATGTATTTTTTTGGTGGTCCACATATTAAAGGAGAGATGTTACAATATTCCTTTACATTGTCATTTACATGTCTGTACTCTTTAATGATGTTGTTTTAAAGTTATCTTTAGCTTAGTGGGGCAGCATTAAGGCACATCCAAGATCAACAGCAATTTGTAGCACTGACTCCTCCCTCATTTACAGGAAAAGGCAAAAAATGTCTGAATAAAATGAATCTTGAATTTTTGTCACGTCTTTGTTTTTTCCACTAGACAAAATATCAGTATCATTCTATATTAAATAAATCACACTATCCATCTCTTACTGTTAATGGATTAATTGGCATAAAATCAATAAGCTGTTATTATTTTGATCATTTATTTAATGTTAAAGTTATTTGAGCTCATTTCCAAGAAATAAGATCAAATATTTTTGTTTTTCTGCTTCTCAAATGTGAGGATTTGATACATTTCTTTGTCATATTCGTGTATCTGTGTAATATCCTTGGCATTTTTTGACAGATGGTCAAATAAGAAATTAAAAATTTAAAAAAAATTAGAAAAATTAAAAAAAAAACATAGAAGGAAGATTTATTGATTATAAAGTAATCATTAGTTGCAGCTTGTTGTTTTTGTATATTTTTTAATGGTACCAGTTATGCTTTAAAACCTGCAGATCTTCTAAGAATCCTGTAGCATTAGCACAAGTGAAGATATGACTGCAGGCGACGTATGATCCTAATAACATTTGATCTTTGATGAGGATGTTTTGAAGCAAAACTACTTTTGTTTTTGAGTGTGTAGCCTTTTCCCCTCTGCTCTTTAAATCACACATCCCACTGCCAATGTTTTTAATTAGAGAAGTAACAACAACTAAAATGTAGAAGAGAAAACTCCTCTCATCACCGTGTCACTGAATTGAGGTCTTATGTGCCTGCACTGTGTGTGTGTGTGTGTGTGTGTGTGTGGGAGGTTGATGAATAGATGGAGGGGCAGTTAGCATGCAGTCATAATATGTAACATTACAGCTAAGGCAGTATGAATGGCGCTGCTATTTCCAGCTTGTGTGCAGTGTGTTTTAATCAATTCCTTAGTGTTGGATGCTTCAGGGAACCTGAACATAAGATGGACGACTTAGTGAAGTGCGGCGTGCGTGAAATTATACTTCTCACATCACTGTCTTAGGTCAGCTGGAAAACTGTCCGTCGGACATTACGTAATGGCATCTTGAAAGAAGAGGATTTAGGTTATATTGAAAACTCACCACACAGAATGAAATGTAACCGATTCTTTAATAAAAGTAGAGAGATTTCAGATTAAGCTGGAGGTTAATATGTTACAATATAATACAATAATATATGTTTCATATTAAGGGAACTGTGACAGAAAACATGTCTCTTTTGGATGTAATGGATGGCAACTGAACAACCTTTGAAGGTTGCGCTCAATGTCGGGGTCTTTTGTGGAGGCCCGCCGTGTTTACACTTAGTAGAAGTGAGAGTTCGGGTTGGTAAATATGTCTTGCTTGGACAAACACCCTGTGTTGCTTTGGCTGGGACTGATAAAAGGACTGGCGAGATCCAAATCAAGATTGCTGCTTCGGCAATTAAATCTGACAGTGGAGAATCAGAGCTATTCTGTTGTCTTTCCTGAAAAAGGAAAAAAAAAAAAGTGGAAAGTGGTCTTTTTTTTTCTTCATCTACAAAAGCTTCAATTAACTGTGATAGCTCCATGTGCGGCTTTAGTCGTGCATTTGGGAGAGGGGGAAGAAACAGCGGCTCTGTTGAATTGTTTTAGCCTACATAACGCTGAGAGAAGTTTAAATGAGTTTCGAGAAGTATGTTTGCGCACCAAACAATTGCACCAGAGATGCTTAAAAATTGGTCTTTTGTTCATGTACAGTATTAATGTGCTCTAAGGTAATAAAATATTAAAAACAATAAGTAAATCTACAAATGCAGTTAATATTTATCTGTTAAATTACTAGAATAAAGTGTTTTAAAGGACGATTGTTTCCAGTTTGGTGGTTTCTTATACCTTTCCAAACCAAAAAAAAAAACCTTCTTTAGGTCTATTGCATCCAGTATTTCCTGTTTCCGTTAAATGTGCTTAACATCTTGACCTTTAAGTTTGAAGGAGATTAACGTTAATGTTTATTGGCAGTGCAAACGGTTGGTTTGCAGGTTTGACATAGAGCTGCAGAATCTAGAAACTAATGACCTAAAAAAGGCTTGGCTGATTAAAAGTAATGAGCTGCAGTGGGTTATCTGTGCACCCGCCGTATAAGCCTCAACTCTCTGAGTCAGTGTGGAGGCCGTTGTGTAGCACTGAGCAGCACTGGACTGGATTGTTTTAATGTAAAGTTTTTCCACCACCATTGACATTAAGCATATATAAATATTTTTACAGTCACTTTTATATTGTTTCCGTATGTAACTATGAAATGTATTGGCGTTATTATTTATTGGTGACAAACTAATAATACAGTATGTACCTGCACGCCACTGTAGAATGACAACAGCTCATTATTTACCGTACAGCACAAAAGAGTACAAAACCATCTGTTCATGTAAAATGAAGTTTCTGCACTCAGCAGTCAGCAGACATTGAATTCCTTCATTCCATCTAATTGAAGTAATGAAAATTATGAAAAACATGTGAACGAGTATAATCCAGAGTTAATTAATATACAGGCTAAAGGTGGATATTAGTTATATGTATGAAGCAGGAAATCATGTTTAAAGAACGAGGCAGGTAGGATTATGCCTATTTCTGTCTGGATTTCTCCCGTTTTAAATTTCTTCTGGCAGAGAGACTCTGGGCAATAAAAAAAATGATTGTTCCACTGCTACAGAAATATCAAATCATTTGTATTGAGTCTGGGATGAAATCAAAGATTGAACTATAAATTGAACCTTTTTATGATGGTGACACTATTACAACTGGTGCCGTATGGCCCCCAATGTTATTTGTGCTTGCACATTAAGGTGTGACCGTTTATTTCTCTCTGCAGACCGCTTTGAAGTGAACCCTGTGAGGAGGATCCAAAACGACACAATATTCTGGTGAGTTCCCAAATTGAAATTAAAACCTTCTTCACATTTACATAATACACACACCAGGCACTAAACCATCCAGACTGTGAACATAAGCAAAAAAAAGGAATGGGGGGGAAGGGAAAGAAAGGTTTTGATAACAATATGCTAAAGGAAAATAGATGTCTTTTCCCTCTGAGTCTATCGATCACTCCGTTTTTATTCCACAGGGTCAGTATTTCTGACTCTTCACGCATGCATATTCTCACTACATTAAACACAAAGGCAAACCCTACAGTTTTACCCATTTTCCTGCCCTTTTCGGGTGGATTTCAAGAACACAGCCCCTCGTTCTTTTTCTTCCTGCTCTGTCACATGCGGATTTAACCACATGTTCACACACGGAGAGAGGGGGAGAGAGAGCTTCTGCAGAGTGACACTGTTAGCTATCCTCTCACATAGACAGGGTTGGGCTGGCGCCACGGCTGTTTGCCTCATAGCCTGCGCAATGGGAGTCGGCTCCATTATCAGAGCTACTGCTTCGCCACCCTGCAGCAAACCCAGCATCCTCTGCTCCTGCAGATTTAATTTCTTATCTCAATAGGGAAAACAGCCCCTCTGATGAACAGCAGAAAACACCCTGGGCTGCTCTGAACACGGATTGAGAATGTATACAATAGATGGTTTGATAATATTATGAACAGGCGTAGCACTGATATTCCTCATAGGAATTTGTGGTTGGTCATAGATATTCAAGGGAATTTGCTTCATACTGTAAATAAAGATTAATGGAAAGGAGGCTCTTCATTCTTTATTCACCATTAATCCAGCGGTGAAGCAATTATCTACGGAGCTACCATCAAGGACATATCACGCCTTAAACAGGATCCCTAGTACGTGAATGTCTATAATGCGCTGCTTCTGCTGCTGCTGCTGTTGCATACTTCACATTCTAGGACAAACCAAGTTGTCTCCGTGTTTGCAGATAGATGAAAGCCGCTCTTCAAATGCCATACTCTCACATGACATAAACTCGGCGTGAACCGGTGCCACATGTGTGTGTCGCTTGTTGAGAGTCTTGTGAGAGAACATTACCACCTCTTGAAGAACAGCGTAGCCGAATATTCCTAATGACATGTTTTCATAAATGACTTCCAAGCTCCGTACTGTGAAGTTACTCGGGGAGTTTTTTCCCCCATTGTTTTGCCATTTTGATTTATTTTTGACAACCTGCAAAATTTCTTTCTTGCTGCATTCGGCTAGAAGTCGAAATCTGTGATGGAACGGAAGGATTTGACTTGTTGTGGCTTTTGCAGCCCTTTACTAACAGCTTCGTCAATGTCACCAAAAGCCACTACAGTGGTAATTGTGTGTCAACTTTCCCGGGCTCTGGAACAAAAGTTATTAGCACAAAGAAGTTAAATAACTTGATGTAACCTGGCTAAATTAATTTTCTTGTGTTTCACAGCAGGCACCGGGTAGGGCTGCATCCACAGATAGCAGTGCTATCTTATCTGGTGATCCAACACTTCAAGAGTAATTTATTACAATCATTAAAGTTTCAGGGTAGGACTTTACAGTTCTGTGATAGATGTTACTTTAAACAGCCTCTTCTGTAGCACTTTAAACACAATCCTCTATGTTAGCTATAGTAATAGCGCACAGCTGTGGAGTAAAAATACAGTTGTAATGCAAGCTTCCATGCACTGTACGTGTGCATGTGGTTGTGCCTGTAGAAACAAGTTAAAAAAACCAAAACTAAACACCGTATCAAAGTGTGCATGAGAGACATCAGCACACGGCAGGCATGGCCGCTAAACACTGCAGATATTGAGCCTGATCGTTTTCAGGTGGCTGGGGTTTACATAATGTGGTACTGTGAGAGGACATTGATTTTTCGTGCTTTGAACTGGCAGTCCTACAGGATGCTTTTTCTGCACAAGGGGAGCGTCTGGCCTCAGCTTTGCTCAGAGAGGCAGGAATCAGCTATATCAGCTCATTTGGCAATTGGGTAGAAATAGAAAGTTAATAGTCCGTAGTTTGAGGCTTTGAGCAATAACAAAAGTTTTAAAGGCAAAAGGCATTGCATTAGCCATTTTTCCCCAACTAGAAATACATGAAAGAGGGTGTAAAGCTCCTTATGTTTTAATGAAATCAGCAGCAAATTATCAGTGAGACCAGGTTAGGTTGAATATCTCCTTCTTAAGATTCTTTGAAATTAATTTAGGTATTTTAATTTTTTTGATGAAGCCTTTACCCCATTAGCCACACAGAAGATTTTAGTATGTGATGTTAAATTAAACACAAGATGATGAAGTGGTCACGAGATTATTAATTATCCTCATATTCTAGGAGAGGGTGAACTCTTTTGGAGGAAAACTGAGTGCAGGAAATGAGTTTGACACTTTTGACATTTGCGAAGTCCATGTGACAATACTTTCATTAGTTTTTCCCTCTAACTGCTGTTTTATGGAGAAAGACTACACAAAACAGGGCTCAACACAGAGGTAACGCAGGTTCTTAACTCTCTGCAGCCTGATTGATGCATTTGTTATTGTCTTCATACGTCCTCGTTAGTGCAAATGTGTCTGCGTGAGCCATTTTTTAATGAGAAAACCATCTACAAACATCATAACACTTTGCTACCACAAAGGTATCATACGTCTCTGAATCCTGTGTGTGAGGGTTCAAAAATAGTACCTCTGGCGGACAGTGATAGTCTGAGAACACTTGATTTCAAAAATTTGACAGATAATTTGCAATGTTTACTGTTTATTTAGAGAAAAAAAGGGAAGAGTAAAGTGTTGAAGATGCACTGATAATCGTGTTGACACACAGTTTGATTAGATTTCTTCTTCTTCTTAGATTTCTGACAGAGTTGTCAATTCAGCAGACTAAACAAACCAGATTTATCTATGTGACTGTAATCACCGCTACTGTCTCAAACTGCTCGCTGAGAGCCTCAACATGAACACAGTAAACAAAGCTAAAACGCTTTGATGGAAACATAATATTGCGGCAAAAATAAATAAGCAAGGAAATAAATAAATATAACGCAATTTAATTAGCGCTGATACTTTGGGACGCTCTTAAAATGCTTATTTAACAGTTCTCCTTCCCTTAAGTTTGACAAAAGCTTCATAAGCATTACCTCAGGTTATACAATTACAGTGCCAGTGTTTTCTATATAGAATAAAGTAAATACCATAATGCTTCATAATAATAAACTCGCCTTTAGCAAGGTATTTCATAAATGATTGATTATAAGCAGCAAGACGGGAGTTTTCATATCAATTAGTATCACTCTAACAATTATTACTCCAAACTGTGTGAGGTTTCATTCGTTGCAGCTGAGTCGCATGTTCTTTTCTCATGTTATCATAGGAAAAAGGCAAAACCAATTGACAAGAGTCTAATACGTTGTGAAATTGCAGAGCTCTCGTATGAACCGCTTTCCACCACGGGAGTGCATTCAGCGCACCGAAAATATCAGCTCACCAAAGTATAGATTTTTGAGTCATTTTGAAATTAGACTCTCTTCATGCAAATAGCTGTTTTGATGTCTTTTGTTGGCATCTGCTGCTTTTCTCAGGGCGCTATAATTAAACAGGAGGAGGCCGCAACCCTTCTTTATTCTGTGTCAGTTTGAGAAATGGCTGTTGCAACAAAAAAACAAAAAACCAAAAACGCACTGTGTCAAAGCAATGCAAGTCGAACAACAGCTAGATTTCACACACAATGGAATCCTTTTTTTGGAAGCGTGTGTAAGTGAGGATTTGTGAATTAATCTTTATTACGTTGCAGCGAGGTAGATGTCTGAAAATGCACCAGAAACCAGTTTGTGGAAAACCTACACCAAGGGCATTGCACCACATTTTGTGGTTATCACCAAGAATGTTTTGTGTAACTGCCTGAAAATCAGAACTTATGAGGACACACTACTTGTTACTCTACGCCTGAAAAACTTATTGAACTGCTGTGATCTTTTCTGCTGCTAATGGCTTAAGTCGTGACACCCCCAATTATAGATAAACACATTTGAAAATGAGGGTTAATAGACAATGTTAGGTTCAATTTAACATAGTTAGAGCACCTTGGGTTTCTTTCAATTGTTTCCCAACGTTTTGAGAGTGGCACTCCATCAAAGGACAAGCAATCTTTTTGATTTACGGAAGAAAAAAAACATTCTGTATTTACTCTCCACGTGTCACCACCCAGGTTTACGCCCACGGCACATTCCCTGATCTGACAACATCCTCAGGATAACGCTCGTATATCATCATTAAAGAGCACAGACCCAGGTACTTTGTCAGAGTTTGCTGTCCGGTGAAAAGGTACAAAGGGGGGCAGAAAATAGATCTCTTTGATGAACAGCAGATTATGATGGAGAGGTGAGCAAACTGTCCTCTCATTTACTGCCCACATGCTCGTTGCAGCAAGACTTGCCATCTCACACGGCAGCAAATTGCTGCCTGATCCCAAAGACAAGCTGCAAATGGGATGTAATCCTCCTGGATCTTTGTTAAGAACTTCAGTGAGATGTAAAACTCTCCCCTCTGTTTCAAACGACTATAAAAAGACGTATTTCCATTAAAAGATCAAATAAACATGCAAATTTAGTATTTTTTCACAATATTTCCAATGTATTTATTGTTTGGAGTGTCATCGTATACAGTATTTATAGGCAATCCACATGCGTTTACATGCTTTCTTTAACTGTCTTGTATTATCAGCAGATCAGCAGCTTCTTCCTGCCTCCCTGTTGTAATGTGACATGTGAAAATCTTACATAAAAATTCCCACTGAGTTTTGTGACTTCAGAGCTCACCCCGACTGATTCTGCTTCAACTGCAGTCTGTGTTTGCTCAATTTTAGTTGGCCTGTCCCTGAGGGAGGTGCCTCCAAAATTAGAAACCTTACTGACAACAGATCTCAGGTGAGACAACATGCAGAGTTTTATTGTAACAAGATATTTATGTTGAAAAAAGAGATGTTAAATTTAAATATTCAGGGTTTCCTGACAACCCAGAGTTTTTGGAAACAAAGAAGATATGAACATTAACACTGTATAATTTCTAAAACAGGTAATCTTCTACCAGTAACTGTACTTACTTTACAACAATATCTGTTTGTACGTGTCTACATATTCTATATTTCTGCTGGGATTTGGCTAAAACTGAAAACCAGTGTCTATTGGCGACCCCTCATCACCGCTTATGCTTTAGCGTGGATATGAGCTGTGAATTAAAAATCCAAAGTGGGCTTTTTTCTTCACAAACTGTTTTCATGTAAAAGATTTTCAAAGGCCTAGACGTCTCCAGTCCAAAAAAAGCAACAAACAAACATTTTGGAAAAAAACCCCATCAAAACAGTTTCTGTTGCTTTATTTTTTCTTTTTTTCTAGAGGAAAAAGCTAATCTTATTGCACAAATTATGATAATAATTATAATAACCAAACTGATTTCTAACCTGCGATTCTAACTGTTCTTTGCTGACATGATACCAACATGTCTTTAATGTGCTCAATTAAGCTAAGTGATCAGTCCAGCTCTGCTTCCAAGCTCATTTTTGGTCACTATCTATCGCTGAACAGATTAACACAATTCACCCACTAATAGAAGTGTGAAAGTAGCACATTTTCCATCATCCAGCAGTGGTTGGTCTGCGAAGAGATGGTATGTTCAAATCAAATTCCTCTGAGCATTGCGTCCAACCTGACTGCCCTGTTTCACTCAAACAACATATACATATATATATATTTAAAATCGGGATGTTCAGTATTTTCTCTGACCAACAGTTGTGATTCTTCTTTTGTTGAAAATTATTATATTTGTCCGTCACATTCTTGAACACTCAAGTTGGTGTGTTCAAATATGGAGTTGGAGCCACAGAGTTGGGGAATGTCATATGTTGCAGTGTTTGCAGTGAACTCTGGGTACTTTAGGAGAAAGAAGGAGGCGTACAACAAGCCTGTGGTCCCAATAATGATCCAAAAAGGCCTTGAACGTTGCTTCTTTGCTTGCTGTAACAGCACGTCTTATCAGTGCTGTTACAAGCTTCTTCACCTGTGTTTCTTTTAGTCTTTCCCTTTCCTGTCCAGCAAAGATAAGTCGGATAGTAATTTGAGCTCGCAGCCACTGACATGTGATCTTCGATTAAGATCAAAACCGCAGAGACATATAATATGTTGCTGTACAAAGAGGACGGTGTGGTACCAGAATATTGTTGCTGCTCACATGCTGTTGGAAGCTTTTTTTTTTTTTTAATTTTCCTCAACTTAGATACTTTAAATTGCTGCCACGGCAGCAGAGATAATAAATGTGCAGGTGGAGTTTCAGTAAGAAAAGGCAAACAGCCTCTCGGTTTGATGCCTTACAAAAGTGCCATGTTTAACGGTTCACGCTGTGAGTTTCTCTGGAGAATTGTGTCAGTGAGACCTGGCATCTCTGGAGACAGACCTAGCGGGACGTCCCAGGCTGCAGGAAGATGAGAGTTGCCAGATTAAGAGCACGCTAAAATGCAGCTTTCTGCTCTCTGATCCAAACGCCTACAATCACTTTTTAATTATTTTTTTTTTTTTATTTTGTAAACGCGCAAGTAAGCACAAACAGCATCATCAATTACAACTGTATATCAGCGTTTTGATAGATCAAATGAAGTAAATCCAATGCGAAAATGTGCCGTATAAACATGACAGCATGAGACAAAGCATAACAGAAATTCATAACAGACATCATGTTCCCTTTGTTTGAAATATACCTCCCCCGATTGTGCAGCACAATGAGGAGAGCTATAAATTATTCAGGTGCTCCCCGATGGCCGCCCATTTACAGCCGCTCACTTGCATCTGACTGGACATATTCTTCTGCCGTATTCCTCAGTGATCTGCCTGTTTTAAAATGGCAGCAAATACTGTACATGTGACCTCGGTGTAGGACTTTGCCTTCACTCTAATGCTTAATTTATTCATTACCATCCGCCTGTATTCGGTATGCGCCGCAAAGCCCGTAATCGTAAATAGTGTAGAATATCAAAATGAATGTGAAGGGGAAGGAACACAGAGGATTATTATATGTAAATAACAAGCTGAAATATGGCTCCTGCTTCATCACAGTGCAAGCACAACCAAAACGGAGGTGAGAGTGGTCATAGATAATAACGCCATTTGCTGTATTGTAGCCCATGAAGGACATCTCTCTCCAGACAGAGAGCACAGCATGTCATTTTTCTACACTGCTGTTCCTTCATTCACGCTGATGTGAGGACTGCAGTAGTGACTGACAGGGAAAAGGGAGGATGGTTGAATGTCCTCTCTGTGGAGCGTTTCTTTAGGTTTTTAGCTCTTACATCTTCACGACTAGCTGTCTGCATTGTTTGAGGGCTCTGTCAATATTTGCAAATGTATAGTCATGGTGACACTGAAAAATGGTGTGTGGCAATAAATTCCTGCAGGATGTGAGGCCGTCTCTGCAGATTGTGACACTCCCTGTCTGTATAAGTTTTGAATTTCTTTCATTTTTCTTTATAAACCTGCACCCATCGTTCACGCTATTCATGGTTGGGTGTTTCTTTCCTTCAGAAATAGCCATTCATTGTATTTACATTCAGTAATTACCTTCCTGTGTAGTAGTTTTTATTTATTAGTGGCGGAGTCCGCCATTCATGTGTTGGACTCCAGTTGTCTTCGCATGCAAAATTCATGACAGGAAAACAATGCATGCATTTAAGCCAGCCAGACTGAACTCGCTGGAGTAACAACAGCAACAGTTGTTGTAGTCGGCGATGTTAAACGACTTCTGTCAGTGTTCAAGTGACAAAGCCCTCTAGTGGCTGTAGTAATCACAGCTGGGGCAACATGTAACAAATATAAGCACAAACTGTACTAACTGTTTTGTCATTTAGTTTGAGGACTTGTTGAATCAAGCATAATTTTATATTATTGATCACTGTGTTAACTAATTACTCTCCGTAGCATAGAGTGACATGTGATGACATAATCAAAAAGTCATTACTCATTATTACGCAGTAAGTCATTTTTAAATACATTTCTTAACAAAGATCAATTTTAAATATTGCAGAGGGAAATGGAACACGACGGTAACCACCCCTACTTCTTTTTTTCCCGAAAACTATTTCCATTGCGCGCCGCATGAAATCAGATCTCAGTTGCTTAGTTATTGACTGATTTCTTCATTTAAACAATGGGAATGTGCTGGGCCGAGCTGCCAATAGACACAGCGGTGTTCAAGTGAGAGACCTGAGAATATTATCTAAGCTGCACTTGCTGTTACTACAGTAACCACAGGTGTCGCCAAGTCAACCAGGAGTGAAATCGTGGGGATTACAGCTTCAAAGTTTAAAAATGAATGAAAACTTCTACAGCTCACAAAATGTAGAATTATTGTGCACGATTGGAAATCCAATAAATCTGTTTGAAATGCAGCGCACCCCCTGTGACAAATCTCTTTTTTAAATACAAAATTGTCTTCTGGTGTTTAAAATCATCCATTTTTATCAGAATTGTAACATAATAGCAACTCGGTAAGAGAGACTTGAGAAGATTATCTATAATGAAACAACAACTGAATTGTCCTTCTATAATGAACAAATGTGTCGCAGTCATTTAGTCATTCCCATATTCTGCACATGACGGCTTCGGCCTCTAAGAGCATATATACCGTTTAAAGGCAGACTGCAGGCTGGGGAGTGGTTTTTTTAATGTTGGGTGTCTATTTAATCATTCTCTGAGTGCAGGCAGAAACCAAGAGACTTACAGACACAAATTGAGGTCAAGTCCACTCACTTTTAACAGAGACGCTGCCCAAATAAATGGATCAATAACTCCTCTAATCACTTTTCCACTTTCAGACTGTCTGAAACTTCTTTCTCCTGAATCCAAACTGAGAAATGGACACTTCTTTTCTATTTAGAGACACCTCACTGTGTGAAGATTTGAGCAGGATAATCACTAAATATCGCCCCATGGTTAACACTGAAATATGGTTTTAAAGCTCTGTATACTGAACAGCCTCGATTCTAATCAACATTGTCTCTCTTATCTAAACATTTGTCAACAAAACTTGTCACAAATTACAACTGGATATACTTTGTCACAGTTGCTGATCATTAGTCATGCACCGTTGCCCATAGTCTCACGCGCATGTGATCGTCAAGTGGGCTGCTTACAGAGCAGAACCAGGTTTTAGCATCAGGGTGGCACTCTGATTAAATTCCCAGCCTGTGCTTGTTCCCCTGTGTCCTCTCTTTTTGGCAAATAAATTGTAGTGAGCTGACCTTTCATCAGATATGCGCAGCAAACGTGAGTGTTTAAGCTTCAAGAAGCAGACATGTTAACTTCAATTAATCAAGTGAATACCATTACAGCAGGTGACATGTGCGAGACGGTACGCTGCACAATCCACATATTTTACTCATCATCACTTCGAGGCACTACTTTCTGGCTTTTCCCCAGTGGCCGGGGTGATCACTGAGCGCTGCTTCACAGTAACACACAAGTCTGCAATACTGCAAGTCTAAGTGTGGACTTCTCTGCTTATCTGGCATTCTAGTAGCTTCAATAGGGGTAAGAGTCTTAAAACATTGGAAAAAAATGAGTAAGAAGCCTTAAGTTGTTGTTATTACTACAAGCGCAGCAAGTTCTAACTGACAAAAGTTTTTTTTGAAATGGCATATCTTAAATGTTGGAAAAGGAATGTCTATATCCTAAATAAAATAAAAAATATTTATGATGTATGCACAAGAACAAATGAGAGTAAATACTTTATAATATAATCCATATTATATTTTTTTCTTGGCTTTTTAGACAAAGTTAGTGAACTCAGTAACCCAGTATATAGCTGGATTTGGTTGAGCTTTTTATGGAAAATCTTAAATCATTGTAGCATACAGTACGAAAGAAAATAGGACTCTTGTACTTCAAGCAAAGCATGCAGCTCCCACAATCTGTTGTCTTCATAAATATTTCTGAACCTGCTGACTACAGTGGCCAATGGAGGAATAGCAACTCTCAACTGGAACATCTTTGGCTTCTGGATAAGCATGATGTGATTTACAGCCCTGTGTCTGTTCAATAAGCACGGGCCATTTTTCTTAAAGCTACAACATGAAAAAAAAGCTACACTTAACTGAGAGTTTAAAATAGTATGAAGCCATTATAAGAGAAGGACACAAGTGAATGTATAAAGATGAAGCTGTGGTCAGGTTTCTCTTTAGGTTGTAAAGAAACCGTAGCTATCGTAATCAGCACTGCAGCAAGGTGACTCATAATGATGTAAACATCTTGTGTATTTATTGAGTAGTTGACTGAAAATTAATGAATAACAATTCATCTGTCATTATAAAGAAAAACAAGATCCTCTTCCTCTTCTTTTCAAAAATTAGGATTTTCTGCTATCTCTGTTTTAAATAATTGTAACTTGAATATGTTTATTAGACATTATATTATTGGACACAACAGGACATCTGAAGATATAATTTTACGCTCTGTAAAATTGTTAAATCTTATTTGCTATTTTATAGACTTAAAATGTTATTAATTATTGGTACAAATAATGGGCAGGACAGGTTAATTGATTCACACACTGGTGGCTGCGGAACCTGCCATGCAATGCTTGGGGTTTTTGCTCAAGGACATGTGGATTGGATTATGTTGTGTGGGTTGAACCAGCAATGAATCGACGACCTGCTTTACCCCCTGCCACAGCAAAGCCCTAATACAGCATAACTACTAGCAAAAAAATCATTCAAGAATCAAGAGATGCAAGTCAATAGAATATAGTCAGGAATAGTCATTTAAGGATTATTTATGATAAGGTCAAATAAAGAGGTCAGAAGCTAGTTATATGTGGTGTGCATGACTAAAAAATGTATTTTAATTTTGAGGGGTATGTTTAAAAGGCGTTTTTAAGTATTCTTCACTTACTTTCATAGAGAGTGCCTCGGAGGGAAAAGTTGCAAATTAGCATTAGCAGCAAAACTGAGGAAGCTCAACTACAATATCAGCAAATTAGGGGTATATGATCCTGGCTCTTAGTTGGCCTGATTTCTGATATCCAACTGGTGTAAAAGGGTTGTGGTGATGAAAATCAAATTAACTAAAAGTATGGATAATTTTTCACAAGGTTGAAAAAGACCATATTATAACTGTATTTTCACTAGAAGGAGAAGCAAGGCGGCGAAGTTCTTACATCCTGATCCTAAAAAAAGATCAGAGTGAAAAGCCTCTAGATTCTGAAGCAGAGACCAAACAGGAATTTCCAGAAAGGCTGCAGTCGTTTCTTTTTTTTTTTTTTTTTAAATTAGATTAATAGAGCCGAGTGGGTGGAATTCAGCAATCCTGGATTCATCATCATTAACTCTGCAGAAAGTTTGGAGACAGTACTTTATATCTGTAAGCCAATCATTAAGGTGAATCTGCCGGTGTAATTCGACAGAGGATTCAGTCCTAATAATTTCATTACTGACATGAACATCATTTTTATTGCAAATGTTTTAAACATGTTAGCGATGGTTTTTAAAGGCTTGAACTGGTGGTTGTTTGCTGGGAAATGGATATCTTTTTTGGAAAATGATTTGACTAAGTTGGATCATCCAATATTACCATGCAGAGACTGTGTAAATTTAAATCAAATGGAAATCAGTCTGGCCAGAATGGAGGCAATTTCATTCATTTTTAATCGTTTAATAGATTAACCCTGCTGTCCCAAATGTTATTGAGCATTGGTATTGGCTTTCATTATGTACTGACAGAACATTTCTTCAAAATAATTAAACTACAGTCAGAACATCATTACCAAGAACAATATTGATTAAATGCTTTCCTGCTGATAAAGAGTATTTAATTTGAGTAAGGAGCCAAAATCAATTCATGAGAAATGCCAAACATGAAATACATTCGATGTTGCGCCACGACCAGCACCACGAAATGATCAGCAAGTTCTGGTCTGAGCTGTTTGAAGGGCAGTAACTGTGACTTAAACCCTTTTTCGGGGCTTTCAAGCAGGATGACCTGGTCTGTGGTGTCAACTGCCTCACTGAGATCAAAAAGGATTCAAACGGAGCAACTGCAAGCACAAACAGCAACAAGGGGAGCTCAAGGAAAACCGTCTATATGCCGTGAAACATCTTAAAACCCAATTTTTAGTTCTGTGCGTATTATTATTCATAGAAGGTAGCGGGTTGAAGAAACTTCTTATTTCAAATCCTTGGAGAAATATAAAGTTTGTATGAAATATATTAAAACACTATTGTAATCAATAGCATGCTGCACATCTTGGAGTTTTGAAGAAGCCTCAGACTGGTTATTAAATACTGACTGATTCCACCAAGGTGGAAAAGATCTCCAAAGAGACATACATTTAAGATATTTTCCTCATTGCATGCTAAAATCTCTGAAGGCCTGGCAGAGAGCGATTGACATTTTCACACCCTGAGCTCTGGATATTATTCATAGAAATGCTGAGCATATTTGGAGAGGCCCATTTTAACATTTTATACAGTCCCAGTATCTCACCAGAGGTGACGTGTTCCACCCCACACGACTCCATATCCATTATAGATGGCTGGCTCAACCAAGCCAGCAGTATACATATGTTTACAACTGTCAAATGCACCAAGAGGACTCACTGAGAGTCCTGAAAAACAGCTATCCATCTGAGCCGGATGGATCCCAAAGACCTTGTTGTAACATTATCTCTCAAGTATATCAATAATACATACAGACATAAATGCGACCAAGTGCATAGAATCAAAAACAGTGGAACCAATGTAGGTACGGGAATATGCATTATGTTTAAGGGACCAGTGGAGATTCACCTTTAATTTAGTCCCTTCCGAATATGGACACTTCCTATTATTTATTATATCTTAAAGTTGAAATATGTTGAACTTTCTCCTTTATTATATCCATTGACAGGACGTCCATTCACAGTGATTATTAACTGTAATCAGTTAAACCTTGGATTTGCAAATGCTGAAAATCCACATTCTGAATTCACTGCATTAACAATGAGCTAACACTCATATAAGGGTTGAGATGATAAGGTTGTCCTCTGTTTTGTTTGTTGTGAAGGACAGGAAGTGCTTCCCCATGTGCTCAAGAGCTTGAATGAATAAAATGCTTCAGTCTAAAATGTCATTTTTCTGTGGAAAAACACAGTCGATGCATGGAGTGAAACAGAATTTTTAAAATTTAACTGTGAAGTACATGAAAGTTGGCCCCCAGTTAAACTCTGTTTCAGTGTGAAAGCTCCCTTTGATTGTCTGGTTCAAGGCCACGCAGGGCAGTGAGGTGTTACGAGTATTTTACTTTTCGGCGCATAGTTTCAAATGTGATTAATAGTTGATGTATTGAGGCTGGTTGTTCTCAGTATTTGTCTTAAGAAGCTGGGGAAGTCTCTTCCACTTCCAAGACATTCAGTGAGACTTTGTAGAAACCCCAAAGAAGATTTTTACGTTTAATTTTGTGTTATTTATTGAACAACTCAGAAAATATATATTTAAAAAAAAATAATAATTCCGGCACAATGAGAGTTTTATGTATCCCATCCTGAATGTGAGCACATTGAACAGTTAACAGGTTAAAATAATGAAGATTATATATTATAAATTGAGGTCCAAACATGGACAGTAACTGACTAACAAAGCAACACTGTGTCCTAGACATTACATTTCTTGCCACTTGCCAGATATGCCTATTAACATCGCTTTCCTCATTATGTTATGTCATCATGTTCATTAAAACCTTATCTGAGCGGCAAAAGCTTTCTTTCAAAATATATTTGCTGTTGAAAATTAGTGCTATTGTATTATATATATAATTTCTTTGGGACAGAATTGGACAAGAAGACAAAAACATACCTGTCTGAAGGGACACAAGGAAAAATACATTACATTAAACTAAAGTAAGGAGACAACAACAACATTAGCTCAAAAGTGTCTCAGTTTAGTCAGCAAAATTGCTTTGCTCTGTATCTTTTACCATTGCTCAAGTATCTGCAGCCAGAGCTACTGCTAATGCTCACAGTGACATTAATGACATTTAGAGCAGGTATGTGTATTATGTTGTTATATGTGTGGTAGTGTGCTAACCTCTTCTAAATAGCACTAAACCAAACGTACAGTTGAGGTTGATGGTATTGTCCTTAGGTATCATACAAATTATAATTCAGCCCGAGAGGAACATAATTTACCATCTTTACCACCTGGCAACCCATCCAGTGTGGTTTAGTAAAGCAGCTCATAGTATTTGTCCTCTAATACCATGTCAGAACAACGGTAACAAACAGAACAAAAACTAAAGCAGGCAGGAAGAAAAACTAATAACAAATGATAAATATAGTCAGTATGATAAATGAAATGATGTGTCACTGTTTAACTTGTAAACACCTACCGGAAAGACGCCTAATGACAAAATGCTGGCGAAATGAAATGGTTCGCAGAAGCACACCTCAAACTCTGCACCTAATGTGATTGAGCCTTCAAAGTATTCTTATAGTGCTGCTTAGTTCATTTAATTTGTGCTACAGGAAAACCAATAAGACAAATGAAATAAATGATTTTTTGGGATTCAGCACCAGTGAAACGAGAGCCAGCTGAGGAAATCAGATAAGCTCCTTGTATTCCTCCTTTGACATATTGGAAATGATCTTATCAAACCTCTCCTCCCCCGTTTGGTCTCTTCATTCTGACTCTTGTCTTGACAGACAAATCCTGTTACAGTTGGCAATAGATTCAAGAATGAAACACAAATTACAGCAGCCTGAGTATTTACCAATCTGGAGAGAATTGGGATGTTTTCACATGGGGGAAGGAAATGAAGAGCACTTGTTTTTTAACCTGTTTTGTTGCTGCTGCAGCTCCACCACCTCCACAACCTGTCAAAGTGACAGCTCTGGCAGCGCTTGGGCACAACTCTGACATTATTTGCAGATGGCAAATAAGAAAAAAAAAAAATCTGGCTAGCCAATATGATTCATAGTTAGTCCCAGCTCTTGTGTACAGACAAGTTGTCACATTCATTTAGCAAATTATGCTCGTGCTTGGGGCTCTGTAAAATTTTGCCCTCCCACACTATTGGAGCAGAGGGGATAGTTAAAAAATAATAAAAGCGTTTTACTCTCCTCAGCCTTCAAATCTGTTGACTCAAAATCCCCTAGAATCATTGATCTCTACGAAGGGATTATACAACTGAGGTGCAAATACCTTGTTGCGTTTTTTTTTTCTTTTTTCAGTATTTAATTAATTTTGCGAAATTTCAACCAGCTAAAGGCAGCTCCATCACTCTCTCATAACCCTGCTTAGAGGCTTGAATGTAGCAGGATATGCTAATACTTGTCGTACTAAGCCCTTGTAATCTTCATGCTTGAATTTGTGAACAGAGGACCATGCTTTAATGCATACTGTAAATACTGATGCAATAATATAACCATGTGAAAAAGTCTGATGATCCCAAACAGTATAATGCAGTATCCCGTGATGCTGTAGCACTGATGTACAAGTGCACTAAATATGACTGAATGGTACCAACATGAATAGTTACGGATTAAGGTAAAATTCATATGTATACTCTCTCCTCCTGATACATTTTCCTGGATACTGGAGACCGTATGTGTATGTAGCAGTCACTGGACCATGAAATCACTTGGTTTTCATGAAGCTGATTTGCATTCTGAGGTTAAAGCTCAATGGGGCAGGAGAGGTAGTTGTAAAACCTTCATTTAGTATATCAGACCCGTCTTTTCTTATTATAGCTGCACAAAATGATCAAGCTGCTCGGCAGCACGTGGTAATGACATTGGACATGCAGTCAGCAATGCCACCCCGCACTGTTTTTAAACAATCACAGGGCGATTTAAATTTTCATCATTCTTCATCCTGAGCTGTTTTGTATTCTTGTTGTTTGCAACATTTGCTGAGTTAATGACGTTACAGCAGATATGAATATTCGCCCAAGCAACTGAAGAACAGAGCAAAATGAAAATAATAGAGAAAAAAAATCATTTGATGAATGATTGTTTTAGTTTTTAATAAGAGCAATGGGAGTCCTATTTACCATTGGTATTAATCTTGTGTTCTTATGTCTGCTCACAGCCACATGTAGATGCTGCTGCTGCTGTTCAGCTAAGCCCTACTAATATTTTTTAATGCTGGTTTGAAGGGAACACGTCAAACACCCTGAAAATTTCCATAAACTGCACCATGCAGTCTGGTGACGGTGCCAAAACCTGCACACAGTATGTTAAGATTTACAAACCTGCCTGTGGAAGGATTACGCACGTAATTGGTGGAACCACATTGCAAAACCTTCCTTTGGGAATTAGGGAAATGTGAAATCTAATCCTAGTGAGCAATTTGTTCTTAAGGGAAAATATAGCTTAATTTTTTTTTTATATAAAAACCACTAAGAGACTGATTTATCTTCAGCACAACAGGGGTGAGGATTTAAATGTTTCCCCTGTTTTTCCATACTATCAAACTCAATTACCCCAACTCAGGGTCCACTTGCGCTCTTATAATGTTTACAGACTTTGTGAAGATAATCGATTTATACAAAAGATTGATGAAAACAGATTTATTCCACGAGTTCTTCTTCTGGGTTCTACAATACCCACAATGCAACCATAATGCTGAGTCGACAAAAGTTGACAATTCACGTGTTTTATGCTAATTGTGGCTTATCCTAGCCTAAAGAAGAGACAAAGAGCGGGTCGCAGATGTGTGGTGAACTTTATACCCAATACACAAAGACAATGTTAATGACATCACTTGAGGCAACTTATCAGATTTCACACAGCTCCCCGTGGAGTCACAAAAAGCTATACAACTCTTTTTTTGGCAAAAGCAGTAGTACACCCCAAAGACCTGTGAAGAGTCTTTTATGTGTAAAATTGGTGGAGTTCTCCTGTAACATTAATTGAAGACCATGTGATATGTTTGAAAGTTATAGAAGAACCTTAAACAACCTTAAAGCTGGGTCAGTTGATATGTATTTTTTGGCCTCACTGGGCAAAATTTCCATTATATCCTTTCAGTGTGTAGTAATTTAAGTGTTCTGAGAGAAAACAAGATATCTGCACTTCTTTTTGTCTCTGTTTTCAGGCTTTAAAAGGTTTAACCAGTGACGTGAGACGACAGCCAATCACAGGTCATTATAGATAGACAGCGTTCATTCCTGCGTGTACATCCTTTTCAGATAGTGGGAGCCTGATTCAGTGGCAGAAATTCCTGCAGAAAATCCTGCAAGCTGTGATAAATATCCAATACCTCCTTTGCCTACAACAGTGTATTGTACAAAAGACGGTTGTGAACATGTCCTGGCTCCACACGGAGCTTGGGGCTCATTGTGTTCAATGCCAGCACTCGTATGGCAAACAGTGGGGAATAACTTTTGAAGGGGGACAGTCGTGCATGTGTGTGTGTGTGTGTCTGCCTGTGTGTGGTGTTCTAGCCATTCAGCTTGCTCTGGAACAAAGCTGAGCATGTCCAATTTCCTTTTCTCTGTTATTAGAGGTCGGTGCGACAGTCCAATAATATGGTGCCCCCCTCCTGGAGAGATCAGGTCCTTTGCTGTTCTTTGCCCCTCACCACCGAAGCAGAGTGTTGTTGAGGCAGTTGAAAAGAAAGTCCGGACCATTCGCTCATCTAGTTGTTAGATGGAGTCAAAGCTGCCCCAGAAGCCTGGGGCTCTCTGCCCTGAGGCCACCAAATGCCGGAGGGACATCTTTGAAAAAAGTCAAGGCGAGATGGACCAAGGTCTTGGCGAAGCTCAGGGCATGGAGACGCATGAGGTTTCACAGGCCAACCCACTCCTTCTGTTGTTGTTGAGCTTGCGGGGTTTTGTGGGAGGGGCTTAGTATAGTGACACAAGGCAGCAGAGACACAAACAGAAGGTTTTACATTGTGCATGTTCAAATCATGGACATTGCCTACTTTAGGTTTTTAGTTGATGTTTTGTGGAAGAAAATATTTACATGGTCAAGAATTACTTTTATGTTTTGTTTCAGATAAGGGGCAAAAAAGAACTATTGCCCTTTTTACTCTTAATGATGCTTTTATTTTGTAGAAATGTAAACGTCAACAACACTCTCAAAGGCAAAATTAGCTTTATTATTTATATCGACTCACTGCACTCTTTGATTAAATGATTCATCGCTTGCCAGTTGTGCGTTGGATCAGTTGCATATTAGGATGTTTGATGTTTAGTAAGCTATGACCTACTACGTGATTTTACAAGATTTTGGCTGGTCAAATCTCAAAAACATGTCCGATCTCTACCCAAAGTATTTTAATTAAGCTGGAGCCAAAAAAAATCTCAAATGTCTCACAGAGGACTTTGTGCACGCAAGGAAAAGGCTGTTGTTGAATGACTGTTCCCAGGGTCAGTATAAGCTTTCCACATATCTTCAGTTTTAAATGCGTTTCATATGTATGCGCAGTGTAAATAGTTAGTAGTTAGTGAGTTTCGAACATTATGTGATCACATATCATGTAACCATGCAACACTTTGCTGTCAGTCATTACTGTTGATACTAACATATGCCCTTATATCAGCTTACAGCTATATCATAGGCTATTAAAACTATTTATTAAGAATTGATATACTGATATTTCTGATACTGATTAATCAAGCAATTAATAGACCATGGGAATTGTGATTAATCAGTAATGTAAGTAATAACATAGGTCAGGTAGTAGAAGTGTAGCTGAGCTCCAGTCATCCTGCAAAAGAACCTCTTCCATATCTGGATCTGAGAATCTGATAGTAACGTGAGCAAAATCCAATTGCTTGTTCAGCCCTGTAACCTAACCTGTGTTGATGTGATTGGACGGAGTCCCATTGAAAAAGCTTGTGTGCCTTTTGCAAATGCATTACAGAGGACCACAACATGTGATCCAACGGCCCTGTCTGATGGCGTCTCACCATAATACAACAAGCCTGAACTATCACTGAGAGCATGTTTTTTTTTTTTTTTAATCCCAACCTGCTCTTTTAGTTCCAGACCCTTTTTTGGTAACTTTGCCCTCTAGCAGCTCCAAATTCATATGTATTGATTGGTTGGGGAACACACATACACACAGCATTTATCTTTACTTGACCTCTGATGCCAAAGGGTTGCTGAAGCTAATAAAAAGCTAATTATTCAATCAGACTGCTTCTACAAGCAATTTTCCTTGAATCTGTTTTTTGTCTCATCTCAAGTAAAGAGCTCAGCTTGCTACGAGTCCGGGCCGGTGGGAGAGAAGCATTCATTAGAGTCTGAAGGTGTTTTACAATAGCGGAAACAGCTTAGACAATAAAATCTGCTCGTCCTCAATAATCGCCTCACTTTTGTGGGCTTGTCCCAGGTTGCCTTTAAGAATTTTGTACCCAGTATTTCATGTATTTATACATATTAGGTCCGCACTTAGTGACATATTTTCAATATGTTTACCGTTTCGGGGCACTGCTGCTCATGAACCCCCTATTAGGTATTTGTAATTAGGCTTTGACTGTAGCAACACAGCTGCAGAAAATCCATGAATACTTACAGTGCTATGATTGATATCTTGCCATGTGACGTGTATGATCCTGTGTGTAAATCAGGTCATTAATCAAAGTGCTGACGTGAGGAGTAAATTACTGTAAAGCCAGGGGAAAAGAGGGATGGTCTGATGGCATTCGGTTTCCTGGATCTGCTGAGGATGAGTTTGACCTCACAGTTATGACAGTTATCAGGCTACTCTACACCTCCGAACGGCATCGCTGTTTTCCTGAACGAGTGCCTCTGTCAGTCCACTGCTGAGTCATGATGACATTGAGAATGTCCTTTAATAAGTGTGTTACAGCTGCGGACACTTTATTGTTCGCCTTCATCTCAGGCACTGTGATCGCTGCAGTTAGGTATTTGCTGAAAAATTTAATTCTAACCAAAACCTTTGCTCAAGCGAGGCAATTTAAAAATAATTAAAGTCTGTAATAAATACACAAAAACCTCCTTGCATGGCTGTGGCAGAATTAATTTCCCATACTCCTGCCGTCGATTAAATGATTTGGGCACTTGCTTACCGGCTGGTAAGCAGAGGAATTGCCATCACTTGTGTCAATATCTGGGGAATGGAGCAGAGTGAAAGGCAACTATATCCAGTATGAATGCATTCACTCAAATCTATAATTGATTGAAGCTCCAGGGCTTGTTTTTGTCTCCCTAGATGGTCAGCAGGATCTGATGTAATGAGGTGCCCGAAGGTTTTTGCAGAGGTTTCTTTTGCTGCTTTTGCAGAGCTGATATTGAAGACAGAAGAGAAATCCCCCCTCTCTTTGAGCTGGTGGAGTGATAATTCTGGACAAAAAGTATAAAATGACAATTCTAATATATTCCGATCTTTAAGTAAATCAATGTTTCTCTGATCTGCTTTTTTGATACTTGCTGGAGGCAGAGTTTTCCAAGGAAATCTCCCAAGAAAATGATAATATAGAAGAAAGCTTACTTCAGTTCTTTTTTTTTTTTCACATTTTAATGAAATAACACCCCCTGCGTCTGGATATTATCTCAGCAAGCTAATTGTTAGTGTGTATATGGACAGATAATGTTGTAACTGCAGGTATTTATGGCTATTTACAATCAAAGTCTGTTAATCTCATAATATATATATTGACCCCAGTGTTGCTCATGTATGTTGATGTTGAAGGTGAAATTCAAGGTTACAGTTGTTCTCTTATAGGACAGATTGAGAAAGACACACTTCCATCATGCCTGCCTTTCATTTTTCTTTATGCCACACACTTCAAGTCATCTCCATGTCGACTGACAGGCAAAATATAACCACAGTCAGGTAAAAAGGGAAGTCTGAGCTGTCTCTGTTGTCAGACCAGAGTATTTTAAGTAACAAAGCTGGCAGCGCAGGAGGATGAGTGTCTCCCTAACAACTGTCTTTGTCTTACCCTGATAGGAGGGAATCACTGTGATGGATAATGACATGACAGAGTATGTCCTTTGGCCAAAGTTGCCTGGCACTGAGGAATTTTGTGTTCTGTCTTTTCACTTCACACAAGGACCTGGAGAGGAAAAACAGAGAAAATATAGAGAGGTGGAATCTTGTGGCTGCGAGAGGAAAATGGAGCGAGGAAGTGGAGTGTTTGATACAGTGAAGGGGAGCCATGTTGGAGATTAAGTGAGACCGCCTTGTCCCGGGCTGACACCGGACTTATCACACTGGGCCAGGTGATGATTTGATGCTTGAAAATGAAGATAAAGCTGAAAAATCAGTTGTTGGACCATTGTGGAAGGGTGAAGGACTTTATGTTCGAAACAAATTTACAACTTTATGCACCTCCCAGCGGTTGCTCAGTGTCACACTGCAGTCACACCGCATTCACTGTCAAGATTGGCTGTCGGAGTGGGCCACAGTGGCGCCATACACATGAGTAGAAGCGGTTAATATGCATGGCATGATAGGCTGTGAAATGATAGACCGTGAAATGCGCGGCACCTACATTCTTACTTTGTTTCTCCCCTTCATTTCTTAAATTCAGACATGACAGGACTGCGGCTCGAGATGGATTGAAAAGGTTTGGAATGACGTATCAAAAAGCAAAAGCTTGCGTCATAAATACTTCATTGGCTGGATGAATAGCTGAAGGTGACAAGCCTAAAGTCCCTCTCTGAATACAAATTGATGTACAGTAGAGCTGGAAGAAGAACCTGAGTGGAGAATTGTGTTTTTTAATGCATGAAGGCTCTCTGCAGACTAATGCGAGTGATATGGTAATCTCTCTTGGGTTGCGTGCTGCTGTACTGCAGGCAGAGCTGCGACATGTCGTGTAGCTTGTTTTGAATTTAAGGGACAAGTGAGAAACTGAAGGCTTATGACCTTGACGGTCACCTCCCCTCAAGTTTGCGGGGAAAAAAAAGTCAAAACGAAAGAAAAATTTTGCAGGGAAATAAAAGCCTTTAAAGTTAGTAAGAAAACTGTATCCTCATCTGTCTTCGTGAGATATGTGCATATAATAGCAATAACTGAATGTTAAAGTATGCGGTAATTATTCCGACGCATTAATCACCTTATTTTCTCAGTCACAAATCTCATCACGAGAAGAGAAGACTCGCCCGTTCTTTGTTTTGCACAGATAAATTCCAAAGCTGTGTCAAAATATGATAAATTTTTCATCACGCTCCCCTTTACACTTTGTCCTCCTTTAGCTACAATGATGCAGTGAAATATTAATGACAGGACACACATTCGTAGCCATGGTATCTCCAACTCTGTTTTTTCTGGTGCCTCTCCCGCTGCTTATGCTTCTTTCCTGTTGTTTCATAATCAGATCAGCGTTCATATCGCACCCAAAGCTGCCAAGTGGAAAAAGGAGCAAGCTCAGTCAATGAGATTATGAGTGTATGACTGCTTCTCTTGTGTGTTGAGGAATGTTGCCTCCTTCACAAGAATACGGTCTAGACGTGGATGATAAACATCCCAATATGCACTAAAAAACACCGCTAACATGTCCTAATTGAAACAAAAAGGCTAAATACCTCTCTCATCCTACAGTTGGTGTTTACCTGTGACACCAGTGGGAGTTGCCTACCTCAGCTCTGACTCTCTGACCGCCAGCTGATCGGGATGCTGATATGAAACCTGCGATGGAGACCAGGGCTTGATATCTGGTGAGTTTGTCGTGTTTTCCAAGTCACTGCTTATTGACTGCGAGCAGTCGCATCTCCGCCTTTAGCTGGGGCAGCTCGACTGTAACTATGCTGAAAGTGTTGTGCTAGCAGTGGCGCGTCAGCAGATTGAAGATGCAGTACTATGTAGATCACCAGTGGGAATTTTATCACAGAAAAGACTACAGAAACTACAGGTGCAGAGAAGAAGTGGGTCAAATTTTGCAGATGCTTTTTTTCTTTTTTCTATTTTTCTTGTACAGTTTGCTCCACACAGATTAAACAACCATACTGGTGGAGTGTGTCAGATCAAAATTACCTTTATTGATATTATTGATACCTTGATTTATATATCTTGGCTTAGTCAGGTTTCCAGTGACTTCCACACAGAGCAGAGAACAATGTGTCTACTGTGCACCTCAACAAAGAATAAAGCTAAACAGATGTTAGCAAACATAAAAAGTATGGCTGTCCAGAGAAGTACATATAATAAATAGATTCTGTATGTAAACAACAAAGGGATGGCACCATACACTGTCTGCAGGGGAACAAATAGTGTGTGGGAGTATGCTGGGTAAATATTGCATGGCTGATGTAGTGAGTAACTTTACATGCATACATTAGGTGGTTAATGGACAGTATAGAGCAGAGCTTACAGTTACATTTGACAATAATATGGATAATATATTGTATATAGAATCTCGTTGTACCTGTTTTCTTTCTAACTTGTGCAATGACAATAAAGGCTTTCAATTTCAATAATATTGCACAATTTGTAAATTACACATATACAAATATTTGTAACGTGCACATGTTTTGGTATTACAGGGTTACTGGATGGGAAATGTTTACTGACAGCACAAGACTGATTTAGCTGTTCATGAGAGTCAAGGCGTGTGGAAAGAGACAGCGTAGGTTTGGTTTTAGTGGTGGGGGAAATAATGAAGTGAGAGGTCCTTCAGAAAAAAAACAACTTATTTTTCTGCATATTTATTCTGTTATAAATGAGTTTGTCGAAACAGGTCATGATGTTTTCCATCATGTAATAATAACAACAAATATGAATAACTTTTTAAAGAGTGGGTAGTAGTATATCTTTTTCCTTGAGCAGGGCCTGCAGTCTTTTTTGCAGCCCCCCACATCCTTCACCAGTAACACAGGGGAACAATATCTAGCCTAAAAGGCAAAACATGGTGCAAAATAAGGCCACAAAGTACTTGCTCCACAGCTCGCTGTTTTTCATTAAGCTTATTGGTTTTAGACTATCATCATTTTTGTCACGTCTTCTATTGTTCAGAGAGATTTAATTGAGAAAATACTGACCACGAACCAAGAAACCAACCCCACTGGAAATCACATCCTTTTGTGTGTGGTTGTTTTGGTCTGTAGTTTAGAAAAGGTTGTTTCCAGGATTTGAGGTTTGATTTTACCTGTTTTTTCTGAATCGTCCTGGAGGTTGGGCAGGTTGGCGCTAATGACCGTCTCTGTAGACCGAACTGTCTGTTGTAGGCTCTTTGGTTTATACTTCTGAAGTCTTAAATATAGAGTAAAAGACAAACCCCATCAATCTAGCACCAACGGACTTGACTAACTCGACTTTGCCAAGTCTTTGAAATAATTCGGCCCATGTGGGGTACAAAAAGCTTCTATCTGGAGTCGTAGTGTAATTGACTGCATCTCTAACTAACCTGAAATGGGCCATAAAACACTCTTCAAACGCTGCGGAAGTACATAAACCCAGTTTCATGTTTCAATCGTACATTATATAGCATGAAACTATTAATTAAAACCTGGTACACGAGAGGATATAGTTAATGATCTGTGCTGCGTCTTCAGAGGGAAGTCAGCCGAGAATAATTGTGTGCATCTGAAGTGCAGTAGGTACCTGTATCCCCTTAACATCTGTCTGCTGTACTCAGAGTTGGTTTGCATCCTGAAAATGTCACTGCGCCACATCTAGGCGCTATATCTGATTCAGCCTGCTGCCAGTAAGTGTACTTCACCAAGGGTGTAGTTTTAGGAAAAGGTCTGGGTATTTCCCCTGGGGGAGTTCAGTAAGCAGGGGGGTGGGGAGGTGAGCTTATTTTGCCCACCTCTGACCCTCTGTGGTCAGAACCCCTGTGGTTTCTGCGGTCAGGGGGGCATCACACAGTGCTGAGAACAAAGAAATATGATGGCTCCCACTTGTCCTCCACTGGTTCAAAGGGAATGGCAGGGCAATGCTAATTAGCCAGCTTGTGTTACTGAATTGAACATAACTGCTGTTCCCTTCAGTGTTCCCCCTCCCCCTCGTCGTAGGCCTAACAAGCAGCGTCTACAACAGTCATGCACCCTGCATAACTCTGCATATTTTGTGTACGGTAAGACATCCTGTTCTGTCACTGTCCTAAAAAAGAAAATAATTCCCATAGTTAGATGAATCCATTTTAAGAGAATTGAATGCACACTGTCAAGTAAAGAGAATTTGTGCCCATATGTATTCTTTGGACATCTTCGCCCAGCTGTTCTTTCGAGTGTAGTTTAATCCTGGTTGTCAAGTTTGAGGGCGATAAGAGGCGTAACAACAGGATTCCCCCCAAGTTCATCTCAGCTCGCTCAAAATTATGGTACTACAACTGAGAAAACTGTGCTCTGTAAGTAGGTAGTGAATACATGTTTTTAATCAGGGATCGAGGAGAGAGTGAGGGGGAGGTCAAGTTATTACCCTCACATATTCAAAATTCCACTGGCGGCACCGTTCATATACGCCTCTCCTCCCATGTCTTGTGTTCTGTGGTCTGCTTCCCTTGTCAAAGTAATCGGAGTCTTGCAGTCAGTGTTTCCTGGAATACCAAGTATAGGAGGCAGTGACAGGCAGCGTCGAGCGAGTAGCAGCTCAGGGTATTCTTGAGTTTTACAGCCAATGTTGCCATGTTAAGATCTCTCTGCACCTGATTCTTGTCACTGCAGCTCTAATCATCCGCAGAAATTAAGCAATACACTCCATGTCATCCACGTCTCACAATAACGAGGGCTCTGTGTATTTGAAACGGCGAAGCTGGAGTGGTTTCAAACAATGGCGGAGGAAAATATGGTAAAAATCAAACACACCTGCGTGCGTGCGAGCACAAGTCAGATACAATAGATGCGTAGCTCCAGGGGAGTTGTGCTCAGCGTCTTGGTGCTTTCTCTCTTTTTCCCTCTCAGTGAAATATCTTTTTGTTAGTGCAGATGCACTCAGGGTTGGCAAACACATTGTAGACTGAGTCACTTAAACAGCCTCGTCTTGACACACAGCTGACTCACAGTCTATTGATTTCTTCATACATCATATTCTTTTGTACTGTTTGTTGTTATGTATGTATAAAGGAGGGAGGGCATTGTTTGAACTCCTCCAAGGCACATATGTTTGTCTCGGAGCAACATCACACTATTATAAATTCAGAGGTATACTTAATGACACATGGAGGTGCAACCTTATTGCATAAGCATCCTTATTAGTTAGAGGAAATGCAACTGAGTTTAAGAATCCATATACAGTAAAGGCCAAGAATAGCACAATCAGTGTTTGTGAGCATAAAAAAGCAGCTCTCCCCAAGCAGCAAAACAGAGAACCTCTCATTTGTGTTGTCATGCAAGTGTAAAGCCCGGAGCTCATTCATTCAAAATAAAAGGTGCATTACACTTTGATGCAACTTTCGCTGCAGTGCTTGAATCCAAAGAGGCAAGCTCTTAACCTAAAAAGGCATCCGTAACCACAGAAGAAAAAAATTTTACTCACAGTTTATAAATCATTTCATTCACTGTTGCAGAAATCAGCAGAGCATCCCAAATTACAGAGCAGGACGAACTCCTCTATCTCATCCCTGGCAATCAGAGACAGATGCTGCTGAACTTATTTAGAGTCAGTGGGTAAAGGTTCAGTGACACAGACAAAACCTCACTCGGGCATTAGAGAACCCCATTTGAATACTGAAAATAAATACATTTTCTCCCTGGGGCAACCCAGACCCACAACATATCTCAGCTATGCTCAAGTTAATTATGCTGTGTAGTGTCACATGAATATTGGATGTTCAGATGCAGTGCAGTTTTGGAGATAGTGGTGTATTCACTGGATTATGTAATGACTTAATAAATTAAAAGGGCTGTTTATTTAAAAGGCTGTTTTTGAATATCTACCATAGCTCAAGCCAAAGGCTTCTACCACTTGCTGTGCAGAGACATGTATAGAAACACACCTGCTGCGCTCCCTTTACTCTCCTTCCATCACAAAGGTAAACGTCTGAACATGCACCATGATCCCTGCTCCGTAAGTGGCCCATGATATAATGCAGCCAGTATCAGTGTCCATCTGTGCATTGGCCTAAACAAGGCCATGACAGGAGCACCCCCCCCGCCTTTTATATCATTTACCAAATACAGCGTATGGGAGTAGGCCGCATGATAGTGGCAGACGAGTAGCTGGTTATGAGCCACCGTTCCTCCATTGTCTCGCATGCTGGAGAAAGAGTGGGAGCCCCTAAAGAGGCCTGGCAGAGTCTCTGCTTCCATCTGCCTGCATGCCTCGCCATGGAGCCCAGCTCACACCACTTGAGATTATACTCACGTCCAAGCTGTTACTGTAATTTGCATTGGCTCATAGGCAAAGGAGAGTGAGGAGGAGGAGGAGCTGCGCATGAGGCAGGGATGTTATAAGTGGTCCTGGCAGCACAATGAGCTTGCCTGGGTGTAATATTATGGACAAGTGGCATGGACAGAGCTATATTAAAGGGCAATAATGGCACTATGCAAGTTGCCCTGCTGTCCAAGATTATGGTCCGTGTTAGTGCAGAGAGTAAATTATAGAAATGTAGTGTTTGAAACTATCCCAGTCACACTTAGTATCGGTGTTGCATGCTTTATAGCTGAATTATTCTCAGTTCATTCCCAGCGGCTATCTCCAGCAGCATATGAAAACAATTAGTCAGAATATGTGGAACAAATAAGATATCTGTAAATTTTAAAGATTTACCAGTTTATTGTGTTTTCTACTAATTAGCAAGTGATATGTTCAGTTTCTTTGCAATTCTTTTCCATGAAAGGTCACGCACCTGGAGAAATCCCACGCAAGCACTGAGAAAATAAGCTTATCTACACAAGAGAGAGGGTCAGGGCCGAGGATCAAACCATGAGACAAAAAGCACACAAGCTAATGTGCTGCCGTCTCCATTTCAAACCTGGAACGTGATCATGATATCGTCTTTCAAATCCGAGGCAGCGGCTTTATTTACAAACCATTTTCTGAACTGAGCAGGCGTCTGCATTGAACGTGGCAGCAGCACTCATTTGGGAGACGGTGAATATGGAGAAACCGCTTGATGTTGGATTTTGAATTAAATTCACGGTTCCCCCAGTAAAAGGGAACACCACCAAAAAAAGCACTTTTGGCTCAATCCCGCCAAATGTTCTCTGATGTCCTCATTTTTCAGGCTTAATTTGTTTCTAACTTGATAGCTGTTGGACTGCAATTTGGTTCGGCAGCTAACTTATCAAATTTACTAATTAACTAGAGCCGGACAATAAAGAGCAATTCCTGATAATGCCACCTCCATCAAATAGGTTGCGAACTAATTATTAATGGTAGCGCCACAAGCACAATGACCCATAATGAACTTCCTCCAGCTGGCAGTTGTCAAGGCTAGGTTACGAGGTGAAAGAGCAGGACCCAAATGCAGGCACGGACAAGGACGCAAAAGATCTTTTAACAGTTTATTTAATGGGCTAGGCTTACGGATGGTCAAGGCAGGCAGGGTCAAAATCCAGGTAGTCAGTCCGAACAAGACGTGGTAAGAAAAAAAAAAATCAAAAACGCAAAACCCAGAAATCCAAACTCAAAATGATCTCAAGGGGATAACACATGGAAGCATGGCAGGGACATGGATACAAACATAGCTAATGAACCGAGAGAGAACAAAGGCAATGGCATAACTTAAATAGACAGGGGAGGGCAGCAAAACGAGACACAGGTGAGATCAATCAACTAATCAAGACAGGAAACAAGTAGACAGAAACACACAAGGAAAAAACTTTTCAAAATAAGACAGGAAATAACAAAACAAGAAACTCAACTCAAAACCCTGACAGCGGTAAAGTCACCACATGTACAGTATTTGATATTTCCTGTGCATTAACATCGACCAGTGAAATAATTTCGGTCAATAGATCTTAACTTTTCAGGATGTTGTAGTTGCAGCAAATATATTACCAAAGTTAAGATAAATCCAAAACAAAAATGGGTTAAATTAAAAACAAGACTGTAAATAAAGTATTGTAAAAAGAAGCAGATGGAGATTTAAATGTCATACAAGTTTAATTTCCTTTGGCGAATTTGTAAGACATCGACAAATTTCCACAGTTAATCAAAACTGACTTGGCATTATGGAGAAAGTAAAATGTTTTACGAGGACTCAGATGTATTAACTTCTACACAGCGATGGAGGGGGAAAGCATGTGGATAAAGAATAATTAATTGGCTGATAAGAGAGAGCTAAATATGCCTTTCACTCTCAAATAGCGGGCATGGCAGGTTTGTGACTAGGGACTCACAAAGTGTGGCATGAGCTTGTCTTCTGTCATCCTAAACATTTCATTCTCATAATTGCTAATTATGCTGATATGTCATGGATTTAATGTGTTGACCTGATTTCCCCAAATAAATGTAATTCGAGGCAGAAATGGCAACTAAGGATCTAATTCACTCATTAAATCAGGCATATCAGACTTATGAATGACTCCTGTTTGAACTTGGCAGGTATGGCTAGCAGATAAATATGCAGACTTTGTCAAAACTTGTTGTTTTTTTTTAAATGTATTTTAATTAATGAAAATATATTGTTATCATACAAGTTATATCGACCCATTTGTTTCATAAAGCTAATGTCTTACAGAAACCCTGTGGGGTTTTTAATCACTAATAGGGCTGCACAAGGACATAAGCAGTGTTCAGAGTTCCTTCATGCTACTCCACTGCTTAACAGTTGGTGCCAGTAATGTGCAAAGGGAAATGCAGATGCGCAAACAAAGATAAAAGGAAAAAATAACACTGCATGAAAGCTACTGATGAGATAACCGTGTTTACAATGAAACCATTAAAGGTAACTTTAAAGGAGTAGTGTGTATAATTTAGTGGCATCTGGCAGCGAGGTTTCAGATTTCACCCTAATTGCATTTCTAAGCAAGAGAACCTATGCAGGGCCCGATCTTGTGCCTGTGTTTGGATTGTCCATTCTGGGCTACTGTAGAAATATTTCATCACAGCACATTGGATTCTGTAAAAGCTGCTCACTCTTATGAAGAGATAAAAGACTCATGCTATGGCAATGAAAACACAACGGGACTTGTATCAACATGTATCGGAGCAAGTTACACAAGCCTTCTACAGCTGTCCACAAACAGCAGGTGTGATTTTTTTTATTTTTTTTTTAATATAAATTATTTCAAACACTTATTTCTGAGACTGACAATTAAACTTGGAACATAGATAACTGGAACAGGTGCTGTGGAGAAGTGCAAATGGATCTATATGCATACAGCCACAATAGGCACAGTCGTTTAAAATACGGCAGGTTAAATTGTGCAGTAAGGATTAGATTAAAGAACATGGGAACATGACACCACTTCTTAATGGTGCATCCGAAACAAAAGTAAAGCAAAATCAAACATGCAAATTAATAAAAGCACATATGCAAATGCTAATCCATTACTAACAGTTTTACAAAAGCATCTGTTTCCAAGTATGTTTTTATTATTATTATTTTTCTTGAAAGAGTCACAGTAAATAACTTAAGGGACTGAAAAATAATGACTGTTTCTTGTTGGTAAGATGATGATGTGGGAAGCAGCTAGTGTTCACTTTAATTCAGTCCATTCTCTTGGTACAAAGCCAACTGTAGATAAATCCACACCTTATGTGTATTTACTGCCCCACTGCCACTGTGTATGTATTGACATTGCAAGGTGCTTTATTTGACGCTGAGACAGGATTAGTGAAGCTCAGACACCCTGCAGTATATATTAATATAATACCTACAATATATGTTTGACAAAAGTTCTCCCTAAACCTGCTTTGCAGCAGCTTTCCTATGAAGTGTGTCAAATTGAAGCTGTGCTGTCTATTATTTATGTGCACTGAGTGAATCACATGCAGTCATAGCTACCTCGTTCTGGTTTTGTAACACACACTCATAAGCATTACAGCCTTGAGTGAATTTGGGCCGCTGTCTTCTATATCAATTAGAGCTGTGTGAGTTTCTCATTACTGAGTCCAGTTTTCACAGCAGATTTATTCATGTGGATCCCACTGGTAATAAATCTCAATTGTTTTTGTTAATTAAATGACACTGTCATAAAGGAGAAGGTACACATTGGGTATTTACTTTGTATTTGACTTAAACAAAATGATGAATGGGATCATCTACATTTATTGGGATCTGATTCGGAAGCAACACACAGCAGCTGTAAAACAAGACTAGGAGTCTACAGCCATGCAGCTCTGTGCACCTATACTTAGGCATGCTGATGCTTTGAGCTAAATGCTAACAACAGCATGCTGAGATACTCACAATGATCATGTCAACATGCTGATATTCATCTGGAGTAATGTTTATCATGTTCGCCATCTTTGTTTAGCCTGTTAGCTGGCTAACATTTGCTAAATGCACTAAACACAAAGAACAGTTGAGGCTAGTGTAAATGTATTTAAACATAACTTTTGCAGGTATTTGGCAAAAATATTAATAAAATAATAGTACATTTTAATAGTTATGTATTAACATTCTTATTATTATTAATATTATTATTCATTACAATGACCATAAAGAAATGAAAACAGGGTTTGTTGGTTTGAACAAATGCTTTATTATAATTTCACATAATATTCATATCATTCTTTAATTACGCTAATACTGTAGAATTCAATCCTGTACACAAGTAAATGCACACAGCATGATAACAGTTTATTTCCCCCCCATGGTGATATGAAAACATATTTGCTTTGTGACATTGTGTGTATATGCATCCAAATTTTTGTCTTATTGCAGACGATTTAAAGGAATTAATTATTTTTGATTCCACTGTGCGATTAACAGATGGCCTACATTTGTTTCAGACGTGGTCGCTCTGTTGTAGAAGAAGCCAGTTAGTAATCCCGCTTCAATACATGACAACAGCTTATATTAATGATAGATCAGCGGCTGTCTTGTTGTAAAAATGAATTTGAACCGGGAAAGGTTTTAAGTTCAGCCATTTAATACATTTTCTCTACGCAGTGTAAATCGGCTCTTCACTAGAGTCTGCTGTGGCAGTGAGGCACATAACAGGCATTCATAATACCTTGCAAGGGTACATACAGAGCAGGATCAATGCAGTATAGGAGCCTTGGGAGGAGGATTTGAAACCAAGTGTGGATTCCTCGGCATCAGTGTAGCACAAAGTGGCACCATAAGGCACCAATTCTGAGTCTATTCAGCTCATCTGCACAGAGCGAGGAGGGCACAGAGCCTCTATGCTAAGGGACGAGAAGACGAGATTAAAATAAAACAGCAAGTCAACAGTGTGGAAATAACAAAACTGTCACAACATGGGAACGCGTGCAGACACAACGTATAGAGGAGGCCATCATACCGCTATAGTATTTGTAAATCATCAATTCTTGTTGGTGGATTTCAAAATAACAGCCTAGAAATAGAAATCCCATAAGCTGGGTGTCATTCAGAATCACTGTCTGCCCTGTGTCCTATTGTTCACTAGCAGCTCCTGCTTTTATCAGGGCTTGTTTGTCTGTGCTTTTCTTTCCCTTTTTTTGACAAATATGCCGGCTGTACTTGAGCAATCTCTTGGAAGATGTCAGTGAAGCTGCTACATGGAGAAAAGAGTAACAGCCTTTCGTGTATTGACGAAATATTTGTTGATGTCAGGACACGCTACCCCCTGAAACTAAAGATAAAGAGACAGATTGAGTGTCTTGGAGTCAGTAAAGAAAATAAGCAGTAATGTGCTATTACCCAGGTCATCTTTCAGCGGTGGAAAGCGACAAAGTGTATTCACTCAAGCACTGTACAACTTACTATGTTTAGTTTGTCGACTTGAAAAGTCCAATTTTAGTTACTTTCTATTTGGAAATATTGAAGCCTACTCATACAGTACAGTGTGGACTAAACGTCTGTGACCGCTTTCACATTTAACTAATTAAATCCAATGAGAAGTGAATGTATATTACATTATGTATTATATGTTTCACCTCGCTACTGGGCAGCTTTAGTTACTTTGCAGAAGATGATGCTAAAGTCTATAAGATGCACATAAAATACACTGTTTATACAGTAAATTAAAGCAGCGTACTGCATCTATAATGACCAAGATATTCAATAGTATAATTAATAATATATGTAGCTTCATAGTGAGTGCTTTTACATTTTCCCAATGATGTTTACTTTACTTTCACTTGAGGCAGATGTTGAATCCCAGACTTTTACTCATCAGAGAGTATTTTTAAATTGCAGCATGGATACATTTACTTGAGTCCAAGATCTTTATACTTCCTCCACTGCTGATATCAGTGAGCACTGAGCAACAGTGGAGTTCAGCTTTATCATAGTTTCTGTGCGAGCCCGACTGTGTGAATAAAGTGTGAACTTCAAAAAGGTCAGCTTCCTCTCTGAGTGTGAAGCTCTGCAAAAACTCTCACAGCAAATCTAAAATAGGAAAGTGGCCATTGTAAATTGGAGGGTAGCACATTGTCTTATTTATTCTATTAATCATGACAGCTAACAGATGGACTCCAATCAGAGGTTTTTTTTAGCCCAGTCGTGGAGGCAATTTGTGCACAAAGTGGATTGACCTGGACAACACCATATCTAATAATTCTATTATGCATCCTACCGTACTGATGATAAATGAGACTATTTTAGTGAAGAATTCAGGTACAATAATCAGGATTATGTGTAGAAACGCAGTACGTGTGGCTGTGCGGCCTAAAAAGCAGGAAGCAATCACTTCACATGGACAAAACACATGAACTATCATTCATGTAAATCAATATCATTTCCCTTTTGGTTACTTGGGTGGTCTGACATGTTTAGGAAGCATTACATAGCATGTTTATGGGTGAAGACTGTCTAATGTAAAGACGTTCTTAAATGGTGAGAGAGATTATGAGGAGAAATCATTAGTGGAATATTCAAATTTGTGATTATTTAATTATTATTGGGTATTTTGGGACTGTTGTTTAGATTAAACGAACAACTAAGAAACTAAAGGCTCTGATGAATTTTTATATTTTTGATAATTAAAAGCAAGTAACCAGCAGATTAATTACAATAGTTTTGCCTGGATTTCTGTGACTTCCTCCTCTGAGACTGTGTGCACCAAGTTGTCAAAGTAGATGGATGGTGTGTGTCCTCCAGTCCCTCTGTTCTTATTTCCTTTTCATGATAGAGAACTTCTCAGTCATTGATTAGGAGGCCACATTCTAGGCCGTATTTGTTTATTTCAACTTTAAAAGCTTCATGCGCAAAAACATCTTTACCTGTACTGCAGTAATTTGTGCGTTAATTCGTAACAGTAGCAGCAGCTATTGAGGGCTGCTTATGTCTGAGGGGATGTATTCAAATGAAAAAGAACAGGTAGCAGGTAAAGGGTAACAATCAATCACTAAGTGTTCAATTAACAAGTGATGTGCATGACTATATATACACAGCACCAACGTAATCATAATGTTCTCTACCTTGTTGAGGGAACAATTAAAGTTTATGGTGCCACAATAGTTTGTGCTTCTCAATTCTTCCTCATTGAAAGTTTTAAATGGGATGTAATTGAGAAGACCGTCTTTGCATACAGACGTAATTATAATATGCAAATGCTCCTGTTTACGATGATATCCCCCATCCCCCTTGATGAGATGCGACCAGAAATCCCCGGGGCGGTGGAGCCTCCGTTTAGGCGTCCGCTGTTGGAGGCAGAGCTGACTCCGATGAACTCTGGCTGTCAATAATTATGCCAGCATCCTGACAAGAGTCGCACAAGGGCAGCTAGCAGTTCACCGCCTGCACCGTCTAATTGGCGTTTACGGTTCCCTGACAAAGTCATGTCCAGAAAATATCCTTTCAATGCGCCGGCTCTGGGCAGATGTTTTTCTGAGGAAGGGACAGACTCTGGCATTGTTTGTATTCAGTCAGTGTTGTCAATGTCACATTGAAAATATGCTTTAGCCCCAGCTAACTTATACTGTAACTGTAACCCAGGGCTGCTATTAACAACTATTTATTATTATTAAAGTTGTAATGTGTAAGATTTCAGCCCTCGTTGATCTGGCGACACCTGTGGTTGTTGGTGGCAACAGCAAGTGTGGTTTAATACTCAAGGTTTGTGAAAAATGACTTCAACGTAAATCTGTTTTCCATCATTCTTTGAGCAACTGTGGTCTGATTTTATGCTGCACCCAGTGTGAGTCCGCAAGCAGTGGGGCACAGTGAAAGAGGAGTCCGTTACCTCGCTGAGAAGTTGGAGGTGTGCGGCCTGTCGCCTGCAGCTCTTCATCTAACGGCGTGTGCTATTACGCCCTGCAATATCAAACTCATCCAGAGTCAAAAAATGCAGAAAAGGTCTCTCGCCTTGTTGTGCAGACATATATTTTTGATGGACAATAAACCCAGTCCATTTCTTATGAGTACTTCATAATAAAATCCAACTCTTGTTTTGCCAGTTAAATGCTTTTAATTTGAAGCTGCAGCATTAGGAAATGCTTGGTTTGCAAATCTGAGGGCTATCATTGGTTTTCATAAGTGAGCCATAGGCCCAGTCTTTGTTGTGTTGCCCATCATAATTTCACCAGAACCTTAGTTTTCATCTTCATATTGCTTGTTTTCTCTGACCAAGAGCCCAGAACTGGAAAATATCCTGTTTATAGCCATGCAAGAATACCAGAAAAAAAGCATAGTAATAGAGAAGAATAGTAATCACTTCTAGTAATAGAAATAAAACACCCAGAATGACATCTTCAACCCAATGTGACCTCTTCAAACTGGTCCTGATCAGCCAAGTTTATCAAACAAGATAAGAATATAAACAACATCCTTAAATCAAGAGACTGGAGTTTGGTAATATTCTATATTTATGTTATTAAAAAAATGTTAATAATAATTTAAACTCTACTGTATTTGTTATGAATTCAGATTCTAATGGCCGGTGGGGGTTCGGCTGCCAGTGGTGGAAAGCTGCACTCTGAAAAGAAGCCACACACTTTATGATCAGTGTCAAGATTACATGAAGTGGCCCATATTTCATTCTGAGTGAAAATAAGATGGCAGGTAATAGCACATTCCTGTACCGTTTAATGATTTCACTCATATACATTACTCTCTCAGAGGACAATTATTTAAGAGACACCCGTTTGATCAATGTGTTGAATTTGTTTAAACTGGGGTGTGTGTTTGCCTCGTGTGACAGCTGTGTGATTTACGACATCTTCTAAGTTGTCTTGAGCAACTGTTGAATTTATAAAGCCCCTTCTTCTCTCTGGTTATTTAATTACGAGAATATCCTAGAGAATTCACGGATGCCCTCATTAAAATTTCTAGCACGACGGACGTGAAGGGGAGGTGGTGAAAACGCAAACTGTTTTTCCTTTTGGCTTTTTTTTCCGGGTTTGTAAAGGATGGACGTCTGATTTCATAAATTTCCTGACTTCTTTGCCAAAACTGCGAAGATGCATTATTATCCTCCCAGCTGCTCCTCCTATTTAATGTGTAAAATGGATGCTATGTGCTAAGAATGCAGCAGCAGGAAGGTGTTTCACAGACTCAAATAGCCCGAGCTGTTAGAGACCACATCCTTCAGCTTTTACTTGATTCCTACTTGTTTACAATGCTCTTGATGCTTTTCTTTGAGCAGACCATTATTTAAGGAATTGCACAAGCACTTACTTTTGTGTCTTTCTATACCAGCACTCTGTTGTAAATTGTTGAGCTATAAGCATAGTTTTTGTTCAGGTTTTTTGTCAGTATGTTGGAGAACACGAGTACAAACACACAAACTTCTACAAGTACATTTGACCCTGAAAACTAATTTATTCTTCTCTTGGGCTCTTACTGCGTTCCGTCTTTGTTCAGTATGTTTGTCTGTATGTTAATATGTAGATACATGGATCAGTAAATGTGTAGTTGTGTCCCTCTATGTATTCTCCCGTGTTTGTGTATGTGTGTGGGTGGCTCTGTGTTGTAACGTGCTCACGTGTACATGCCTTGTGCAGAATTGTGCTTGTATGTTAATATGATGGCAGAATTGTCTTTTTTTTTCATTTAGTGAAAAGCTAAGATTTAATAATAGTGTCCTTACACGGAAATGGGATCATAACAATCTAGACAATATTCTGCTGGATCGGGATCAGTGATGTAAAGCGTCTTCTATAAGATCATTTGTCTAATTTAATTTCAAAACTGTGAAGTGCAATATAACCTTTGTTATAAGAGGTACTATCCTTTGTTACAATAATCCCTGAAGGGGCTGCAACTAATGATTATTTTTACAATTATAATTTAAGAAATAGTCAAAACTGATCATCACAAGTTCCTCAGCACAAAGTGATTGCCCATACAATACTTCAAATTACATTGATAGTTACAATGTAAGAATAAACAAGGAAGCACACTGTAACATTTGAGAGACTGTAATTAGAATTTTTATTTAATAAATGACAATTAATGAATTATCAAAATTGTTCCATTTTTGTGTTCAGCTCCTGGTACACAGGCACAGTCAGTTGAAGGACAGCTTCACCTTCAAACACAAGATTACATAGTATTTCTGTGGATAAAACAAACCAATCCAGCACCAGCAACACTGCTCACCTTGTAGCTCACAATCTGAATGCATGGCCAGCCAATAAGTGGAATCACTGCAAACTGAAGGGACATGTCACCTAAAGGAGGTGTTAAACCTCAGTATGGACCTGTCTTCACTGACAGCAGCAGCAAAAGTCGCAAAAACAGCACACCCTTCCTCTCCCCCGACTGCCACCGCTGAGGAAAAAGCAGCTTGTTATCTCACACAACCTCCAGCATTTAAATTAACTTTTTTTTTATTCATGCTTGTTTTCCCACCCACTCAAATACACCTCTAATACAGATGAGAGTCATCAGACCTTAGTGTCCACAGGGAGAGCTACTTAGCTGTCAAATCCACTGTCTGAATTTTCTTTACTGAGCCTCATATGCATTTAAAGATGTATTTTTTTCATCCATTTGCTGTATGTAAAACGATTCTCAGGATTTTTCAGGCACACAGAGTGCTTTCACTGACCCTGACAAGATAAAAATTACATTTATTTTAGATATAATTGTCAAAAAAGAGGGCCTGACATCTCACCATTGCGTCATTTTGATCACCAGCTAAAATTTGATCCACACTCCATATCCTTCATATGCTGCTCAGATCTCATATTCAGGTTGTTTCTGCAGGTCTGCAGGGTTTTTGAACCATCCAGACTCATAGTAATTCAGCCTTTTGTAGCCAACGGCAACAAATGTCAAAGGAAGCTCGGTGGATTTTAGGCTGTGAGATGGATCCAAATTTAGAAAACTTGAGCATAGTGTTGAATGTCAAGTTCGCTCCTGGAGGGCTTGAAGGAGTCCAGATCTTCAAATTATAAGGCTAATCTGACTTAATTCAGAAGTAAATAGGGATTGACTTAAATTTGAGTTTAGGAATAAAGTTGTTATTTGTAACTTTGTTGTAAAACCATTTTCTAAAGATCTCTAAAGACTCAAGAATATGCAGATTTCTCATATCTATATGCATGCATAAATGTGCTGTTTGTGTCTCACAGGCATCATTGTTTGCGTGGCTGTATGTAAATAAGTGATTTATATCAGGTGACATTGTTTCTGAATATATTAGAATGTGCAAACAAATTATGCTTAATTAGAAATGCATTTGTCTTAGGTAATCCATCTCAGCAATGCCCTCAGTGAAAGGTTATGCTCCTGCATGACTGGACGCAAAAACAAACCTAAACTCCAGTTCACCTTGTGTTCTCTCCTGTTTTTCTACATATCGATTCAGTGGCCGCCACTATTATTAAGCAATAAAACAGAAATCGAAACATGAGGCGGAGCTGCCCTTTTCTTTTAATTTCACTCGGCCATTCATACATCTGTCCACGTCCTTTCTTACCTCCTCAGTGCCCATTAAGATTGAAGCCCTTGCTTTTCGGGCAGCTCAACATCATCTTAATGCAATTCAAAGACCTACATTCTACACCAGAGTTGCCGTGGCAACAAAGTCCCCCCCCCCCTCCCTGAGATGCTGAAAGATCAATAGAGTATCCTCGACGGTGTGGCAGGAAATGCTCTGGCACAGATGGTCCTCTGAGAAACCATGAGCTTTGTGGCCTAGTTAGCGCCTGAAAACTAACATAATTAAGCAAGGTCACTATAATAATGAAATTTAACAAAGTTGGGCCACAAAATTAAATTAAATATGAACCAAAGACCATAGCAGCATTGAAATCCTCCCACCCTGCTGTAGTTCTCATATATAGGCGCCTGTGTAACAGGAAGTGTGATCTGCACTGCTGTAGCCTACTTTACTGTTTTAGCTTTCCCAGCGTCTTTAAAAAAAAGGAAATCTGGGGAATTAATTTAGACAAGTCAGATGCACTGTGCTGCCAACAACAAAGGAGCGTCGCTAGATAAATAAATTCTCTCTGGAGGTTTGGGAAATTTTCTCACACAAAGTACCACCTAGTGTGTTTTTTGCACATGGAAATGGTTCATCATGTATATTCTTTGTTGAATAAATTGCACAGGAGAAAAATGGCATAGTAAAACTTTCAATTTCAAACAGTGGAGGTGGCTTCAAAGACGGAGGTTATAGCAAAGCCTGTAGAGTCAGGACAAGAAGGGAGGGAAGTATAAAGATGAATTAAACAAAGGTTTGGGTGTTTTTCTTAAGTACTGGTGAATAGTCTACTGGAATATATTATAAAGTAGAAGTCATACTACTGCCATCCGTGTTGGGTTAATGTTATCAACAACCTTTGAGACACTATCCCACTGGTTTGAACTTGTGCTTCAAGCTGTTCCACTTTCCTCAGAAAATGACATCAGACAAACCCAGATTTTAATGAGAGCTCTGATTGGAGAGCAGTATTTCATAGTTAACGAGATGCCCTGTTGTCTGTCAGATAGTAGCCAGCAGAGTGTGTGTGTGTGTGTGTGTGTGTGTGTGTGTGTGTGTCTGTCTGTCTGGTATGGGTGAGTGTGTGTGTGTGTGTGTGTGTGTGTGTGTGCAAGAGAGTGCTAAAGGAAAAGGGAGGTTTCATGCTGGCTGGCAAATGCAGCTCAGGTTGATGTAAAATGACAGTAGTGCACTTGCAATTTCTCACTTCTCTCACTATCTTGAACATGCATAACAACTCTTATCAGACCCAAGTTTGCTTTGTTGAAGACATGGGTGAGAGCAGAGTCTTTGTGCAAAGCATATGAATAAGGTAACGCATGAGAGACGAAGGAAGAGAGCTTGGCTTGTACTTTAGTTCTGCTCTGAAATTCAACATGTTGCGTTTAAAATATTCCAAATTTAATTTAGGACTATTGGTACTCTGAGAGTTTGATGCTTTTGCTTTTGGCCCAATGGGGCACAAAATCGATGGTGTTAAAGACTTCAGTGCCACCTCAACATGGTGGAACAGAGATAAAATGCTTTAAAATTAGTCATGACAGACTGGATAAGGCATTAAAAATGGTGAAATACAGACACTATTTGGGTTCAAAATCCACAGCCAGCTTTTCCTGTTTGGCCTAAAATTATTGTCATGGACCTATTTTTTAAAAAAAATTTGATTGACACATTGGATCAGACATGTCACCCTGTGGGGTATGACGGGGTGATGCACTGTAGCAACCCCGATGTCGTTGCCTAAACCTCGAAAAAAGTCCGTTGTCATCCCTCTACTTTGCGTTAACAGGCTCTCTCATCAACAGTGAAGCTTAAGGCATTAACAATCAAGATGGATGCCAAAGAGGGTAAAACCACTGACAATGTGACATCAGCACATCACCGTTTGTGCTCCACTGAGGTCTCTTATGGTTATTATAGCAAAGGATCACTTTTTACTCCTGTCACCACAGGCGTGTTCTCTCCCAGACTGAAATCAATACCTCTAAATGGGAATCAGAGAATCAGAACATCCCCAATGCCTCCATGGGGTGGACTCGGAAAAACAAGCCGTATTCCCGTCGTTTTCACCTTTACTTTTTGTTGCTGTGATTTACATGACAGGTTTCTATCTAATTTCGCCATACATCTCCAAAGCATAGGGAGAGGAGAGAGCATGAAAAGGTCATGAAAATCCTTGAGCACTGTTGACAAGTGCCCTTTTCTACCTTTAATACTCCACCCTGATGTGGAATTTCAGAGCAAGAAAAACACACAAGCCTTGCTATATGATGGAAATGTACATGGCATGTAGTTACCTAATATAGGAAAACTGTCGTGTGATCATTCAAGAAATTATATGGTTCAGCGGTGATGCAGCCTGGTGGCACAAAAACATTCTGTTATTTCCATTAAAAGGCTACAGAGACATGGGCCCCTGAAAATGTTGGCGCAGCCTTTCATCATCCCAGGTGCCATTATTTCAGAAAAGCTCCATTTCATTTTGTGATTGATACCTTGCTGGCAGTCTCAGCAATCTTGGTCAGACTCTGGATTTTTGCAGCAGGCTCTCATAAAGGCTATGATGCCATTTATCAATTCAAAGATCTCTATTTTTTGACTCAGTGTCTCTCTTATTTCCCTTTGTCTGTCTCACGTACAGGACCTGGGAACTGATCGACAATGGACCGGCTGGTTGTGTGCGTGCTGCTGTGCGCGGCTCTGGTGAAGGGATACAGCTGCCCCGGCCGCTGCATCTGCCAGCACCTCTCCCCAACTCTGACTCTGCTCTGTGCTAAGACTGGTCTGCTGTTCGTGCCCCCCACCATCGACCGCAAGACCGTCGAGCTGCGACTCACCGACAACTTCATCACCATCATCCGCAGAAAAGACTTTTTCAACATGACCAGCTTGGTCCACCTCACCTTGTCCCGTAACACCATCAGCCAGATCACCCCCCATGCCTTTGTAGGCCTGAAATCCCTGCGAGCGCTTCACATGGATGGAAACCGCCTCAGTGTGATAAAGACTGACCACTTTAAAGGCCTCATCAACCTGCGGCACCTCATCCTCGGAAACAACCAGATCCACCAGGTGGCTGCCAATTCCTTTGACGAGTTTGTTTCCACCATAGAGGACTTGGATCTTTCCAATAACAACCTGCGCAGCCTTCCCTGGGACGCAATAGCCAGAATGACCAACATCAACACACTCACACTGGACCACAACCTGATCGATCACATCGGAGCAGGGACTTTTACGCTGCTCACCAAGCTGGTCCGCCTGGACATGACGTCAAACAGGCTGCAGAAGCTGCCACCAGACAGCTTGTTCCAGCACGCACAGGTGCTGTCTGACGCCAAGGGCTCCAGCTCCTCCACCCTGGCTGTGAGCTTTGGTGGAAACCCTCTTCACTGTAACTGTGAGCTGCTGTGGCTCCGCAGGCTGACAAGAGAGGATGATCTGGAGACCTGCGCCTCACCGGAGCACCTCATGGACAAGTATTTCTGGTCAATCCAAGAGGAGGAGTTTATCTGTGAGCCCCCGCTGATCACCAAACATATTTCTACTAAGCCCTTTGTGATGGAAGGCCAGGGTGTGACTCTTAAATGCAAAGCCGTGGGTGATCCAGACCCAGACATTCATTGGCGGTCACCAGACGGCAAGCTGGTGCATAATAACTCCCGCACCATCCTGTATGATAATGGCACCCTTGATATTCTCATCACCACGCTGAAGGACAGCGGGGCATTTAATTGTGTGGCGTCCAATGCTGCAGGCATTGCCACAGCTGCTGTTGAGATCAACATGATCCCCTTACCCTTGTTTGTTAACAACACGGGCCACATGCGTGAGGACCCTGGCCTCTCAGACATCACCACCTCCTCCAAATCTGGCAATGACACCAAGGGCTATGACAAGCAGGACAGGAGGGTGATGGTCACCGAGCTGACCTCCTCCTCCGCTGTGATCCGTTGGCCATCTGAGCGCCACATCCCTGGCATCAGGATGTACCAGATTCAGTACAACAGCACGGCAGATGATACTTTGGTGTACAGGTAAGCCATGGTGGAGGTGGTGGCTGTACGGATGGAGGGAGGGGTGGGTGGTAGAACAGGGACATGAGGAAAGGTGAGACATCTGGAGTTACCATCTGCTGAATGACACGGCGGTACAGAACAGCAGATTGACAGATCCCAAAGATGCAAAATGATTAAGTATTTCCAAAAATAAGCAGAACCCCTGTAGTATAATCTGGGGGATAAACTGAGGAGGAGTATTTTTCCATATATATGAATGCATCAGAATATGCATAAAATGGAAAGTACACTTCCCAGATTCTGTGAACAGTTTTATAATCTGTAATGTTTGTGAGTTTATTTTTGTAATCAGCTGAGTAGACTGGGGAGTCCAGCACTCTAAAGGGCCTTTTCAGCATCATTAAAACATAATATGACAATAAACAATATGATGAGCGCCAACTACTTCACTGCATGTAACCGTTTGTATCATTAGCAAGTGGATTAATTGGTTGAAACACAGAGTGTGATTAGATGTGGTTGTCTAATGATCGTCTTGGTTTCAGTGGTGGAGCAAATATTCAGACCTTTTACAAACCATGAAGTAGCACAAACACAGAATGTCAAATACTTCACAAAAGGTTTTTTTTTTTTAGACTTTTCACACATCTTTGTTTTGTTTGTGAAATATTGGCTAATTTGACCTTTTTTGGCCCTTGAACATTTGTTTAAATGAAACCATCTGAGACGTTTAGACTGGAAATCTTTCATCAGTCGAAATGCTGACAACTCATAAACATTTGAAATTTGACAAGCAGTGGGCGATTTGAGGGGAGATTAAAAGGGGGATTGCCACCCCCCTTGTTAGAGTCTACAACCCCCGATCATGGCTTTGAAATATCAGCAGCCTAACTGTGCTGTGTTTTGATAAATCCATGGTGCTGTCCATGGTGCTGAAGTAGCAGCAGGTTTGTAATTGCTTCTTTTTCTCTCCATCTCGCCCTTCTGTCAGTCTTGGATCTATAATATTCTGTAAACTATACACAGTAATACTCAATTCTATACTATATTGTAGCATATATTGTCCATAGAGCCGTGCCACCTCATGATTAAGGCATCAAGTACAAATTACAAGGGTGGTGCTGCAAAAGAGAGGATCATAGAGACAAACTGCGGCCTCTAGTTTCCTGCCACTGGCAACAACATACACTCCTTTTTTAGAGTTTTTGGGGCTAAAACACTGGAAACCAATGTTTGAACTTGTAAAAATGCATTGTATATATATTTATATTCATATTGTTAATGTTAAATATTCTTCTAAAAGGTAACTTAAAGCCACAGTGTTCGGATTAAAAACATTTCTCCATCAAATATAAGCAAATGAAGTACAAAAACCTCTGAAGTATTTTGTCATATAACATTATACAACATTATTCTGAGCATTAACACGTCAGTAGTATTTCAGTGTTGCACCTGAGGGTTTTTTGCATATATGTGCATGTTAAAGATCATGTTTCTATAAACTATAAACTACAACTAAAGCTGTGAAATGAATGTACTGTAGGAGTAGGAGTATAAAGTATTGAAATAATTGTACTCAAGTACAGTACTCGAGTCCTTTTCCACAACTGTTTGGTTGCAAGAAGGAGGGACACCGTACAAGCACAAGGTCAATATAATGCATAATTTAAGTTGCAATGTGTAATATAAAAAGTGCAGATGTAGAGAAAAACATGGCATAATCAATTCACCTGTGTTCCAATTAAAAACTGCTAATGGTTGCGCAAGAGTACAAACGTTAGCAAACCGTATTCGAATGTTGTTTTTAACATGAAAAAACCTGGATGTGTGTCTTACGCAATATGTGACACGCATGAACTGAATCTGGTATTCAGATAAGTATTTCAGGATTTATGTATTCATGCAGCGAGTTAATAATAGTGGTCCACTTCCCTTTTTTTCAAGGTTTTATCAGATATAATGAGTTGCTCTCCTGTATAATTTTCTCATCCGGTTTAGGCATGGAGCTGAGTGTTGTTTTGTCTTTAGGTGGTACATTATTACCTACAAATGATAACCATCAAAGCCCCCCTTTAGGGAAAAGGAACAAGCTTCTAATTATATTAACGCCAATGTTGACCTGAAGACAATGCCTTTCTCCGTTGTATTTAGAGTCGCGTAATCTTGCAGTTGGCAACAAAATGTGACCTTAGGTATTCACACATCAAAACTGCCTTCACATCATGCGTCACTCGTCCTGCAGCCTGCAGCTGTTGTGGCATATTCTTTAGACAGTGAGCCTCCTCTGCCTTGTTTATCACCTTGCAGTTTACCCTTGCAGAATGAGTGATATTTAACACTAGAGCTTCAATGGCCCTGTTGTCTTTTTGTTGTGCAGAACTGACACCTTTGTGTGATTTAATACACCTTATGCAAATCAGTAAATGTGGGCGTTGTAATTCTGATGATTAATCGTCCGCACCTTCACCACCGCACTATGTTTCTTTTCTCTGCAGGATGATCCCATCTACCAGCAAGAACTTCTTAATCAATGATCTGGCCGCAGGGCGGGAGTATGACCTATGTGTGCTGGCGGTTTACGACGACGGCATCACATCATTAACAGCCACACGTGTGGTCGGCTGCGTGCAGTTCCACACGGCCAGTGAGGTCAGCCAGTGCCGATTCATGCACAGCCAGTTCCTGGGAGGCACTATGATCATCATTATTGGTGGTATAATTGTTGCTTCAGTGCTGGTTTTCATTATCATCTTGATGATCCGTTACAAGGCCTACAGCAGCCCAGAGGACAGCAAGACCAAGGTCAGCTCCAGCATGCACTCACAGACCAATGGCAGCCAGCAGCGGCTCCAGCGCTCCACCTCCAAGCAGCCCTCCGACGAGGGCCAGCGTGAAGCCCAAGCGTCCAAAGATTGCATGGCGCTGGTGCTGAGGGTGGACAATGAGAAAAAGGAGGATCCAGCAGCCACCACTGCCATCTTGGAGGTGGAGCTGCCTCCACTGACTGTAGACAAGATGAAGAGAAGAACCAGCCTGGATGCGCAGCGCTCTGGCCCCCCATCTGAGGACACGCAGACAGACAGTAGCCTGACGGGCTCCACCATGTCCCTGTGTCTCATAGGCCCCAACGCTGGCACCAAGGAGGCTCCCAGGCTCAAGGACAAGAAAAGTGCCCTGGCCAACATGGGATTGCTCCCTAATGAGCTGGCACGAACTAGGCACAGATTCTCCTTTGACGGAGGGGATTACTCCATTTTTCAGAGTCATAGTTACCCACGCAGAGCGAGGACGAGGTGGCACAAGTCCACTAACCAGCTCAACATGGAGTCGTCACCGCTCGCCAACAGGAGAGTTACGTTCAGCAGCACTGAGTGGATGCTTGAGAGCACAGTCTGAGGAAAAGCAGTGCAGCCGGAGGAAATCCCCCCCCCCCCCCCCGGCTCAACCACACACAAACATACACATGTAAAAACACAAATATGTCTACATGCCATAAAACACACTCTCTCTCTCCTGCACAGCAAATGATAAACACAAGCACATTTTAACGTACACACGCAAACTTTCTATGAGTTGCTGGAGAAGAACGCAGTCTCCCTTCATCCTGCCTCCCCATCATACTCCCAGAGAGGTTTGTTGGCCATGTCCTTTCTTTATGCAGCAGTGCCTTATTCTAAAAAATGTACGAATGGAGGATGCTGCTCACTGTAGTCATAAACCTTCCTCTCTGTCATTGGCTACCACCCTGATAACGGGAAGCATTTCTTTGGATTTTTGATTTTCTCCTTTTTCTCTGTGACATGCCAAGGGAGAGTGGCGTTTGGATGTGACTGTTTTAATTGTTTTAAAAAAAAAAACAAACGAGAAAAATACAAAAAAAACCTACTTCATCATAACTGTAAAGTGAAACAGCCAGGTATCCTGTTATGTCAATCATGTTTTGGGTTCTTTCAGAAAAAAAAAAAACTTTTGCACAGAAGACACGAGATACAAGGACAAGTATCACCACCAGTCTATACAATAATAATAATGAAAAAAAAAACAGGATTTTACACAAGCCGATTTCTAATGTTAGCATAGAGAGGATGGACCTGGAAACCAAGCGTGGATTCCTCTTTGATGATCGGACTGTACGATGTTAAATAGGTATTGTTCCAGATGTGACTGTATATTAATCGGTACTGTATCTGGCTGGTCTAGATAAAAAGACAACAAACAAAACAGAACAAAAAAGACATATATAAGTATATTAAAACATTGGTGTATGTGTACTAACTATGTAAGTAAGTAAGTCATATGTCACATGACTTTTTACAGAGCATTTGGGTGTTGGCTGCAAGTTTTTACATTAAAAACCTGTGTCATCACACCTCTCCCTATTTAGTATGTCAAAGTTTGGACCATTTATTCCCTCACGAAGGGTATTAAATTTTTTTGTGTGGGTTAACCGTATCCGTGGCGTTTTTCTTCTTCTGCTTCAGGAGCAGCTGTATGTGTCCACCGCAGGGGAGAGACACACAAATCGAGACGATAAATATTTCATCCCCGAGTCCTATTTATAAGGCTTCTGTGAAAGCTGCACAGTGCGCTAGGAGCAGAGTGGGGTGTGGGACGACAAGGGATGTGATAACTGGACGAGATGCTGAATTCAAATGCAGCCAGCTGTTATGAACAAGGTTGTAAGATGTGTTGCTTCCACTAGGGGGAGACAAAGCGTTGTAATGTTCCCAGTTACTTTCAGACTGCAGTGAGGAGGCTTAAATGACCGTTACTGGCAGGAAGCCATGTAGCATCCTGATGTTAACGTTCAGCCTCTTCTCAAGCAGACAGGAAGCTCAGATCTTTTTAAAAAAAGCAGATAAGCAGCACTGCGTGGTGATAACAGTTAATACATGGTTTTTAAATCAAGCTACACATTTTAAAGTGTTAATGCTATTTGCCAACATCTATAATATATATATATATATACACACACACACACACACACACACACACATACTGTTAAGCATCTGTAGCTGAATGATGACCAACACACCATGACACAGCTGTTATCGTATTATTGACGTACAGTAAGATACATAAACAAATCAATTAGAAAACATTTGTGAAAGTGTATTTATATGAAAACACTCACCGGCAGCATTAAGACAGATTGTACATATTTCGGCCATATGTCATGGATTTCACTGTGAAGAAGACATGTTTCTAGATGCTTCACTGATAAATGTGTTACAAAATATAATGATTGTATGAAAGGCATGTTTGTATGACTACAGTTGTGTTGTATTGTAGCTCTTTCATCAGCTGTTTATACCAGGGGTGCTCAAAATCTTTAGCTTGAAGGGCCAAAACTGAAACTTTACACCTTATGTGTTGTATGTCAAGATGAAATAGGAATTTAGATCCCAATTCTCCTTAACTGAATACCTGGACAATGTTGATTCTCTCTTGATTCTTGATTCTTTAAAAATACATAAAATCAGGGATTTTACACATTTAAAGACCAAAATACATTTGTTTGGTTTTTTTTGTTTGTTTGTTTTTGCTTGAAACATCTGCTGGACCAAATCAAACTTACGGTGGACCAAATTTGGCCCGCAGGCCCCAATTTCAGCAGCCCTGGTTTACACATTAGTTACAGATGCTTCACAAGTGCATTGTCAGTTGTTGACAAAATGATTCGTAAACTCTTAAAAACGTGTTTGTATCGGCTTACAGATGTTATAATGAGTTACAAACCATTGTTATATATAAAGACTTAACACAAGGGATGGAAAAGGCACGAGGCAAAGATATGATGGAGGTGGATGAGGGATATTTGTTTGCTGCTTTAGAAACCACCCTGTCCCTCTGATTACAGATACTTAGGACATGCTGAGATAAAACGACGCAGCGTGGACAGCAAAGAGATAAAACACGGAGCAGAGAGAGATAAGTCACACTGGAGGTTTTCAATCCCCTGGAATCTCCCATTTGCATCCTCAGTGACAGAGAGGATTGAGTCTAAGAACAGGGTCATCCCTTCCTTTCCCCTCATCACACTTACAGTCTTGAGCCAAAGACTTGCACGTTACTTATCCTGAATTATTGTTTTTTGGGGGTTTTTTCAGCTAGAAGAAGACTTAACTTTAGGGTTTGTTTGTTTGTGGTCCACCAACTTTTCAACCCTTGTCCATGTCCTCATTAACCACTGATAGTTTCCAGCCTGGAAATGCACCGCTGACCATTTCTCGCAGCAGGAGGAGCATTTCTGTCTGCTCCGATGTACAACCATTATTCAACACAAAATCTGCTTAGGCAGGAGGAGGCTGAGACTTCACCCAGTCTTCAAAATTGTCCCGAGCAGCCAAACTAGCGAACACTGAGAGTACAGCAAAGCGTGTTGTGTCTCATCAGCAGTTCCGAGTGACTGCAAAAAATGTGTCCTGACTGAGTGCGGGTGAGTTTTAGGATTTATTTTATTATTATTTTTTTTTTTTTTGCCAGTGAAGATCCCATTATGCGTTCAATGCATAGTAATGTGTGTTTGAAAAGTCCAATTTGAACATAGTTCAGTTCGTATAAGGTTTAAAGTCTTATCCGTGCCAACCACGCTGTCTGCAAAGCAAAATTACAAATCCTATTCCAACTGAGCTGAAGCTCAAGATGCTGATGCAAAATTTGCATCATTTTCTTTTTTGTGACTGGTTGATTTTATAATTACTTAAATATGATACCAGCAGAAAATAAGACCTGCGATCTGACTCCAAACTGCAATGTTGGATCCTTGTATTGCCCGTTTTCCCATGACCTTGAACCAACATGAGCTGTTTCTATAACTACATTTCTATTTCTGATTTCAGCAGACTAGACATGTTAATAATTTACTGATTTTCTGACGTCTCGATTTTTCAGCAGATATTGTGCGCCTCCTGAAAATCGAGTAAATAAAGACATGTCATATTCAGTTTCTGTGGGGAAAAGTTCCCAGACTGCAGCAAACTATTGAAACTGTAAAGTAGGACTTATTAAAAAAAAAAAAAAAAGCCTAAAAGTCAGAGCTACTCTAATATGCTGACGTTTAGCATGGTACCATTTGTAATTAGCACTAAAGAGTTATTGAATTTTATGAATTGAATGCATGAATTTCCTGAGAATCTGTCCAAATTTGTCAAACTTGTTGAGATGTTTCACTCGAAATCTACTTTAAGAGACTGGCAGTAATCCACGTCTGCACCATGTGTTGAGGAATGGCTTTTTAAAGACTACCGTATGAGGTGCACATAGATTTATTCATTCAGATGAACCACAAACAATGCCATTTGTAATTATTTTATGACTATGTTTTCTTAACTAGCTGTGAAACTCACACGATTTTGAGTTTTGCCCTCTCGCCAAATGCTTATTAACCTTGACAATGTGTTTTAAAAACAACCGTCAATACAGATATGACCAGCCGAAGTTTCGTTCACTTTTTTCCGTTTCCAAAATTCGGGCAGTTGCAGCCAAGCTCAGCTCAGCCCACTCTCTGCTGCTTAAAGAGAACACTTAGCCTATTGACACAGACTCAGCAAAGTGCTTCAGGCTTTTCCAGTACACACACACACACACACACACACTCACTCACACTCAAAATGGTTTACCAACACTTCCTTCTACATCAGATTATCTAAAAATACCCAGATGGCTCAAGCCCACTTGTTACTAGGTTTATTTAGACGTGTGTGACAGATCCAAAACTGAGCAGTGGCACAAAACATGACGTGCTGTTTAAAAGTGCAGCGTCAAATTGTGATGTTTGGGACTGTATTTTGTTGTTGTTCAGTCTTTTTCTCAGGTTCACAGGAAGTACTCAGTACTCAGTACTCATCACCTCAGCCATGAAGAACTTACAGGGGATGGAAACCTGCCGCTCTTTGGTGTAGAGCCGGACCGCTGAGTGCTCTCTGACTAGTAGAGCAGTCAAAGAGCACTTCTGCAAATCACTGAAGTAATTCACTTTGATCATGAATAGCAGCTTATTAAGGTATATCTCCTGCATCATAATAAGACTGCGTGTTCAAACTGGGACAGGACTGTGGCGGGTTCTTTGATCCATAACACCCAATAGAGAGGAAGCCGCCCTCTGTGTTTTCCCTCACAAACAGCCTGACAAATTTGGAAAAAAAAAAAAAAAAAGTGAATTATTAACACACTTATCTAGATTTACACTGCCACCTCATTACATTGCTATATTGGGCTGCAAACATATGTGACTCTTATCTAAACAGATGGGGGGAAAACTGTGGTTCTTATGTTAACAGTTAATTTGGGAGTCGTATGAAACATTATATATCACATGTAATAAAATATGCATTAATATTGCTGTTAAAGGATAAAGCTGTCGATATTCTGTATATGACACCCCATCTAACAGAGTGACTCGATGATGTGTTTTTGATATTTTTTGCACAACACTGGAGGTCTATGGCACAGAGTAAAAAACAACAAAAAGCTCCTTCCCAGAGTTGTCCCATGTCAGAAAAAACTGCAACAACCTCGCCACATGTCAAAATAATTTGGAAATGGCATTTTATTTTAACTGTGCACCCCAATTTAAATCTAAAAGGAGCTAAAAATATGCACCACCAGTGTAAATCTTAATAAAATCATAACAAAGAGGTAGAAGTGTTGTCTTCTGCATATGGCAAACATGTTTTTAAACCATGGTCCAGGTGAAAATCGTATTTTTTTTTAAGTAACTGATTACTGTATTGCAAAGACAGGCTCAGATTAAAAAAAAACAACAACCCTGCCCTGCTCTCCCCCAAAGCAGGTCAGATGACTGTCTGCCCCGAGCCCCCATTATTTCTGTACACTTCCTAAGCTTTATCAGGCTTTGGCTACACAACTAATACTTCGTAGTCAGTTACTGTAAATCCATTCTTTCAATGGAATTTGTTGAAATTAAAAAAACAAAACAAAAAAAGAAACCCCAAATATCACCATAAATATTGGCAATAAGAAAAATACATGAATAAAAGCAAATGCACATTATATAAATTTAATTGGAGGGACGTTGCATAACTTGTCTTTTAGTCCTCATGAATAAAATGTTCTGCAGAAACCAGCGGGCCAGTTCAGGACAGGAGGTCTCCTCGCAAGGCAGACAGTCTGAGGCGAGAGTCAATGATCAAATCAATGAGCCTGCAGCCCACAGAATTCTTCATGAGGCAGGTGATGGATACCCCACCATCCCTCTTCAGGCTGCCTGTACTGCCATGCAGTGTGCTTGAAGCCACTGCAGAGGTGGATGAGGTACTGCAGCACAAAACGCCCACACACAGGATTGACGGCACAGGTTTGTTGATGTCTAACAAAGTACAACACAGAGCGGCCCTGCAGAGCAAAGCCGTCTGTGAGGTTAAGGCGACTGAAGGACTCAGCTGTCATTTTTCTGGTCATTACCTGAGCTGTTGGTCTGATCATGTGTGTGCATCTCAGTCTCCTGAACTATCATGTGAGCTCTCCTCACATGCCGCTTTCCAGTTTTTCCTCCTCTTCTTTTTTGAGTTTGGCCCTGAGTCGGAGTCTCTGTGGGAGTCCTGCTTTCGCTTTTTGCGACTGTGAGTCCGTCTCTCCCTTTCTTCCTCATCATTACTGTCCCCTGAGCTGCTGTCCTCGTCTCTCCCTCTGGTTTTAGCAGTTTTCTTGTTTTTATGTCGACTTTTAGTCCTTTTCCTCCTCTGCTTGTCTTTGGTAGCGCTGCTGTCGTCACTGCTGCTCGAGCTCTCCACTTTCTTGCGCTTCTCCTCCTCGTCCTTCTTTTTCTTTTTCTTTTTCTTCTTTCGAGAAGATTTTTTGGATCGTTTCGATAAGCTTGCGTCTGTGTCGGACTTGGACTTTTTTAATTTGTGGCGTGCAATCTTCTTCGTACCACTGTTTTTTTCACTGTAGAAGAAAATTAATTAATTAATTAAATGTAAGCTGGAGAGAGCATGGTAGGATTATAGATACAACAAAATGCCTTCAAGTAGGAATCCATCAATTTTACCAAGATCAGTTTACTCATCGGGGTACTACTCGGCTTGTAAATGGTTAATAATCTCTTCTAGGGCTCTGAAGGTGTTTTCTAAAGTTTTCATGAAATCATTCTGTTATCTCAGCTTTGTGCTTTGACACCTTCCAGTTTATATTATATGAGATGAAAGGGACAAGAAAGATTTCCATGTTACAACTTGCAAGTGTTTACATTATGAAGCTGTGTATGATTATGAACTAGGTTGTGTAAAATTTGGATTTAATTTAACTTGACGACAGTGATTGGCTGATCTGAAGCGTTCATATTACTTTTGTTTTCAGCCACTTACTTTCTAGTGAGGGTGAGGTTGGGTACATTGGAGCTTTCACAAAAATCTGTTTCTCAGATGGAAGTTGGAAGTTGACGTGGATGCCTTTCATACATCAGAAACTTATAATTAGTATAACTCTGATATGACATGAATTTGGCAAAAGATGCTACCATGTTGCATTATGGGAAGTGTACGATTCAGATTTTTTTAGCTGGAACCATAGTAGAGACTACTGTGAAGGTCAGAATATCTGAATCTTTTTCTCGAATGACCTACAACTTGATGCAAGTGCAGTGCTCCTTTGAAGTCTGAGTTGCATATGTTGCTAAATTCTTATGCCTCCCTTATTTGATGCAGTTCTGCATTTTTTTTTGCTTACCTGTCACTTTCAAACTCCTCTGGATAAAGCTCCTTGAAGCCACTATGTCCCCACCTGTGATGTGAACAATAAGATGTGAGGTCATCATTTTTGTCCACTCTGAGATTCTCCCAAAAGGTGCAAGAATCTAATATGCAGTGTACCTGTCAGGATCATTGGACTCAAATTCATAGAGTTTGCGGGTCCAGTATCGAGCCTCTCGGTCATCGTGTTCTGAGCCTCGCTCTCTGCTTAGGCTCAGGTCTCTGGGTTGATCTCGATCACAGTGCATTCGCCCCCTGGGGAAAAAAAAGCCATCATCAGTAAAACAACATATTATAATAACAGCTATCTCAGCTGAAAACTAAACTATAAAACATAATCCCAAATTTGCTTTGCTGTAACTTGTATTCAGGTGGTTCAAATTAAACTGGGCCAGTTACTGTCCCTACCTCACATTGTCCATATCGGACAAATGTTTGTGTCGGGACATTTGGACTTCCCAGCCTCGCATTTTCCACATTTCCATCTCCTCCTGGATCTGCAGCGGGTCAACAAGAGTAAGTACATTGAAGAATGCACACATACACATTCACACACACACACACACACACACGTTCTTTGTTCCTCTTTTACCAAAAGCATTTCATTAAGTACAGTATACAGGATTGATTTCACCAACTCTACTGTTAGAGTTCTGCTGGACAGAAGATTGTAAGCCAGTTTAATAAATATTATCCATACAAGTGTTTTTTAAGCATACATGCTAAACGCCACTTCCTTCCAGACTGATTAAGTAATAGTTTCAGTTCCACAACTGATGATCAAAATCACAGTGCTGCAGAAGACATGAGTGGTTTGTTTTTAGGGGATCATAAAGCAAAGTATCACTTGGGCGAGTTATGTCTTTCGTGGTTTCCAGTCTATGGTAAGAAACAAGTCACTGTTGCCTTTTTCCACCATGCAGTTGCCAATTTCTTTCATTACTAGGTCTATTTAATCATTATGTGAAGACAAAACATATCGACACTATAACAGCTGATGGTATCAGGCTTCATCATTTTTAGCCATGTACACACAATAAAGAAGCAACTCACTGTGGTCCTCACTTGTTTTACAGTCACATGGAGTCAAACGCACCTTGTTGTGGGCATCTGTGTGCCGGATTACATTCCTTAGCAGGGTCTTCCCCAACGGCTGCCTTGACATGGTGACACTTGGCAGGAGACAAATGGAAGTCGTTGACCTAAAAACCCAATCGCTGGCTTATAAACCTGAAGGTAAGGGTTAGAAATGCAGATACACGAAATCTGTAGAGGCTTAATGAACTCTAAACATTACCTGTTAGCCTAGCACGCTAGCTAATTCAGACACAGGCAAGCAAGCAGGGGGAAAAGCCGGTTTCAGAACTCTTACTTCCGGCTTGTTAACGTAACATAAAACTACATTTACTACAACGCGTTCACCGTTATTTCGTAGACATGTAAAAAACTACCTTTTTGAAACGAGTAATATTCAAGACGGACAAAACACGGCTCACACTCTCTACCGCTACTTCCGCTTTGCTAACCTTGTCGCACGTTCAACGTCACCAAACATTGGAAACACTGAACTCTGATTGGTCCAGAAGACTATCACTCATCGTGTTAGCTGCTGTAAACCGTTCCCGCTGATGGTTATTCAACACTGCAAATTCACTGCAAAATCAGTGCTACTTTATTTATTTATTTATTTATTTATTTATATGAATCATAAAAACGATAAATAATTCTTAATAAAGACATGGTACATGCTTCCCATAATTTATTTTAAGAAATAACACTTTATAGCAAGAAGTAAATTTAATATATCACAGCGATTTTACCCTTGGGTGATAATTCAAGTTATGTTATTACTGATGTAATAATATCATAATTTGTTTATTGTTTGTGTTTTTTAACAACAGCCTAAACCTGGAACTTAGCTAAAGTCTTCAAATGACTGTAGTGGAATAAAATGTACAATATTTGCATTTGAATTGCTTTGGAGTGAAACAATAAGGCAACAGAGCTTCTCATGTAAAAGACAATTATAGTACTTTACTACTGAAACTGTGCACCTGAGTGAATGTGTTACATATACTGTTTCACTTGATTACACAAGATAGACGTAATGTGAAAATATCCTCAATAAATACAATAGGTTTGAGTGAAATGAAGTTCATTGATTGGCAGTTTTATCTGGGCCGTTTTACAGTTTGCAAAAAACCCCTCTATTATATACTCTATTCTCTTCCTGGTCGCTGTGAATGTTCTTTATGATAAACTAGGCTAAACATGTCTAGGCATGATTTATATCTGACCCAAATAAACCCAAGCTACAACCCAGTTCCACTTATGTAAAGTCCTCAGAGGGTTACACAGGTTCTTACACACTGCAAGTCCGAACTGAGGCTGTGATGATCCAGTGTACAGTGTGACTAATATCACAGTATGTAGCCATATATATATACAGTTTGTGAAAGATGGGTCACTTTGAAATAACTAATTTCAGCCTGTTCAGCCTGTTAAAAATACCCTTTTTGTTTTGCCAGTCAATACTTTAAAGGTGCAGTATGACAGAGCAAGTGGTGCTCAATTAAGTGAGAGTCTAATTAGTGGTTTTAATAAGTACTTTGTTTGGTCAACATACGTGAAGCTGCTCCATTTTATCATTGAAAAGATCCATTCCCCCAATATTACCCAGTGGGAATCAAAGTTTCTAATTTTATGTATATGAGACCCAGTTTTAGAGTCAGCTTTCATGCCTGTTTGCACCCCCCGTATTTCAAATATACAGCATTTGAAATAGAGTTATACACTACATTCTTACAAAACTCCACTTTGAAGCTGCTCAACTGTGTAAGTAGGATGGAAGCAATTCACCAGACTGAGAATGCTGAGCCTTGATATCACACTGACAAAAACAAGGTCTGTCTTGTTAAACAAGAACCAAGAATTTAGTTTGTTTCGCTTCATCAATGTGTTTACACTTCTTTGTGAAGATGCTTAATGCTTGATGTCATGTTCTGACATCAATCGTGTGGAACAGTTTTGACGCAGAGCACAGATGACTGATAAACAAGTTGAAAATGTCCCCTTCAGTAAGTTTCATATATATTTTTAGTTACTTTCTCTCAGAATAGATCATCAGTTCAAACTTCATCAAAGATCTTTTTTAGTCTATGTTTCACAGTCCAACCAAACAGATTCACAGGAATTTAAACCAAGTAGCTTAATGTCTACCTTTGAGCCTTTGAGTACTAAACTGTTGAAACAAGTCACCAACAAACATGACAGTAGTTGTATGTAAAAGCTGTAAAAAACCACATTCAATCACATTCTGCACTTGGGTACAATTTTCGGGTATTTTTCCTTAACATACTTCCACACCATTGCATGCCAAAGTTAATAATGTAAGATTTACACACACACATACATATATATGCATATATAGGAATGTAACACTAAAATGTATGTAACACTGTTATCTGCTTGATACTTGAAATGTAGTTTAATGTTTACCTTAAGCACATTTCTCTGACAATACATCTCTACTTTTACTCAGTTTAGAGTTTGAATGCAGGACTTTGACTTATTAAGCACTTTTACTTGAAATATTTCCACATATTTTTTGGATATTTCTTGCACCACTGACATTGACTATATTTAAATCTACTTTTACAATCAATTTTTTATTTGTTAGTAAACAATAAGTGAGAAAGATATACGAAAATGTCAGTGAACTTTAGTGGAAGTATTTGTGTTCAGTGATCAAGGATTTCTTTGAGATGGGGAAGTTTTTGAACATGTTTGTTATTTTCTTTAATTAAACAAAAAGCCTTGACTTTTCCATACACTTTCTGTTAAGCTAACAAATGCAGTCTGCAGCTCCAGCTCTGAGTGCTTGAAAATTCAGCGTTAGATCATTTCAAAACAAAATAGAAACAGAACTATGGCAGTGCATATAATGCACAAATATTTTGGACAGTAGTTGATTCATAGTGCCAGAGAATGACTTTCAATCAACGCCTCACTCATTCCAGTGCTACCTCCCAAACAATAAACCGAAACAGCCACACATTTCTTTTCTAAATTGTATTTGACAACAGAAATGGATGGGATTCTCAGGGACAAAATCTTATCAGTCCTCAGTGCCTCATGCATATCTGCCTGAAGGTCACTGGAATAAAAAAGATGGGTAACTCTTGATTCATAGCAGGCACAACAATAATTTCCAATCAAAATCCATGGTGACCATGCAAACAGTCTGTTCTATTTTAGCAACACATTTGATTTACAAATTGGCCAACTGCATGTTGTCCCAGCGGCAAGCCTGCTTTCTTCTCACCTCCTGGCTCCCTAGGAATGACTTTCCCATCACACTCTGAACAGCAAAGTCACTCCTTATATATCAGCCATGCATGAATAGAATATTCTCTGTTAAAGAAACACTTTGTTTCCCCCAATTCCCTCAGTCACAGCTTGGTCTGCCAAGTCTTTGTTGTCTGTGTGGTCTGTACCTAAGTTTGTCCTTGTCTTTTTAATATTTTGAGCAAAAAACATTCAAGGCTCAAAAAGAATAGGAATTAGTGTATAAAAGAAGAGTAGCAACTTTGTGAAGGCTGTTTCAGGAAAGGTTGTTCAGGGAGCTGGTTTCATCTCTACCAGCAGCTCCTTCTGCACAATATTTATGCTACTTATTCTCCAGGAACAGATTATTCCTTCCATCGAATTGGTGGACGAGCATACGACTTTGATTCATGGGTCTCAAGGGACAGTTTTGTTTTAACCTACACAGTGTGTTTGCATTTGCAGTTTTGCTCATTTCAAGTACATTTGTTACAAAACCAGATGTGCAGTCAAAGTTAAAATAACATATTAATTCCATATCTGAGGATCAGGAGATGCACTATAACTTGTAAAGTGCCTCTCTCCAAGCTTTGTTGATTCATGTGGCAATTGTGTGTACTATAACACAATATAACATAGCATAGCATAGCATAGCATAGCATAGCATAGCAGAGCACTAATCAATGGTCTCAGCGTGAATTATTTCAAGTTTATCACAATAAAGTGTTTATAATTTATTATCAATTACCTATCAGTAACATTAGTGGTAATGTGGTGATAATATAAAATTAAACCTGTGTGAATTAATACAGACCAAAATTAAAGGATCTATTTATGATAAAGGTACATTATCAAAGCACTAATGCATAGTTTTAACGATTATGCCATTAAAATGTTTATTTGGTTACACAAACCCTATGATCTCAGACCAGCAGCACTGTATATAAATAATATGCATTTACATTTTTATTTGTCTTCACTATGTGCACTGGCTCATTACAGTAATACAGAAACCCAGAACTGAATATGATCCTTGTCTCCTTTATACGCTGACACCACTACATTTATTTTAAAGCTTTAATTTCATCTTACTTTGCTGATTACTGATGCAAAATGAAATCTAAATCATGATGCATTATTAAACATTAAACAATTTAACATCAAAGTGATGCTTAAACTTTAACACATTAAACATTATTGTCCAATAATGTAATATACAATATCATGAATTTGGCCATAAGAAGAACTCTTGGTACTTTAAATACATCTTGATGCTTAAACGTTTGTACATTTACTCAAATTAAATGTAATAGTGCCTTTTTTCACAGCTCTGCATTAGCACCCTACAGTAAAGTAGCTCATTGAAGCATGTGTCTATGGCGCTCATACAGAATTTAAGACACTGTCATTTAGTTCTGGGCAGAACTGCAGGCTGCCACGTAGAGACCTATTTCACATTCTTGCTGATGACACCAGCAACATTTCTAACAGCTTAATGACAGCCTGCTCAGCCAAAACGCCTTTCAAAGGAATACTTAACACGAGCATCACATGCCATTGAAAACCTTTTGTTTCTGGCACTTTTTACGTTTTGGTGTAATCTCAATACTGTACTGTTTCAGAACTTCCTCTAACAACTGATGTTTTTTTAAGGATATCTAACACATTTGCAGTAAAAATGTGGTTCATTTCGAACAGTAAACAACAATGAAGGATATGAAAAGAGCTGTAGATGTAGGCTGATGTGTGCATTCCATAAATACCATTTTCTGTTTGCTTATTTGTAAGCGCCTTTATACTTCCTCTGACTGTGTAAATATATCATTAACCTCACATATGTCTCAGCTTGTGTGCTATTTTGTTGTTGCTGTTGTTGTGTAAGCCTACGATTTTGTCAACAAAGACTTCACCACTCAGATGTGCACTTCTCCTTTTCAATCCATAGGCTGGCTGCTGCATTAGCTGCAGTGACATACAATCCAAAAAAAGCAAAGGAGAAAGAAGGAGAAGGAAAAAATTCTCCCTCCTCTTCCTCCACCTCCTTGTGAAAGGAGAGAGCAGTGGGGAAAGGAGGGAGGAGGAATGAGGGATGGGGGGAGGGTAAACACACCCAGACAGAGCCATGTCTGACATCCTCGCTCACTGAAAGAAGGAAGGACGGATACAAAGCCAGTGCGACCGAGCAGAAGAGAAAGAGGGGAAGGAGGGAGGGAGGGAGGGCCGGCCGAGGGAATAAATGCAAAAAGACCGGCAGAGAAAAAAGGGTGAAAAAGATGCACAAGAGCTGCATCAGTTCTTGTCCGCAAGGAACAAAAAACATTGTGTTCGTGAATGGGAGCTGGTGAGCTCAGGCACAAGGCGAGTGCAATGAGAAACCAGGCAGACTTCAGTCGCTGGTGTTACTGAGCACCAATCCTCTCTCCCTCTGTATCTCCCTGTCTGTCTGTCTCTGCCAGCTAGGACTGAGCCTTGGTATGATTTAGGGGAAGGGTTCAGTGCTTTTGATTAGGATTTTGGAGCTTTATGTTTTAGGAATATGCTGCTGGAGAGGATTTGAACGTGCTGTTATTTCTGATTGAACACAGTGTGCGACGTGGAGACTGCTCTGGTCGCTGCTTTCAGGGCTGCTCCCCTCCCCGCTGCCTCTGGCTGTGTTTGGGCTATGGTCCTGACTGAGAAGCAGAGCATCACCCAGATGTGGGGCTGCGACTGTATGGGAGGTTAAGCCTGTAAACACCAGCATGGGAGCTAAACAGATGAAATGGTAAGTGCTGTTTTTATTATCATTTTAACAGTCTGTCTATCCATGCTGCTATTTTTGCCTGCAAAGCATGACAGCATCAGCAGCAGACATGAACAATACATCGGGCCTAAATTCAGCAAAATGTATTCAACATCCTGTTCATAGTGATCAGAACCTTTATTTCCGTGTTTGAAATGCATTTCACCATAGCAATATGACTTTGATACCCTGACAGTGCAGGTTATTGTTATGTGTTTACAGTGCAGTAGGTGTGGGTGTGTCCCTGTGTGTGTCTGAGGGAGCTGAGCTGCTATTGCCTAGCAACCACAGTCTAACTTCAGTTACTTCCATTTCATGATTTGGGTGAAGATTATGCATTTAATAGAAAAGCAAATACAAGATGTTTCTTCATTCTACTGTTAAATAAGGCTTGCTTATTTATTAAAGCCACCATCTTACCTTGAGTTGGTACAGTATTTCCTGGACAAGGCAACAAAAGGCAGCCACGTTTCACCAATCCTTCAAAATTAGCCATAAATAAATGTGCATGAACTGATTAATGTATTGACTCTTCGTGTAGAATTAGTCAGACACTTCAGCAAAATTACCAAACTATGATGTGCAAATACTCCATTACAAGTAAATGCCACTTTTAAAATCTTACTAGAGCAAAGTATTACAGGCCAAATGTATTTAATGTATCAAAACCCAATTTATTCTGACTATTTTATTCTTTACTACTTTATATATTTTACATCATAACATTGTAAATACTGGTGCTTGGTGCTCTTCAAAAGCTTCCCAACTTAGAAGTCAGGCCTTTTTCAAAGAATCACAGGATAAATCTGAGCTGTTGATGATTTACACAAGAAAAGAGGTTAAAACAAAATTTTCTTAAATCTTTTTAAAGACAACTGATCCTTTTTACCCCTAAATTCTCCCTTTTATAGTCACAAACATATTTAAACCAAAGTATCACAGCAGTTTGAAGACTGAAACATTTTGGAGGAGCTGCTAACAATCCAAAGATCTCAAAAATATGTCAAGAGGCCCCTAATTTACACTGTTGTTTTCATTGTAAGTACTAGTTTAATCTCGTGTTTTTAATTTAAAATCTAAATCTAAAAACGTTAACCAGTCACTACATCTGTCAGACTGAAGTAGTAAAACATTTCCTCACATGAACTGCAGTAAAACACAAGTAAAATATGGTATAAAGAAGAAATACTACCTCATAATTACACTGGAGTAAAAGAATTAGTAACTTCCCACCACTGCTGATCAAATGATGTTAATCTGAAGCTCATCTCTCACAAATCCCAGTGCTTAATCTTTGGCTTTACCCATATGTTCCAAATCTATCTGTGTTCTCCGTGCCTGTGGTCTTTTAGTGCAACAGCTCAGCAGCAAGCGTCTAAAATGAATTTGTTTATTGAACTGCTGCACCCTCAGACAATGATAGAGGGTATCTCGATAATGTCATCGTCTGCAATGACAAGATTAGTTGGAGGCAGCTGCTTTGATCCCCATTGCAGAAACACTTAGGGATAATCACAGCAGCATCTGATAAGACTCTCAGTTCACGTTTTTTATGTGACCTGGTGCAATTACTCTTCTGAGATGCTGCGAGGACCAAACTATCTGAAGTTTCTCAGTGGGGCCCCAGTGTAACTTAGGGCCCTGGATCCTTAAGACCGTGGGAAGTTAGTGTTCTTGGAACATAGAACTCTGAGAACATAGAACCCAAGGACTCCATAGACCCCTAGGACTTCGGTGCAAGTTGCAGTCTCACGAAGATGCTAGCATGATTCTTGATCTTGTTTAGTGGCTGAGAGACAAAACTTAGCTGCCCATTACAATGAGAGGCCACAGGAATATCGTCCCAGTTAATCCATAAATAGGTTGTGAACTCAAAAGTGACAGTAATACAAGTATTTCTGTTTACTGTCTCTTGTGATACTTGCTTGTGCTGAGTAATGCTGTTAGATAAGCAGAAAATCTCATCGGCTACAATCTAAATCTTTCTGCATATGTATCGGAAGAACTTGTTTAACTGTGCAAATGCAATCCCTTGGGACATTTTTTGGTTTGTAAACAGTTTTATCCCACAATTTAAGTCCACAGTTTTTTTTTTCCTTCAGAGTTTTTTTGGCCCGAGGAGCCGAGTGAGAAATTGTGATGCTTTTCTATCCCTTCTTTAGCATCAAGTTTAGATCAGTTTCCGCAGACGCATGCTTGTTTTCCCATGCAGACACAGTGGGGAAAAAGAAGGAATCCCCTGTTAAAGGCCCATGCATAATGCCATAGGTCACAGGTCACAGTGGCTGTATCTTATTTCTACAAACACAGTAGAGTGAAGATGACAGCCGGCCTGAACCTCAGGCTGCTGGAGATATGCTCAGAAAACACATAATGCATATTCATACAAGCTGCACAAAAACCAGCCATTCAGAAACCATACCAGGGTTATGTCTTGAATTTATGGCCAAAGGGGGAGCAAACTATGAAAGGAATTTCCTGTGGGAAAAATGGGAGAGTTGCACGCATTCCTTCTCCTTCTGTGTATTATCTGAACAGGTTTCAATCTTGTTCTGTTGTGTGTTTTCATTAATTTTGTTATTTGTTAAATGGTCTGTGATCTGCTGTATTCCTGTGGGTACTACGTGTTTTAAATGGGTATGGTTTGAAATATTTAGCCAAGATGGGATTATTTCACATTTTTGTGCTCCCTGGGGACTTATTAAAGCTTATATCTCCATTTTATGTAGCTAGGTTTATTTATTGCCATTCATTTGGCAGGAGATGCAAACACACTCATTCCTGCCTGTGCCCACCATCTGTTTCAGTCTCAGCTCAGCCAGCCCTGCTCACTCCCCCAAAGAGGAGTATGTTATCACCCATTCCACTGACACCCCTAAAGAAGAAACAGTCCATGATCAGTCTGAAGACCAGGGGGAACCTCAGGATGACAAATCTGAGCTGACAGAGAAGAAATCTGTCACAGGTTGGTTGGCTGCACATCAACTCTTGTAGAGCAAGATACAATGCAAAGAATCCCTGCTAAAAAAAAAAAAAGGCCCCTTAATGCATCTCCTCTGTGCCTCTCTTCCTTTTAGAGGAAGTGTCCCTGTGTGGATTGTGTCCCTCCCTTGGGCATGATGGCCAGGAGGAAGAGAAGTCCTGGGAGGAGCAGCTGGACGTCCACCAGGAGCAGCTGGAGAAGGAGATGCAGGAGGCCAGGAGGCTGGTGTTTCGCTTACAGGTAACTTCTGGTGATGAAACACTTAAAAAAAAACCCAAGCTGCACTGCTGTGATGAAAACATGAACAGACACCAAGCACACAGTCCTTAGATGCACCATATATTTAACAGCTCAAGTATACAATTCAGTGAGATTTCAGCCTGGTTTCAGTTCCAGTTGTTTTGGGTTTTTTTGTGCGATTCCAATAGATTAAATAAAATAAAATATGAATAAAAATACAAATATCAACAAGACAATTCAGCTTTATTGCCAGGCTAGCAAGATTAACTGTTAAGACCTGATTTGCTCTTGACACGATATCAAAATAATCAGTGCCTAAATTGTAAAAGTATAACCTTATACTGGATTCTTTCAGGCTAAACATGGGTAATCTACTCCTAACAGATATATATGGTGAAGTTATTAAAAAATGTTACCATAGATTTTACCTAACAACAGTGGTTATTTTTATTATGGGTGAAATCTATGTTAATATGTGTAGGTATAATAATATATAATAACTTTATAATCATAGTATTCATACATTTTCCATGTTTTCCATACGCTATATATCTAAATCTAAAATAATAAGCCATTGTATTTTGCAGCAAGAACAAAATGGCATGTATGGAGTCATTTCTTGTGCTCAGTTATAACTGGTCAGGCTACTGACTCTCACTGTACTTTACACAAAAATAGACATTACACAAATAACCCTTTTTCCTGCCCACTACACATTCCCTTATATTGTCATCTCCACATGTCCAAAACTAAAGCAGTGTTTGTGTTAAGTATGACCAGTTCTGCCTTTTTATTTGCCTTTTCCGGGGTCCATATTAGTAAAAACACATGATTGCGACTTTATATATTTAACTCTGAGTTTCTGTAGCCTGGTTCCAGATCTCTGAATCACTCACCACCCACATCTTAGATTTTCTCAGTAATTTAAATGAATGAGGTGAAACAAAATACAGTAGTTTTCAGACATTTTAGAATTTTTCCTTTTCCACCGTAATCCTCAAGGATTTACAGTATGCAGACATGGGCAGTTACCTAAGGAAAGAGAAGTAAAGTAAGTGTACAGCGACGCTTGTTGTTTGGGAAATGATGAGGAGGAAATAAATGAGCAGATAAATGAGGCAGGCAATGAGCAAACAGCTAAATACTGGTTTATATTTGATCATTACTGAAAAAAGTCATTAATATTTTAACAAATAAATGTATGTACAGTTCACTTCACTGTACTTCACCGGTTTTAATAGCTGAAATGGGAAACTTGTTGTACAGCCAAGTCTGAAAATCCCAAACTGTTTTATTTACAAATACAAATACAGAAATGAATCTGCCTTCTCTGCCATGTGTATTTAATAGTACTGCTTCAAGGCCTTCACACTGTGTGCCTATATATACAGTATGTGTGTGTTTGTGTGTGATTTGTCCTCAGGCTTTGCTACTCCATGGCTCCCTCCCCGAGGAGGACCAGGATGGGTCTGTGAGCTTCGGAGATAACCGAGCTAGTGCTGAGCAGCAGCTGGTACAGTGCCCTCTCTCTGCTAACTCGAGAAAACCACACTTGTTCTCCACTCTGGGTGAAGTGTCAGTGTCAGCCCTTCTGTTGTGATGATGTTTGCAGCCATCACTCTTCTCGAGGGTGGCTACCGTGGAGCACAATTGAATCTCTCTGATCTGCTAGCCCACTGTCACACAGGCCCACTGCCTCCTCATTCATTCTGACATTTTCCCATTCTCTAATTACGCTGATCATACCCTCTCCCTTTGAAGGTTCTAATCCGCAGTCGTCTGGACCAAAGCACGGAGGAAGCCCTTGATCTCAAGGTACAGTAAGTAAATGTAATTAGGTTTAATATAGATGAGCTGCCTTACAAGCAAAGAATCCTTTTCTCTAACGTCTCTGTTCATTTGTGGGACTCTCAGAGGGAACTCATGAGACACAAGCAGGAGGCGCGCCACCTTCAGGCCATTAAGGTAAACCTCTTACTCTAACTTTGTCCTGTGTGTATGAATGAAAGGGAATTAAGGGATATAATTCAATATATTCAAACTCCTGTGTAATCCCACAGTGATTGCTGTGCAATTTCTATCACACACAATATATATTTTTTATTTTTTGTAAAGATAATAAAGTTTAGTGGTGGGTGTGTGTTGTCACTAAGGCGGGTGGCTGCAGTGTATCTGTATTCAAGTCTTCTCTTGACGTTTCTTTGATCTCCCTATCTTTCTCATTAGGATGCTCTGCAGCAGCGTCTGGCAGTGCAAGAGGATGCTGTGCTGCAGCTAAAGCAGGAACTACTGAGGTGCAACATGGCCAAAGATCAGCTGGAAGGGGAAAATGTGAGACAAGTGATGATTTCCGTTTGACACGATAAAAATATTTGACCTGCTTGACCGTCGTGGTTGCGGGTATATGTGAGAGCAATACAGCAGTCATGTATCATGCTGATATATCTGTTTACAGGTGGAGCTCAGAAACAAGTTGAGCGAACGGAACAAATTACTCACTGAATATGAGGTATAGTCTTTTATTATTTACACTTCAGTGCATTCCTTGGATATATACATAAGACTTATGCCATCCATCTTTCCTGTCACAATAGCAGCAACTCGGGAGGAAAGACAGAATACTGCAGCAACAGCAACAGAAGCTTGATGATGCTCAACATAAAGCACATGAAGTCAGCCTGGGACGGGTAGGGATCATGACATGTTTGGATGTAAATGATTTATCATAATTATTTATTTAAATATATATTTATTTAAAAACCATCGTTACAAACTACTTCACATGAAGCAAATTATTAAATTAAATCTAAAACAGAATAAGGTACCAGAAGATATTATTAAAGTAGGAGTCACAAATAAATATAGGTATTTTAAAGTCTCTGGCAGATCTGGGAACTGTAGTTTTTAAATTAAACATTTACTTAAACATGAGTTAATTGTGCGTTTGTTGGCGACTGTTTTCACATTCAGTGAGTATTTACTGCAGGAGGATGGTGTGTGTGGGACTGACTCAAGATAAACCAAAGTGCTCGTGTTCATTAAAATGAAGAAACATGTCACTCAGTGGCTCATTAATGTGTTTTAAATACTTTTAGGACAACGGTGGATGCTCACAACACAGAGAATAATAACATAATTGGCCTATAGAATATCAACAGCCATAGTCCTTTAAAAATGAAAATCATCTAGCCTTATTTATGTATTTATCTGGATGTTGTCTGTTTTGCAGTCTTTCAGGAGTGAAAGTGGAGGTTACAGTAACTCAGTGGCCTCATCATCTCCTGCAGCATTTCAGCACAGCGCACCAGTAGGTACTCTTTTCATTTTGTTTCAGTCTGTGATCTGTGCAATCAACTGTTTATTCTGAAAACAAAGTTGCTTGAAAAAAAAATACAAATGGCATGTCAAAATTAGGAAAAAATAGTTGAAAAATGTTGACATTCATTCATGACAATAGCAGTTCATAGATTAGTCAACAGACACTCAAGATACTTGTTTAGAATCACAAGAATATAAGTCAAAATTATGAGATAATGAATCAAAAAGAGTCACAATTATTAGATACAATATAAAAATTATGTGATACCCAAAAATAATTAGAGTTTAGAATGCAATACTGCATTAAAACTTATTGAGTCACAGTTAAGATACAAAGTCAAAATTATTGAATAGAAATGTTCACTATCTTTATATCCATAATGTTATCAGAATAATAAGAAAATAAGTCAAAATTTCATGACATGGTGTCAAAATTATGAGAAACTAAGTTAAGATAGCTACTATGTCAGAATTATGAGATAACCAAAATAATAAGCTATAAAATTAAAACTTAACTCTTAATGATGAGATGCTTCACTAAGATAAGTCATAGTATTAAGGAGTCACATCTTAATTATGACTTATAAGTACTTTTATTTTGTAATGTCAATTTCTTATGCATGCTCATTCTCTTCAGAAATGAATACTTATATCTCATATTTGCAAAATAACAAAATGACATCTGTAGAAACTGTTTGTGTATCACTATGTGTTTGTCTCAGGGGGAAGAGCTGCAGCTGGTCAGGGAGGCCCTGCGTAGTTTGAGGGACAGCTTTTCTGGTCATGATCCCCAACATCACACCCTGGACACCCTGGAGCAGGGGGTGTCCAGTCTCATGGATCGATTACACTCTCTGGACACCCAGCGCAGACAGGACAGAGGGGTACGCACACTCTCACACATGCCATTTCAGAGTACATTTAAAAAGCAGCAACACATCTGTCACCTAATGAATGATGAGTCAACAAGAGATGACATTTGACTGCTTACCATGAGTAATTGCTTCTTCTTCCAGGAGGAATTTAAATCACCGGGACGCAGAGCCAATTCGACAGACCGAGACTCCTGGCCACCGAGCTCAAGTGAGACAAACAAAATCTTTGTTTTGTCGAGGATTTGTCATCCTCTGCAACATCTCAACTCTGGCTGTTAAATCAGATTGTGCCGTTCAATTACACTGCTATGTATAGAGAGGGCATTACTGGCTGCGAGGCTAGAGCCATTTCCGACTCTGGTTGTGAAAAACAGTTTGCTGTTTTTGTAATTATTTCCAGAAATGGCCCACTCACACAGCAGTCCGGGATTGGACACCGCCATCTCCACTAAAGTGCTCTACTTCACCGATCGCTCGCTCACTCCGTTTCTGATTAACATCCCAAAAAGGTGAAAATACAAACACTTCATGGTTTTATATAACAGAGTTTTTGTTTGTTCCCTCACTGTGGTGTGCAGGATTTTTTTTTTTTTTTTAACAAATTGCTGTTTGGGTTTGAGCTGCAATCCGAGGACACACAGCTTGATTCAGGCACAACCAGAGCTACAAATAGATGTGTTAGTGTCTGTGCTGGTTAAATATTTATCCTTTGCAAGCTTAATGTCTATGTGGGTGTACGTGAGCATAGACCATGACTGACAGTGTGCTCTTGCAGGCTGGGTGAGGTGACACTGCGAGACTTCAAGGCCGCTGTGGACAGACAAGGCAGTTTCAGATACCACTTCAAGGCCCTCGACCCAGAGTTTGGCACAGTAAAAGAGGAGGTAGGCGTGGGAGTAAAATTACAGGCCCCGCTTCTTTCCAGCTTCAGAAGGCAAATATGAAATGCAAGTTATAGTGTAAGATATGCTAATAATAGCCATGGCTGTGATATACTTCAAAACACTGCTGGAGGACTGATTTCCATCCTAGAGAATTTGATAACACAGAGCAGTCATTTTCACACTCTATCCAGACCTTTGTATGTTATAGATGTGGGTATTTCTTGGATATGTAAATGCTGGATGTTGGCTGCACAGGTATTCCAGGATGGAGCAGTCGTGCCTGGCTGGGAAGGGAAGATAGTAGCGTGGGTGGAGGAGGACCACGGAGAGAGGAGGTAGAGCCCATAAAGCAGAGATCACCACTACAAACCTCAGTTGCTCCCACTGGACCAGGAATCCACTGAAAATACTTATCATACTTGAGAGAAAAATTACACTACAATTAACTGGGACCAATGGATGTAACATCATTTCTTTACAAAACCACATTTTAAAAGTGAATGTTTCATATGAAGACATTTGGGCACCACTTCTTTTTCCTTCAAAATATTGTATATTTGACATTGTTTGCAGCTCATAAATTAATCCATGGGACTACAGATTAGTGGTCAGTAATGCGATACTTGAATCTGAATTCTAAAACGTTAATACGATTTACGATGAATAACATATTCTACCTGTGCTCTAAAAGGCTGTAATCACTGCATAGAATGCAAACCTTTAAATAAAAGTGTTTACTGACATTTTTCCACACGTTCCAGATTGCCAAATAGTGATGTTGTTGTTCTGCATCAATTTTGATGTTTTAATAAACATGAATTATTGCATGCATCATTTTGTTGTCGATTATTCCCTGGGCGTATGGTTAATGACACTGCACACCAGCTCTTGGCCATTATACACCTCCACTCGTACACCCACACATTAATAAACAAACTCCACAGCTTGTCATTAAAGTCAATTAATTTTTTGGGGTTAAGAATTACATTTGCTGCTGCAGATCAACCCACACAGTGACATACTTGTTTTGGTAAAAACATCATTTTTGGTTTTGCGAAAGGATCCATTTACAGGGGAACTGTTAGTTTGTTAGCTAAATTTTAAAGGCCCTCCATTTTTCAGATTGCATCTCAGGCATTGTTTAGGTTGTTTTGGTTATTTACTTTGAGGGATTCTCAGTGTCAGAAGTTTCTTCGGCCTGTTTCCAGCAGGACTGTGTACATTTGTGTGTCTCTGTTAAGGCATATGATCAGAAAACATCTACTCTCAAAGTGAGCCTTCGTTTTTTCTTGTTAAAGATGGCAGACGCTGTGTTTTCATTTACAGTTTCTGGGAGTTCCAAAAGCAAATAGTAAACATCCTCCACTTCCAGTAAGACATCGTCCTGTGGAGAGAAATACATTGAAAACACTGTAAGACTCACAAACTCAGAAACAGGCCAATTATGTAGTTTTCATGACATCCAACCATGCATCGACACACATCTGATTCTAAAGTGGTTCATTATAACTGTTCATGGGAGTGTGTAACCGCTAACCTTAGAGATGCTCAGCTGGCACTCTGACATAGAGCAAACCTTTGGCAGCTCCACTGTCAGCTCCATGCTGCGAGAAACTCCCGCTGAATCAGTCTTCACCTCGAGCTGGTACTCTGGCTTCTGAGGCTGCACAAATGTGCTGGAGATGACCTGGATCAAATCCTTTTTTTTGGGCTCCGCAGGTCTACAGATAATTTGGGCTGCTGTGTCCTCATCGTGTTTCTCTGAGCGTAGAGAAGAGATCTGCTGTAGAAGGGCAGCTGGGGTCTGACTGGCTGTAAAAAGGAACACTATGGATTATTAGAAGCTGTTGTAGTAGGTGAAAGATGATGCTCCTGCAGGAAAACAGCTCCAACATAAAGGGCTTGTAGCAGCTTGTCGGGGTGTAAGAGTTATTGCGCTACCTGCATCTGGCTGTTTGGAGGTATTAGACCACTGGTGAAACCCAAGCCGGCGATACAAGTCATCTGGGCTATTTTTTGGGCCACAGCTGACGACACTGTATTCCTGAGATAACTTTATCCCAAACTGCTGCTGGGCAAAGCTCAGGGCCAACATATAGACTTCTGTTTTGTCTTCCTTACTGTCCTGTAGCACTGCAGGGTTTAATGCCACATCCAACACTGTGTACTGACCTGCAAAGGAAAAACACAGTTTCATTAAATGTCTTGTTTACATGATGTAACACAAAAGGCCAGTCCTCTAGCTGGAGATGTAGCACAGCTTTGTCTTTTACCTTGACCTTCATTTGTGTCTGTTTCCAGCTTTCCTGCACACATAGGTAAAGGCCTGCTGGGATCCTGAGGTGCAGGCACACGTTTCCAGCTGCATATGTTGATATACAGCGACCCTTTCTCGGGCCCCTGTTGAGGACACAGATGTACTGTCAAAAAAAATAACCTGTCAAAAACACCCTGCCTCTAACCCATAAATGGACACAGGTGTGGGAGTTTAGCTATGTGCAGTTAAAATCAGACGTTTAGTATGAGGGGTTAGAAAGCAGAGCTGACATAAGTGATGTGATTAGTTGATCAGCTGAAAATGAATTGGTGTTAATTTTAATAATCCATCATCTCGGTAAATGTCTAAGCAAACATTTACTGCTTCCAGTCTCTCAAAAGTGAATATTTTCTGGGATTCGCAGTTGTCTTTGAGAATAAACTGAACATTTCCATGTGCTAAACTGTGAATTTGATAGAAAATACACATTTCAAGATGTTATAATGGCCTTTGAGAGATTGTAATGAAGCTCAAGTAGATGGGCAGGTAGAGAGAACTAGGGTGTCACAGTGGACATCTAGACTTAATTTACAAAAACTGTAGCTCTGTAACATCATCAGTAAACGCTGAATGTCATTATGGTGCCACTGTCAGGGTGTCAGTGTATTGCAAACTCTATCTGTATCTATATCACATGCATTTAATATTGTTGATAGCAACACAGTGCCTGCTGTGATGGGTAAAGGTTGTTGTGATCTGACAATTTCTGTAATGCTAGAGGCTCAACCACCCAAGGGTTAATACCACATACAAAGCCTTACACACTACAGTATCACATCTGGGGGATTTTTTTATTTTTTTTTTTTGCTTGCTAAATAGCAATCCGAGTGTTAGTGATTTAATCAAAAGACAACGGAAAAATATTCTTGTAATCAAATACTTTAAAAAAGAAATATAATAACAAAGTAGTGTTTGAATTGTTTGCAGTGGCAACTTAGATTAACTTCCGTCTGGTTCACAGAATGTGACGGATGACATAATTTAATGCAACACCTGTATTGGGCCTACCCAGCGAGCTAAATGACACGGAGCCATCTTTAATGAGGTGCACCTGTGCTTCCATTACTTTGACGTAAAGTGTTTGTCATGAGAAATCGTTTCTGCAGGCTTGATAGTGAGTTTGAGTAAAGTCAGCAAGTTACCGCTTATTAAGCTGCTTCCACCGTCGTAGTTGACTTACCACTATTTCGCTGCATAAACAAGAGTCGATCTCGGGCGGTGAACTGAATTCAGCTCCTTCCTTCATCTGTTTCTCGATGAACTTTCGGTAGGCTGCAGGGTCATTTTGAGAAAGATCATCCAGCATGGACCAAAACTGGTTGACCTGTTTTAAAACGTCCTCTGTGCTGCCAGCTGAAGACATCTTGAGGTGACTATCTTTGTTGGAGTTAGCAAACACAAGCCACTTGCTAGTTAGCTTGGTTAACTTACGGCTGTCTGAAAACTATCTTGAGAAACAAAAACACCAGCTTATCCACAGTGTTGCTGTTGAAAACGGCTGTTAATATTAAATCTGTAGAGCATATCTCACAAATATCACTCACATATTAGAAACTATTAGAAAAGTTAATATCTGTCATATTACACTAACAACCAACGCCAGGTTTGGCTAATGTTGTCAGTTGCTATGGAAACTACACGAGAGGAAACGGCACGCAGGCGCCGGCTGTCGTTATAAAAGAGCTGCAGCTCAGTAATCACACTGGACACAGTCTTAGAATAAGCATAATTTATATTCAATACATGAAAAATATAACGTAAAAATGCATTAAATGTCTCCAGTTTGCCATTATGAGTACAATATTCGACAGACATTGAAAGTACTATAAGTACTATAATTTTAAAATGTCTCAAACAGTAATATCAGTAGCATCCTCTTCTGAGTGTAATCATGAGCCCTCCTCAGTAGCTCTGCAATGAGAAACAGACATTATTAGATGCATAATTACTTTTGTGCAAAAACTACTTATATTCCATTCTGCAGTTTCCAATTCATTCCTGTTGCTGATAATACAACAGTCACGATAATGGATGTGTATGAAATTAATTGGGGCCCTTTAATATTTCTCCAGTGAAATAGTGTCTTCTATAGTTTAAGTAAAAGTGGCAATGCAAACATACCCAGTCACAAATAAATATCCTTGAAGAAGAACCGAAGCATTATCAGCAAAATGTTCGATCAAAAGCAAAAGAGCCATTGCCATGAGGCAGCAGAATGACTCCTGTCAGTGTTATATTATTGAATTATCATTATTATCGATGCATTAATTAGTGTGTGAGCTGCATTTTAATGATGGTCAAGGTCAAGCTAATTTTAACTACTTTGCATACTGTTGATGTCCTGATTTATACTGTGGTGATTTGCTGATTAATCAGTTAGTCATTTAAAAGAAAATGTGTCAACCATTTTGATATAGGATTAAATGTGTCATGTATTTTGCAAGTGAATACATGCAAAAACGTTTTTATGATTTTTGTGTGTAAAAAAAAAAAAAGCATGTGGTTAACTGCAGTGTGAACAACTTAAACAGTAAACTAGATTAGACTAGATGAGTAATTGTTAGAATAACATTGAGATTAATTAAGAATAGAGAGAATAATAATTGACAATTGTTAGTTGCTGCCCTGTTTTAGTCTCGTCATAATTCACCATATTGCATAACAAGATCATATTTCTCCAATATACTGGCACATTTTGACAAAGTATCTGAAGTCTTTTTGTACCTCAATCATGTCATAGATCCACCCCAAGAATTCAGCTACTTTGGTGTAAACTCCAGGATGGTTGGGCTCAGCACAGCCTGTCCCCCAGCTGACGACCCCTACCAGCCGCCACACATTTTCATCCTGGCAAACCAGCGGACCCCCACTGTCACCCTGGAGAGGTAGACACAAACACTGTTCAAAACAGACTCATTAAGCCTGTGTTTCACTGTAAATAAATCACAGAGGAGAGAATGAATCTTTAAAAGCCCTATACAAGGTACTGTTAAAAACATGCACCTGACCTGACACGCATCCACTTTTCCCTCTGTGTATCCGGCACAAAGCATCCGTGGCGTGATCTCTCCATTGTACATGCAGGAGCTGTTACACTTCTTGGTGCTTATTATGGGAACTGGCGCCTCTTTCAGGGTGTCAGGTGAGTGAACTGGGAGTTGAAGACACATTTAAGGCTGCTTTGTCAATGCACTTGGCACCCTCCGTCATCATGTGTGAATAAGACTTGCAGCAGATGTAAATTTGTTTTAGAGCATCGCAGTAGCATCTTACCACCCTCGGGCTGTGTGTATCCCCACCCAGATATCCAACACTGTGTGCCTCCTGGCAGATCGTAGTCATACCGAGGCAAACAGACAGGTCTAATCGTATCTAGTTAAAGGAGACAACAAGAATTTGCCTATTTACATTATAATTCTCACAGGTTGGAACATGATACTTTGTTTTGAATTATGCGTTTTTCAAGATTCAGATCATTGTTATTGCTGTTAAGGCTTTCTTCCATGCTGCGTGAGAGACAAACACACCCCAGACAAACCATCCCTGTTACGGCTTTGTCTTGTAATGGGCTCCCTCAAGTTTACCTTGCACTCTCAATATGGTTCAGTTCACTAGCCATTGCTAATTAGGTCCCTTAAGTCCCCCCTTCACTCAAAAATGTGTTCTGCTTATTGTTACCTCACTTGGTTGTTTGACCTTTACTGTGCGAAATGGTGCATATGTGCAGAGCTTGATGCTAGAAAGCTGTTTTCACATTCATCTGCTGACAGGGGAAAGTTTCAATATAAAGACTTGGGCCTATAAAATTTTGTGGTTGCTGAGAGGGATTGACTGTTGTGCAGTGAATTTTTGTATCCTTTTGAGTAAAGCTGTATATCATTGTCATTATGGTTACAAAGGTTATTAGATCCCATACCCCTGGCAATGATTGCATATCTTTTTCTAAAAAGAACAAGATACCATTCTTGTAGTGGTCTGTTGAAAGGTTGTTTGCTGAAATCTGTCAGCACAAGAACATAAGCAGCAACAGAGGCAATTGTACTGATTATATTTTGTTTTTTGGGGGTGCTGCTGTCTGCTATCTTGCAAGGCAGCACCCAGACTGACCTGAGAAATTCAGTGGGGTTCGCAGTTTCATCAGGGCTATATCGCTGTCGTGGCTCCTGTGGTTGTAGTTCTTGTTGTAGATGATCTTCTCCACAGCATATCCTGTGTGCTGAGCCATTTTAGCCGAGCTGCGGGTGACAATGCCGGCATAGACCACCCAGCTGGACACCTGAGGTAGCCTGTAGCTGACATTTTAGATAAGAGCAGGCAGATATTGATAAGAGAGAATTTGTCATGTGTCCAGTGTGATGCAGCTGTTAATGACTGATAACTCTCCTTCGTGTAGTGTGCAACCCTGGACCTTCAGTGTTGGTAAGGTCAGCGGTCTTACTTGTGTACACAATGGGCAGCTGTGACTATCCATTGACTGGTGATGATGGAGCCTCCGCAGGTGTGACGATTGCTGTAGTAGAGGCTGACCTGCCAGGGCCACCTGCCCAGCGTGGCCTCAACTCCCCCGATTATCCTGGGCAGCTTTGCTCTTGTCCCACACTCTACACAGAGAACCATTCATCAAAAAAGCCAGAAAGTGCTGCAGCAAGTGGCATGGTTCCCTCTGTCTGCCATCGACATGAAGCTTTTTGTGAAGACTCATTAAAGCACTTCAGAGCTTGGTGCAAAGTCAAACAAAAAGTTAAGTTTTCTCACCAAAACATTGCAAAGCGATAACCTTCCCTGTGATACAGCTCCCCCTAAATGAAAATAAATTGGGTGACTAATGATGCATAATTAACTATTTTCTCTGCATCATTTTGAGTATGATGTCCTGAGACAAATTGGCTTACCTGAGCTGCCACATATTTTCCAGATTGCTCTTGTGTTCAGAGGTAATTTGTATAAAGCCATCAGTATAGTTTGGCCCGATATCAGTGAGATTCACTCCTTTATGCTTGGTCAGTCTGGCAAGAGAACATATGCAAAACGGATGGAAGTGAGTATTAAGATAATTCAGACTCATAAGGTGTGAAGCAAGATTGCAAATGAGGTATTAGCAGATAATAAATAAGCTGAGCCTTCATCCTCGGCAAAGCAGGCTAAGATTAAACTATAAGTTATTGAGATGGCACTCTACTCTCAATCAGGGTTAAGGGCTGAGGTGGTGTGTGATCCTGTCAGGAGTGCACACCTCAGATAACCCAGCTGTCTGCACACCAGCGTTCCCAGTGAAGAGTTCCACCTCTCGTAGCACACGGGCAACCAGGTGGGGAGCTTCCCCAGCTGGATCTCCAGGAGGGAGTTCTCCGGGCTGATTCTGTAAAACACTGAACCTGATTGATTGAAAATCCCTCCAGAGACAAGCACTCAGTCAGCAGTAATGAACAAGCCTCTTCTATGAGTGGCAAATGATTAGGAAAAACACGAGTATCTATGCTAATGTAGTCAATACAAACAGATCATTATGTGTGATGTTTTCATGTATGTCAATGGGCATCTCTCAAGAGTGAACAAAAGGCAACAAGAAGCAGCTGTTGAATGATAATTTTGCTACTGTTCAACTAAAAATCACTTCAGAGGTGAACCATGACCCAGTATGATGAATCCAATAATAATGTGCAGCCACACAATCCTGCACGCTTTGTTAATTCATAAAACTGTGAAAGAAATACTGCCGCCAGTAAATACCGGGGAGAGATGGAAACACAGACCTTTCCTGGGGTCAGAAATGGAAATGTCCTCTGTCACATTGCAGAAAGGCGTCTCCTTTGTGTCCCCGAGTCCCACTGGACTCTGGGAGTAGGTTGGCCTCAGTAGAAGTTTGACTAGATGTAGATAAAGATATAATCAGCTATTCAAATTGCCATTGAGTCAGACAGAAAAACATGTTAATTTACACTGTCACCAGATTATCTGAATGAGTGACCATTAAAGGCAGACCCTGCCTGGTAGAGCAATAACATTTTGCAGAATGTAATAACATATTTTCATATCAAGAAAAAGAGCTCTCTCAAACAATACATACATACATACATTTTTTGTTTAGCTTATTGCAGATATGTTAGTATAGGAGCATAAATGTTGGATGATAATGGCAGGACAGAAATGCCAAAGAGTGGTGCTTCACATAGTTTGACCAACAGAGAGCACCATGTCTTCATTTTACTATTTTTCAACTGCCCACAGGTGAGAGTGTAGGATTCACGGGATCTACTGGCAGACATTAAATATAATATTCATAATTATGCTTTGACTGATGTATAATCACCTGAAAATAAAAATTGTTTTGTTTTAGTTACCTTTGAATGAGCCCCTTATATTTAAATTGGAGTTAGCTGCATCCAGACAGAACTTCATTTTGCACCACCATATTTCTACAGTAGCCCAGAGTGAACAAACTAGAGTAAACCCAGGATTTGGGTTTTGCAGTCACCATAGGTCCCCTTACAGGTTTTGAAGTGTTAAGTGAATGGGGGAGTATTCAGTCTGCTGAAATCTGCAAACTCACTCACTTGCTGCTGAATCCTGGTGATTTAAAAAATATTTTTAAGGAACCTTTTCAACTATATGTAAATGCATCTATATTAAGAAATGTATATTGATTTAATATTCTGTTGTTTAATTAGAGCTGTGACAAGCAAAAATGCCAAATTTTTAATTGTTCCAGCCTCTCAAATAGGAAAACTTGCTTTTTTTTCTATATCCTACATTGATAGAAATGAAATATGTTTGAATAAAATATAAAATATATTTTACTGTTTTCTGATGTTTTAGAAACCAAACAATGAATCGATATATCGGACAAAGTAATTAGCAGATTAAGCATTAGTGCCAATGACTGTGAGTTTCTGACATATTAGGTTAAAAGCTCTCAGCATTGGCAATCTGTACAGTATAAAGTAACAGGAACCAGAAAATGTACAGAACATTCAGCGACTGTAACCAGACAATTTGCACATTCGTTTCCATCTCCTGCTTAAGCTGTTAAGCTAATTTCGCGATTCTTTCTGAACATAATGACTCACCTAGAAACCAGACACCTACAGCTAAGCCTCCCAGGAGTCCAACTGCACACAGCGCTGCCAGCAGCCTCACCAGTCTGTGAGCTAAAGCAATAGTTATGACTGGAGTTAATGCCTTCTGATCCCAGATATGAGCAGAGAAGAATTACTAAATGTCATCTGTTACATATATAGTACAGTGACACACAGCACACAGACAGGGTTCAAATTTAATAAGCTATCTTCTTATACATGCACAACACTAAAGAGTTGAGCAGCAAGCAAATCTACAAAGTGACATTTTTAAAACATAGCACTGTTTTATATCTAGACTGTTGATGATTCAGAGCAAAGTCTTATTTAGTCTTTCCATTCAGAGCAGTGGTTTTAACAGCTTGTGTTGGCTTTGGCACTTATGAGGCAAAATTGTTATTGTAGCCTGACGCTGGATGTTCACCACCAGAGCTTACCGTGGGTCGTAGAATGAATCCCTTTTAACCAGCCCTGTACTCCCTTGTTCGCTGTGTCTCCTGCTGTTTTCTCTGAATGGAAAGGATGGCTGACAGCTGCCGGATTTTCAATCACTGATAATGTGTCTCCATCAAGACTCTATAAGAAGTACAGTTAGCACATCAGGCCTCATTTACAGGTTGCTCCTATTTGACAAGATGTTGACAAGTTTGCTTGCTTGCAGCAACAACTACCTGCTGACCATCTGCTTCTCAACAACAGGCTCACCTGCCAGGCTCTGTCAGATTTAATTAGGAGCTCTGTAATCCTGGACATAAACCACCACTGACCAATCCAGATGTATTGAGTCAGAGCTGTAGGTTTGTACAGGGGGGTGTGTGTGTGTGTGTGTGTGTGTGTGTGTGTGTCATACATGTACTCAGTGTGCAAGGTGTAATGAGCAAGCCGAAGCCTTGGCATGTCAGTTTTGTGTCTTGTGCAACACATTTAACTAAATTAAAATGTGTTAAATCACATTTTCTGCTGCTGCCGTCCTCAGAAAAGTTTTAACACTCTTGGGAGTGTGTGTGTGTGTGTGTGTGTGTGTGTGTGTGTGTGTGTGTGTGTGTGTGTGTGTGTGTGTTGCTGTTGGGCTTACCCTCCAAGAAGCAGCTGTTTCTATAGGCAACATATTGAGAGTATTACAGTAATTATAATAAAGCTCTCCATAGATGTGAGATGCAAATCCATCTAAACAAATGCCATACCATCTGCTTTCACTTTCACATCACTGTAGCACTCAAGTGTAGCTAAACATGTAATTTTGAATTTTGGAATTGGCATGAGTTGCATACAGTGCAAAAGCACTTTAAGAATTCAGTACAGCTGTACAGCGCAGGTCATAAGATTCACATGAGTTGCATTAGAAAATAAATAAAGTGAATGTGACAGAAAAAAGTGTGATGTAAGTATGAAGTGAACGGTACACGTGTAAACAGCAGCTGTTACCATAAATGTGAAGGTGCAAGTGAAGGTGACAATATGAGCGAGGTGTTGTTAGACAGATGGAGCAAGGTGTGGTGAATATTTAGTCTCCCGTTCTTACCATGTTTTCCTTGTGTACGGTCCTGAGGGGAAGGCAGTGGCGCTGTCGGTGCTCATCTGTAGGCCTGTGCTGGAGGCAGAGAGGTCCGTCCTGCTCGCAGCTGATGCACCGTTTGCCATTTAACAGAATGCAACTCTGGACTTTCCCTTTACAAAGAGACAATGAGGTCAGCAGTGGGGCAGAGAATGAGGCTGTTGTTTGTCCGGGGGGTTCACGGGGCCTGTGGAAGCAAGCTGAACCAGGTCTTTGTAGCGGGGGAGCATCTCCAGAGATACCTCCTCGCTGGCTATTGATAGGACTCCAGGGGTTGCTAGGTAACACTTTTTACCTGTGCCAAAAGATTGTCCATTTTCACCCGAGACATGTTATTACCTGACAGTTTGTAGCTTCTGAGAAAAGGTCATTATTGCAGATTGTTGAAAAGTCTCATATCATGTCAATCCCTCGTCATTTGGAATCCAAAGCTATCATCTCTCAACACTCAAGAACGAAATGAAGTCTGTTCTGTCCGCCCGCTGACAGATGAGACTTTCTCCTCTCTCCTCACTCTTTTTAACCAGCTTGCAGTCAGACTATTCTTGTCAATATTTTGTTGCTGTATTTCAAATATGGTCTTTGTTTCAAGTACTGTAGAGAAGGTGACTTGAGTGCCTCCAAAAAGGAATCATTAGCTCTAAAAATAGTACGAATAATTACTAACAGAGACGAGGACGAGGCGCTCTTTGAAAATGTTGAGAAAAGTAGATTGAGGGAGATCAAAGTCTGTCTTCAATTCCCTCCTCAGAAGACACATTTGATTGTCGTTGCAAATCAATGAGTTATTAGGTCCTTGTAGGTAAAAGGACATTTGATACAAAGGTTGTGTACTGTATGTATCTCTAGCATGTGTGGCGCAGGATTAGCCGGAGTCCAGGTGAAGGGAACAACTGCCAGGAGGAAAATTCCTCCTCGTCTGACTGTCCAGGCTCAATCCAAGAAATGACTCAGATCTATTTGGCTCATCTAACAGGTGTCATATGGAATTATTTGGAAATCAAACACAGAGTAATGAGCATTGCGGCAGTGGCCTAAATTGCATGTGATGGGGCAACAGCTGAAATTCATATCGCCAGGGTTGTGAGGTTAATAATGTTTGACAATATTAGCATTGCGCTCAATTGTTCTCCTGCAGAGGAGCAAGGAGAACAAAGCTGCTGTTCGGCCATTTTTACAGGGATTTGATGTCTCCCTCTTCTGGTGAGATTTGTTTTCTCAGACAGCTGAGTAAACAGCCATTTACACAGCTGCCGTTTGCTGGAGTAAGGGCATTTTCATCCGGGCATGCATTTGCGGTTATCACTTGTAGTTGTATATCTTTCGTGCATCCTTGTTTTTTGCCATTATATGTCTTTATGATTGCACCAGCTTCTACCTTCTTGAAGGTTGCAACACGCATGGGATTTAACCTGTTTGTCCTTTCTGAGGCTGTGTGGTTTGTGGTGCTGTTGAATTGTTTTGTATTATATTTAGTGCTGAAACAATTAGTTAATTAATCCATTAGTTGATCTGTTTTCAGTAAACATCTTCATGCTGTTGATTGGACAAAATAAGCAATAAGATGTCAGCAGGAGCTTTTGGGAAATTCTGGTGGACATTTTCCTTGATTTTTCAGACATTTTTATATCTGAAAAAAATCAGATATTTATAATTAAAATGCTCAGTAGTTGCAGCTTGAGTAATACTCGGATGTTTCTGATATTTTGCCCATCCACTGATTAAAAATGGGGTGCACGAAATATTAGGATTGCACCTCTCTCCCTCAGTATAACCTGGTACAATTCAACACCACCACATCTTTCAGCCTACAAAACGAGTCTGAAGTTGATTCAACACCTTTTAAAATCTATTCATAGTAATGAGCGTAGGTTATCATGTTGCTGAATATTATGAGAAACCCCTGACAAATTGCACGAATCCAGGCAATTAAACTCACTAAATTAAATGAACTGTGTATAAATGAGTAACTGACTGAGGCTTGTTTTTGGATCACAAATTTAAATTTCACGAATAAATCCCTCCAACGTGACCACAACAATAACAGTCACAGGGGCGAGGGTGTCACAGACGCTCCAGTGTGGACAACATTCATTCATTTTTTTTTTCCATGTACTGTACCACAGTCCAAAGCTCCACTGTGAGGCCGCTGGCTGCAGCCCAGTTTGGAGTCGGATCTATCTCTCTCTGCTCTGAGGGGGGACGCACTCTCCCTGTTTGGCGTAGTGAGATTTGATCAGCTCCGCTCTTATCTCCGCCATTAGTATGTGTGCCTCTCTCTGTGTCCAAACCTTGAACATCAGATGCGATCTCTCGGTCCCCGCTCGGAAGTCCCACAGTAGGTTCTGACTGAGCGGAAGAGAGCGAAGCTTCTTTTTAAGGTTTGGATGGTGTGTGTCTCAACAGCTTGGTGCCAAAGTCCAGCCCACCGTGGCATTTAAAACTGATTCATTGATGTCTGGGCTGTCGTGAGAGCTGTGCCTTTTGATGGTCTGGGCCCTGACCTATTGGTTGAGATGGACATTAACGGTTGGTGTGGCCACAGGTGCAGGGCACAGTGGAGCATGTCAGAGGAACAATCCAAATGCAGTGTTTCCCAATTTTTGTCTGACGTAACACCACAGACCTTTCTGAGTGGACCTAGAGTTTAAACAGAATCGTGTTTGCAGGAATATATGCAGGAAATACACAAAGCTCAAAGCTTAGCTTAATATGCACCACAATCCACCTACCAGCTCACTAATTAACATGCTATGTATCATTTGTTTAATCCGTACAAAAATTAAGTGAAAATGACAAATATGTGTTTTTTGTGATGTTGGTAGGTGAATTGTTTTATCATTGGAGCCACACTGGCAGATTAAAAGCTGTTTTCAGCCTTTATACTAAGCCAAGCTAACCGCCTGCAGGTCCCACTTCAGGTTTAACACGCAGATTAATGCTCTGCACAAAGGAAATAAACATATGTTCCAACTATTGCTTTAACGCTATTGACTTTTTTTTTTTTCATCCAAGTAAATACTGGAGCTGTCTCGGGATGGTCTCTTATGGCGGGGTCTCTGTGGAGTTAACCAATAGCAATACCTGTTAGAGGGCTATGCTAGAACTGGAGTAACCTCCAGTAACTATTTTCATTAATGATATTTTTTACCACCCAGTGAAAAATCTTTTAAAAAAAGTGTTTGGAGGGTCTAAATTTCAGACCCTGTCTGGGCGATGGATGATAACAGTGGCTTGAATCAGCAAACAAACTTTACTGTCCATTCTGAAAAAAGCGAAAAAGAAAAGAAAAGAAAGTGAAGCAGTATGGTTGAGTTCAGGGGTTTTATCCGTGCCCCAGCTTTGGATTGTACAAAATCAAGACAACTGTCCTTCCCATGATGCTTTGGGGAATATACACAGGAAGTATGATGCAGCATGGATCAGTGACTTATCTTGTGGGCTTCAACTTTATTCCATTTTAGCCTAAATCTGTTTACATTTTTGGTATGTTGGAACCATTAGACTTACGCTGAATGAGTTATTAGCATTTCCTGTTTGCATTCCACTCACAGACGTACGGACAACTTTCAGTGCATAACTTTGAAACTAATGAAAACTGAAAAACACACTAATTCTCAGCCAAGTTCAGCCAAGAGTTTAGAAGGAGTGTTTATAAAATTGATCTCTAGGTGGATTTATGGCTCTTTAATCATTATGAATGTAACCATGATGGTATCCTTGGAAAGTTGCACTGAATCTTGAAATATGCGTATCACGTCTGTGTGTTCAGATCTAATCCTCCAGCCACAGATTTACCATATGACTGTGGATAAACTGCTTATTCTTTTAATGTATAAGCTAAAATCTAATATTAAGTCAATATGCTGTACCTCCAGTTTATGTGTTCAAAAGTGACTGAATGATCCTTTAACTTAACCAAAGCACGGTCTGGATTGTTGGCTCTGCGTGTGTGCAGTGTCATGACACAATCATGTGTTCAGGAAGTAAAGCCCACTGTGAACTGTCCAGGTCATGATACAGCAAAGGGTGAGGGCAGAAACCACTAATCTGCACCCCCCTCTATCTCAACACACATGCACACACGCACAAACGCGCACAAACGCACACACACACACATGCACACGCACACACACACACTGCCAGGCCGTTTCCTCTGTGCTTCAATAATTGTATTGCTCTGCTGGCTGCCAGTGAGCTCTGCCTTCTGTGGAGCAGTAAATCCTCTGTGCTTGAGCCCTGCCTGCCTGCCTGCCTGCCTGCCTGCCTGCCTGCAGTCTGGCCTGGATGTCAGCTGTGGGTACATACTGCCCTCTTGTGGCACTTTATAAGACCTGCTGAAGATAACCATGCAGTTAAATCAAAGTAAATGCTGGATTTATTTTTATTACCATTCAGAAATTCCATATTCAGCCAACAGTTTGAAATATACATAAATTAACATTTACGGTACTGAAAGACTGGATGCAGTCGGAGTTTACGAATAAGTGGAGCAGAAATGTCAGACACTGATTAAGAGAGCACCTGTTTCAGACACTTTGCGGCTTTTATATCCTTACAGCTTTGACAACTATTTTAATTTGGACGTTTCAATGTGTAGCATGTTTTAATTACACAACAATGTGTTTATGACAGCTCTGAGCATGAGTAAAGCCCCATCATAGCAGCTAAATGGTATGCAGTTGTGTCTGTATTGAAAGTGGCAGGATGAATAAATAGCTGTCATGTATGTGTTTGTGTCTTGTCTTGTAGAGGCTAATGATAGTGAGGGTGGGTAAGAGCAGAGCTGCTCCCCACCAGATGGTGGTTAATGTGGTTTGCTTTAGCTGCCCACCATGCTCACTCTAATTAAACAGAGGAGATTACATTAACACTGGCTCCCACTCAATCTGCTCCTCCACTGAGCATGGCCGTGCGCTGACGGCGGGGTGGGAGATCAGAGGTGGAGGGGTCACAGAGGTGATTGTCGTTTTTGGCAGAGTCAAAATTGCATACTAGCTTCAAAGCTAAATCAATTTCTGCGTGAGGAAAAGAAAGCTGGAGAAGGTTAGAAAGAAATGCTTCTGACCAGATGGTTGGTTCCACTAGAAGAATCTAAAAGCTTTTCCCACACTTTTTAAAACTGCTGTTGACTCTCTAAATGCCCCTGAGCAAGGCACTCAACCCCCATCTGCTCTGTTTTAGTTCAGTGGTCAACAACATATGACACTGGATCTCCAGCACAGCTCTCATGGAGACCTGACAGACCTGGAAAATCTTGCGGTTATGAAGATGAAGCAATTAACAAATGGAACAATTAACAATGAAGCTAATTATTAATAGATCTTTAATTGGGCAATAAGAGGAGATTATGTCATTAAAAATGAGAAATTAATAACTCAATCTGTCAGTAAATATTTCAATCCAATCAATAAATGAATGAATAAAATAGGTTTTGTGTAACTAATTAATAAGTGAGTCATGGTATAAATTAATTTCACAACAGATTTTAACAAAGCATTTTCATTTACAAAACAGATTTGGTAAAATCCGGAAATTCAACTGGGATGTTTCCTCTGAAACTGCTGTGGGTATTATGTACTAATTGGTTTTCATTTCCTTTTGCCAGAATCAGGAGACACAGTGATACAGTGTCTCCTTGTTCGGTCAAAACTTGGCCTCTGTGTTGAAGTGATTGGTGTCTTGTGCCAAGTAGCTCAGGAGTTTTGAGTTTTGCACCCTCCATCTTCTACCACTTATTGCTGAGGTCAGTGGTTCTGAACCTTTTGGGTTTATCACCAAAAAATAGGCACATCACAGCAAAGCAAAATAATTTGTGACCCCTTGCCGCTGGTTTTGTGTCTTTAAGTTCTGAGCTTTACGAGCAAAGAGTATTTAGCTCCCCTGTTGTATTAATATTAATAATTTTATGGAGCCAGAGAGGTGCAATTATTTCACATTTCACCAGAAAAACAATGAACTGTACATAATTTATGTTGCAGAAATCAAATGTTGTTTTCTTGTTAATCATGTTGCACCCCCTCAGTTATCTATAGTGGCCACTTTTGGTCCTGAAACCACAGACAGGAAACCACTGACTCATGTTATACTGCTCGTTCTCTTTCGGCATCAGCAATGTTTAAGATTTTCTTCAAAAAGCATCTACACATATATTCGTAGTGTTTCAGTGGCCGTGAGTTTAATGGAAAGAAGTAAATGGACACTCATTCTGTAAATCATCCCTGTGGCAAAACTAAGTGAGCTGAGAAATCACAGAGCACTAGAGAACGAGGGAGAGAGTGCGATCATTGAGGGGAGAAGCTGTAAACACTGCAGGTTAGAATTTAGCTGACGGGCTTTAAGTCATATAGCTAGAAAATAGATTGCACAATAAAACATTCCCAGTGTACTCGGAGGGTACTTTATGGTAAAATGAAGAAGATGGAAAAGGAAACCACAGGAACACTGCATTAGCACTATAACCTGTTAAATCCCAACGGCATTAGGCGAACATAAAAACGCGACATCAAAAAAATATACAGTAAATGCTGGCAGCACTTGTAATTAAGAGGTCTTGCTTTCACTGTGCTGTGCAGGGAACAGTGGCAGACCTGATATACTGATTCTTGGCTCCTTTCACATCTGGGATAAAATTCAGGCCAGCTGTGGCTCTGGCGGAGTGCCATCAGAGGTCACCGCAGAGCCTGGAGTGACTCCAGCTGTTTGCAAGTTGCCCAGATGACACACAAACTCCATAAACAGCTTGAGACTGTGAAGGTTTGTGGCAGGAGCCAATAAACCATTAGAGAGATCAGCAGCATTGTCTTTGTCCAGATGATGGGCAGGTCTATAGCAGCTGTAAAAGTGAAATTTTCAGGCTGAATTAGGACCATGGAGGCTGTAGAGGCAGGAGAGAGACCATATACTAGTGACTGTGTATTGTGTATTCTGGGAACTCTGTATACATGGAAAGACTAATCAGAAAGCACGCATGCAGGGAAGCCTGAACTGCTAAAAGTAATAGATAAACATTTGAACAATAACAGAATAGCTGGCTGGAAGGTAATGCATAAATAGTATGAATGTCTGAAAGTAATGATTAAATGGTAAAGTAAGGAACAATAATGCATAAATAGTAATAACTAATGAAAGTGTTGAATAAATGGTAACAATAACCTAAAGTAAGCTAAGTAATAAATGGCAAAAAAGCTGACAGTAATGGATAAATGTTAAAAA